>CM055960.1:88718147-89383007 GCA_029490685.1 Schizonepeta tenuifolia | reverse complement strand
AAATTAAGTTATTGGATTACTACAAAATCAACGCGTAACAACTTCGCAAATATTCTTTTCCACGCTTAATTATCCATTGATTACTCCCCAAGTAATGTTGTTTGAATTTCTTCCTAAAATGCGTTCACACACGTATGTAAGGAAATTAATGAATCAAATAGAAAACTGATCTAGCATATATATCTACATAATTTAATGGTTAGACTACTAGAAATTGAGCAGTCACCCAACTCTCATTTAAAATGGTACTAGGTTCTTAATTCTTTCTACTTATCTCAAGAATCCCCTTTAGCCTGATCTCTGATGGAACTAGAGTGATTGTAATTACAAATTCTGAAGTTAGAATCTCACATAGGTAGCGGTGGAGCCAAAAAAAATTATCTGGGGGTTCAATTCATAACAATAGAATAGATCAAAAAACATGTGATCTAAAGAAATTTTTTAGAGGTAAATCATTCCATTGAATTAAATACTCAAATCAACAAAAACAACGTCTATGAGCAAAGATGAAAAATCCGACATCTAAATCATTACACCATGATGATCAATTGCATTTAAGTTAGTAATGCACATTTATCTTCAAATTTCAACAACTTAACATATATCTCCTAAAAGAAGACTTAATACCATAAAATTCATAAGTAGAAGTTAAAGTTCATAAATATATATAATATATATTATAATATTGATTTAATTCACTTATAAACTAATTAAACAAACAATTCATAATAGCTACAAAAATCAAAATAGTCAACATAAAAAGTAAGATATGAGTTTCAACCTCAAGAATATTAATTAGAAAGCTCAAATATTGATTCCCACCACAAATCTATAATGAACTCTAAATTTAAATCAACCATAGAATAAATATTAATAATATATTAATTCAAAGTAAAATAACCACATGAGTTAAATTTTAATTTGAGAAGTAAAAGAAAAAATGAAGTACTATATTTTTATTTAATGATATGTCTTATTATAATAATGAAAGATTAGAAATAATAACAGTAACGGACCCCCTCTCCCCTCCGCCACTCCGCTATAGGTTTACTTGTCACAAGATTCTGTCGGTATGAAGATAATATTTCAGACTACTACATATACTTTTATAATTCTTGACCTATCTAAACACACACAACAAGGTTCCTTTATTTTTATTTTTATTTTTTTTGTTTTTCATAAGAGTAATTTACAGCTACTATGCGATTGTAGACCATCAGTAAAAATTAGTATGTTCCTCGCATGCATACAACATTAGAGAAATAATACACTCTATGTACATAATGATATTAGTATTCAAACTTAAGAAATTTGGTGCCAAGAGTACATGAACTCCACCACTAGACCATCTTCAAATGATCTATATATCTATCATTTTCGTTTATATATAAGAGGATATCTCGAATCCACTATAAAAAATATACACTAATTAAATCGTGTTTATGTGTAATATAGCTTGCAAATTATATATAAAGAGTAAACCATACGAAGAAAATCAAGTATAACCGACTCAAATTTAGATTGGAACTTAAAATATGGTCTAAAAATACCCCATTTAATATCCACAATGATGAACATACCTGTTCATTTTTCTTTTTTTTTTTCCTTTCTTTTTTCTGAAAAAAGAAAGGAGTGTTGCAAGCACTTAAAAATACTGAATAATCGAACAATAAAGTGGCACCACTACAATATGATTGATAGCCACAAAACATGCGACAACGTGCGATTTTAGGCATTGTACCACGTGGGGTTTCTATCTATCAACCACAACTTTTGCATCCTTAACACTTAATTCCGTGTGATTTTTAGAGACGTGTAATTAATTATTTTTAGGGAAAATTAAAAAATTGAATTTCTATGCGAACTTAATAATCAAGAACGTCTGCGTCTAAAAAAAAAATCAAGAACGTCAAATTTGAATTAAATTCTTTCCAATTGAACAATATATATGTTTGAGCATACGCAGTCTTAAGTCTAACAATGACGGAACGATAAATTAATAATTAATTAATTACAGAATAATTTGATTAACGAATAAAAGAATCCATTAAGAATCCGATCACTTTTTTCAGTAGTTCTATACAGTATACACCATCTAAAAGCAATAAAAAAATTCAATCTATTTAAAAGATTTATATATTTTCTAATAAATTCCGATTGAATTATTCGAATAAAGGCGGCATAGCACTTTCCACTTCTTCGTCACACAGTAATTCCGACGACGGCGGCATATTCAAGTCGAAATCACGCGCGAAAGCGACGGCCATCTGGTCGCTAGCGCCGTCGCCGTTGGAGGAGGTGGTGGTGCCGCTCTTGGCAGCAGCACTGCCGCCGATCACGCCGTCGTAATGCCTGCGCTTGTGTCCGCCGAGAGCCTGGCCGGTCGGAAAACTCTTGTGGCAGACTGAGCACTCGTGAAGCCGGCCGCTAGGGTTGAGGGCAGAGACGTGATTCGCCGCCGTCGCGCCGGCGGCGGAGTGGTTGCTTTCATCTGACGCCGCCGCGGCGGCTGTCGGGGGCTTGATGCGGTGGCTGGCTTTGTGGCCGCCAAGTGCTTGGTATGTGGGGAAAGCCTTGCCACACACGCTACACTTGTAAGAACTGGTGGCGGCGGCCGCCGTGGGCGGCGGCGTAGTACGAGAAGTTTCTCTGTCTTTCATGATGTCGGTTTTGGGTGAGGCGTCGGCAGGACTTATTCTTCGGGCTAAACTCGTAACGCTTTCTCCGGTTGAGCCAGTGGAGCGAGTAGCAGCGGTGGCGGCGGAGCTACCGCCGCCGCGAGCGAGCATGACGAGACAGACGGCGAGATACTCGTCTTCTGATTGATCACGGTTTGGCCGCTTCGAGCGTTTTGATTTCGGCCAGTGTGTAGTAGCGACGTCGTCGAAGCGGCGGGAGAGTTTGAGCGGCGCCACCGCCGCTGAAGAGTTGAGAGCTTCGAGAGCCATATTTAGAGAGAGAGAGAGAGAGAGAGAGAGAGGGTTGAAGGAATTTTGTTTGACGACGGAGTTGAAATGAGAGAGTGAAGAGAGAGGTTGGGAAATAGGAATTGAGGGGATTTATATATAGGAATGGAATAGGATGAGTGGAAGTGTTTGGAGGTTGGCAGTTGCGTGGGGAGTGGCGGTGGGCGAGTTGTATAGGATTATTTATAATTTTCTAGAGAGAGAGAGGATTTGGTATAGTTGTCTAGTCCAATAGTTTAATCCAAATCCTCCTTTTAGGATTATGATTGAATTAATCAAGAAGGAAAAGTTAGAAAGTTGTAGAGATTCTATCTAGACAAGTAATGAGTAATGACACGTCTTGGGTTGTAATTTTGTTGAAAAGAAAATTAGAAATAATTTGAGGTCAAAGTTGAGTGGGAGTGGGAGTAGGGCAATTTTTTGTTAGGTTAATGACTTCAAGTGGTGGAGATGATGGATGATGTGGTTTATACAGAGCGAGACACTCACATTCTCCGTGTGTGTGTGTGTGTGAGAGAGAGAGAGAGAGAGAGAGAGAGAGAGAGAGAGAGAGAGAGAGAGATCGCCGACTTTTGAAGATTGGAACATATTGCGCGTCAGTTCTCCGAATGACTATTTCCAAGTCAAAAAACCTCTTTTTCACAAATAAATCAAAAATAAGAATCTGGCGTAAAAATAATTAATGTTAGCCGATTAAATAAATAACAGTTTTATTTATACAACTTTATTCCGGATTTCGTCCTTAAGATAAGTGCAATCAGATTTCTGAAGCGTGAAATCTTATGGCATGCCTAATTTTAATTTTTCAGATATGCATTAAACGAATACACTGCCTTTGGCTTAAAGATTTTGATTTATTAGTGCATTTTAGCTAGTCACTACACGTCAATGAAGAAAAATAGGATTACATACAAATCCTATGAATTCATTCTTAACACTTTACTTAAGCGCAAAGCGACTCTTTCAATTAATGGGAATTCCCTGTTTGGTTGATAAGGATATCGAGTCTTGACTAAACCAAATTAATTGTTTTTGCTTGGAATCGAAGAAGTTTCTAGCCACAAAATTTTATATATTGTGATGTGATGAAATTAATTAACTACGCTTTAAAATCGAGTGATTGGTGTCAACTTTATCAAAATAGATATCTATTGGTAATTTCATATCAAATAATACAATTGATTTCAATTTTACCCCGAGTATAGCAATGATGCATGGCTAGATGGCCCATTCTTTTTAGAAATTAATAGTACTTCCTATATATGTCCATCATAAATATAACACTTCCATTGTGATAAGAGAAATAAAGATAGTGGACGGGATCATTTTCCAAAATAAAAAAGTGCTATACTTATTGCACATGAACGCATATAAAATGAAGTTATGTTACACTTATCATACGTGTACAGATTGAGTAATATTTCATATCAGATTACATGTGTTTCAACCCTTCCCCTTTCCCTTATCTAAAAAAGATAAAACAAATAAATGAAGAGATGAGGTATTTGGGGCCCTTTTATCTTTTGAAGTATTATTACCCAAATTTTATTTACTATTCTATATTAGAAAAGGGGTTTCAAAACTAGTGTGGGACATATTAAAAAGTAAGAAATTGGGCCCATGCTCGATCATGTATGTTTTCTAGTATGGAACTCGAGAACAAAAATGAAATGATTTTTATTTTTGAATATAAATTATCAGAAGATATTTATTAGTTATAGAAAATTTTAATACCATGTCAATTTATTGAAATAAAAATGTTTATTTTCCCGGCAAACAGGATAAACTAGTTAGAGCTTTGCAGAAACCCAAGACAGTAGTAGTAGTACGTACGTACGTACTCTTATACTAGTAGATAAAATATATTTAATGCAGCTCTTTTTTTCCTTTGCTTCATGTTTTGTCTGTATTTACACATTTCTGCTAAGTTTTAATTTCCAATAGAGTACTTATGTTACACTTCTTCTTCTGTTTTTTTTCAATACGCCACACATGAGTCGTAACCAAAGTGCGCACTAAACAAAATTCGGGAGACATGCTCAATATAATAGTGTAGATAGTATTCAATTTTGGAAATTTAATTATAATAAAAAATTTGTTCCAAGGAACATCCGAGTAATACGACACTGAAGTCAAGGATTTAAATCCCACAGCTCCTCTTCCCATGTAAAGAGAAATTATATTCTCTCTATCCCGCTCTTTTGTCTCACTTATCTTAAATTAATGTTCCATTCAATTTGTCACGTACCAAATAAGGAATTAATTTATCCTTTAAAAATAGTAGAACCTATTCACTTACTATCATTTTATCCTTATTCTTAATCTTTATGCGAAATAGTAAGGGAACATAATGAGTGGACAAATGGAGTGGTCATTAATCAGTCATTTCATGGAATAATTAAGCTGGTGTGGTCATTAATATTTGTAAATCAAATTAGTGGTCAGCCCAATATTTTTCTCGACAAATAGGTAGTAGAAAAAAATCGATAATTATCCGATGTGAATAAAAGAAAATCTTAGCATCCGTACAAGCAAGGACTTTGGCACTAAATTAGGAAAATTTTCCTTTAGGTTGGCTAGCTACAAAAACAACTAAGTTCCACGTGTCTCTCTGTCATCACAAACTTAAGTGCCTACGCCCATCAAATATATTATTATGCAGTTTGTGACCGATTATTTATTAGCGATGACGATATAACAAGTGAGGAATGCGGACAAGTGGTGAGCGGAGCGGCATGCAAGCATAAAATTTGTGGCTCGGGCCAAACGCGGTGCATGTGACGTGGATGGTTCTTCATTCTTCAAAGTTAAATAAAACATGACACGTGACTACTAAAGCTATAAGTTTGGGTGTTTATTTGTAGTAGTATGGTACAAGTAAAAACAAATTAAATCCACCCCACTACAAACCTCACTTTAGATTAAAATCACTCCTCGCTCGTTCTGAATAGTATGATTATTTGCAAGGGCGGTTCTATGGAGTGCTTCGGGTGCTCGACCACACCGGATTCCAAAAAAATGAGGGTTCCAATTTTTTTTACCCTTATAATATGTATATGTATATATTTATATATATTCTAAATTTATATAATTAGTAAAATATCTGTTAGCGTAATTGATTAAGTGTCATTTGATCAATAAGGAGATCATGGATTCAATTTCCTTCACCCAATTTTTGCATCATTGTCGAATTTTCTCCATTAATGGACTCAAATTTATGAATTCATTTTTGCATCATTTTCGAATTTTCTCCATTAATGGACCCAAATTTATGAATTCGCATCGGGCCTCCAATTTCTTAGCCCCGCCCCTGATTATTTGAGTGCAACAGAAGTTTCGTTAAAAGTTTGGTAGGTAGTTATCAATGGAGAAATAAATAAGTGTAATTGTTAAGTTAATGATAAACGAAATTCATCGTTGTGGGTGGTGAAAGGGATGAAAAAATAAGATGTTCTGAAATGAAATAATCATATACTATTAAGGGACCGTCCGAAAAAGAAAGATAGTGTATAATATATATTTTATCTCATATTGTCAAAAACTCATTCTTTGTATTCTAAAAAAAACTACTCCACATTCTTTGTATCTCTACTCTCTCGTTTTTTATAACCATTTTCCAGCGTGGAAGCCATCTTTTCTTTTCTTTTTTTCTATTAGTGCAATTTAGAGAATAAATAATCATTTATGTGCTACATATATATAATAGAAACTGCTACGAAGAAGAATATTTTAGAAAAGATCGAACCTTTTACTATTTTTACAGTAGTGATTTAACCTGCCCCAAATTCTTCGAAGAAATTAATAATTCTGCTTTGTCTTCGTTTTTAGGACGAAAACAGATCTATATATATAATTACTATAAGTTCTACTACTATTAGCAAGAGGGTATATTCTTACAAAATTCAATGATATAAGATACCTATAGTAAATTAATATAGTATATATATATATATATATATATATATATATATATATATATATTAACTTATTTATTTGGCAAAAACTTTGGTGCATATTCTCCACCATGCAACACCCGACCCGAACCCGCCCGCTCCGCCCTGACCCGGCGCGTGTATCTCATGCACTACAATATTTTTTTTTTAATTTTTCAGTTTTTTTTTTTCCAAATTTTTTCCCCCCTCGTTTTTGTTGTTTGCCTCTTCAATTTTTGTTTGCCGCTTCTTCTTTGGTCAAAATTCGAGCGAGGGGAGCCGAAGGCCTCAGAGCGAACTGAAAAAATCCAAATTGTTGTCCACCGATTGTCCTTATATTAGTAATCGGAGCGAAGACGGAGCCGTAAA
Organism: Schizonepeta tenuifolia; assembly: GCA_029490685.1. Lineage (NCBI taxonomy): Eukaryota > Viridiplantae > Streptophyta > Magnoliopsida > Lamiales > Lamiaceae > Schizonepeta > Schizonepeta tenuifolia. The sequence goes on along the minus strand of CM055960.1, from coordinate 89,375,740 downwards.
ATTGAAGCCGAATGCTCCGTCGGAAAAAAACTGAAATTAAAAAAAAAAAGTGGTTAAAGGGGGGTTGACCCAGGTCAAACGGGTCGGGTCGGGTCGGGTCGGGTCGTAAATGGGTGTCGCACGGTGCAAATCTGCACCCAAGTGCTACTCTATTTATTTTGATATACGATAATAATCTCTTTATTTCTAAAAAAATTCGAACTTTGTATAAATTTATACAATCTTTTTTATAATTTAAATTCATAACTTGTAGTACGTGCGCTCTGGACGTCCCATGTACAATATAATTAGTGTTAAACTTGTAAGTTGTAAAGTAACACGATGAATGTGCTATACAAATTACTCAGAATATGACGAAAAAGTAAGTGCGTACTCTTTTTTTTTTTTTTTAGTTGTATTATAATTCAATTTGAGTAGGGGCTGGAAAATTCCTGTAAGTAATAAATTTAAGCTTATCCACTCTTTTAAAGTTGCATAAATATATGATTGGATAACCACGAACCTTCACACTTGGTAAACGATTTATTTAAGAAGACTAATTAGGAAATCAAGAGTGAGCTGAGCTAGCTACCCAATTCAGAGACATAAGGGATGACGTCAACAAAAGAAATTCATGGATTAGGATTTCACAAATGTTTGTTAGTGACTTTGACCTAACAAATGACTCATTAAACACGTAATTAACCTCTTGCCTGCACACACTAGTGGGTACATATGTATGAAGAGGTTATAATTTGGTAAACATATTAAATGATTTACTCTAGCTATTCTGTACCACTGATACAATTTTAATTGCTATGTTAATAGTATATCTTCACACATGCATTTCACACACTTTGTTGAGATTTATCTCCTCCGTCAGTTTGCAGACTATTACACACAAATATAATTTATTTAATACGCACCTCGAATAATAATTGAGAATTACTCCCATTATTAAAAAAAAAAAGCAGCTCCAGTATAACATTATTGGGATTAACTAGCGCATTGTTGCCGTGCCATATCTATCTCAAGAGTAGATATGTCGACAAATTATGCATTTGATATAAAACTTATGGACTGTGTACTCAATGCTCAATTAATTTTGAGAAAATATGGCATTATATATTATACTTAAGAATACGAGAGTGTTTGACTGAGGTTAAAAACTCCTTAAATAGCTTATAACCTCTTAAATCCTTAATAGTAAACAACTAAGCTGTTTTAACGAGCTTTTAAGCTCAATCAAACACCCTCTACATTTATCATGGAGCTTTAACTAATATTGCCCTATTTTACGATGTTTAAATAGAATACATTTGTCATCTAATAGTTGAAGAAACATATACTTATGCGATTTTAGCTTTTCAAATCCGAATTTTGCTTTATCCATGTGTACATAGCACTGCTTAGAACTGATCAAACATTGTGATAATATCTTCATTACTTTACGTCCTTTAGAAATAATCTGGTGGAAAAGTGATCAGTACGAGGCCTACTGTTTCCGATTTTATTCTACCTAATGCTTGTATAGATCGAACTATCATACATATACTTAGAAAGTATAATCTACTTGCTATGTTAATCATTTCAATGCCATATCTCCAGAGTTTATGACCAAAGGTTATGAAGTTGGAAATATACATAAGGCCTTTATTGGTGGAATTGTCAAATATGATTTTTCCTAATACTTTTCAAATATATTTTAATCGGACTATATCCCACCTTCATAGCTTTCTCAATATATACTTCCTATTTACTTCTTTAGTCTTTAGTCGCGTTCAATATGTCATATATTTTTTTTTGGATCGTCTCATTCAATATATATAGTCCGTTCCTTTTATATGAAAAGAATTATAGTTTACTTTTTAAGCTAAAAAATCACTTTATTAGCACTTTAATAATTAAGAAATACTTTATTGACTAAAAAGATACTTTATTAACAGTTTATTACACTTAATTCTTTTTTCTTAGTCTTCGTGCCGAAAAGAAAGTCATGTTGAACTCATGTAGAATGTCATTATGGTAAAATAGAAGTCCCCTTGAGGATGACCTAATGGTAAAAGTGGGCGTTTGAGACTGAAAGGTCTCAGGTTCGAACCCCATGACACGCCTCTATAGATCGAGCCTGTCACATCTGTAATTGAAAAGTATGGTTTACCTGCCCTGTGTGGTTTACAGGTTACTGTACAAGGGACAGGGGTTTACCCAGTGCGCACCGAAAATAGTGGCTGTGGGATATAAAAAAAAAAATAAAGGAGAATCTGAAGTAAAAAAGTCGTGGCAAATTAAACAACTTTTGTCCGGAGAAACAGAAAGGGAAAAGAAGAAAAAAAGTAAAGAGTTTTACAAGCACTAAAAATTACTGAATATTCGGATAGTAAAGAGGCAAAAGGACAAATTATATAATTGGCAGCCACACAACATGCGACATCGTGTGAGTTTAGGCATTATACGGTTTATACCACGTGGGATTTCTATCTATCAACCACAATTTCAGCATCTTCTACACTTAATTCAGTGATTTATACACTCCTCTAACTAATTATCGGATATTATTAAGAAATTAAATCAAATTGAATTTTTGTGCCAACTTCAATTTTGAACGAGTCGTCCTAATGAAATTTCATAATCCCATACATAAGCATATTCGAATTTCCTACTCTCCTTTCGTGTTTCAATCTCAATTCCTTTTATCGATTAAACATCATGTTGCATTGATTAGAGTTTATTCCATATCCAAATAAGGTATATAATTATCTTCAAATTCATGTCAAATGTCAAAAATCCGAAAACAATATACTGGATGAAACATCATGGTGCGAGAGGATCCGAGTTGTACATGAGCTGTATATTGTGATTAAATCGAACAATATGGGTATAGTCTTAATCTAACAATGACAAAAGAAAAAAAGAAAAATTACTAGCTAATTAAGAAGAATAAAAGACTAATTTGATGAATGAATAAAAGAATTCGAGGCTGTTGTTCTACACATCATCATCTAAAAGAAATACTACAATCCATAAATAGGAATTTTCTAATAATAAAAAAGAAATCCAATTATTCGAATAAAGGCGGCATGGCACTTTCCACTTCTTCATCACACTCTAGTTCTGGCGACGGCGGCATATTCAAGTCAAAGTTCCGCACGAAGGCGACGGCCATCTTGTCGCTGGCGGCGCCGCCGTTGGAGGAGGTGGTGCGGCTCTTCGCAGCACTGCCGCCGATCACGCCCTCGTAATGTCTGCGCTTGTGTCCGCCGAGGGCCTGACCGGTCGGGAAACTCCTGTGGCAGATTGAGCACTCGTGAAGCCGGCCGCTAGGGTTTAGGGCAGAGACGTGATTCGCCGCCGTCGCTCCGGAAGCGGAGTGGTTGCTTTCTTCTGACGCCGCCGCGGTGGCTGTCGGAGGCTTGACGCGGTGGCTGGCTTTGTGGCCGCCGAGTGCTTGGTATGTAGGGAAAGCCTTGTCGCACACGCTACACTTGTAAGAATTGGAGGCGGCGGCCGCCGTGGGCGGCGGCGTAGTATGAGAAGTTTCTTGGTCTCTCCTGATGTCGGTTTCGGGTGAGGCGGCGGCAGGACTGTTGCTTGCAGAAGTACTAGTAATTGCGTCTTCTCTGGTTGAGAGAGTAGCGTCGGCGGTGGTGGTGGCGATAGCGGCGGAGGGGCAGCGAGCGCCGCCGCTGCGAGCGAGCATGACGAGACAAACGGCGAGATACTCTTCTTCCGATTTATCACGATTCGACCGCTTCGAGCGTTTGGATTTCGGCCACGGAGAAGTAGCGCGAGGGTCAACGTCGTCGAAGCGGCGGGAGATCTTGAGCGGCGCCATCGCCGATGAAGAGTTGAGAGCATCGAGTGCCATGGCTAGAGAGAGAGAGAGATGATCAAGGAAGGGTTTAATTTGTTGAAGAGTTGAATTGAGAGAGTGAGGGAAAGATTAGGAATTGGGGGATTTAATTTATAATATAAGGAGAGTGGGAAGGGTTTGGAGGTTGGCAGTTGCGTGGGGAATGGCGGTGGGGGAGTTGTATAGGATTATGTATAATTTTCTAGAGAGGGAGAAAGAGGGGGAAGTTTCTTTTCTTTTGGTTGTCGAATTAATATAATAGTTTAATCCAAATCCTATAAGGATTATGATTGAATTAAACGAGAACTAAAAGTTAGAACGCTATAGAGAGTCGAGTTTGACAAGTAATGAGAAAGAGATGACACGTCTTTGAGTTTCAATTTGGTGGAAAAGAAAAAGGAATAATTTGAGGTCAAAGTTGAGTGGGAGTGGGAGCAAGGCAATATTTGTTAGGTTAATCACTTGTGATTGTGGTGATGATGTGGCCTTATATTGGCGTGTGGGGAGAGAGAGAGAGAGAGAGAGAGAGAGAGAGAGAGAGAGAGAGAGAGAGAGAGAGAGAGAGGTGATGACTAATGAGTAATGACCGACGTCTTTTTTTAGAGTTTGGACAAAAGCAATTACGCCTTCATTACCCCGGATGACTTTTTACAAGTCAAAAACTGTTTATTACCAATAATAAATCAAAAATAAGAATAAACTTTGAGGTTAATTAATTTACCCTATCGAGTTAAATATATTCCGAATTTTGTTTCCTTCCATGGAAAGCGCAATTAATAAAAAAGATTTGCAATCAGATTTCTCAACTGTAAAATATTCTTATGTGTTGTTCTACCTGACTAAAGTTATATTTCGAGATATGCTTTAAAGGATATAACTGGAAATTAATACAAAATATCTAATTGCTTTAAAATATTGATATAATTATATTGCAGATATTCTATCTAAGAGCCTACGCGCCTAGTGGGAGAGATCATCTATGTACATAGAAATTCAATGCAACTCTTTAACTCTTTGCTTAAGCGTATAAGCGACCCTTTCTTCATTATAATCAATTTCCCTTTTTTAGTAGACACAGATGTAGTTGACAACATCAAATTAAATTATTTATGATCAGGGCCTCTCATTTTCTTTTATGATAGGATAAATATTTTGGCCACAAATTTAATTATTTCGTATAATTGAAATTAAATGGTGCACTTTATTAAAATTTCTTCCTGTGTAATAATCATGCACGAAAAATGTAAAGACTACATTAAAAACCTCTACCACTTGATAAAATCTCCTGTGCAATAATCATGCACGAAATGTAGATACTACATGAAAAAACCTCGTGGTAGAAGTTTAATAAAGTAAGGAAGATGGCAAGAAAGAGTATATTTATTTATGCCATAAACCTACGATTAAAATTTGTTTTCACGTGTATTAATAATTATTCATATATACTCAGAACGTTAAAAAATAACATAAAATGTTCGTATTTTTTAGGGAATAACATAAAATATTCTTATTATGTTATTATTCATTCAAAATATAAGAATTGGGTAGACTTCACCTAATCACAAGATTCTTAATTTTCTAAGAATATTAAGTAGAAATGTACTCAGAAAATGAAAATCGAGTACGAATGTAAAAACGAGTAACAAATCGAAATGATCGAACAATAACTTTGGAGCACAAGAAAATATTGCGTTTATAGTATTTGTTGTGCATGTTTGTGTAAATGCGAATTGACCACACCATCAAAATGGGGGTAATTATTCGATGTAAATACGACAAACATCCGTACAAGTACAAGTTACGTACAACTTGATTCCACTGTCCAGTTTCCAAAAAAAAACCACGTGTCTTACCGTTGCTATCACATACTGTAATGCTTACGCTCATTCTTTTTTTTTTTAAAATTAACTAGTGGGTACAAGTTTTCTCAATTTAGAAAAATATATAAGCAGTTGAAATTGCAAAATTTTTTCTCAAATTTTGTATGTTATGGTAAATTATTGAAGAGCAACACTCTCGTGCAACCGGTCTCACACCGTGAGACAGATGCACGGCGTGTGCACTGCATATGCTGGATATATTTTTTTTTAATTTTATTTTTTTATAAAGTGTGGTGCATTTCATTTTATGTTGTGATGCATCTCATTATACAGTGTAGTGCATCTACCACATTATGATACATCTCAGTTCATATGGAGGTGCATCTCATTATACATATATAGTGGTGAATCTTAAGATGTATGTGTGATAATTCTACTGAAAATGGAAGAATATGAGGAGGAAGAAATTAAAGAAGGTATCTGTGCAGGTAGTAGACCCTCATGCACTAGGTGTTTGGTGTAAAGTTATAGAATTATGCCTGGCATTAAGCAAAATATGGTGGTAGTCTATGCTTTTAATATCATAGAATAAAGGAAAAATTTATGGAGATTTATCTCCAGAGTGGCACAAACAGTCCAAGTCCCTTAGTTTCTGGGAGTGATTTCAACACAGTCTTGATTAGTGATGATAGGTTTCATGGCCAGCCTATATCTGAAGCTGAAATAAGAGACTTTAATAACTGTTTTCAAGATGCAAATCTCAATTCCATCAGATTGGTTGGCAATGATTACACATGGTTATACCATCGACCTTCAATTTGATCTATTTTCTATAACAAACCTACTATCGTTTGTATTTTCCTTTTATTGATGTTTGACTTCTCATTAATAATCACTAGAATATATTTTTATACATAATGGTCAATAATTTTGGAATCCGAAAATCGGTTGTATCCAGTTGATCGGGTATAAAGAATTTTAGCAGTGTGATTCTTATAAAAAAATGATATTCAAATATCCACAAATTACTAAACTTTTAACGCATATAATATAATATTATTTCCACTATGCACCTATATGAAGCCGATCAAATTCAGCAAACTATTTTAGTAAGGAATATTATAAAATTAATGCAACTAATTTGTACGTATGTAAAAAATACAGCAACGAGTTAGGAAAGTAAGTGATTGAAGCGGAGCAAAATTTGTGGCTGCGGGCAAACGCGGTGCATATGACGTGGATGCTTCTTGATTCTTCAAAGTTAACCACAACATGACACGTGACACTCTTTGTGCTAAGTTTGGGTATTTTGTAATTGTAGTATGGGACAAGCAAAAAAAAAAAAACAAATCCCACTCTAACACTTCAGTCCAAATCTCATTTAGATTTTAATTGAATTATTCTATTTGTTATTCTATCCAAAACTACATTCTTTTTATCCTTCCTCTCACTGTTATAGGTAGAGTATTGATATTTAGATAACAGTTGCATGGACAATGATAACATATTTGTAATTAAATATTCTTTTAATTTTTTTAATAATTAAAATTTAGTGTTTTGTCTATGACGCCATTTTCTACTTAATTGTATGCTAATTTCTAATATTTATTAAAATAAATTAATATCATGCACAAATTTTTGAAAATTTAAAATATTAATTAAATTTAAAGATTAACATATAATTATGTGGAAAAAGATATTATAGACAAAACACTAATTATATTAATTATTAAAAAAATTAAAAGATTATTTAGTTACGAATATTACACCATTGTCCCGACAATGGTGTAATATTGTATCAACTCATTCCAACGTGGACTACTTTTTTTTCTTTCAAAGAATGAATACTCAGTCATCAGTTTGTAATAATTGAAAGAATAAAGACATTTGGACAACAGTTGTCCGGATAACAGTGTAATATTCGTAATTAAATAGTCTTTTAATTTTTTTTAAAAATTAATATAATTTGTGTTTTGTCTATAATACCCTTTCCCACCTAATTATATGTTAATTTATAAATTTATTTAATATTTTGAATTTTCAAAACATTGTGCATAATATTAATTTATTTTAATTAAAATTAGAAATTAACATATAATTAAGTAGAGTGTTATAAACAAAATACTAATTATATTAATTATTTGAAAAAATTGAAAAAATATTTAATTAAGAATATGGTATGTTGTCCAAATATAAATACTCTAATTGAAATGCCACCTTTCACTAGGTTATGCTCGACAAAATTCCTGAAAATTTACAATCAACTAGTAGTAGTGCTTTCTTTTTTTGCAGCAATGTTGTGGGCTGGGCTTTCCATATTTACTCAGTTATATATTTATTTAAAGTAGAAAGCCCAATATGGAAAAAGTTTAAGTGGGCTGGGCTTTCCATATTTACTCAGTCACTTTCTAATTCACTCCATTCACATTCCTCCAAAATAAAAAAAGAGAACCCAACCATTAACAATTGTAGTATATAAAAGCAACATTTTTTTTAAAGTACCAATTGTCGTACACAAAAGCATTTTTCAAAATTATATTGTCGTGATAAAGTAACAATTATGGGAAACAAAAGTAACATTTTTTCGTAGTAACAATTATCGTTAACAAAAGTAACTTATGTCGAGATAAAAATTACATCTATATAATACTTTTCCGATGGTTAGTTTCCCCTATGGTTAGTTTTTGTTGTTTGAACTTTAGAAAAATATTGACTGGTTTTATAGTATCATAACAGAAAATCATTAAATCTTAGCAATACAAATTAAATGTTCACTAATCACTAGTAGGGAAAAATAAAAGGCTGTAGTGATCAATCTAAGCATGCGAAAATTATGGACATTGTCTGCAATGATGCAATTACTAATATAGTAATTAGACAACTTGGAATTTTATAATACCATCCCTATTTTTTTTATTAGGTATTATTATGTGTGTAATAAGTCGCAAGTGACTTTTCAAAGAAAAAAAATAAAGTTGCAAGTGTGACATAAAAATTGTTTCACAATTTACCAACTCCTCCTCCGGCCCACCAACACAACCAAATTCAGTGTTGATTCTTTTTCTTTTGGCAGTTCCTACCCGCATAGTATATAATATTTTATGCAACAAATTATTTAAATAATCATACAATAATTGCAATTTAATATGGTTGACTTTACATTATTCGTTAATTCATTCATATTTTCCAGAAATTAATGGTGATGAAGATGAGGTCTATTTCAGTGCTCTCCTGAAATTTGTGTGAGGCGATGGAGAGAAATTAAGAGAAGAGAAGATAATAGAGAGAGAGAGAGATGTCGGCTTATGCTGCATTGACTTCTCTCAAGAATACTCTTTACAAAATTTTCTATTCTCCTCGTTTTAGCCTCGTTCCCATCTCTGTACAAATCATGCAAGTCGTCTACGAGGAGCTGCAGCCGTGGAAAAAAATTCTGAAAAGATTGGACAGCACTTCCAAAGGAAAGAGCAGGAAGAAGGTGAACGCTTTAGATGGACAAATCAAGGACATGTTATGGAATTTTGAAGACTTGCTGGAATCCCTTGTCTCTCATCAGATTATTTTACAATCAGGTGAGGATGAGAGAGAGAGAGAGAGAGAGATGTATTGTTATTCTCCATAGATCTGCAGAGCCTACAAGATGATGTTGGTTCCTTCATCCACAATCTCAAATTTATGGAGAAGGAATACATTTATGAAGTTGACAATATGCCTGAAGATGAAGATATAGACGAATCAGCTTGTATTTCTTCATCAATCAAGTCAAAGATGATTGGATTATCTGATCAATTTGAAGAAGTCAAAGCATATCTACTCATGGGTTACAAGGATTTGGTCAACATTAGGGGCTTCGGACTTATTGGATTGCCGGGCGTTGGAAAGAGCAGACTTGCTAGGGAAATATATGAAGATTCACAAATCATGACCTTTTATGATTGTCGCCTATGGATCACACTAGGAAGAAAATCAATGTCTGCTAGATTAATCAATCAGTTGGAAGTTGCACTAGCTGAGCTCAAGGCTCATGAGAAGTGCCTCATTGTGGTGGATGATTTCTGGGAGCACACAAACAACGAATCGCCTTCCCTGTTAACTTCCATATTGCAGATGGAGAATACAATGATTCGAATCTTGCTTACTGCTCGAAACGTAGTAGAATTTTTTCAAGAAACCAAACTTGAGATTATGCCCTATGTGGTGCGCTTTTTGAATGAAGAAGAAAGCAAGGATCTGCTGTGCCACAATGTGTTTGGTGACAACATCATTTGCCCTCGTCAACTTGACAAGGCCGCAACCAAAATTGCCAACAAGTGTGAAGGTCTTCCTCTTACAATACTCACAGTTGCTGACATTGTATCAAAATCCGAGAGCAGAGACGCCCCAGAATATTGGAATGATGTTGCAGAAGAGCGAAACTCGGTTTTCAGGGATGCATATAATCAAATATCAAAGCTACTTTTCCCAAGCTATGAATACTTACCTCAACGTTACAAAATGCCTTTTCTGTATATGGCAGTTTTTCCTCGAGATTATGAGATCCCCCAATCCAAGATTGTCAATATGCTCACCGCCGAGGGCTGGTTTCTTGACCCACACAAACAAGGTTATCCCGAAGATTACATTAGATATTGTGTGGAAGAGCTTTGTACGTCTCATAATCTTGTTTTATTCAAACCAATAAGCACTTGTTGGTTAATCTGGGGTGCTAGTTCTAACATCATTAAAACTTGTCGGCTTCATTCTTCGTGGCAGCAATTGTGTAGAGGAGAAGCCCGGATCAATAAGTTTTACCATGTCCTAAATAGGATTGGTGATGCCTCAGAACAAAGTGTAAAAGGCCAACGCTGCTTGTGTCTCGAAAATAACCTTTTATTTGGCATCAAAGAATTCTCCGACTCTGTGAGATTGAATTCTACATCCTCTACACGTTTTCTACTATTTTTCGGTCCTTACCACCAATATCCAACTCCTATACATGATGCCATAGGTTTCAAGTTGCTTAGGGAACTAAATGCTCTTCAACTGCGTTTCTACGCTTTTCCAACTCAAATTCTTACGTTACTCCAACTAAAGTACCTTGCTCTAACTTGCAACGGACAACTCCCTCCAACCATATCTAAACTCTTCAACCTCAAAGTCTTGATTATCCATCCGCATATGAGCATAACCAAATGTTGTGATAATACAACTCCGTCATCATATATACCGATAGAAATATGGGATATGAAAGAATTAGAGCATATTGAGATCTTGGGAAAGAGCTTCCTCCCTCCTCCAAATGATGATGCTTCTTTCAATAGGTTGTTAACACTAGTAGGTGTGAATGCTGCTAGCATTTGTAATATCACCAAAAGAAGTCCTTATTTAAGGAGATTAGCAGTCCAGATGGAGTTGAGGCCTAATGAAGACATCAACCATGGTAGTCAAGTAATTTTGAGTTGCTTTCCTCATACCTCAAAACTCAAACATTTGGAGACACTTAAATGTAGTATCATAAATCCAGTACAGGTGAAGAGGTCTGGTTCTTGTTCTTCTTCGTCTCCTCGTTCATTGATGTTGCCAATTGGACTGAAGAAGCTACATTTGAGTGGGATAGGTTTACCCTGGGACGACATGGATGCCATTGGTTCTTTGCCAAAACTTCAAGTGCTCAAATTGCGATCCTACGCGTTTCGAGGTCCAATGTGGGAAATACAAGGGGACAGTTTTTTGAGCCTCAAGTTTCTTCTAATTGAAGACACTGATTTGGTGGAATGGAAACCACACTCTGGAAGCTTCCTTCAACTCACCTACCTAAGCTTGAAACACTGCTACAAACTACATGAGCTCCACTGGCCGTTTGATTGCGGATATGCAAAGATTGAATTACTCAACTGCAATCCTTTAGGTGTCACTCGTGCCAAGAAATTACAAAGGGAATCCCTTTTAGTTATTGCATCTGACGACTATGAAGCTTAAAGGTTAGTTTCTTATTACTTCTACCAAATCAATTCACTCACAATACGTATACACTCTTAATTGATTACATGCATGGGTACTAAAGACGTCCGTAGAAACCATTTATTTTTATCACTTCGAGTATTACACAAAATGCATTACTTTAATGCACAAACTTATGTTAATGAAAAAATTGAACCGTTGATATTTATTATGTACTGTCAAGAATTAATTATTTGTGCATCAAAATAATATTAAATATTTGTGCATTAAGTTACTGGAATTTGTCGTTTATCATGTTTATGCATGGTTCCGACTCATATATAGGGATTGGTTCATATAAAAATCAATCCTAACTTGAGAACGTGAGAACAAACTTAAATTACTTTGTAATCATGCTTAAATTAATATATTATCGAGCTACACTCTCGTGAGACGCATCTCACATAGAGAGACGCGCTCGCGCGTGTTGTGCACGCGCCCTATTTTTTATTTTTTTTGCAATATGTCAATATGCACACCACTTAATGTTCATATGCACACCGAAGACTATCCATATGCACCAACTTTTTCTAGTTTTTTTTTTGCGATATGTTCATATACACACAACCATATATTCATATGCACACCACCATATATTCATATGCACACCACTTAATGTTCATATGCATACCGAAGAGTATCTATATGCACCAACTTTTTCTAATTTTTTTTTTCATTTTTTTTATTTACAGTTTATTTATTTATTTTTTATTCCGATGGAGCCTTCAGCTCCGATTTTACGACTCCGCCTTTGCTCTGATTACTAATATAAGGATAATCGTCGGGCAACAATTTGGACTTTTTCGGCTCGCTCTGAGGCCTTCGGCTCCCCTCGCTCGAATCTTGACCAAAAAAGAAACGGCAAACAAAATAACGAAGAGTGCAAAAGAAATTTGAAAATTTGAAAAACAAAAATCGAAAATTGGTTGTGCATATGGAAATACAATGTGGTGCATATGGGTTAACATGCTTGTGCATGTGGATACACTTTGAAGTGAGTATAACATGATTAAAAAAAAACAAGTGGAAAAAGGTTGTGCATATGAACATAAAGTGCTGTGCATATGAATATATGATGATGTGCATATGAACTTATTGCCAAAAAAAAAAAACTCGAAAAAAAAAAAATAAAAAAAAAAATTAAAAAGTCAACGCGTTGACCGGGTCAATCCGGTCTCACAGTAGGAGATCGTTTGCATACAAGAATTTGCCTATATTATCATGCTTAATCATATTCATATTTTTTTTTATATAAACATTATATTTGTATGACTATAATTGTGATTATTTGAAACATGAATATATATCAATTCAAGCATGATCTTATATAAGCACTAAGGTTTATATAAAAAACATGAATCTTATTAAGCATGACTACATATTAATTTAATTATGTTCTCACGTTCTCACACTAAGATATGTTTTTATAGTAACTCATCCCTATATATATATATATATGTATGAGTGTATATTTGTTAATATTTTTACGTTTATCCTCTGATTATATTAATTTATTATCGATATGATTTTCAGGCAAATTGAAAGAGATTTTGTGGGTCTTGTCTAGTGGCGGAGCCAGGCCCCTAACGATCGGAGGGGCAAATTTCTTTGCCCCGACTTTTTTGAATTTTTGGTGGGGGCAAAACATAAGTAATTTGATAAATTTGTGCGTAATTTATATAATTATTTAACTAATTAAGAATAATTGCAAAAATTTGAGGGGGGGCAATTGCCCCACCTAAGTTATGTGTGGCTCCGCCACTGGTCTTGTCCTACTTAATTTTGTAAGGTATATTGTTTTATACAAGCTTATTTTTCTATTATTACTCGCTCTAAATTACCTACCTAGTCGTTCGTATTTATATATATTCTCATGTTAATTAATCATTAATTTACCCCCTATTGATTTATAAAGACCATATAAGATATATATGATACATTAGTTTATGTCGTATTTTTTTAATATCTTCAGCTATATGTTGCACTTAATTAAATAATTTATCATTTTCTAAAAAAAATAGATTATATTTTAATGTTATGCTACTTGCACAAGATTTCTCTATTAGGAAAATATATTTGAAGATGAGGGGAGAGGTGCAGAAAATCAATTGGCAAAAGCTTATCAGAAGTAACATAGCTCCTCCCAAATGTGTATTCATCACATGGTTGACTATGTTGGAATTAGCTACTTGTGACGGATTAATGTAGTTTGGAATTGCTTGTGATTTTAGGTGCATTCTCTGTTGCAATGCAAATCAGCACATGGATCATTTGTTCTTCCAATGTGAGTTCTCAGCAATGAAGGAAAGAAACTGCAGAAGGTTTCAAGCTACTCAAAGAAATGAAGATAGAAATTACTATGTGTAGATTCAATTCAAAGATCCTAGAATTGCTAGAATATTGAAATCATGACAGTGGGGCTTGTCTACTGCTAGTTTTTGTGGTTTTTGGTTGTAAGTTGTTGGGTTGTCTTGCCATTTGGTTAAATAAAATGTATATTTACCAAAAAAAAAAAATACTAATCATCTCATTATTGCATTAAGGCGAAATAAATTTGTAACGTTAGTGATTTTGTTCTAGGAATAAAAATGGAGGGGATTATGAGGAAAGTTTATCTATTAATTCGTTTGTTGAAATTTCTCATTTTTGTTATTTTGAATTATAAATGTTGTTCTAGTCTCAATTGAAAACGAATAAAGCTTCATGAATTTTATTCTCGTTATAAGAAAAAATAAACTAGTGATTTAAACATATATAAGTAATTAATCAAAATTATATAATTTGTTATTAATTACGTACAGAAATGCTCATAGCATCCTTAAAAAAAAAAAAATCCTCATAGCATGAGCATATAACTTGCATGATTTCGGAAATCCAAAATGTGTGGATTTTGGAAAATATTTGCATAATAAAGTAATGTTATTTTCGAAATAACTGCACAGAGTCACGGTTACAGGCGCTAAAGTAATATTTACTCAAATATGAGGGGTTTCTAAATAAATATACTCTTACCGTCCCGATACTTACCGTCCCGATATTGATGGTCTATTTTTTTTTGGATGTCCCGATTTTGATGGTATGTTTCCTTTTTTGGACTAAATTAAAACATAATTAAATTTATTAATCATCCTATATCCTTACCTAAATCCTAAATTCTTCACTATCTCCCTTCCTACATCCTTATAGAATATTTAATTTTATTATTAAAGTGTTTTATAGGTGAATAAAGTAATTTATAGGTCAATAAAGTGTTTTATAGGTGAATAAAGTGGTTTTAGCTAAGGATGTAGGAAGAGAGTGTGAATAGTCTAAAATTTAGGTTCTAATTTAGTCCAAAAAAGAAAACAAATCATCAATAGCGGGACACTCGAAAAATGAAAACATGTCATCAATACCGGGACATAGGAAATATTATATACTTCGAAGTTGTCTAAGTACTATATTAGTAATTGCATCATTGCAGACAAAGTCCATAATTTTCGCGTCGTGAGAAAAAGCTTAGATTGATCACTTAAGCCTTTTATTTTTTCCTACTAGTGATAAGTGAACATTTGTATTATGTTAAGGATTTAATGATTTTATGTTATGATGCTATAAACCAGTCAATATTTTTCTAAAATTCAAACAACAAAAGCTAACCATAGGGGAAACAGAACTTGGTCTTTTAAAACTTCATCAACTTAAAAATACTAAAACAATTAAAACAAAAAACAAAAAACAAAAATCTACCTAAAAAGCAATATAAAGATAGAATTAACCTCCTTCTCCATCCCCCCAAACTTATTCAACGGTTAGGAAGAATAAGTTTGCAAGTAGAAGATGGAGTTGATTGAAACAAACTCACCAAGTTAATGGTGGAGGCGTAGGTGGAGGCCACTTTTCATCGAATTTGAGTATTCCATCCGTTGCAACCCAATGATATGGTGGCATAACATCCTTGAAAAAATCTTGAAAATCATAGCAAACATGTGCAACATCTAGAATATTATCAAACTCAAACAATTCCACATTAGAAAATCCAGACATAAAATCAAAAGATGGAGTTAAATAAAAGTGGAAGAAGCAAGCCTTCGAAGTATCACCCATGTCGAGGTAAAGATCGACCAAATTTATGACCTTGCATTTCTCAACTCTTTTGAATTCTTCATCTTTATGGAATTGCAGAGGTTGATGAATAGAAGATTTTGGGCTCTCATCTTGAGGGAATTTGAGAACTGGCTCATTCATACATTCCTCTTGGAAACATTGAGGAAGTGGAAGAGTAGAAGTAGAAGAACAAGGAGGAAGAAATGCAGAATATGAAATTTCACTAACCTTTTCATTCTCAACTTCTTATTCTTCATTGACTCTTTGAGGCTCTTCACTTGGAATTGATGGCTCCTCATGCAAAGCTTCATTGCACTTCTTCTCTTGAAATTGATTATTCAATATGGTAACAATTTGTTCCATTTAAACAACACAATTTAGCATGCGTGCTTCCAAAGCTTCCATCCTAGCTTCGTATTCAATCATATACTTCTCGAATATATCTTCTAAAGATTGCTTTTTCGGCTTATCAACAACTTCATTCTTGTAAGAAAATCCGTCATAAAATTCATATCCGCCTTGATAACCTCTTTGGTGAGAATAGAAGTTCCCACAATAACCGTTGTTGAGATAATTCATATTTATCAATGACGGTTGATTCTCCATGGAATTAATCCACGGATCATATGTACCACCATAGATTGGCATCGGCTGAAACACATCTCTTGAAGAAGTTGCATGTGTAGCTCCTCTCGGCTTTCTTTTCATCTATGTAGATTTGAAATTGCCGAATTATTTCTTGCATTTGGTAAGCCATCCTTCATAAGCTTCAAATATCCCCCTCGTAAAAGAAAAGAAGGAAAAAAAATTAGAAAATTAAACAATTTAAATTTGTCTAAACTAGTATCAAACAACCTAATCGTAATATCACCAGATATAAAAACAATCCCCAGCAACAACGCCAAAAACTTGTTCGCTAATTTCTTTCACACCGCAAGTGCACGGGTATAATTGAGCACAGGGAAGTAAGGTCGTATTCCACAGAGATTGTATTAATTTCAAGGAGTACTACTTTCAATTGTTCTTCCTCTATTTAGACTTTAATTTTGGGTTTGTAAACTTAAATTAACAAGCAATCAAAAAGCAAACAAATAGCAAACAAAAGTAATTAAAGATTCAAATAAGATCAAGATATCCTAAGGCTTCGATTTCAATGAACAATTAAAATTTAAATCTCAATCAATCAATCAATTAACACCGGGACCCAACTCTTCTTAGAACAATCACAAAAATAGCTTAAACCTATTCCCGTAGCGAATAAACCGTTGATCACATGCAAGGGTTTTCGTTCCCGACAAACATCTTATGCATGCAATTCCAAAAAGATCCTAAGATTAATGCTCTCACACAAGGCTCGTCCCCTCCCGGTTATTTTGCAATGCATGTCTTATATTCCAGTTCATGTATTAATCCTCATCTCCCGACTATTGAATTAACACAACTAATTATGCTAAATTAGTGGCCAATCAACTAGCATGCAAGACAAATCAAGAACATAAGAAAGAAGCGAGGGTCGTAATTGATCAATCAAATAAAAATCAAAGTTAATTATCCATCTACTTTCTAGCCCTAGGATAAAAGAAAATTAGTTACTCATAGAGATCATAGACAATATCCAATAAATTACATAAAAACCGTAGGCGAATCCGTAGTTCTTGAGTGCCTCTTCTTCTCTCTCCCAATCTTCAAAACTCCTCCAAGAAAATAAATCTAAACTAACCTAATCTAAAATAATAAAAGAAAAAGATAAGAAATTAAAGGATTAAAGGAGAGATGAGAGATGATCTCTAGACGTGTTTTGGAGGACATATATATAGGTATGAGGAGTACAAGGTTGTATCCTAATAGAAGTAGGAAATAACCAAAATAGGATAAATCTAGAAAATTCGTGTGCTGTCCGCGTGCATACTGGGCTAGGGCGCAACATTTTTGTTTGGGCCCGTTCTACTTCGTTATAACTCCGATTTTGGATCCGTTTTCACCTACGAACTCCTATAGAACTGTACTTTCATCCTATCTTGCTCAATTTGCATAATATTAACTCCAAATTTCTGCAAAATCAAACAAATAACGAACAAGCATCATATTTCACAAAATAATAACACTTAAGCACAAAACTCATTCCAAACATGATTTCTCAATACAAATTAATATCAAATAAACTTATAAAGATGAGAAAATCCATGTTTATCAAAGCTAGAGATCCAGAGTTTTTCGATTTTATATATTCATTGTTTTGTTCGTATAAAAATAATTACAAGTTGTTCTTTTTTTCATTTTTTAATCTACAAAGTAGTCATGTATAGGAAAATCTTATTGAATTGACCAATTTTTTTTTTTAACTATAGTAGTTTTATTATTATTGTTTGTTTATGTTGATGTTAATGTATTTTTCTTTCTTATTATAATTATTTTAAGAATTTTTCTTTTTAAATCCATTAGCAATGCTTTTATACCTGGTATTAAGCAAAATATGGTGGTAGTCTATGCTTTTAATATCATAGAATAAAGGAAAAATTTATGGAGATTTATCTCCAGAGTGGCACAAACAGTCCAAGTCCCTTAGTTTCTGGGAGTGATTTCAACACAGTCTTGATTAGTGATGATAGGTTTCATGGCCAGCCTATATCTGAAGCTGAAATAAGAGACTTTAATAACTGTTTTCAAGATGCAAATCTCAATTCCATCAGAATGGTTGGCAATGATTACACATGGTTATACCATCGACCTTCAATTTGATCTATTTTCTATAACAAACCTACTATCGTTTGTATTTTCCTTTTATTGATGTTTGACTTCTCATTAATAATCACTAGAATATATTTTTATACATAATGGTCAATAATTTTGGAATCCGAAAATCGGTTGTATCCAGTTGATCGGGTATAAAGAATTTTAGCGGTGTGATTCTTATAAAAAAATGATATTCAAATATCCACAAATTACTAAACTTTTAACGCATATAATATAATATTATTTCCACTATGCACCTATATGAAGCCGATCAAATTCAGCAAACTATTTTAGTAAGGAATATTATAAAATTAATGCAACTAATTTGTACGTATGTAAAAAATACAGCAACGAGTAAGGAAAGTAAGTGATCGAAGCGGAGCAAAATTTGTGGCTGCGGGCAAACGCGGTGCATATGACGTGGATGCTTCTTGATTCTTCAAAGTTAACCACAACATGACATATGACGCGGTGCATGCGAGCGTTCAAGTCTCAAAACAACAACTAAGTATTCAAATGGAGAAGATGCAAGAGAACATCAGTTGTAAGAGAGATAACTGAGTGTTCGAAACCAACTGATCAGATACAAGAAAGACAACTGAGCGTTCAGATTCAGAACATCAGTTGTAGGACTCGAACCAAGAAGATCAACAACATGAAGTTCAAGTCAGCTGAGAGTTCAACTGTTAGCATTCAGATAGAACATCAGCTGAAGAACAAGTCAGATGAAGATCGAAACTCTCAACCGACCATCCATTGTTGAAAGACTAATGTTGAGATTTGAAATTCAAACAAGGAAGTCACGTGAAGGTTTGACTCTCTGTCATTACCTCATTTGGCCCAACACAAGGCTGTCTCAAATGGAAAGCAGAAGCATGCAGTTGCCAAATCCGGAAAGTCTGCAGAGATGAGAGACGAGCCATCGCTTTCAAGGAACAGAGATCAACAGCTCCTCCAACGGCTAGTTGATTCTCTCCGCCTATAAATAGAGGCCTTCATTCATTCACCAACACTCACGAGACAGACAAGTGCGAGAAGAGACCAAAGAGCGAAAGAAAGAACCAAATACTTCACACGAGCTGAACTGCATTCAATCTCTAAGAGCATCATTAGTTGAGAGTTCTAGAGTGTTAGATTCTGTCTTAGTGTCTTTTGATCCAACCTTGAGAACATCACTAGTTGAGAGTTCGTAGAGTGTTAGATCCTAGCTCACTTCTTGTTCGAGCTATTAGTTGGAAACCCACACTTTCACACACCTGAAAAGGTTGTTAGGACCCTACTCTTCCCGTAATTGAGTAGATAGGTTGATAAGTACCCGTAAACTTATCTGTAAGGTTGATAAGTACCCGTAAACTTATCTCAACGGTTGCAAAGCCCGCGTAAGCTTTGTGGTTTGTCCAGAAGAACTTGGACTGAGTGTGTGGACTCACAACTCCCCGTGGACGAAGGAGTTCTCTCCGAACCACGTAAATTCTTGTGTGTTGTGTTTATTTTTCAGTTACTTATTGCATATTCAACCGACTAACTAACCTGCATACAAACTGCATCTTTCCATATCAACTGACTTGGTTATTGACCAACCTTGCATAAAAGTGTGAGTTATATTATTACGAGTTAATTTCCACCACATTCCGCACAGCACTTCACTTCCAGCTGAGTGTTTCTTACTCAGTTGCGATTCCAACTGAGTTGCATTACTCGGTTGTGATATTTTAGGGGGTTGTTTTTAAAAGTCTTTACTGGTGTATTCCCCCCCCCCCATACACCAGAACTCGTATCGGGACCATCACTTTCAATACATTTGGTATCATTTGGCGAGCAAGACCTGTTGAGTTGTTTATTGACTTTGCTATAATTTATTGACGCCTTGTACGTTGACATTTAGTGTTGAGCGAACCGTGTTAAGTTGTCCATTGACTTTGCTCTCAATCTTTGTCACGTATTGTTTGACTTTGATATTCACCACGTGTGTCTGTTTCATTAAATTGGACAAATATTTGGTATAACTGCCACACTAAGTATATCCGCATATACTTATAACCAACTTAAATTTTTCAGGTAGTTGAAGTCGGAGGTGTGAATGTGTCAAATGACGAGTATAAATAAATAGAAATTTATTTTATTCCTAAAACATTAGAATTTCAGATTTTGCATTTACTTTATTTCTTTCCGTACTTGTTGAATGTGTTTTGTTTGGAAATTTTTGCCCTTTATTGGGTAATCAAATATGACATCTTTCTTTAAACTAAGTTTAATAGTATTATTCTTTATTCGAGAAAAAAAAATATTCATATCTCCATTATAAATATTCTGTTAAATATTATATTAACGGTTTAATTAGATTAGGGTGTTATAGCTTACAAGCTTGCTTATTAGCTTATTTACATATGATACAAAACTTTATGCAACAATTTACATCCTCATTTCATCTTGTATTATCTGTCGTCACTTAAGACAAATCTACAACTTCACTAATCTTGATTACTCTAGAATATTTCTAGCTTCTACATGGAATTACTCTAGTATTGAATATTCTAGAATTTACACACAATAGATATTATTTAGAAAATTTTAGATAAATACATCACCTTTTAATGCATCACCTTTTTAATTAATACTCCTCCTAGATGTATTTGTCGGTAACTCCAAGCATCCTTCGCAGGAACTGAAATCTATCTCTTGACATACGTTATATGATATACGATGGGTACAACAGTGATGGAAGTGAGAAGACTTTTTTCATTACTACCCAGTTATGGGAGAAATTGCACTGCCATGCAATTATAAAGATAGATGAATATAGATTTCATTTACCGACAAGTTTGGTTATATGGGGGTCTATCATTATATGTGAGCTAATTGTTAAAATAGGATAGTAATATTTAGTGTTTTAGAAAAAAGATGACGTGGTACAGCCACGCCCACAACGGACTCTAGGTGTCAAAAAAAACACAAATAATTAATTTTAGGCCCGAAATAGAAGTACAAATGAAAAAAATTAGAAGTTATAGTCTTCATTTTCAAATTTCGGAACATATGGTCCTCATTTTTAAATTTCTTAATATATAGTACTCTTTCTAATAACACTTAAAGTTACAGTCCTATTTTAACAATTAGCTTGTACGTACATATTTCTTGAAATTAAATTTTTTTGGGATTAATTAATATGCATGCATTAACACATGTGGAGAATTGATATCCTGTGCTCCATAATGAGCGACTTTGTGAGCGCTCCATCCACATAAGATTTTTAATAATCCTTTTTTTTCTCTCTCCCCTCTCTAATTTTCAGCTTCTTTTTTCTTTTTCTGCGGTAATTTCCTACTCATGGAATTCTGTACTTCACCCCCAATTGATCCGATTCTATTATTTTTGCACAATATATCGTCATAATATTTAAAGTAAGTCGATTTAGCAAATTCCAATTAAGGTTAATTAATTAGGCTTTTATTTAATACTACTAAAATAATAAAAATTTGCATATTAAATTTTCCTTCACAAGGCTCACGAAATAAACACAGCTCACTCCAAATTTATATTCCTTACCAAGCAAGAACACAACATAAAACTTCAGCCTCTGTTCCAAATAACACCCCCCCCCCCCCCACACACACACACCAAAAAAAAAGAGAAAAAATAAAATAAAACTGGAAGCACGCATGTAAAAACTAAACTATTAATTAACACAAATAGGAGTGACGGAAAAAGGGAAAAGGTATATATAGCTAGTGTTGATGTATATACATTAATTTAGTATCGGTTCTTATCGAATTTTTGTGTCGTGATGAAAATTGTAAATTCTAATTGCAATTCAATTAATAATAACTCTAGAAGGCAATTCTGATATATATGGTGGATGATTCCCCATTGAAAATAACCCTTAACCAAAACAATGAATTACGTCTAATAGTTTCTTTAGGAGAGTACGTAGTTATATGTATATTAAAATAACATTTTTTTTCTTTCAGAAGAAATGTCAAAATAACATTTAATTGAGTAAAAAAGCTTACATCATATTCTATTCTGGATGATAATGCCACATTCAAATTAAATATTTTAGAAAGTGATATATAAAAATGACTGAGATTTATGACGTGGTGGGACCATATATGAGAATTAGGATTATGTAAGTACCTAATAGGAAATGCTAATGGCAGCATATACCTCTTAACCTTCATATCGCGCGGTAAATTATCTAAATCAACAATTAATATATACGCATTATATTGCAATAATTGAGATAGTTGGTGTAAGCATTAGTGGCAAAATTTGAAATTTTACCCTTAATTTATCAGAAAAAAAGTTGTCCCTCCAATCTATTATATTGTCATATTATTGTTCGACACAGAAATTAAAAATAAGGGTAAAATGATTAAAAGTGAGTAGATTCTATTAATTTTGAAGAATATTCAAAAGTTAAAATTTTTCTTATTTAAAAGATGACAATGTAAGTGAGATACCTAAATATAGAAAGGACGAGGGAGCAATAAAATTTGGTAAAATTTGGTATCAAATATGCACAGTTAACTTACAACTAACAAGAAAGAGACAACGTTTGAAAAAATTGAACATGATGAGATCATAAAATTCAAATAAAAAAAGATGATTTGTCCTCATGTACTGCTTAGTTATATTAATGATAATTTATGTTTTCCTAAAAAAAGAAAAAAAAAATGAGATATAACTGATTAATTAAGGAGAGATAAGTCCCATATGAAATATTCAAGCGTTGCGGTTAGATCTAAAGTTTAAGGAGCGAAAATAGAAGAAACAAGTTGAAGCAACTCAAAGTTTCGAAATATATTATTACCGTGGCATACGACATATATAAACGTTAATAATATTTCAATTTTTTTGTCCAAACCCATAAGATACAATCGTTCTTCAAGTATTATCCACTAATACAAATTAAATACGACAAACTCACAATACCATACTACAATTATAGCTCCATTAATTACAGATTAAGCTGATTCAACTTAGTCAAAATAGCAAAACGAATAGTTGCATGTCTAATGTCTAAGATATGTATTTCCTATAAATTATGCAACGGTTTCATATTAATTTTGTAAATAACAACAAAAAATCTCACACTCCCACCTAATCAAAACCATATTTGAAAACCTACATCTCAATATATTCACTTTCAAACCACCGCCAGCGTCACTCCATGCTGCCTACCTCCACCATCCCTCCCCCGCTGCCGACCGACCAGCACCACCACTCGTCGAAGAAATTCAAACTCAAAACCAGTACCATCCACTCCGACAAATCCCACATCTCCGCCCATCACTGTGCATGGCTCGCCGTCACCATCCTCCTTCAGCTCCTCTTTCTCATGCCCGCCGCCCTCCGCCGCCACTTCGAATCCACCAACGCCGCCGCCACTCCCCTCCGCGATGAATATTCTTGCAAACACGGCCTTATTTACGTCTACGACCTCCCCTCCATGCTCAACCAAGACCTCCTCGACAAATGCGAAGACCTCGACCCTTGTAGCGGCCGCTGCAACGCCGTCTCCAACGGTGGCATCGGCCTCCCCGCCACCGGCCTCGACGCCATCGTGCCGGCAAACCTCTCCGGCGCCTGGTACTGGACCGATAAGTATTTCGCCGAGGTCATCTACCACGACCGGATGAACAACTACCGATGCACAACGTCCAACCCCGCCGCGGCGGCGGCGTTCTACATCCCCTTCTACGCCGGCCTCGCCGTCGGAAAATATCTCTGGTTCAACCACACCGCCAAGGATCGCGACCTCCACGCCGCTGCCATGCTCGACTGGGTCAAAGACCAGCCGCCGTGGCGCCGCTCGAACGGGTCAGATCACTTCCTCATGCTCGGGCGGCTGACGTGGGATTTCCGGCGGCTCACCGACAACGACAGTGATTGGGGCACGAGCCTCACATACATGCCCCTCATGAAGAATGTGTTCCGCCTTAACGTCGAGAGGGATCGGTGGGACCCGCTCGAGGTCAGCGTCCCATACCCGACCGCGTTCCACCCGAGATCCGGATCCGATATCCGCCAATGGCAGGGTTTGATCCGGGCCAGACAGAGATCCAGCCTCTTCACCTTTGTCGGGGCGACTAGGAAGAACATCCAGAACGATTTTCGGGGAGTTCTCATGGATTATTGTAAAGGAGAAACGACGTTGTGCAAAGTGGTGGATTGCTCCGTCACCCATTGCTACGACGGCGCCCCGGCCATACTCGAAGCATTTATAGATTCGGACTTTTGCTTCCAACCAAAAGGAGACGGGCTAACCCGGAGATCGGCATTCGATTGCATGCTGGCCGGTTCGATCCCGGTTTATTTTTGGAACGGCAGCTTTGAGTATCAATACGAGTGGCACATGCCAGATAGAGATGCCTCAAAATACTCTATATTTATCGACCATAATATTGTGATGAATGATACATCCATCATTAAACGAACCCTAGAGAGTTATAATAGAGAGAAGGTGATGAGGATGAGAGAGAATATTATTGAGCTATTGCCCAAATTATTGTATTCGAAACCGAATGCGAATTTAGGTGGAATTAAAGACGCCTTCGACATAGCTATGGAGGGAGTCTTGAAAAGGTTTGAGCAGCAGAAGATGGACGATGAGGTTAGGTTAATTAATTAATAATTTGATTCATTTTCAAATATATATAGATATATATACATAGCTTAATATGTTGTATAGTTATTGATCGAATCTGAGGACTAATTATACTTGATCCAATTTTTGGTTCGTTCATATAAGCATAAACCGAAAATGTAATCTTTCAAGATTTTAAAAGTGTTGAATGAGAGACACATATATAATGGTGAATAAATATTTATTTTTTTCTTGTTGGATGGATGAGGAATCCATTGTAGAAAAAGAACCGCATTTTAATTCGGCCTCAATATTTCATTAGATCGATTTATCTCTCTACAGTATACACTAGTAGTATATATATCGTTGGTCAAAGTGGTCACCATCTCACTAATGAAAAATAAAAGAACAGAATGACTATACTAATAAAAAGGCGAAAGGGAGTATCCGTATGTTAATTTAGTGATAGAGTGATTACCATTCAACGTCTAAAGTTTAGGTTTAAGACCACCGTCAAGCGACCTTTATTTTCACAAGTCGAGTAAATTTTATTCAAAAAAATAAGTTAAGTGGTACTCAAATCCGAGTAGTAAAAAAAGAGCTTAAAATCAACCCTGACCAACTAATTAAGTCATTTTAGAAGAAAAACATCTACGGGATCTGAAACCATCCACATGACAAATAACAAAATTATTCATGGAAAAACAGTTTTAGATACGTTCTGGGTCCCGTTTTTGAAAACTCTCTCATTTCTTACTTTTTGAACCTTCCAACAAATACATTGCTAAATAGTGATCCAAACTGCACCAACAAACTAGCAAGAAATAAGGATGTGATCCAAGTCTGGTGTTGGACGGAACACAAAGGCAACTGTAAGCAGAATTCTAGAGAACAATATAATTCGTCTCTTCAAGTGATTACATGCATATTGTAGGAATTTCGTCTTGAAAGGCTTTCCAAATGAATGACACGAGACTTTACAAGGAACACACTTCGTCCAAATCTTGCGAAAGGTTGTCGGAATGTAATCCTCGTTCAATGAAGCTTAATTTATGCAACAAGGAATACATCTCTTCCAAAACTTGAGCCATTCCACTGAAATGAATCAACCTTTGAATTCTGTAAGTGAAACAAATTCCTAAATCTAGAATTTAAAGAATAGCTAGCCCCCCCTCAACTCAAGGATCTTTCCAAAAGAAGACTGGCATCTCATTTCCAAGAGAAAAAGAAAAGTTTTTGCAAAAAAAGTGACCCTCTTGCCCTCTCAAATCCCTCCACCAAAAAGGCTCAACCTTAACATTAGCATTTCCCCTCAATTCGATTCGACTGAAAATTCTCCATATCTAGACTGGAGCACCCTCATCCATAAAGCATTTTGATTGGTTGCCCACCACTAAAACCATTTACGAAAAAGAGTCGATATGATTGAAGGTTTTTGAGTCCCTAAGAATCGCCATCACGTTAAATAAATACAAAAGATTACATCACATTCTATCTTGGCTGATAATGCCATATTCAAATGAAATATTCTAGAAAGTGATGTATATATAAAGCACAATAAGGGGGATGTATTTAATCTTGACTTTCATTGAATTTTAAAGACTTGAGAAGTCTAGGTGTATTCAATTCAGACTTCTGTTGGATTTCTGAAATCCGGGTGTATTCAATTCAGACTTCTGTTGGACTTCTAAAATCTGAGTGTATTCAATTTCGACTTCGGTTGGACTTCTGAAATATGGTGTATTTAACATTCCATCGACTTTTAATTTATAGACTTTCGTTGGAGTTTCGTTGGATTTTGATGAAGAAAATAGGCGTGATGAAATCCGATCGATATCGATGAGATTTTAAATCCAATGCATCCCCAGCACCGGGTGACGACGAGCGGTCGCTCGAGGCTCCCAGCCGGAGCTGGGAGCCACCGATCGCTGGGTTCCACAAAAGGTGGCTCTCGCTGTAGCTTACTCCAATTCTGTAAATTCAAATCGCTGCTCCAATCCGTCTAGAAAGGTCCAAATCATGGGGAAAATTAGGGGTTTAACACACAAAGAGTGAATCACTAAGCCAAGCTTCAAAGCCATGGATCACTGTACAAAATCCGGAAGAAAACGACTCATCTGAAAAGTGTAAAGTGTTTTTTGAGACTCAATCCACCAGGTAAATTTTTCAAGTTCTTAATTTTAGTTTTCTCATTTGATTTATGAATTATGAATTCTATGAGGAGCATTTAATTTCCATAAGAGTGAAACTTTAGGATCCAGAAGAAATTTCTGAATTTTACGTATGCTCTTATTTGCAAAATTGTCAGTTCATTATATTGAAATGTTTGCTCTTTCATTTTTCTTGGTTAGATTGAGCAGTTCCTATCTCAAGAAGAGTGATTTGCTGGTTATTGAACTTTAACGAAATGGCGGAGTTCTTGAATTGGGTCTGGAATTTAAGGCAAGGGAATTGTAGATGAAGTGGGGTGAGAGCAGAGGAAGGGCAGTTAGAGAGATTAGAAGGAGAAAAGAGTGTGGAGACGGAAGCCATTGTTGTATATCCAGCGGGGGCTGGGAATTTTCATTTCGCGCGCCCGTTGGATTGCAGCGGGCGCTGGGGTGATGGAATTCAACTCCAACAAAAGTCGATGCGAACTGCAACAGAACTCCAACATAAATCCGCGAACTCCAACAGAACTCCAATGGAAATCCATAGACTTCCCAACTCCAATAACTTACAAAGTTCAATAAAAATCTGGATTAAATACACTCCCTAAAAGTGACTGGATTTATGATGTGGTGGGACCGTATGAGAATTAGGGATAAGTAATAGGAAATTCTAATGGCAACATATACCTTGCTAATCCTATCGCGCGGTAAATTATCTAAATCAACAATGAATTATTGCAATAATTGAGATAGTTGGTATAAGCTGTTATTAGTGGCAAAATTTGAAAATTTAACCATGCAAACAGATGGTTTGTCTCCATGTAAAAAGTGACATGTAACAGAGACAAGTAATAAAATTTGGTACCAAATATGGGATTATAATTTAATTTAATTACAACTAACAAGAAAGAGGCAATGTTTAAAAAATTAAACTGAGATCATAAATAAAATTACAAATATGATTTGTCTCCATGTAAAAAAGGAAATATCACTATAACTTATTAAGGAGCGACAAAATATATAGTAGTTCATAGTAGACACTTTTTTTTTTCCAGATCATATTTCTTATTCTGTTGTAAATATATCTTCTAGATATATCTTATGTGTGTTGACCAAGAAATCTCCCCTAAAACCCTAGCTTCCTATTTGTATAAATAGAGGCCTTTGGCCCTCATATTTGACACACTCAATTCATATTCTTCTCTATATTCTCTCGTTTCTCTCTACTTTATAACACGTTATCAGCACGATTGTTCTACCTCCCTCGATTCTTTCCTTCGATAGTAGAAGGTACATTCTCCTAATTTTATTTTCATTCATCTAAATAATTTTACCGTCAATATACAAATATATATGTTCGAAGTTAGAAGCATGTACAAATCAGTATATTGTTATAATTTGTTCTGCAATATTAAAATCGTATGTTGTGATAGAGATAACAATAAATTTGCTGCTTGACGAGAGTTCATAAATAATATTGGAGCATTATAATATTTTATTATTAAATGTGCTCATATCATGAATACAATTGGAATTCTTCTTCGTTAAACGTGCTAGAATCGTTTTCCAATAATTAAGAATATCAAAGCCATCATTCCTTTTAACAAAATTCATCGTTAATCGATTTTTATGCAAATTTCTGGTACTAATCTTAATCGGTAAGACTTTGAATTATTAAAATTGAAACTCGATTTGTTTATGTACTTTGAGATTCATTGTACTGTCTGTATTTCTTATTGTTTATATATTGATGTTTATATAATCTTAAAAAATATATATTGATGCTATTCGAGTAGCACAAGTAATATTCCTGAAGAATATTACATGCTCTAAGAGCAAGTAAATTAAATATTAGGATAACATATCCTTGATTCTTTTGTACAGAATTGCACAATGGTAAACATAGCCAAACTTGAGTTCATCGCCCTTGACATCTCGGACAAGAATTACAAGTCATGGACTCTTGATGCTGATGTTCACCTGATCTCAAAGGGTCTAGGAGATACTATAAAAGAAGGAAATAAAGCATCCGAACAGGATCGCGCTAAGGCACTAATATTCCTTCGTCATCATCTTCATGATGACCTTAAGACAGAGCATTTGACTGTCAAAGATCCACAAGAATTGTGGACAAACCTCAAAGAAAGGTTTGATCATCAAAAGATTGTCGTCCTTCCTAAAGCTCGTTACGAGTGGATGCATCTTAGACTGCAAGACTTTAAGTCTGTGAGTGCTTATAATTCTGAATTATTTAGAATTATTTCTAAACTGAAACTTTGTGGAGAGACAATCACTGATGCTGATATGCTTGAGAAAACTTTCTCCACTTTTCATGCTTCTAATGTGTTGGTTGCCGAGCAAAATAATGAATTGCTCCTGAAAAACCACGAACTCCGCCCCACTGGTTCCGCTGCATTGCCTGAAGCCAATGCAACTTTCAACCACGACAATGGACGTGGTCGTGGGAACCAACGTGGACGTGGACGTGGGCGTGGGCGTGGGCGTGGACGTGGACGTGGACGTGGTCGCGGTAAACCACATGATGCAACCTCTAGCAACAAAAGGTATAAAGCATCCAACGAGCACAATTCACCCAAGAAGGAAATTGAATGCCAAAGATGTGGCATGATGGGACATTGGGCACGTACTTGCCGAACTGCAAAACACCTTGCGTATCTATATCAAGATTCAATCAAGGGAAAAGGCAAGAAAGAGTCCAATAACATCGACTTTGATGGTCCACTTGATACTACTCACTTGGATGTCTCCGACTTCTTTGATGACCCGAAAGGAGATAATATGGATCAGTTGATCGGTGATGGTGTGCTTGAAGACAATAATATGGACATTGTTTAGTCCTTTATTTTTCATTTCTAGTTGATAAGAAAGACATTGCTTGATTCAGTTATTTACTTTCACTTCGTTGTTTTTATATTAGAAACATTTGCTTCTTTTATTTGCTTAATCAATAATATTGATGTTTGTTTTAAAATATCTCAGAAAATCAAATGGAAACTTGTGCTATTTGTCTTGCTGATAGTGCCACTACACACACCATTCTTCAAAAGAAGAAATATTTCCTTAAGGTGCATCAAACATAATTGAAGGCTCCGGAAGAGCTTGTATCATTTTACCAAATGATACTAAATTAGATATTGAAAATGCCCTGTACTCTAGTAAGTCTAAAAGAAATTTACTAAGTTTCAAGGATATCCGCAATAATGGATGCCACATCGAGACAATTGCGGAAGGTAGCAATGAATATCTTTGCATAAATTCTTTTGTTTCAGGCTATAAGCTGACAAAAGAAAAATTAGCAACACTACCTTCTGGAATGTATTACACATTCATAAAAGCAATTGAGACAAACCATGTCATGAACCTTAAGTTCAATGACACAAAAAGCTTTAAGCTTTGGCATGATAGGTTTGGACATCCTGGAGCAACTATGATGCGCCGAATAATCAATAATTCATATGAGCACAACATAAAGAATCAAAAGATTCTTTCTGCAAATGAATTCTCATGTGATGCATGTGCGCAAGGCAAGCTAGTCATCAGACCTTCATATACAAAGGTTAATACGGAATCTCCATCTTTCTTAGAAAGAATTCAAGGAGATATTTGTGGACCTATACATCCACCATGTGGACCGTTTCGATACTTTATGGTATTGATTGATGCTTCTTCTAGATGGTCACATGTATGCTTGCTTTCTACTAGAAATGCAGCATTTGCTAGACTACTTGCTCAAATCATAAAATTAAGAGCTCAATTCCCAGACAATTCAATTAAAAGAATTCGTCTTGATAATGCTAGTGAATTTACATCTCAAGCATTTGACAATTATTGTATGGCAATCGGAATTGAGATTGAACATTCAGTTGCTCATGTCCATACTCAAAATGGTTTGGCAGAGTCATTTATTAAACGAATTCAACTTATTGCTAGACCATTGCTTATGAAATCGAAACTCCCAACTACTGCTTGGGGTCATGCCATATTACATGCTGCAACATAGTTCGAATAAGGCCATCAGCAAATCATGAATACTCCTCAATTTAAATAATTTTTGGCCGAGAACCTGATGTTTCTCATTTGCGAACTTTTGGTTGCGCGGTTCAAGTTCCAATTGCACCCCCACAACGAACAAAAATGGATCCCCAACGAAGGCTTGGGATATATGTTGGATTTGATTCACCCTCGATTATAAGGTATATTGAACCTTTAACGGGTGACTTATTTACTGCACGTTTTGCAGATTGTCATTTTGATGAAATGACATTTCCAACATTAGGTGGAACAAATCTACATCCAGAAAAGCACAAGGAAATCTCTTGGAACGAGAAAAACTTGTTACATTTTGATTCTAGAACAAATCAATGTGAACAAGAAGTTGAAAAGATCATTCATTTGCAAAATATTGCAAATCAAATTCCTGATGCTTTTGTAGATACAAGAAAAGTGACACAATCTCACATACATGCTGCAAATACTCCAGCTAAAATTGATGTCCCTGAAGGACAAATAGCTTTGGCAGCAAATGAGTCCAAAATTCGTCAAAAACGTGGTCGACCAGTTGGTTCCAAAGATTCTATGCCTAGAAAAAGAAAGGGGCAAGATGGAAACCAAATTATGACGAAAATGACTAATCAATCAAATGAAAGTGATGTAATTCCTAAAGAATTACAAGTATCTGAAAATCATGAGATCTCAATAAATTATTTATATTCTAATCAGATACTAGAGAGAGAAAATATCAATGTGGATGACAAATTTGCCTTTCATATAGCTCTTCAAATTTTAAATGAGGATCCTGAACCAAAATCTGTTGTAGAATGCGAACAGAGAACTGATTGGCCAAAATGGAATGAAGCTATAGAAATGGAATTGAATTCCTGTGATAACCGGAAAGTATTTGGACCTATAGTCCGAACTCCGGAATCTGAAATCCCTGTGGGATACGGATGGATCTTTGTTAGAAAGAGAAACGAGAAAAATGAAGTTACGAGATATAGAGCAAGACTCGTAGCACAAGGTTTCTCCCAAAGACCAGGAATTGATTATGAGGAAACATACTCTCCAGTAATGGACGCTATTACTTTCAGATTTTTGATTAGCCTGGCTGTGTCACAAAGGCTTGATATGCGCCTTATGGATGTAGTGACTGCATACCTATATGGGTCATTAGATAATGACATGTATATGAAAATCCCTGAAGGATTTAAAATGCCTCAAGCATTGCAGTCAAAACTCAAAAGCATGTATTCAATTAAACTGCAAAAATCGTTGTATGGGTTGAAGCAGTCTGGTCGTATGTGGTATAATAGACTGAGCGAGTATCTTTTGAAAGAAGGATACAACAATGATGATATTTGCCCTTGTGTTTTCATTAAGAAAACCAAAAGTGGATTTGCAATCATAGCAGTTTATGTTGATGATTTAAATTTAATTGGGACTCCTGAAGAGCTCAATAAAACTGCTGAATATTTGAAGAAAGAATTTGAGATGAAAGATTTGGGAAAGACAAAGTTTTGTCTTGGTTTGCAAATAGAACGTATCCATGGAGGAACGTTTATTCATCAATCCACATATACAGAAAAAGTGTTAAAACGCTTTTACATGGATAATGCACATCCATTAGCATCACCAATGGTCGTTAGATCTCTTGATACTAAGAAAGATCCATTTCGACCTATTGAAAAGGGTGAAACGATACTTGGTCCTGAAGTACCATATCTAAGTGCAATTGGAGCTTTGACTTATCTGGCTAATAATACTAGACCGGATATAGCTTTTTCTGTCAATCTTTTCGCAAGATTTTGTTGTGCACTCACTTTGAGACATTGGAATGGTGTTAAACACATTCTACGTTATCTAAAGGGTACCACTGACCTTGGATTATATTATCCCAAAGATTCTGATAATACTTTAGTAGGATATTCGGATGCAGGATTTTTATCCGATCCACACCAAGCCAAGTCACAAACTGGCTACGTTTTCACATGTGGTGGAACTGCTATATCATGGAAATCTGTGAAGCAAACCTTGACAGCAACATCCTCAAATCATTCTGAAATCATTGCAATCCAAGAAGCAAGTCGAGAGTGTGCATGGTTGAGAAATGTGACAAGTCATATCCAAGAGTCATGCGGGTTAGCTTCATCAAAGGCCAAACCAACTGTTTTGTATGAAGACAATGCTGCTTGCATCGCGTAACTCAAGGAAGGATATATCAAAGGCGATAGGACAAAGCATATTTCTCCCAAGCTCTTCTACGCACACGATCTTCAAAAGAATGGCGATATCGATATTCAACAAATTCGCTCAAGTGATAATCTGGCGGACTTATTCACCAAGGCATTACCAACATCAACATTCAGAAAGCTGGTACACGGGATCGGCATGCGCTGACTCAAAGATCTACAATGATCTCGAGTTCAGGGGAAGCAGTTGTACTCTTTTTCCTTCGAATAGGTTTTGTCCCATTGGGTTTTTCTAGCAAGGTTTTAATGAGGCAACATTTTTGTTTTAGGTATTGGTCAATCAAGGGAAAGTGTTGTAAATATATCTTCTAGATATATCTTATGTGTGTTGACCAAGAAATCTCCCCTAAAACCCTAGCTTCCTACTTGTATAAATAGAGGCCTTTGGCCCTCATATTTGACACACTCAATTCATATTCTTCTCTATATTCTCTCGTTTCTCTCTAATTTATAACATATTCTTTTTTCTTAATATTGTGGGAATCCGCAACTGCTATTATCAGTACATATGGAATAAATCTCTGTCTTTGTGCTATAGCATGCAAACATCATAATTATTACTATAACTAATACAAATTAAATACGACGAACTCGCCATACCATACTATAATTATAGCTCCATTAATTACAAATGAGCTGATTCAACTTACTCAAAATAGCAAAACTAATACTATGTCTAATGTCCAAGCCTAAATTTTTTCTAATAAATTATCTAACGGTTTCATAGTATTATTTCGTAAAATACCCTTAACTCAACGGGTTGGGGTCCTCAGTCCGAAACCCCTGCCCACCCCGCCCCACCCCTCGAAAATGCGCCACTGTTTTGCTCCTAAGAGCACCCACAGCGGAGTACAAGCGGCAGCGTCGATCATGATGTCGAGCGCCGCTCGACCCCGCCTCACTCGACCCAGGCGGGAACGAGGTCGTTGTGGGTGCTTCGACCCCAGCGAGAACGAGGGGGGTGTTGAAGGCTATGTCGATTTATCGACACCGCCTTCGACTTCGACGACACAACAATATGGGGATACGAGGCGTGTCCCCATTGGTCCGTTAATTTTTTTTTTATTAAAAAATAAAAAATAAATAGAAAAAGCAGCAACGACTATATAACGTATACTTCAACGGCTATAACCAAAAATATCACTATATATACCCCTTCATCCAATTCTCACACCACACCAAATTCCCTTCTTCATCCATTCATTCTCCACACAAAATTTCAATCTTGAAATCTTATTTCGTGCAAAAAAAATGAGTGACGAGCAATTCAATTCGTGGTAGCAGCAGTATTGCGCTTCAAACCCACCGAACCAATCTCCCAATCCGGCGAATCCAACTCCCAATCCGGCGAATCCAAACTCCCAATTCCCCCTTCTCTCGGTTTCGGTCAATACTCGGCCCCTGCCGGGTTTGCACCTTTTGCGCAGTCGCCGGGTTTCTCCCAATTTCCCCCGTCGACGGGGTTCTCCCAATTCCCCCCGTCGACTGA
This sequence comes from Schizonepeta tenuifolia, assembly GCA_029490685.1. Taxonomy (NCBI): domain Eukaryota; kingdom Viridiplantae; phylum Streptophyta; class Magnoliopsida; order Lamiales; family Lamiaceae; genus Schizonepeta; species Schizonepeta tenuifolia. The sequence continues at coordinate 89,340,799 of CM055960.1, read as the reverse complement.
GTTCTCGCAGTCTCCGAGGTACTCCCAATTTCCCCCGTCGACTGGATTCTCGCAGTCTTCGGGGTACTCCCAATTCCTCCCGTCTTACAGCTACTCGCAGTCGTCGGGGTTCTCTCAATTCCTTCCAATATCCGACTTCTCCCAATTCTCCACGCCACCATCGGCTACTGCTCGATTCAGACGTTTCAACCTAAACGACGACAAAGACGATATTGAGGTGGAGGAGGAGGAAAAGGCGTATGAAGATTTCCAACAAGAGGAATCGGAGAAACGCGAGCCAACACCACTTCCCCGCCGCAAGGGGAAAGCTCCCGCAAGCTCAAGCACGACCACTTCTCCGGCCAAGGGGAAGGGAAGGGCACGCTGCAGCGGCAAACAACCCAAAGACTCAAGAACTTCATCGAAGCCACTGCGAGGTCCTAACTACACACCCACTTATATTAAATTCCTCGCACGGTGCTACATTAATTTCGGGCTGGACGCGGTGATCAGCAACTACCAAACCTTGGCCAAGTTCGGGAAAAAATATGTAACCACTTCAACCAGTTCATAGCTCCCGCCGCGCCAAGAGAAAAGGATGCGATGAAGAGCGCATGGGGCCTCGCCAAGAAACAGATCCAGAACTCCACCGCCATCTACATCAAAGAAGAAGACGAGCTCGGAAGTGGGCGGAACGACCTCGATCTGTACATAATAAGTATATTCGCATATACTTATCCCCAATTTTAAATTTTTAGGTAATTGAAGTTGGAGGCGTGAATGTGTCGAATGACGAGTCTAAATAAATAGAAATTTATTTTATTCCTAAAACATCATAATTTCATATTGTGCATTTACTTTATTTCTTTCTTTATACTTGTTGAATGTGTTTTGTTTGAGATTTTTGTCATTTATTGGGTAATAAAATATGATGTTCTTCTTTAAACTAAGTTTAATATTATTCTTTATTCGAGGAAAAAAAATAATTCATATCTCCGCTGTAAATATTCTTTTAAATATTATGTTAACGCCTTAATTATATTAGGGTGTTACCGCTTACAAGCTTGCTTATTAGCTTACTTACATATGATACAAAACTCCTATTTATAGGTATAGATCAATCAAGATCCTCATTCCATCTAGAATTATCTATCATCACTTAAGACTAATCTACAACTTCACAAATCTTGATTACTCTAGAATATTCCTAGCTTCAACATAGAACTACTCTAGTATTGAATATTCTAGAATACACACACAGTAGATATTATTTAGAAAATTTTAGATAAATAGATCACCTTTTAATGCATCACCTTTTAATACTCCTCCATGATGCATTTGTCGGTAACTCCAAGCATCCTTTGCAGGAATTGGAATCCATCTCTTGGTATACGATATATGATTTACCCAGTTATGGGAGGAATTGCATTGCCATTCAATTATGAAGATAGATGAATATGGAATTCATTTACCGACAAGTTTGGTTGTTTAGGGGTCTATCATTGTATGTGAGTTAATTGTTAGAATAAGACAGTAATTTTCAGAGTTTTAAAAAAAAAGGTGACATGACACGGCCACGTCCACAACGAGCTTTAAGTGTCACCAAAAAGCGTAAATAATTGGTTTTAGGTCCGAAATAGGAGTGCAAATGTAAAAAATAGAAGTTATAGTCCTCATTTTCAAATTTCGTAATATATAGTACTCTTTCAAATAACACTGAAAGTTACGGTCCTATTTTAACAATTAGCTCTACTTTGTATGTATCTGTTTCTTGAAATTAATTTTTTTTGGGATTAATTAGTATGTTTGCATTACTATAATCACACATACGTATAGATATATACATGTGGAGAATTGCTCCGGTGAAGGGTCATCGACCGGGCGGAACCACGTTATCATTGATATCCTCCAAGAGTTTATCTTTTGGCACTGCATTCCAAGCTCGATAGTTGACATCAACACGAGGTGTGTGATCCTTCTTGCGGATGAGCAACAATAGACAAGCAGGAGAAAGGCGACTAGCTAGCGCCGCACATTAGCATTCTCCACTTTCTCAAATTGACAACATGGACAAAGAAGGAGATGCTCACTTGAGCTTGAGGCAGTAGAAATAGCAGAACATGGCCTACCAGAGTTGGGCCTCAACACCGAAAGCAAATTGGGATTCATCAAGAGGTGGGCCAAATATAAATTTTTAAAAATTGGAATCTCTCATTTGGTGGGGCCCAAGCCCAAAGCTGAGTGAATGAAACCAGGGACGTCTCGGAGATGACATCGCGGCAGCGCAATAGAATTTCTTCGCTTTCTTGCATGGTCTCCATAAAGTTTTTGCCGGGATAGTGAGTGACTTGGATCTTAAGCATATCGGTGCAGAGATGTCTACAAATCAGGAAATCACCATTGTCGACGAAAATACAGATTGAGGGAAATTCTCTCATAGTTAATTTCAAAGCCTCGACCACAGATGACGGAAGGAAGAGAAAATTGAGGTGCATAGAATGTGGTAGTAGACTTTGAGGAGGGGGAACTGGCGGCGGAGGACTAGCTGGAGGTGGTATTGGCGGAGGATTTGGTGGGTGGAATATCGGCAATGATGTTGCTGGTAGAGGCAGTGAATCTGGTGGTGGTTCCGTAGGTGGAGGTAAGTCTGGCAGTGGATCGGTAGGTGGTGGTGGTATTGGCGGTGGAGGTGAAGAGGGTAATGGCGGCGGCAACGGCAGATAGAGCAATAGAGGTGGTAAATCTGGTGGTGATTCTGTAGATGAAGGAGGTATTGGTGACGGAAGTGGAGGGGGTAGCGGTGGCGACGACGAGTGAAGTACTGTAGGTGGTTGTAGTTTATGACTTTATGTACGAGAAGAGGAAGGGTGGTATGCGGTGGATTTTTGGGTGAAAAATTATGCGGTGGAAGCAGAGGCTGGTGTGATTGATGCACAATTGTAGTCGGCGGAGGGGAAATTGGTGGAGGTGGTGGTGCATACAGTAGCGGTGGGGGAGGCAAAGAAGAAAGAGGAAAATCAGAGTGTGGTGGTTGAAGCTTGGTAGCGTGGTATTCCATGAAATCGGTGAGTTGATGGAGAAGGTGATGTGTGGCTTGTAAATGGTTGTTCATTCCCAGGAAAAAGTTGTCGAAAGTGAGTCGAAGCTCTTCAACGGCAGCGTAAACTCAGATTGAGCCATGAGAACAAAAAAAATGGATGAAGAAAAACGATGAAATATGAAGGAAGAGAACAATAAAAGCACCAATTGATACGATTATCAAAGATAGCGACTACTTGGAGTGAGTCTAAATCCAAGAACAGAAAGAAGAGATAAGGAAAATGAAATCTTCCTCGTTCATATCTATCTATTTATCTATTATATAAGCGAAAATAACTCTTTACCAAAAAAAAATCTATGTGGCACTCTTCCAATTTATCTAAATTCTCAATTTTTTTAAATTTAAAAGTAAATATTTGTCATATTTATATTCTATATATTATATATTAAATGAAAACAAAATCATAAGAAGATCAGATTTTTAAAATCAATATCTATCATATTTTAATATATTCTGTGTATATACTCCCTCTGTCCCGCTGAGCCAGTATCCTTTTTGGGATGTCCCACGAAAGATGAGTCATTTTTATTTTGGGAAATAATTAATTGCATTCACACTGCTTTTACATTCTTTATTATTTATTCATACTACTTTTACATTCTTTATCAATAAAATACTCTACTAAATAAACCCACTACTATTTCTTCTTAGTTTCCGTGCCCAAACCAAATGGCTCATCTTTGGTGGGACGGAGGGAGTATTAAATATGGAAAGAAAATCCATAATTCTAATATTAATTCTATTTATTTAAGTTCTCCAATTATTTTAAATTATTAAACATGAAATAAGCGTTTAATATTAATAATCATTAAAAATGTAATACCGATGTGTCTTAACCAATATAATTGCTCACTTTCAATTTCTTTTAATTTTTTCTTCTTATTTTATTCTACTAATTTTGATTTCTTGTTTTATAGATTAACTTAAAAATTGTAGTAGTGTTAATTATATCCAACTTTGGGGATAACATGTACTCCTCATACTCACTTATATAAATGTCTATTCCTTATACTCACTTGGTCCACTAAAGGTACTTTCCATCCATTAAGGTTTTTTCTTTAATTTTATGCTATAAAAAATTGTCAATTCCACCTCAATTTAACGGACATGATTGAATCATTATTAATTGAATTACTTTTTGAATAAGGCCAAAAAATATTAAGTACTATATATATAAATTTCCAGTAAAAAAAACGTTAATTTGGATACGTTTAAATGCTATAAATAATTTTTATTTTTATAATAAATATTATTTAATTAACAAATGTTAGTCGGATTTGGGGGAGAGACAAGAATATAATTGTAACAAAGAAATCTCTCCTCACCTGATACGGATTGTGTTTATACTTGATATTTTTATAATAAATATTATTTAATTAACAAATATTAGTGGGATTTGAGGCAGAGACAAGAATATAATTGTAACAAAGAAATCCCTCCTCACCTGATATGGATTGTGTTTATACTTGATTTTTTTTGTGTGTGTGTTTTTCTCTCGAAAAGTACTTGATTTTTTTTGTTAGTTTATCATTTTTAGATTAATTGTCTCGATTATTATTATTATTATTATTATTATTATTATTATTATTATTATTACTAAAAAACAAAAACATATAAACGGAAACGATTCTGCGTAAAAAATATTCTATGTGACACCCCCAAATTCTTCCATTCCTAATTAAATTTTGAAGTAGTCTAATAACTTTTTATTTAATTTGACAAAAAATAATTTTAATTTGATCAATTAATTAGGGAGATGGACCAATTTCCAACTGACGGGGATCTCAACTTGGGATCCCACATGGCACATCTCCATTCTTTATTCTTATTTATTTAAAAATTTTCATTTATACATTTTTTCCATGTATTTTTTTAAAATCTAGAATCGTCATCCATGATTTAATTTTTACATTATCTGTAGTTGAATTTTCAATTTTGCATAATTCATAATTACAATTAGTGAATATTACTATAATGTTAAAGACGAGAATGAATAATACAATCAATTTTTTAATTAAATTTTTGGTAAATATAAATTCTAAACGAGTTTCATAAATTATGCACTTATAAATCAAAACCGTAGTCAACAGATTGATTCCGACCTGGAACCGTGGCGGTAAACGGGCCAATCCCCGACCGACGAGTACCTCAACTCAGGAAATTTTTCAATATTTTCCATGTATTTTCTAAAATCTAGAATCATCATCCATGAATAATTTTTAAGTCGTTTTTAGTTGAGTTTCCAACTTTGCATGATTTATAATTGTAATTAACGAGTATTACTATACGGTTAACGACGATAACGAATAGTACAATCAATTTTTTTTTATTAAATTTTGTGTCTATATAAATTGTAAACGAGTTTTATAAATTATGCACTTATAAACCAGAGTCGTGGTGAACGGGCCAGTTCCCACCCGTAATCGTGGCGGTAGACGGGCCAATTCCCAACCGACGGGTATTGCTATACAGATTGTTTTAGAAATGAACACATATGACTAATTTTTTAATTAGGTTTGATTCTAGCACACCATCTCGAATTGCTTGATTAATCATTTTTGATGAAATAGTCGAATGTGTAGAAAAATTAACATAAAAATTACAAACGATATTTCAAGGAGCCAGTTCCAACCCATCATTATGCGCATAGATAATCACCCTAAAATTACTAACGATATTTCAATGGAAAATTTTATACTATTATAATTTTATATTGAACTAATAAAATTAAGAATATTTTGGATCACTTTTATTTGGCAAAGACAATCTTAAAACCCCAATTCATATCGCAATATGAAAGTCCTGACTTTTTCCAGCTACTGGCCTTCTTTCTTTTGGGCTTTCTTCATCTTCTGACCCATCTACTTTAATCACAATTGGCCCACCATAGTTGGGCCTCTCTATTGTATAAGCCACTTTGTGAACGCCTCATCCACGTAAGATTTTTAATAATCCCTTTCTCTTTCATCCGATTCTACTCTTTTTGCAGATCAATCGTCATAATATTTAAGGTAAGTAGATTTAGCAAATTCCAATTAGGATTAACTAATTAGGCTTTTACGTAATACTACTAAAAGAATAAAAATTTGCATATTAAATTTTCCTTTACGAGGCTCACGAAATAAACAAAACCCACTCCAAATTTATATTGCCATAAAAATAAAATAAAAAGGGAAGCACGCATGTAAAAACTGAACTATTAATTAACACAAATAGGTGTAACGGAAAAAGGGAAAAGGTATAGCTAGTGTTGATGTATATACATTATTTTCGTATCGGTTCTTAACTTCTTATCGAATTTTTGTGTCGTGACGAAAATTGTAAATTCTAGCTGCAATTCAATTAATAACTCTAGAAGCCAATTCTGATATGGTGGATGATTCACCATTGAAAATAGGGTAAATTGCATGTAAAATCAAAACGTTTTGCCAAATTCATAAATTGCACATGTTTTTAGAAAAACGTTTTGTAAAATCAAAACGTTTTAATTTTTTGCAATTGAAGTCCGGTGACCGATTTCCCCCAACTTAAATCTTGCATGGCAGTCGGAGTTGACACGCTGGCCTCGCCGGAAGCTAAAACGACGTCGTTTCGAATTTAATAAAAAAAAAACAAAAAAAAATCTTTTTTTTTCCACCTCATCTTCTCCCCCATCTCATCCCTCTCATCCTCTCCTCCTCCATCACTCTCCCCATCTCCTCCTCCACCACTCTCCCCCACCTGAAACCCGCCGCCACCGCCCAAATCGCCGCCTTCCCCACTACCCTCTCCCGCACATCGACCACCTCCCCCACCAAGCCCCTCTCCATCCTCTCATTCCTCTCATCCTCGTCCCCTCTCCCCATCTCTTGCTCCCCATCTCCTCCTCCACCACTCTCCCCCACCTGAAACCCGCCGCCACCACCCAAATCGCCGCAGCAACTCCGGCAAAATTAGGTGGAGATACCTTGGAAGAAGAAGCAGCAACATCAGCCGGAATAGTTGCTATATCAGGCGGAAAACCAGAAGGGTTGATTGCTGGAGAATCAGCACTAGCATACGGAAGAGAAACAGCAGGGATGGCGGCTGTCGGAATCGCGACAGCTGGAATCGCAGTTGCATGAGAAGCAGCAGTCACGTCCTTATGCGCCAAATCCTTATCCAAGGATGACGGGGCCTCCATCAAACCTTCCAATCAGTCACCAAGATGACAGAAGCAGTCTGCAATTTCCAGCACCGGCGCCGGAGATTGCAAACAAAACGCCGACGAAAATGGAGATCAGAAAACCCTAAAATGCATCGTCGAACAAAAAACAGCCAAAACTGGACGGAATCCAATAAATCACGAGCCTATAGTGCGCGAAATCTGAGGGTTCGTGGCAAGAAGGGTGAGGTGGGGAAGAAGGGTGAGGTGGGGGAGAGGGATGAGATGGGGAAGAAGGTGAGGTGGAAAGAAAATATATATATATATAAATTCGAAACGACGTCGTTTTAGCTTCCGGCGAGGCCAGCGTGTCAACTCCGACTGCCACGCAAGGTTTAAGTTGGGGGAAACCGGTCACCGGACTCCAATTACAAAAAATTAAAACGTTTTGATTTTACAAAACGTTTTTTTAAAAACATGTGCAATTTACGAATTTGGCGAAACGTTTTAATTTTACATGCAATTTACCCTTGAATATAACCCTTAACCAAAACATTGAAATAAGTTTCTTTAGGAGAGTACGTAGTTATATACTTATATGTATATTAAAATAACTTTCTTTTTTTTTTCTTTCAGAAGAAATGCCAAAATAACTTTGAATTGAATAAAAAAGCTTAACTCATATTCTATTCTGAATGATAATGCCACATTCGAATTAAATATTTTAGAATGTGATATATGAAAATGACTGGATTTATGATGTGGTGGGATCATATGTGAGAATTAGGATTACTTGATACGTATACCTCTTAACCTTCCTATCGCGCGGTAAATTATCTAAATCAACAATTAATATAGTAACGCATTATATTGCAATAATTGAGATAGTTGGTGTAAGCATTAGTGTGGAAAAATTTGAAATCTAACCATGTATATTAAAAAAGAAGTAGTACCTCGATCTATTAAAATTATCATATTATTGTTCGACACATAAGTTAGAAATAAGTGTAAAATTATCAAAAGTGGGTAAGTTGCATCACTTTTGAAGAATTTTCAAGAATTAATACTTTTCTTATTTGGAAGATGACAATTTGAATGAGACACCTGAATATAGAAAGGAGGACAATACGAAGGGAGCAGTAAAATTTGGTATCAAATATGCACAGTTAACTTACGACTAACAAGAAAGACAACGTTTAAAAAAGTTGAACATGATGAGCTCATAAAATTCAAATAAAAAAAGATGATTTGTCTTCAGGTAAAAAATGAAATATGACTAATTAATTAAGGAGAGATAAGTCCCATATGAAATATTCAAGCATTGCGGTTAGATCTAAAGTTTAAGGATAATAAAAGAAATAAGTTGAGGTCCCTTGGGGATGACCTAGTTGTAGAGTCTAGAATTAAAAGATTTCACGTTCAATTCTCACTAATGCCTTTATACGTCGAGTATGTTACACCTGTACTTGGAAAATGTAGTTTATCGATTTGCCTTGTGTGGTTTACAAGCGGTAATGGTTGCAGGTTTCCACGAATTTCGAAATATATTATTACAGTATCACACGACATATATAAACGTTCTTAATAATATATCAAACTTTTTGTCCAAACTTTTATGTAACGGTTTCATATTAATTTAGTAAAATAATAACAAAAAAAGCCTCACTCTCCCCACCTCAAATCAAAACCATATTTGAAAACCTACCTCCCAATATATTCACTTTCAAACCACCGCCATCGTCACTCCATGCTGCCTACCTCCACCATCCCTCCGCCGCCGCTGACCGACCAGCACCACCACTCGTCGAAGAAATTCAAACTCAAAACCAGTACCATCCACTAGCCGTCGCCATCCTCCTCCAGCTCCTCTTTCTCATGTCCGCCGCCCTCCGCCGCCACTTCGAATCCACCAACGCCGTCGCCACTCCCCTCCGCGATGAATATTCTTGCAAACACGGCCTTATTTATGTCTACGAGCTCCCCTCCATGCTCAACCAAGACCTCCTCGACAAATGCGAAGACCTCGACCCTTGTAGCGGCCGTTGCAACGCCGTCTCCAACGGTGGCATCGGCCTCCCCGCCACCGGCCTCGACGCCATCGTGCCGGCAAACCTCTCCGGCGCCTGGTACTGGACCGACAAGTATTTCGCCGAGGTCATCTACCACCCGAACAACTACCGATGCACAACGTCCAACCCCGCAGCGGCGGCGGCGTTCTACATCCCCTTCTACGCGGAAAATTCCTCTGGTTCAACCACACCGCCAAGGATCGTGACCTCCACGCCGCTGCCATGCTTGACTGGGTCAAAGACCAGCCATCGTGCATGGCAACGCTCGATTGAGTCGGATCACTTCCTCATGCTGGGGCGTTTGACGTGGGATTTCCGGTGGTTCACAGACAACGACAACGATTGGGGCACGAGCCTCACATACATGCCCCTGATCAAGAACGTGTTCCGCCTTACCGTCGAGAGGGACCTAGCAGAAAATAACAATAATGCGACGACACAAGGATTTACGTGGTTCGATCAATGTGATCTACGTCCAAGGGAGAGAATATCTAGTCTTTATTGCTTGAGAGTACAATGAGTATTTGAACGTGTTTACACGTCTAATCTAGCATCTATATATAGGCCTTGAATCGAGCCCTAACCCTACTAGGATTCTTCATATATATCCGAATCTCATTCACAATAGAATTCCTCCTTCTCTAGGATAAGACTTCATTACTTGGTCTTCAAGGCAATTAATAATTCGTCTGGGCCGAGGTCCTTGGGCCGAGCTCAACGTACAGGCCCAATTAGGTTGGGCCTCGGATCAGGCCCAAGAAGAGGCCGGTACTATCACATCCCCCCCCCAAAAAAAGAGGAAAGAAGTCGAAATGCCGACCTGAACAATCACACACATCAGCGTTGTCCCGGCCTGATTCAGCGGCTCCATCACTCGAGCTCGAGCTGGGGATGGCTAAATCCCACAAGTTAGTGTATTTGAGTACTCACGCGGATCCGGGTTACGATGTAGTCGGGTTGATCCGGGTCCCGCTGCAATTGTATTCCGATGGAGGGAAAGTTTGGGGACTTTTTTGAAAATATTTTGGAGAGACGGTTCACATTCCGAAAAAGCTGCCATGTGACACGTGTGACACGTCCAGCGGCGGGATTCAAGTAGTCACTACGGGGCTCCCCCATAACCTATCATTCTAATTCGCCATTACAACAAAAGATTAACTTCTAGAAAATCTGCTCCTCCCCCAATTTCCACTCCAAAGATTTCAGTCGAACCATACCACCGTGCCGCCGGTTCCACATCTGTTCTTTTTTTTCATCTGTGAACTCCCGTCCGGCCGACTACCTTAATTAACAAGTAAGGATGGCTTCCCATTCTCGCGTCTCTCATTCTAGTAGCGATAGCGAGTGTCCTCCGGCCGATTCAACCGGCGGAATGGTCAACTTTAGAATTTTTTCGTTAGGATCCCCTACCCCGACCGTTGCGGCTTTATCTGTACCTCGCCGCGTAGAGGAGAAAGTAGCTGAGTACTCTTCCATCCTAGACGAGTCTAGGATAAAATTTCTTGCCAAATCTTACAATTTCCCCCTAGACGCTGACCTCATAGAGCCTCGTCCGAAGGAAAGGGCGTGCTCGCCCCCTATGGGGTTTTGCACGATTTACGAGGACAGCCTGGACTCCGGTCTTCGTCTACCTCTGCCGGCACCCTTTGCCGAACTTCAAAGGAAGCTCGGATTAGCTTTGGGGCAGATAACCTCGAACTCCTTTAGACAATTTTCCGACCTAGGTGTGGTTGCTATCCGGCACAATTACCCGTTGTCTGCCGAGCTCTTCGCCTTCAAAGCATCCGCGGGCTGGTACTATGCCACTGCTCGCACTGAGTTTAAGGGAGAACCCTGAACAAGGTGGAGAAGTGGCATAGGAAATTCTTTTTCTGTCGACATGAGAGCCTAGTCGAGATGGTCTGGAGGTTGGGCAAGCCTCGCACTTGGGTGACAAACGAGGTGGACGAGGGCTTGGGGAGTGTCGCTAGGGCGATAGCGAGCTGTGGGCCGTTCGAGGATAGCTACCACGAAGACTCGCTAGCTGAAGCGGGGTTGAGCCCGTTTGAGCCCCAAAATATGGTGGATCCTGCAACGGGTGAGGCCCCGCTAGTGCTGTTAGGATTGGTTTGATTGTTGAAGCGTTGCCTAACCCTGTTACTTGCTTTGCCTTTGCAGTGAAGTTCGGGAAGCAGGGACCTGATGCCAAGGCCGTAGCTCGCGGGGGAAAGAGGCCAAGGTCGTCAGGACGGTCTGCGTCGTCCGACCAGAGCCAGCTCGGAAGAGCCTCCGACTTGGGTCGGCCAACCGAGGTGGCTGTGCCCGCAGCCACGGGCGCTCTCTCCCCTTCCGCCAGCCCATCCCGCAAAAAAGCTAGGGTTAACGTGGAGATCGTTGACATTTCGGGCAGTGACGCGAGCCCGTCTGCTCCAGCTCGGCTGGGGAATTTGCCCTTTCCCGAGGTAGAGATTTGTTAGCTATTTTTCTGTACTTCTTGCTTGCGTGTAGCTAACTGTGTTCCTTCTTGCAGGGCATTGATATGTTCACGGCTTGGTTGAAGAGTAGCGTCGGGGAGATGTCAGCGAAGCACGAGGACAAAAAGAGTCGGTACTCGGAAAAGCTGATGTCGACCGCGGCCCGGCTGAAGAAGGCTGAGGAAGAGTTGGCCAAGTCCCGGGAGGAGGTAAAGGCCACCAAATCCGAGCTGGCAGAGGAAGCTCGGAAGAGATTTGACGCCGAGCTGAATGCCGAGGAAGCTCGCCGGAGGTTTGAGGCCGAGCTGAGTGCGGCCAAGGAGAGGGAGGCGAAGCTGGCGGCTTTGTCAAGGCGAGGCCTTGCGGGCTTATACGAAGAGGTTGCTCTTGTCGGATAGCTTCTCCGGCCTGGCCAATAACTTGGCTGGGCTTATCAATGGAAGCCACGCCCTAAGTGCTTTGGAGGCCGCTGCCAGTGATTTCCCCGACTTGGACGTCTCCAAGTATGGCTACGAGCGCTTGGAGGACGAGGCCCTCTTCTTCGAGTACGCCAAAGTGATCCGGCGTCACCTCGGCCAGCTGCCCATTTTGGACGCCCTTGCCAGCTCGTCCGTGCTTCTATCTGCCGAGCAGATTGCTGCCTGCTCAGCAGATCGGGACCCTGCCCTCGACGCAGCCTTCGACGCTCTTCCCGCCGAGGAAGGAGAGGACAAGGAGGAAGAGGAGCACGAGGCTTCGGCTGGCGAAGAGGATCCCAAGGATGCAGGCGTTGACAGCTTCTCTCAGGGCCCTCCCTCCAGGCAGCCACCTCTTCAAGACAAGGAGGTGGACGCTCCTTAGAAATTTTTTATTTTTATTTTTTTTGTAACCATGTACTTGGACCGTTTTTTTGAATAAACGAATTTCGCACTTCTTCTGTGTAGATTTCTGATATCCCTGGTATAGCTTCTCTACACAAGCAAATAAGTCTCCTTTCTCAAGATCTATCTGAACAACGGTCTCTAGCTCGGTTATGGATGGAGAAATGTCGTCGAGCTGAGGCGCTTTTTGACGAAAAGTGTGCGCTGTTGAGGTTCAAAGAATCCGAGCTTGGGGAATGACAGGTCAAGTTCGAGTCGCTCTGCGCGGAGGCTGAGATCAAGCAGGTCGCTTCTCAAGAGCACGCAGATTTACTTCAGGCCAAGCTGCTTCACGCGGAGAAAGAGTTGGAAGTAGCCCGAGGCAGGGCTGGGCGCGTGCTGGAGGACCATGAGAGGATCGTTGAGGAGCATGCCGAATACGAGGATATCATCCGCCGCAACGGTGATATTACCATCTCCGAGGCGGAACTGAAGACGAAGGAGCTGCTGGAACAGTATCTCGAATTGAAAACAGCATGCGGTCCCGAGTCTTTTGAGCTTCAAGGGGCTTTTGAGATGCTCAAGGAAAGTGCGAGCTTGTATAAATGCGTGCTATCCCGCCGGCCGAAACTGCGTGCCTTCCTGTCCAACAGTGCGGATGGGTCTGCTCCGTCGTCTTCCCGAACTATGCCTGCTCGCGAGGCTAGAGCTGCTCCTCGTGGACGTCAGGCCGGACCGGGCCGCGGTGGCCGGTCTGCGGGGCGGAGTTCAACAACGTCGCGAGGTCGTGGTTTTTCCTCTGGAAGGAATCGAGGTCGGGGACGAGGTCGCATATCCATCAACGACCTTCTGGGATACACTTCCTTCGAAGACCGATGGCTCAACTTCAGTAGGCCAAATCCTCCTCCGTAGAGTAGCTCACTTTTTCCTGTAATTTATGTGTATACAACGTTGTAATTAGTCAATTACGAAGTAATATATATTGTCTATTATGGACTTCCTGTTTTTCGGGAAGGTTTCTTCCTTGTATTCGTGCTCTTCTTTTCTTTTCTTTTTTTGTTTTTTTGGAGGGAGTCTAACTCGGACCTCTTCATGTGACAAGGGAACCTTGGTTCAGACCTCGTGTTATGATTCTTACGGGGGAACTTGGTTCTGACCCCGGCTGAGAAAACTTTATCCTTTGGAGGGAGTTTAACTCGGACCTCGTCGGATCTTCCCTTTTGAGGGAGACGAGCTCGGACCTCAAAAAGGGTTTTCTTATGCGCATTTCTTAGAATATAATTACCCCATATCGGATCATTATTGACCTCGGAAGTGAACCTTAGTTCGTCCTTATGAGGGGATTTGTCTTTGGATACTTCGTATAAGCAAATTAAAAGACACGAGAATATGAAAAGAAACTTTATTAAAGGAAAAACGAAGCAAATTTTGACGAGCTCGTAAAAACAAAACATTATTACTTAAAAAAGAAAAGAAAAGACGAAAAAACTTAAGACTCTAAATGCAAGACTCTGCTGCTTATACGAAGAACCTCTTTAGGTGGGCGAAGTGCCACGTTCTGGGTATCAGCTCTCCCGAAAGGTAGGCGATTTTGTAGGCTCCTTTGCCGAGGACTTCGTGCACTCTGTAGGGCCCTTCCCATGTGGCTTCAAGTTTGTCGAGCTTCTCCGAATGGCTTACTTCATTGTTTCTAAGCACAAGATCACCGACCTGGAACTGCTGGGGTTTGACCCTTTGATTATAATATCGGGTCATCTGCTGTTTATACCGAGCTTCTTTTATGCTGGCTAGTTCCCGCTTCTCCTCGAGTAAATCCAGGTCGGTTCGGCGCTGCTCTTCATTGGCTTCCGCTGAGAAGTTGAAAGTGTTGGGGCTTGGTGCCCCGATCTCTACGGGTATGACCGCTTCTGTTCCGTATACTAAACGGTACGGGGTTTCTCCCGTTGGAGTTCTGGGTGTAGTCCTGTATGACCACAGGATGTTTTGGAGGTTGTAGATCCATTCCGTTTTGTCCTTCTCTAAGCGGGCCTTGAGTCCGTTCACTATTGTTCTGTTGGTGACTTCGGTCTGGCCATTAGTTTGAGATCGGTTGACCGAGGTGAAATTTTGCTGGATATTGAGTCCTTCACAAAATTCTTGGAATGCTCTGCTCGTGAATTGCGTCCCGTTGTCCGAGATGAGGACTCTTGGAACTCCAAACCGGCACACGATGTTCTTCCAAACGAAGTCGACGGCTTTTTCACTTGTGACTTTTGTGGAAGGTTCGGCTTCGACCCACTTGGTAAAGTAGTCGACGGCGACTATTAAAAATCGTTTTTGTTTTGGGGCCGGGAAGAACGGCCCCACGATGTCAATGCCCCACTCCACAAATGGCCACGGGCTCTGTATAGTGGAGAGGTCGGTCTGGGGTACCCTTGTCACCTTGGCATGCAGCTGGCATTTCAGGCATTTTTTCACGAATTCTTCCGCGTCTTTTACCATTGTTGGCCAATAGTACCCCCACCGCATGATTTTCTGAGCTAGCATTCGAGCTCCGATGTGGCTTCCGCACGACCCGGTGTGCACTTCATTTAGTGCGTAGTCCGCTTCCCTTGGTCCCACACACTTTAGGAGAGGCTGTAAGTATGACTTTCGATAAAGGATTCCTCCTTCGAGGACGTACTGCGTGGATTTAGCTAGGATTTTCCTGGCTTCCGCTTTGTCCTCAGGGATCTCCCCGCTCTCCAAATATCTCTTTAGGGGGGTCATCCAATTCGGGTCGTCTTCCTCGATTGCGTTGACTTCCGCCTCTTCTATACTTCGATTCCAAACTTCTTCTATTAGAGTTGAGCTGGTTGAGTTCACCAGCTTACTTAGCTCGTCAGCTCGGGTATTTTGGCTTCGGGGAATGCGAACTATCTTGAAGAACTGGAAGGATTGTTCTAGGAGCTTGACTTTCTCCAGGTATTTCTTCAGCTTCTCACTCCTTGCTTAATACTTTCCTAGCACGTGGTTGACCACTACTTGGAAATCACAATAGGTTTGGATAGCTCGTACCTGGAGTGTTTGGGCAAGATGTAGTCCGGAAATGAGGGCTTCATATTCCACTCCGTTGTTCGTAGTGGGGAACTCAAATCGCAGCGAGTATGTTAACTCCTTTTTTTCCGGGCTGATCAGGAGTATGCCAGCTCCGCTCCCTTTCTTTCCCGAGGCTCCATCCACGTACATCTCCCAGCAGTCTGGGGGAGTCTTCTCCAGTATTTCTTGGAGTTCGGCTTTGGCCTCGGACTCTTTTGACTTATTCACGACGCTGTATTGAGCTTCTGCGAGGAAGTCTGCTAAAGCTTGGCCTTTTATAGCTCGGCGGGGGACGAATGATATGGAATGCTCTCCGAGCTCGATTGCCCATTTTGCGATCCTTCCTGAAGCTTCCGGTTTAGTAAGGACTTGCCGGAGTGGTAGGTCGGTCAAAACTTGTATTGGGTGAGCTTGGAAATAAGGTTTTAGGCGCCGAGCTGCATTTACCAGGGCTAGAGCAAACTTCTCAAGGGGCTGATATCTTGTCTCTGGATCTTTCAGGACTCTGCTGACGAAGTACACAGGTAGCTGCCGATCTCCTTCATCTCGGACCAACACTGCGCTTATTGCTTCCTCCGACGCTGCGAGGTATAGGGATAGGGATTCTTCCTTTTTAGGGACTGACAAAGTTGGTAAGTCTCCAAGGTGGCACTTTAGCTCGTCGAAAGCTAGTTCGTGCTCCGGTCCCCATCCAAACTTCGGTGCCTCCTTGAGGATTTTGAAGAACGGTAGTTGTTTCTCGGCGGCTTTTGAGAGGAAACGGCTTAGCGCGGTTATGCAGCCTGTCAACTTATGTACGTCGCGAATAGTTCGGGGTACCTTCATTTCCTGGACGGCTTTGATTTTCAACGGGTTGGCTTTGAGTCCTTCCGGCGAGATCCAGCACCCTAGGAATTTCCCAGATCGCACGTTGAAAGTGCACTTCTTGGGGTTCAGCTTGAGGTTTGCCTGCCTTAGCACGTCAAGTGTCGTTCGTAGATCGACCACCGCTAAAGCTTTTTCCTTGCTTTTGACGACAATGTCGTCTACATACACTTCGACGATCTCGCCAATGTGATCTCGGAAGAGGAAGTCGACCATCCGTTGGTAAGTCGCTCCGGCGTTCTTCAACCCGAAGGGCATGTATTTGAATGCGAAGACCCCAAAGCTCGTGGCGAAAGCTGTCATGATCGCATCTTCTTCATCCATCAGGACTTGATAGTATCCCTTGTAAAGGTCAAGAAAGCTGAATACCTCGTATCCCACTAGGGATTCGATCTTCTCGTCGATGTTGGGGAGGGGGTAGCAGTCCTTTGGGCAAGCTTTATTGAGGTCGATATAATCCACACACATCCTCCAGTCCCCTCCTTCTTTCTTGACTACCACCGGGTTAGACAGCCAAATTGGGTACTTGACCTCGAATAGCAGCCCTGCTTTCAGCCATTGTTGCACCTCATCATAGATGACCTGGTTTCGCTCGGCAGCAAACGTTCTTCTCTTCTGCTTTACTGGGGTGGAGCTCGGGTCAATGTTGAGCTTATGTGTAATGATGTCCGAGGACACCCCCGTCATGTCCGTTGGCGACCAAGCAAAGACGTCTTGATATTCCCTAAGGAGCTGGATTATCTGCAGGCGGGTTTGGGGTCCCCCTGCAAAGCCGACCTTGACATGGCAGGGTCTTCTTCGGATAATGGGACTTGTTCCGCCGAGGTGTCTGAAATCGTTGTCGCCTCTTCCAACTCCTCGGGATACTTTGATTGCTATGCTTGCGGTTGACCTCGAAGGGCAACTTGCATGCACTCTTTGGCCTTTTTCTGGTTGCCTCGGACAGTTAGGATTCCACCCGAGGTCGGGATCTTTAGTAACAAGTGGTATGGCGAGATAATGGCTCGGACCGCGTTCAGCCAATCTCGACCTAATATGATGTTGGAGTTCGCTTTGACCACGTAGAAGTGGATTAGCTTGTTGACGCTGGTTGGCGGGCTGCCGATGGCGACGTCAAGCGCGATGATCCTTTCAGGTCGTGTCTCATGCTGTGTGAAACTCTTGAGGGGCAGGGGTGCGGAGTTAACCCGAGCTGGGTCGAGTCCCATCCTATCCAAGCAATGTTGGAAGATGATACTGACGCTGGCCCCACTATCAATAAATACGCGGTGGACAATCTTATTGGCCACTCCGACCTATATTACCAGGGCGTCATTATGGGGCGTTGTTGTAGGTACAGGATCGTCCTCGGAAAAGGTGACTGTTTTACCTTTCTTGAACCTCTTTTTTGTCTGTTCCTCTTCCGATGGAATTGGTGGTCTGCGAGCTTCAGACCTCAGCTTAGTTTTTGTCGTGCCTGGGGTTAGTCCGGAGATTGTTGACACCACCCCGTCGTACTGTGGCACGCCGCTCTGAGGGTCGTCATCCTCCTCATCATGATTGGTTTTAGCTCGCTTATTATCGGGAGCGCAGCGGCCCTGTCCGCCCTTTCGCTTCCCCCTTCTGTTTTTCCTTCCCCCGGCCTCGTACTTCTTCAGAGCTCCTTCTTGGGCTAACCTCTCTATTTCCACTGCGAGGTCGCGGCAGTCTTCTGTGTAGTGCCCGTGGTCGTCGTGGAAAGAGCAGTGTTTGTTTTCATCTCGAGGTTTTGACCTCGACATAGGGCGTGGTCTTGTGAACCAGTCCTCATGAAGTGCGAAGATCTCCGCATTTGTTTTCACAAAAGAAGGTCGCTGAGGGGGCTCCGACCCCGGCCGTGGTCCGAGCCGAGACTGGATAGGTCCAGGTCCGAGCCGGGATTGGATAGGTCCCCGCTGAAGGCGTTCGTGGGCACATCTCCGATCACGATCATTCTGGCCCCGATCACCTTCAGGCCTCTTCTTCTCTGTTTCCTCCCGCTTCAACCGGTCCGCATCTTGGCCGTCCGCGAACTGGTATACGATTCTCCACATCTCCTGGGCCGTCTCGGGCTTCTGTTTAGTTAGCTCCTGGTTCAGGGACCCAGGAGCGACCCTGTTTCGAAAAGCCGAGATGAGGAAAACATCGTCGATTTTATCGACTTTCAAGCTTTCTTGCATAAATCGGGAGGCGTACTCCCTTATGGTCTCTCTGTCTTTTTGCTTCACGGACAGGAGGTAGGCCGTGTCTCGGCGAGCTTGGACTTTCATAAGGAATCTTTGTTTAAAGATTCCTTCGAGGTAGACCCAGGACCCTATACTGCCAGTCGGCAGGCCGTCGAACCAAGCTTGGGCGTAGTCGACCAGCATCTCAGGGAATAGCTTGCACATATGCTCTTCTGTGAGGCCCTGGTTGTGCATGCTGTACTTGAACCGCGTCAAGAAGTTGAGGGGGTCCTCCAACCCATTGTAGGGTGGTATGTTGGGCAACTTGTACGCCGCGGAAGGCTTGGCATCAAGCAGCTCGTCGGTGAACGGGCTGACGAGTCGGGCTGATCTTTCCTCAAGTCGGTGTCGGTTTGCCTTGGGGCTATAACTTCTGGAATAGCTCGGACTTCGGTCCCTGCCTGGACTACGATGTCGCCTTTGGAGATGGTGTTGCTTGGGACTCCGACGTGGGCTGGAGCTCTGGTGGCGGAGTGGGCTTCGCCGGGTGTCGCGCTTTCTCCTCAGCTCGGGCTCCTGCGTCTTGGAATGATGTGGAGTTTTGGGTATAGACTTCCGTGTGGAACTCTCCCTAGCTTCGGATATTGGGGGCATCCGAGCTGTTGTGAGGAAGCGCTTGAAGCTCTCCTTATTCGCTCTAGAGAAATTCAGTCGCGGCATAGGTAGTGGCGAGGTCGAAGTCGTCGAGAAAATCCTCTCCTTTCGATCCTCATTTCTGTGGACCCTTCTGAGGGATGTCTTCCAACGCGGGCATCCCTTTGAACGGATCCTCTTCTATAGGGTTATTGTCGTGCCCCTCCTTTGGACCGTACTGTCTTTCTGGCGATTGCCCCTGTTTGTGGGGCGACTTTCTGCTTCGTTGGGATTCCCACGTTGGCTTTGGTCCTCCCGCACGTTTTGTGATCGCGTTACCGTCATAGTTCTGCTACCAAAGAACCGTCGATCGAGTTCCCACAGACGGCGCCAATGATAGATCTAGGGTTTGTAGAGATAGCAGAAAATAACAATAATGCGACGACACAAGGATTTACGTGGTTCGATCAATGTGATCTACGTCCACGGGAGAGAATATCTAGTCTTTATTGCTTGAGAGTACAATGAGTATTTGAACGTGTTTACACCTCTAATCTAGCATCTATATATAGGCCTTGAATCGAGCCCTAACCCTACTAGGATTCTTCGTATATATCCGAATCTCCTTCATAATAGAATTCCTCCTTCTCTAGGATAAGACTTCATTACTTGGTCTTCAAGGCAATTAATAATTCGTCTGGGCCGAGCTCAACGTACAGGCCCAATTAGGTTGGGTCTCGGATCAGGCCCAAGAAGAGGCCGGTACTATCAACATTCCACCCGAGATCTGAATCCGATATCCGACAATGGAAGGGTTTGATCCGGGCCAGGCAGAGATCCAATCTTTTCACCTTTGTCGGGGCGATGCGAAAGAACATCTAGAACGACTTCCGGGGCATCCTCATGGATTATTGTAAAGAAGAAACAACATCATGTAAAGTGGTGGATTGCTCCGTCACCTCTTGCTACGACAGAGCCCCGGCTATACTGGAAGCCTTTATATATTCGGAGTTTTGTTTCCAACCAAAAGAAGACGGGCTTACTCGGAGATCCGCATTCGATTGCATGCTGGCCGGTTCAATCCCGATTTATTTTTGGACCGGGAGTTTTGAGCATCAATTCGAGTGGCACATGCTAGATAGAGATGCCTCAAAATACTCCATTTTTATCGACCATAATATTGTGAGGAATGATACATCCTTCATTAAACGCACGCTAGAGAGTTATAGTAGAGAGAAGGTGATGAAGATGAGAGATAATATTATTGAGCTATTGCCAAAATTATTGTATTTAAAATCGAATGCGGATTTAGGTGGAATCAAAGACGCCTTCGACATAGCTATGGAAGGAGTCTTGAAAAGGTTTGAGCAGTAGAAGATGGACGATTAGATTAGGTGTAGGGGTTCCCCTCACCTCCGATCATGTTGCGGGCACTAGAGAGTGATGTATGGCGAAAGCCATGCTTCTAGCCATCTTGGGCCTTCTAGAAATATATAATTTCTAAACAAAATCGAAAATCGTTATAAAAACTAAACAAATATATTTAGTCAATATATCTACATGAAATTATCTTTATCTTTCATTCATATTTTCTAACATCTTTGATGAGTGTCTTCTACAAAATACTACTCATATACTGACATTGAATGAATAGATAGCTAAAAAAAAAACATCTTGAAAATGTAACTATATCTTTATCAACATTTGGCTAAGATTAGAGATATCAATCTACCATAAACCAACGTGACGATTCAAATAGACATAAAAGAATATTTTTTACTAATTTTAGTTCATAGTATTAACTTTGTAGTGTTCATGTTTTTATCAAGTACTATTACCCATAGATTTGTGAGGGTTATACAATAAAGTCACAATTTTAAAAGAGATCTAAAAGAATTCTAAACAAATTTAGAATTGAAAAATGACAGAATGAAAATGTAAATATATCTTCTCGGCCTTTGGCTAAGATTAAAGATATCAATTTACCATAAATCAATGAGATGATTCAAATAAACATAAAAAGAAGATTTTTCTACTAATTTTAGTTGATATTAACTTTGTAGTGTTCAGATTTTTATTGAGTACTATTCCCCAACAAGTTTGCGATGAGTTTATACGATAAAGTCACTACTTTAATCGATATGCAGATAAATTCTAACTAAATTTAGATTTGAAAAATAAATATTGAAAATGCAAATGTATCTTTCTCGACCTTTAACTAAGATTACAGAAATCAATTTACCATAAATAAACGAAACGATTCAAACCAACGATGCAAATTGCGCATTTGCCTCGTCCATTATTCAAGGGGCAATCTATATACGTAAAGTAAGGATGAAGTGGTTTATCCGCTCTATGTGATTTGCAGGTTATTACAGGGGTTTTCTCAGTGAAAAAAAAATAAGGATGAATAGAAATTAATAAACCATAATTAATGCCTACAACGTACAGTAAAACCTCTATAAATTAATACCCTTGGGATCATGAAAATTTATTAATTTAGAGAGGTATTAATATATCGATAAATTAATATTTTATTAATTAAAAGAGTGATTTTTTAAATTCAGAAAATTCACTATATTTAATATTCATTTGTATTAAAATAAATGAGTTCATTAATATGTTCATGCGTCATCCAATTCGTTGTAACAAATACACATATTCATGTACAACTGACGCAATCTCAAGCGACTTAAGTGAGACAATGTTTAAAGAAGGCCTGCATGAGCTTGAGAATATGATTAAGGATGTCGGTTATCGCAATCAAATGGACGTCAACAACTCGTTGGACTATCCGGGTGAAAATGATGAATGTTCACAAGTTCAACGTTTAAAGGAAATTGTTGCTGACATTATTGATGATCCTACTATTGATGAAGTTGAAGATGATTCAACACCGTTGGAACCAGTCACGCGAAAGGAAGCTTTGAACGCAGCAACAACTCTTCACAACTTTTTATTGTAGCTAGATAACTCGAAACCGGAACTTTTGAGTGCAATTAGAAAAGTTAGGGATGAAATCCAATTAGATTTAAATTTTAAGAAAAAATAAATAATAATAGTTTTATATTATAATAAATTAGCATGATATTAATACTTTTAATATTTAAGAATTATTAATTTATAGTATATATGGCACCTATACATTTATAAAGGGACTTTTCAAAAATTTATTATCTTATTATCTTATAGAATTTGATGATTTTTTACAAGGGCCCGAGTCGGGACCGGAGAAATTTATTATATTAAAGAGTTTATTAATTTATAGAGTACTAAATTATAGAAGTTAATTTTCTTGTATCTTTTTGATTTGGTTTAGTGGAATTTAACTATTAATAAAAAAAATTCCTTGATAATAGGGCTGGTTCGGTATACTATACCGTGGTTTTTTGGTCATACCGTATATCATACCAAAACTTTCGGTATGCATAATTTGATATTGATACCATACCAAACTTTTCGGTATACCGAAATTTCAGTATGATTCAAAAGGCATACCATTATCGTACCTTATGCTCGGTATACCGTAAACGTACGATATACCGAAAATATGAACATCAAATATTTAAATTCCAAAAAGCATAGAAACACTTAATACTAATAATAATTATCTCCAACAAGCAATTAAGTCCAAAAAAGTTAAAAGAAAATCCAACGTACAGTTTAACATCACAACAACAACTAATAATTTAACATCTCAATTCTCAACATTTAAATATGAGTTAAGTTGATATTATTAATTAAATATAATGAATAATCATTAATAATTTAATATATATACATATATAGTTATATAAATATATCAATTTATATATAATTGTTTAGAATTTCGGCATATACCAAATCTTCGGCATATACTGCGATTTCGGTATGTACCAAATATCGGTATTTATTGAAAATTTTGGTATACCAAACTTTTGATTCGATACGGTATACCACTTTATTTGAAATTCATATACCGTTACCATACCAAAACCTTTCGGTACGGTATCATACCATACCAAAAATACGGTATGATGGTCCCGATACGAGTTCTGGTGTATGGGGGGGGGGGAATAC
Organism: Schizonepeta tenuifolia; assembly: GCA_029490685.1. Lineage (NCBI taxonomy): Eukaryota > Viridiplantae > Streptophyta > Magnoliopsida > Lamiales > Lamiaceae > Schizonepeta > Schizonepeta tenuifolia. The sequence continues at coordinate 89,317,461 of CM055960.1, read as the reverse complement.
ACCAGATAAGACTTTTTAAAACAATCCCCTAAAAATAACTCAACCGAGTAAAGAAGCTCAGTTGGAATCACAACCGAGTAAGAAACACTCGGTTGGAAGTGATGTGCTGTGCGGAATGTGGTGGAAATTAACTCGTATAAATTTACTCGCGCTTTTATGCACGGTTGGTCAATAACCAAAACAGTTGATGAATAAACCAGTTTGTATGCAGGTTAGATAGTCAGTTGAATATGTAATAAGATAACTGAAAATAAACACAACATACAAAGATTTAACGTGGTTCGGAGAGAACTCCTACGTCCACAGGGAGTTGTGAGTGCACACAACTCAGTCCAAGTTCTTCTGGACAAACCACAAAGCTTACGCGGGCTTTGCAACCGTTGAGATAAGTTTACGGGTACTTATCAACCTTACAGTTTAGTTTTCGGGTACTAAACAACCTATCTACTCAGTTACGGGAAGAGTAGGGTCCAAAAACCTTTTCAGGTGAAAGAAAGAGGTTCCAACTAATAGCTCGAACACGAAGTGAGCTATGATCTAACACTCTACGAACTCTCACAAAGTGATGTTCTCAAGGTTGGATCTAAAGACACTCAGACAGAATCTAACACTCTAGAAGTCTCAACTAATGATGTTCTAAGAGAATGAATGTGGTTCAGCTCGAGTAAGGAATTTAGTTCTTTCTTTCGCTCTTTGCTATTGTCTGTCTTGTCTCGTGTGTGTCTTCTATACTTCTCTGTGAATGAAGACCTCTATTTATAGGCGGAGAGAATCAACTAGCCGTTGGAAGAGCTGTTGATCTCTGTTATTTGATAGCGATGGTTTGTCTCTCATTTCTGCAGACTTTCCGGATTTGGCAACTGCGTGCTTCTGCTTTCCATCTGAGACAGTCAGTGTTGAGCCAAATGAGGTAATGACAGAGAGTCAAACCTTCACGTGACTTCCTAATTTTGAAATTCAAATCTTAACCTTTGACCTCCAACACTTGATAGTTGATTGAGTCGTCTGATCTTCTTCTGATTATCTGATTAGTCTTCAGCTGATGTTCTATCTGAACATGTGAACTCTCAACTGACTTTGAACTTCAAGCTGTTGATCTTCGTGGTTCAGGTCCTACAACTGATGTTCTGAAACTGAATGCTCAGTTGTCCTTCTTGTATCCGATCAGTTGGGTTCGCACGCTCGGATGACTTTCTTTCATCTGATGTTCTTTTCCCCTATCTACTTCTCATCTGATGAACGCTCAGTTGTCTTCTTTACAACTGATGTTCAATTGCAACTTCTCTTGAATGTAACTTCCCCTTTTTTCAATGCTTCATCTGACGAACGCTCAGTTGTCTTCCTCACAACTGATGTTCTATCCGAGTGAAGCCTTGTTGCCGTCTTCAGCTGGAGTCCTGTAAAGATAAAATCTTAACAATGCTCAAACAGCGAGCCTAACTACTAACATTAGGATCTGGCAACATCTACTCGGTTGGGGTCAGTTGGTTTTGGAATCAATCAAAACTTTAATAAATTTCCCAACACGGTATACCATAAGTTCGGTAAAATACGGTATTTTTCGGTTCGGTTCGATCGGTATACCAAAATTTCGGTATTTTAGTCCACCCCTACTTGATAACTCTTGCAATTCATCATAATGTTCCTCGAAAAGTGAACAATTAGTTTGAGACAAATCACAATTTTTCCCCGCTAGCAAGTTTGAGACAAATCACAATTCAGTAATAATAGCCACTACAAACTAACGTAACACTTATATCAAGCCAACGAGGATCGTCTCAAGACGGGCTTTGTATGCTTATCTTCCTCGATCGCGATCATACCTAAACGAGAAGGAACCTCAAGCAGCATCTTAACAACCAAAAAGCCCGCCACCGACCAATTCTGATGCTCCCTAACTTCCTTCCCCACGTAGCGCCCAAGCTTGTCGTAGGACTCTAGCCAACCATCTTCCTTCAGCCTCATCTCAACCAGTTTGATCGCTCGTCTAGCAATCTGCTGACGCCCCGTCTTGATGCACGCTGCTGTGAGCAGCCATAACAGCATTGGTAATAGACAAAAAGTTCAGATTAAGGCATATCATTTACTCATATCTTTCGAGAAAATCAATAAACTAACTCAGACTCACTGAAAAAGCTTTACATACCTGGGCCATTATTGTAGCTCCATTTCGTGTTTTTCAGATCACACCCCATTACAATCCGCCATTCGTGATTCTCAATAGCAGGGTAACAAACTTTGAGAGGCATATCTCCCACCAACTCTGCCCATCTTGACTCAATGAGATCTATAATGGCAGACGACTGCTCATGTGTTGCCAACGATGAAAGGATTGCCATGCAATTCCCCACGCAGAACCAGTGGAAATCCCTATGCGAAGGCCCTATATTCCCTATGAAATAGCCACCGTTCAGCATCTTAACATCCATAACCCAGTCGGGTAGAGAATCAGGCATCACGTTGAACTTTTTCACTTCTGTGTGTGAGTACTTCTCTGTCTTGTGTTGATTTATGTCTTTAAGCTGCTTCAAGTCCAGCCAAAAGTAATTCCTCAGGTGATAGCTCAAAGCATGCAACCGCTTCACTATCCGTTCTATCAGCTCCTTCCCTGGCCCGTCGTGCTTAAGTAAGAGCATTGCGCATCTCAGAGCCATAAATAACAACGCTTGTATCTCAATCGGGTAACCAGAGACACCCTAACAATTGTGACACAACATTTGGTGAAAATGCATCAAGAAACACAAAAAAAGGTGAGAAAATAGAGAAGACATACCATCCTACGATCAATCACGCGTGTGGCTAGCCACTGTGTGACCGAATATCATTACCATTAAACTTATTAGGAAATTATGGGGTATTACATTTTATAAGTGTTATATATAATTAAATAATATTAAATAGATGTATCCTTGTCGAATCAGACCCTAATTTTTTTAAAATTTTGTATTCTCGTTTACGTATCGTATCACCCTTGCACCTACTCCCACGCACCCGTGCAACATAGGTTATGGGTGATTCAAAGAAGAAGAAACGAGAAAACGAATTTAGTTATGCGCAGAATATTGGAGAGAGATATATTGAAGAGAAGATTAGAGAGAAAGGAAATGTTATAGGAGGAGCGGGGAGAGCCGGAGAGAGAGATTTGGTTGTCCATAGTCCAATGCACTCGTCCATGTAGAGGTTTGATTGTTCATATTCTAACCCACTCTTCGATATCAAGTTAACGTTTTCGTTCCCAATAAAAGTAATCAACAACACCCTCTAAATGTTCAAATGAAAAATTAACTCACACACAGCTGAATTAAAGCATCCACATCTTAGATCGAGTCTAAGTGTTATATATAATTCTCTGGAATAATAGATCGAGTCTAAGTGTTATATATAATTCTCTGGAATAATAGATCGAGTCTCTGAGACAGAAGGAAACTTTCACTGTAAAGTGTTGTATGCTTCATTAGTTGGGAAAACCACCAACTCCATTCTCTAGGTCCTATTTGAACATATCGAACTGAGAAAAAGTTTTCAAGAAAAATTCGTTACTGGTGCATACACCAGTTCACTCGTTAACGGGACCATCAATTGGTGGATCTAGGGGCCAGGCAAAGTCGGCAATCGCCTGATCTTTTTTTTTTCTTTTAATTTTATTTAGGTTTAAATTTTACTATCTTATCCCACTTTTACCTAATAATTGTGAACTCGTTCGCCCAAATTTTTGCCTAAATTCATAAACGTAATTTCGCCCCGTCACTTTTAAAATCCTAGCTCCGCGTTTATAAGTATACAAATTTTTTGTTAATATTTTTGAAATATTACTATTTATAGTGATTATAAATATTTGTACAAACAAAAAAAATAGTTTAAAAATAAATATCATATATATTTATACCGTATATATAAACTTTAAAAAATCTTATATACTATGATTACTGTCGTGAAATTAAAAATAATTATACATATAGTATATCCCAAGGAGGGGATAAGACAACGTGGGCCATATGCACGTTAAAACATATATAATTGCACTTTATATATAGTTAAAAACATAAAAATTATGAATTAATTATATTTTAGTAAATTATAGTTTATTTAGTGAAATTACACGATGGACAAATAAAAAACTTAGACAGTTACTTAGAAGTATAATTCGAATATATATCATAATTTTATATGGGTTAAGAATGATCTTCGTTTTGCCTTTATCATATCCCGTCCTTACACAAATATATATGTATGATTTTTTAATTTCACAACACATCAAATACATGACTTTAACCATTCGACCTTAAAGTTAAAGTAAAAATGTCTTACTAACTATTATGTGTTACGCTATATATTAATTATTGATAAAATTACATTTCAATTGTTGCAATTGCACTATATGTGACGCAATTAGTTAACTATTGAACTTCAAATTGCATCACTTGCAATAGAAGTGAACCAAAATAAATCGAAAATCAATATATTAAAATTAAGTTTGGATTTTTGGATCGTTTAGATTTTGTTTTAAGTTTAGATTTTTTGGATAATTCAGTTTGGTTCAGTTAATAAAAAAAAATCACACTATATGATGAACTTTTATTCAATTAATAATTCTATTTAGAGCTTTCTGAAAGCAATAAAAAATAATATATATAATATAAATTACCGTTCTATATTATTTTTAGGTGCATACAATGTGTACATATATAAACCAATTTAATTTACATAATAAATCAGTCAACATTCTCATTGAAAATACCACTAGTTAATGCATTTCTAGTCCCAATATTATTTTAAATTATGAAGTGAAAAGGTTAATAAAGGGTACTAGTGACTTTTTATATGAAATTTAGATTATTTAATACATTTGATCCAGATCAATTTGATCCAAATAGCAACCTCCTTTATTATATATATATATATATATATATATATATATATATATGTGTGTGTGTGTGTGTGTGTGTGTGTGAGAGGAAAGGTACTCAGAATAAGAGGAGAGAAGCTGCAATCAAAAGGACTAGGATTCGGCACAAGGTTATTATTGTTATTATTGTTATTATTATTATTATTATTATTATTATTCTATTTTATTATTTTCCCACAAATTATGATTTATCATTTATTTTGTGATTCTTTCTTTTTTGTTGTTGAAGGGTAATGGTATTGTGTGCGGGTCGCATGATGCTACGGATAGAATTAGCGAGTTGCCTAATGATATTCTAATATCAATTATCTCTAGACTGACATTGCAAGAAGCTATAATCAGTAGCCTTGTTTCGAGACGTTGGCGATATCTTCATACCTATATTACTTGCCTTAATTTTCTTCCATTTAAACCACAAGTACAGTCCTCTACTTTATTGGAATTTCAAAAAAAAAAAAAGATTTCAGAATCATGTAAGCATGATCAATCGTGTGATGGATTCGCATAGAGGCGGCCGGGAAGTGAAAGAATTGAGTTTGTATATGTATAGGATGAAAGGAGCTAGTATTAAGAAGTGGATTGACTTTGCATTGACTAAGGAAATTGAAATCATTGACATAAGTATGCCTTTCATTCCAGGTCTGTGAGTCGCCGTTACTCGCTTGGACTTTGAAAATTGTTGATGACCAAACCATTACAAGATTTAGCTGCAGTTAAATGCCTCAAACAATTGACTTTAGAAGGGGTTGATGAGAATGATGAAGACTTTGACATTCTAGTCTCCAATTTTCTTGCTCTTGAAAGTTTGTTTATTAGGAGGTTGAAGAAAGTCTCAATTGTGGGCCATCCAAAATTGAAGCATTTGGAAATAATGTTTGAATTATCCCTTAATTAATTGAGATCCGCAACGTGATTAACCTTGTTTCCTTAGGGACTGACTACATATATACCAAGTGAATGTGCCATAGAGTTGGAAAATATTCCCAAGTAATTTTCTGAATTCTACAGCTGCGAGGACACTGTTGGTCTTCAACATGTCGACCTCTATTCCAAAATACCATCCTACATACTAATCTACCTCTCCACTCATTCCCATGGCTTTGCGGTAATTAATCAAAATTCTTCCTTATTTACGTTTCTCTTAAATCATATCATTATTGCATGCATGCATAATTATAAAATAAGATATATCATCAAATTGTTTGATTACTCTCTCGACGCATCTACCATTTCGATTTGTAAATTTAAAACATCTGGAGTTGGAAGTGAGGCAAATGTGGGAGCCTGCGTATCTTCATCGATTGTGTTATTTGATTGATGCATGTTCTTCATTAGAACAACTTAAGATAAAGGTATTTAGAGCATTCCCTCTACAATTCTCAACATTTTAAATGCATACATGAATTCTCCTATTTTTCTATTATTTTATAAAAATTATTGGATGAACTTTTTACCGCACATTTTGTTATTTTAGGCATAGATTTAGAGTTGGCAATGATTTTGAGAGTTATTTTTTATGTAGAGAGCCGATATGCTAATCAAGCATTGTGTAGCTGCCTTTCTCGAGTTGTTATTATTAATATTATTTTGTTTTATTTTTTATTTTGTGTTTAATGTTAAACTAGGAAAAAAAAAACTTAAAATTTATGCTCGATTTGTTTATGTATTTGTTTACGGAAAACCAACAAAATTGACCATTGATTATTATGTAATTTTTCGGTTTAATGATTTTGATTAAATAAATAAAGTCAATATGACAAAATTGAGAAAGGTGCCCCCAAATAGTGTTTACGGAGATAACTAGCATATCGGCTCTTTTTAAATGTAATCGTTTTTGTATTTTTTGGCTGTATACAAAAAATGTATTGACTGTCTTTCTCTCTCTCACACACACACAGTTGTTGTGGGAGCGGCTGGATGCAGAGTTGATAGAGTTCGAGGAAAGTAAGGCTCCAAAACGTTACCGCCACAAGAAATTATCTCCAAAACTGAAAGTGTTGGAAATGGAAGGATATGCAGGATCTCCATCAGAATTCTTACTTGCTTCGTACATCATTTATTATGCAAAGAATCTTGAGAGTGTGACTGTGGTGGCTTGTGATGCAAGCAAGAGAATACGACGAAGAGCATTAGCTCGTGCACTCGAGGATTTTCCACTATTAGCTCCACCCTCAGTTGATATACTATTTTTCTAACTAGCATGAAACTCGACAACTAATCACTTCATGTTTTAATATTTATAGGAAAAAAATTAAAACCTAATAATTAATTAATTTATTTCAGAGTTAATAGCATTTCAACAATTTATTTAAAAAGTGTTTATAGAGGATACATTAATAAAAATTACTACTATAGAAAAGGGAGAGGATCATTTCTTCGATTTTTTGGGACATTTATCACTGAAAATACATGAAATTATTATGTTATCTTTTGCTTCCATTATACCGAAAGTAAAAAAATTATTACGTGTCTTATATTAAAATTTTATTTTTATAATTAAATGTTCGATTATATTCCCTCCGTCTCATTTAACACGTCTCATATTCTTCTTTGGGCATCCTGTTCAATATGTCTCATTTCCTTTTAAAGAAATAATTAAGAAATCACTTTATTCACTTCATATCACTTTATGTTACTTCAAAAATATTTTATATCACTTTGTTAATCAAAAAATATTTTACATCACTTTTTTCGCTATACTAAACACACAATTTACATCTAACCCTTATTTTCTTAATTTTCATGCCGAAAAGAAGTAAGACATATTGAATGGAACGGAGGGAGTAGTTCACAACCTTGTAATAGACCAAGTTTTGTTTTCGACAATGCTTCTATTATTGTGTTGTACCCCCTCCATTCCGGAACAAGTGTCTCGTTTCCATATCGGGGTATCCAATAACAAGTAACTTGTTTCCAAATAAAGAAATAATTAACCTTTCAAAAGTTGTAGGCCATATTACTTTAACTAATTTTTATCCTCCACCTTAATACCCGTACCTAGGGGTGAATAAACGGGTATTCATGGATACCCATACCCAAATAAGAAAAAATGAATACACATACTCTTTTTCATTTTAGTCGAACGGGTACCCAATACCGGAGCGGTTACCCGGCCTGGGTATAGAGTACCCGGTGTACCCATTTAGAAAAGGAAGAGAGAGAGAGAGAGAGAGAGAGAGAGAGAGAGAGAGAGAAATGGTGTTTTCCATCTGTTGGATTTTTTGATAATTTTCAACGACACGAATTAATAACCAACTAGACGACAACAACAAATCAATATTAAATTTAGTTTAAGCATTTAAACTATTCCCTTTTCTATTTCTGCTTCCTTGCTATCACCTTCTTGATCTTCATTTTCTTCTTCTTCTTCTTCAATATGTGGCATTTCAATGAATTTCAGCACCAATTGCTCATGGTCTTCTACTATAATATTGTTTTCTTTGCCAGTTGCTAGAGAAATGTCCATCTGTAAATAAGTTAATAGTGATTAATGATTATACTGCATCATTTTCTAATTAACTATATTAATAATGACCTATTACATCAAACATAAAATTTGTAAAGTGTTCATCAACAAGTTGAAGATTAACTAATTAATTAGACGAATCCACCTTCTATTAACTTTTAAAGGTTCATAGAGATAATTTGTGGATTTCAACTCCAATTTACATTCTGTTTTCAAAATTTTGCAAACCCCTAAATTAAAAAAAAAAAAAAATTAAGCCCTAAATATTATTCCCTTAATTCGGAATTGGAAACTAGGATGTTAAGAAATAAAGGATGTGGATAGAAGTTAGAACTTAGAACAATAGAATTGGGGTAAGATGAATTACCTTAAGTAAAGAGTGAAGTCTGAAGAGTGAAGACCGACTGGAACAAAAGAAGAGTTATGGTTGGTTTTAGGTTTTAGCTAAAAAATGAAAATATATTATTAATATATATCTATAATTTATATAAAAATTAGTAAATTATATATAATAAAATTATTTATTTTGTTGGTCGGGTGTTGACCTGGTACCCAATACCGTAACGGGTATACCCATTAGGATATTTTCTAAAAAACTCATACTCATACCCATCCAATACCCGGCCGGATACGAGTAGGGTATGGCTAACACGAAAACCCTTTTTTCATACTTTCACCCTTATCCGTGCTCAAACGAAATGAGCCACTTATTCCGCGAAGGGAATATTATTTAGAAATGAATAAGCATATATTGTCTCTACTAGTAGAAATAACATTACTTATTATTCTATTATTATTTTTGGTTTTACTGCATGTAATACTCCATTCGTCTCGGGTTAGTATAACTATTTTTTTTAGTTGTTCTAACTTAATATGATGTAGTCGTGTTCACGGTTCATGAACTGGCGTTTTCGGTTCATGGCCGGCCGGTAACAGCTAATGCAACGACTTTTTTTATTTATTTAATCTTATTTCTCCTCTATAAATACCACTATTTTTACCTCATTCTTCACACTACCATCTCATTTCTTCATCTCTTCAAATTATTCACACTTTCATATCTTCATCTATTCATTCTCGGCAAAAATGGATCCCAACAATCCCAAAAAATGAGGCCTCAACTGAAGGAGAAAGCACGCCTCTCCCACCGCAGGGTCGAGATGCGGCAAGGGCGAAGGCGCAAAGGGCGGCCAAAGGGAATAAACAAGCAAGTGAGTCGTCGGAGATCGACTCCATGTTCGATCATGCAACCACCCGACTCACCTCCCTCGTTGAGATCAAGCAGTCGATAGTGGAGGCAATGCACGCAGCTGCTCGGGCCAAACAATATTCCATCGCCATTAAAATTATCCAAAAGGATACAAGGTACATGACGAGAGAGCAGCTCGATGATGGTGCATGAGGTGAAGGAACGCCGAGGATGGACATGATTTTTTTTTTTGGTGTAATTTTTAAATTTTTATTAATTAGTATATTATTATTTTTATTTATTTTGAATGAATATCATTCTTCAATTTTTATTAATTAATGGAAAATTCTAATTATATAATATTAAAATTAGAGACAATTGGAATGTAAGGATAGTGTCTTTAAGTGCTGAAATTAAAGTTAGAGACATCTTAAAGACAATTAGGGGGTGTATTGGATGGAGGAGTTTGACTGATTTTTAAGGAATTGTAATTCTTGCGGTATTCAATTCCTAGATTTTGACAAATTTTAAAATCTGTCAAAATCTAGAGGTATTGGATGCAACTTTTTCACACGGAGTTAAATTCTTGCGGTATTCAAATTACACATGATTTTGAAGGATTTTCCATAAGTTGTGGAGTTAGACGGAATTCGTGAAGAAAAATACACAGGCTGAACTCCGACCTCTGTACCTCGGAATTCCATGGAGTTGGTATGAGCGGGCATTGGCCACACGCAACCGCTGGAAATGCTAGTCTCTGGCGATCGTGCACAAACCATGGGCGTGTATCTCTCTTTTGCTTCAACCTTCTCAGCTCATCAATTTCTTTCCTACTCTTTTCTGGATTTCATCATCAAGGGCTGCAGTTTATCCCTCGGATCATCAAGTTCTTTTCGCACCTAAAAATCATTCGAAAACATTATATCAACAGTCAGCATTATACAGCAGTAGCAACAACAGTAAGATCATCATAGGAAGAAAAATACTCACAGGATCGAGTAAGTTAAATCACCCCATTAATATATGCCACGGTCGTGGGAATGGCAGGTAATTCGCGCCCATGCACCACCCACGATCGTGGGAATGGGAGGTAATCCGCGCCCGTGTATCATCCACGATCGCGAGGATGTGGAGTTGAACTCGGTCAAACTCCTTAAAAATCGACGCCGAATTCCTCCTAACTCCACACTCAATTCTGATAAACTCCATCTAACTCCATGGAATTCAACTCCTTAAAAGTCTTTCAAACTCCACATCCAATACACCCCCCTTAGTGTCTTCAAGGGATGCAGACAAACCTTATATAACATATATAAACGATCTTAATAATATGATACACTTTTCTTCCTAAGATACAAACCGTTTAAAATCATACATTCGTTTATAGAGAAGAGGTTTTTTTTAGGACGATAACTTTAACCATTTTTCAGTTATAGGCTAAAATTTTGTGGGCTTTCAATTTTAGGATAATATTTAAAATATTAATCAATTTTAGGATAATATCTAAAATATTGATCAATTTTAGGACAAAATTAAGCCCGATCGGGCTAAGTCGTACTTCACTCTCACGTGAACTCAAATCTTTGGCCTGATTCCCACTTCACTGCCAGTTAGGCTGTCCATTCATCAATTGTATATATTATTATTACAAACAAAAATCAATTATTCACCCTACAAAGTAAACTCGTCTAGAAAAAGAAAACAAAAACACACAACCACCACCCCAAAGCTGAAGAACCCTAGTCACAATCGATTGCAAATCAGAATTTTTACTGTCCAAACTAAATGTAATTGACATAATCGATTCTTGGGGCGGCTGCGGTGTGGTTTTGTTTTCTTTTTCTGAACTAGTTTACTTTGTAGGGTGAATAATTAATTTTTGTTTGTAATAATAATATATACAATTGATGAATGGACCACCTAGTTGGCAGCCAAGTGAGAATCAGGCAGAAGATTTGAGTTCACGTGAGAATGAAGTGCGACTTAGCCCGATCGGGCTCAATTTTGTCCTAAAATTGATCAATATTTTAGATATTATCCTAAAATTGATCAATATTTTAGATATTGTCCTAAAATTGAAAGCCCGCAAAATTTTGGCCTATAATTGAAAAACAGTAAAAGTTACCGTCCTTCAAAAACGTTCTTCTCTTCCTTTATAATACACATTTTTTTTCAGATCATATTTATCATCAACTAATAATATAAATATTTCTTTAAGAGAACTAATAATATAAATTAAATACGACAAACTCACAATACCATACTACAATTATAGCTCTATTAATTACAAACTAAGCTGAAACAACTTAGTTATAAAGTTAATTTTTTATAAATTAACTAACGGATTCATATTAATTTCGTAAAAATACCCTCAATTCAACTCTATATCTCTCTCTCTTGAAAAAAAACGAAAACCATTGAAAACTTTCTTCCAATATTATATTACACCATCTTCACTTTCAAACCACCACCACCGTCAACTTCATGCCGCCTAAGGCTACAACAACCAACCCTCCGCCGCCGCTGACTGACGACAGCCACCACCACCACCAATTCTCTAAGAAATTCAAACTCAAAACCACCATCCACTCTATCAAATCCTGCATCTCCGCCCACCACTGTGCATGGCTCGCCGTCACCATCCTCCTCCAGCTCCTCATCGTCCTCTTCCTCAACCGCGCCTCCCCGCCGCCCTCCATGCCCGCTTCCCACCTCCGCCACTTCGAATCCGCCGCCTCCACTCCCCTGGGCGATGAATATTCCTGCAAACACGGCCGTATTTACGTCTACGACCTCCCCTCCATGCTCAACCAAGACCTCCTCGACGACTGCGACCACCTCGAACCTTGGGGCTCCCGCTGCAACGCCGTCTCCAACGGCGGTTTTGGCCCCTCCGCCACCGGCCTTGACGCCGTAGTGCCGGCAAACCTCATCGACGCCTGGTACTGGACCGACATGTACGCTGCCGAGATCATCTACCACGACCGAATGAACAACTACCGATGCACGACGTCCGACCCCGACGCAGCGGCAGCGTTCTACATCCCCTTCTACGCCGGTATCTCCGTCGGAAAATTTCTATTTTTCAACCACACCGCCAAGGAGCGCGACCTCCATGCTGCCGCCATGCTCAACTGGGTCAAAGACGAGCAGCCGTGGCGCCGCTCGAACGGATCGGATCACTTCCTCATGCTCGGGCGGCTCACGTGGGCTTTCCGACGGCTTACTGATAACGACGGCGGTTGGGGCACGAGCCTCATCAACATGCCCCTGATGAAGAACGTTTTCCACCTTACTGTCGAGAGGAACCAATGGGACCCGTTCGAGGTCAGTGTCCCATACCCGACCGCATTCCACCCGAGATCTGAATCCGATATCCGCCAATGGCAACATCTGATCCGGGCCACGCAAAGATCCAGCCTCTTCACCTTTGTCGGGGCTACCCGGAAGTATATCCGAAACGACTTCCGAGACATCCTCATGGATTATTGTAAAAAAGAAACGACATCATGCAAAGTAGTGGATTGCTCCATGACCCATTGCCACAATGGAGCCCCAGCTATACTCGAAGCCTTTATAGATTCGGACTTTTGCTTCCAACCAAAAGGAGACGGGTTTACCCGGAGATCCGCATTCGATTGCATGCTGGCCGGTTCAATCCCGGTTTATTTTTGGACCGGGAGCTTTGAGCATCAATTCGAGTGGCACATGCCAGATAGAGATGCCTCAAAATACTCCATTTTTATCGACCATAATATTGTGAGAAATGATACATCCTTCATTAAACGCACCCTAGAGAGTTATAGTAGAGAGAAGGTGATGAGAATGAGAGAGAATGTGATTGAGTTATTGCCCAAATTATTGTATTCAAAACCGAATGCGGATTTAGGTGGAATCAAAGACGCCTTCGACATAGCCATGGAAGGAGTCTTGAAATGGTTTGAGCAGCAGAAGATGGGCGATTTGAGGTTAGATTAATCAATTAATGAATGATTCATTCACTTCATTTTTACGTCAATCTCATGTTTGTTTTGTTATACATATATATATATATATATATATATATATATATAGAGTTTAATTTCTTGTATAGTTATTGAGAATTTGAGGAATAATCATACTTAGATCAATTTTTTGTCCGTTCATATAAGCATATATACCCAAAATGTAAATTTTCAGGATTTTCAAAGTGTTGAATGAGAGATAATGGTGATGAATAAACATTTTTCTTCGTTCATTACGTTTTCTTTTATATTATTTTCTTGTTGGATGGTCGAGGAATTCATTAATTAATTGTAGAAAATGTTCCTCCTTTTAATTTGCTCTGATTTAGATTGATAATTAATGGAGTGATTTTTAAAGACGTCGTACATGGCCTTTGTAAATTAACTTTAGCATATACTCAATATACATTAAATTCAAGGATTAAGATACCATTGAATAATTAAAGTTAAATATTAAATTTTACATCAATCTAACATTCATTAAATTCTCAACTTATCAAATTATCAGGGCTTCACTATTTAACGTACGAAGTTAGATCCAAATTAATCGACGTTTAATCAAATATCAACTTCAAAATTTGACATGCAAAACTAACAAGAATGAGAGTCTTCGAATTAGGTCACAAAAATACTTGATGTTTAATGATACATCAAATATTGGGTCAAGAGTGAAGAATACTGAGCCTAATAGCAATACAAAAGGAATGCTACTATATTAAAGCCCAAGAAGGGCCCAATAGTTCAAATCTTTCTGAAAAAATTATCAATTTGGGCCCCCATAATTTAATCATGGTCTATCATGTACAATTTACAAATAATCCCCCCAAAAAAATCAATTATTATATTACTAAAAGAAAAATGATTCTTACTTTAAAAAAATTCTACGTGACACCCCTTATATTCCTCCATTCATATTTATCTAAATTTTAAAATTTTTGAATTTTTAAATGTAAAATAATAGATTTTAAATATCTATACTAAAATCTTATGTCCCACATCAGTTTCTCAATGAAACTTCACTTATTGAAAACCCTATAAATACCTAGAATCAATGTGTATTTTCTCATCTTTTGCTCCACCAGTTTTATTTGGCCAATTTATTTATTAATTGGCCGAATAAATAACTATATTTTATAATTTAATTTAATTTAATTTGGTCAATTTATTAATTGGCCAAATAGATAATTATTTTTTGTAGGAGTTTTATTTCGCCAATTTATTTATTAATCGGCCGAATAAATAATTGCTATATTTTTATAGTTTAAGTTATTTTATTTTGGTCAATTTATTAATCAGCCGAATAGATAATTATTTCTATTAGGGAATCAATTTATTAGTTGACAGAATAAATGGTTCCAAAATAGTTTGGATAATTTATTGGTTGACCAGATTAAATTTGAAAATAGTCTAATATTTTTTTATTTAATTTAATAAAAAATAAGTAATTTCTAATTTGTCAATTAATTAGGTAGACGGGCCAATTCCCAACTAACGGGTACCTCAACTCGGGATCCACGTGACACATTTTCATTCTTTATTCTTATTAATTTTAAAATTTTCATTTTTCATGTATTTTCTAAAATCTAGAATCGTCATAAATTGTGCATTTATAAATCAAAATCGCGGTCAACGGATCAATTCTGACATGGAACCGTGGCGGTAGACGAGCCAATTCCCAACCGACACTCGAGAAACTTTTCATTTTTTGCTTTTTTTCCCATGTATTTTCTAAAATCTATAATCGTCATCCATAAAATAATTTTTATGTTATTTGTAGTTGGGTTTCCAACTTTGCATAATTTATAATTTTAATTAACGAATATTACTATACGATTAAGGACGATTAACGAATAATACAATCATTATTTTTATTAAATTTTTGGATCTATGTAAATTCTAAATGAATTTTATAAATTACGCACTTATAAATCACAGTCATGGTCAACGGGCCAGTTCCGATGCATAATTGTGGCGGTAGACTAATATACGGATTTTTTTCAGAAAGGAACACAAATGACTAATTTTTTAATTGGATTTTAAACAAGTACGAGTATATAAATTTCAAACAAGTTTGAATAATCCTAAACACATCATCTCAAATTGTTTTACTAATCGTCTCCGTTGGAAAATATAGAATATGTAGGAAAATTGGCAGAAAAATTACTAACGATTTATCGACGAGTCAATTCTGACCAAAAATCAAGAATCGTGCGCGTAGATGGGCCAATTCAGTACTTGCGGGACAACTTTTTTTTAATATATATAATTTTGAACTCATAAAATTAAGGATAGTCATAGTCAACTTTTATCTTATATTATTGACTAAATAATTTATGAATCACAATCATTTCACATAAAATTTTGTAAAAAGCAAAAACTACCAAATACATAGTGAAACAATTCTTCAAGTTCTATTCTCAGTTAAAAAAGTTATTCTCGAAGCTGATAAAAAAGAAAACGAATTTTTTTGTGAATATATTTAGAAGATGGTTATTTATATAATTTAAAACCAGTATTGTAGTCAATAGGCAGGTTCCAGGTCGGAACCGTCGGGATAGACGAGATGATTGTGAAGCGGTGGTTTAACTTATTTTTTTTATCTTAATCTTGTGTTGAATTCATAATGTGGGTATTTAGGATCACTTTTATATTATAGACAATCTTAACATCTATAGTATTATTCGCTATCTCTCTCTCTCTCTCTCTCTCTCTCTCTCACTACTCGCTCCTTCTCTTGCCTCTTTTTCTTAATAAAAAGCTAAAAAATTCAGCTTAAGAATCATTTTCCTTTGAGAGAGAAATATATTTTTGACCACATCGATTTTGTAGAAGAATAGAGCTTTAACAATTATCGAAAGTAATGATAATATATTAGTTATAATTTTTAACAAACATAATTATATAGGTTTGAGACGTAAACATGTGGTAAAATTACTTTTTAATTGAATTTGAGATGTGTTCAAGGGATATAAATTATAAGCAATTTTAGTAGATTGCATAATCGAATTATTTAACGCTAAAATAATTAACAAATAATATTTATTTTAATCTATCACATATTAGTACTATTTAGAAATTTTATTAATTTTTATAATTTCCCGTCGATTTTCGACGGGTTATACGCTAGTTTTATATAAACAGAGATACAAACTAATAAAAACTAATCCACTAACGCAAATTGTTTTGGTGTCTATGATTTTACGCTAATTTGTAAGAAATCAATTTTTCTTTCGATTTTCAATTACTATTAAGGGATATATATATATATATATATATATATATATATATATTTGGGGATGATCTCCTGTGCAACCGGGTCAAGTGAAACCGGATCCATGCGACCGGATCCGGGCCGGGTCGATCCGGTCAACTCGGGTTTGACCCGTTGACCGGTCATTTTTTTTTTAATTTCAGTTTTTTTCAGTTTTTTTTTTTCGTCTCCGCCTTCGGCTCCGATTTTACGGCTCCGCCTTCACTCCGATTACAAATATAATGATAATCGGCAGACAACATTTTGGACTTTTTCGGCTCGCTCCGAGGCCTTCGGCTCCCCTCGCTCGAATCTTGACCAAAGAAGAAGCGGCAAATAAAAAAATGAAACGGCAAACAAAAAAACGAAGAGGCAAACAAAAAATTTAAAAAAATGAAATAAAATCTGAAAATAAAATAAAAAAAAAAATGAAAACTGGAAATACAGTAAACAGAGGAGGGAAAAAGAAAAAAAAAAAAAACAGCGCGTGGGTGCCACGCGCGGTCGCATGGTGGCGGCGGGTCGCATGCGAGTATTTGTGATATTTTTGGATGAAGAATGACTGATTTTAAGCGGTATTTTCGCAAGAGTTTATTGCTTGTATGAGATTTTAAGTTCGAACCACTAGTGCCTATCACCAATTTTCTAGAATGTAACTTTGTTTCATGAATTTGTTCATTATTTCCATTTGAAGAATATATGTATCTTAATTATTTAGTGTATTTTACTTTAGATTATAATTTTAATAACTTAAAGAATGAAGATTAATTACTGGCTTATTGCTAGATTTTTTTTCTTTTCTTTTTTTTTCCAGAAAAACAATTGTATTATAAATAAAAGAGTGTAAGAGGTACTACAACCCTTACAACAAGCAAGATCAAAAGAATATACAATCCCAAACAAGATCGTGGATCGGAAATCCAATCAGAAATCGAAACTTGACTTGACACAAATTTCATTTCTTTAAGGACACCCAAGACCCTACACCAATCTTACTGTTGGACTTTTATGTTAACTGTGCCTTTGCATGTGCCTTTGGATTGATTGCATTTCAATTAATCACCCAATAAGCCAATTTTCATGTGATGGATGATGTTACATTGAAGATAACCCTTAACAAAAACAATCACTTAAGTCTGATGATTGTATCTATAAGATATTAAGATCGTAGTAACTTGTTATATGCAAACTCGTTTGCAGTTTCTATATACTCGATGCAAGGCAAAGAAAGGGAAGCAAAAATTTGTATTCCAATATAGTAATTAAGTAGATAAAATGTGCACGGATGGGCTACTTCTTCTTATGGCTTTTAGACTAGCCAACAAACAACTGCAATAATTGGAGATATTTTAATTAGTCTTTGTCCAGAAAATTACGCCAAAATAAATGATTATTACTATTATTTTTTCTTAGCCAAACTTTTCTCGTCCACCAATGATGCCGCTCCACTTGGTTACTCATTTGTCCTCTTAATTAATCATTAAATTAAATTCACCTATTAAAAAGGAAAATAGTAATCACTTAAAATGACACCACTCTGAATCTCTTAAAATATAGGAGTATTTAATTTGAGAACCAAGTCCAATATAATGAGGAGTATAATGTTAGTTGAATTAAATTAATTTAATCTCCGATCTCTAAACCATGACCCAATGTGAGGGGACGGAATCCAATTTTAATACTGGATCTGATCGAGGCTATTTTGGGAAAAAAGAATTCTATAATATTTATTAAGATTTCTTAATCATGCATCCAAATGTTACCAACAAACCTTAGGTGCATACGCCTAGTTTCGAAATAGATTATTAATCTATCACACGATATCTTAATAATATTTCGAATTTTTGTCCAAATTCATAAGATACGATCATTCATAATAATTTTTTTGATACCTTTCCGTCTTTTTAATTGTCCCATTTTTGTTTTTTTCTTGTTATCTAATAAGTGTCACGTTTCCCAACTTTGAAAAAATGATGCAAATTTTGGAAAAAAAAAAACGATGCAAAACTTTCCATTTTATTTCAATCATAAATGTTAATTATTTATTTTTTTTTAATTTTTTATGTAATAATTATAAATAAAATAGTAATTTATCAATTTCTTTATCAAAGGTCACAGGTTCGAGTCATTCGTCACGCGGTATTTAAATTTCCTTATAATGTTGTTAAAAAAAAAGAAAAAAAAGGAGTATCATCATATTATCCACTAATACAAATTAATTACGACGTATTTTACATTACCATACTAAAATTAAGGCTCCATTAATTACAAATTAAGCTGATTCAACTTAGTCAAAATAGTGAAACTAATGTCTAATGTCCAAACCTATTTTTAATAAATTATCTAGTGCTTTCATTCTAATTCCGTAAATACCCTTAACTCTTTCTCCCCTCTCTCTCTCCCCCTCTCTCTCTCTCTCTCTCTGTAAACAAAACTATTGAAAACCTCCCTTCCATATTACACCCACCACTGTCACTCCATGCTGCCTACCACCACCATCCCTCCGCCGCCGCAAACCGACCACCACTCCTCGAAGAAATTCAAACTAAAAACCAGTACCATCCACTCCATCAAATCCCTCATCTCCGCCCATCACTGTACATGGCTCGCCATCACCGTCCTCTTCCAGCTCCTTCTAATCCTCTTCCTCACCCGCACCTCACCGCCGCCCCTCATGCCCGCCGCCCACCCCCGAAACTTCGAATCCGCCGCCCCCACTCCCCTCGGCGATGAATCCTGCAAACACGGCCTTATTTACGTCTACGACCTCCCCTCCATGCTCAACCAAGACCTCCTCGACGACTGCGACCACCTCGAACCTTGGGGCTCCCGCTGCAACGCCGTCTCCAACGGCGGCTTCGGCCCCCCCGTCACCGGCCTCGACGCCGTCGTGCCTGCAAACCTCTCCGGCGCCTGGTACTGGACCGACATGTACGCCGCCGAGGTCATCTACCACGACCGGATAAAAAACTACCGATGCACGACACCCGACCCGGCCGCCGCCGCCGCCTTCTACATCCCCTTCTACGCCGGCCTCGCCATCGGCAAATACCTCTGGTTCAACCACACCGCCGAGGAGCGCGATCACCACGCCGCCACCATGCTCGACTGGGTCAAAGACCAGCCGCCGTGGCGCCGCTCCAACGGGTCGGATCACTTCCTCATGCTGGGGCGTCTGACGTGCGAATTCCGGCGGGAAACCGACAACGACGGCGGTTGGGGGACGAGCCTCATCAACATGCCCCTCATGAAGAACGTGCTCCATCTTGTCGTCGACAAGAGCCCGTGGGACCCGCTAGAGGTCAGCGTCCCATACCCGACAGCATTCCACCCGAGATCCGAATCCGATATCCGCCAATGGCAAGGTGTGACCCGAAAAAGACAAAGATCCAACCTCTTCACCTTTGTCGGGGCAAGCCGGGAGACTATCCCAAGTGACATCCGGCGTACCCTCATGGATTATTGTAAAGGGGAAACGACGTTGTGTAAACTGGTGGATTGCTCTGTCACCCATTGTGGCGATTCCCCAATTACGTTCGAAGCCTTTCTAGATTCGGACTTTTGCTTACAACCAAGGGGAGACATCGGGCTAACCCGGAGATCCTCATTCGATTGCATGCTCACCGGTTCGATTCCGGTTTATTTTTACAACGGGAGCTTTGAGCATCAATACGAGTGGCACATGCCATCTAAAGATACCTCAAATTACTCCATTTTTATCGATCATAATATTGTGAGGAATGATACATCCATCATTAAACGCACCCTAGAGAGTTATAGTAGAGAGAAGGTGATGAGGATGAGAGAGAATGTTATTGAGCTATTGCCTAAATTATTGTATTCGAAACCGAATGTGAATTTAGGTGGAATTAACGACGCCTTTGACGTAGCCATGGAAGGAGTCTTGAAAAGGTTCGAGCAGCAGAAGAATGGGCGATGAGGTTAGGGTAATTAATTAATTATTCATCCACTTCATTCTTACATCAAATATTCTCTTGTTTTGTTTATTTATACTTAATCATATAAGCATATACGCAAAATGTAATTTTTCAAGATTTTGAACGTGTAGAATTAGAGATTATGGTGAATAAACATTTTTCTTTTGTTCATTATGTTTTGAGTGCTTTCTTCATTATTCTTTTCTTGTTGGATGGTTGAGGAATTCATTGTAGAAAAAGTTCCACCTTTTGATTTAGAATTATAATTAATTGAGTGATTTTAGAAGACGTCGGCATTTGTATATAAATTAACTTTAGCATGTATATATGTAGTGTAGTTTTTACTAGTGCAGTACTCTTCTTCGGTTATCCTGCGCAGATGCAATAGTAGTTATAGGGTTAACCTACTCGACATACTCAAATTAATCATCAAAAGGTATTGGTGGAATATTATATTAGAGCTCTTAATCTTTGATCATATAGCATATTCTAAAATGATTTTCAACAACTTAATTGAATATTGTGTTTAAATTTCATATATCGATAGTATCTACTATATATATGACATTCCATTTGATATTAAACTTTATCAAAACCGCGTAACCAAAAAATATCCATAATCCGCAGCACCTATATAACTAGCTTCAAAAAAAGACGTGACATATTCTTTGTTCATGCGTGGGCACATGCATTTCCTCCACTATATATTGTTATTGTACGAAAATACTAAATTTGACTGCAAATTGGATTTATATATAATCATTATTTTACTCATTCCTATATTTCAAGACATATGGAGAACTAACTCATGTAATAGTAATTGTTAGGGGTTAACCAAAAATAACCACAACTTGCTACATATATATTAATTATTTCGTGGGTAATATAATGAGTTTAGTTGGTACCAAAATAAATAAATAAATAAAAACAATTGTCAGTGTGTATGTATAGAGTTTAGAATTCAAGACCAAAGTGCAGTGTAGAATTCAATCACTTTTCTGATTTTATGAGCTTAATTAATAGATTTAATTACTATGTTGCCCAAATCTAAGATTTTGGTTGCTCTCCTTTTTCATTAATACCATTGGATATAGAGTCCCATATTTATATGTTTCTGCATTATGCATGCTTTTTATGCCTTGCGTCAAAATTTTAAATCAAGATCGTGCGTGCTCTTCTTCTTCTTTTTTTAAATAAAAATTCACGTCACACATAAATCCACATTATAGTTACGACGTGACACGTCGGGCATGATTTGCCGGAAAATTGTGGCTGGCACATCATTGTGAAAAAATGAATAGTTTGACTATTAAATTGTAATTTTTAATAATTTGGAATATAATTGTAAAAGTTTGAATAATTTGGTCATTAAATTGCAACTTTTTAATAGTTTAGAATATAAATGTAAAACTTTAAAACTAAGTATTCTTTCTGCCTCCACACGCAATCTCACATACTTGAGCAGCTTTTCCAATAACCTTTTGCCTTTTATTTTGTGATTTCATAGTGTGATTAATAGTATAGGGTTAATTAGTTAATTTCTAGATTTAACATTTCTTAATTCTATACCGTAATGTATTTTCTACATGTCTTTTTTAATCGTTGAATTGTGTAGATTCTTATATGTATAATTTTTTTGAATTGATCAATCGAGAGCCGTACCAACAAAATTTTCTACTCTATATAATAAGCTAAGACTAGCTTGTAAGTAGTGAGCTTACACAATTAATTCATACAACCACTTAAGTGAATTCGGTTTATTATTATATTGCCTCTGAAAACCAAATCCAAAAGCTCCATGATCAGCCAACAGCGAATGTTAGTTTATTACCAAAAAAATATTAAAAAATTGAAACAGTGAGCATTACTAGATTACAGTATGATTTAGGGTGTCCTCATTTGAAATTAAAAGAAAAGTAAAATAAGGTATAATATTATTTTACTCTTTTATATCTTGTTTGATTGCAATTTAAGAAAAATCAGGGTAGGAGGTATAAATTTTCGGACAACCTCTTTTACCTTGTTTGGAGTATAAATTAATACCTCCTAAATGGAGGTATAATATTATATCTCTTATGTATTTTAGATATTTTTTCCTTTATCCATCAATTTCATTCCAAGTGAACAAAATATAAACATCCTTCTTGAGAGTATAAATAATATATTATCTCTCCAACCAAATAAGATATAAAACTTGCGGTCCCCACAATGAAGTATAAATTTATACCTCATAATATTATCCCTTCATTAGTGTGTTCACTTGGAAGTATAAATTAAAACCTCTAAATGAAGGGATAATATTATGAGGTATAAATTTATACTTCATTGTGGGGACCACAAGCTTTATATCTTGTTTGGTGGGATGGATAATATTTTTATTTATACTCTCAACGGGGGACCACAATGCTTATATGTTATTCACTTGGGATGAAATTGATGGATAAAGGAGGAAATATTAATACACATGGGAGGTATAATATTATACCTCTATTTTGGAGGTATAAATTTATACTCCGGACAAGGTAAAAGAGGCTGTCCGAAAATTTATACCTTCTGCCCGGATTTTTCTTAAATCGCAACCAAACAAGATATAAGGGTGTAAAATAATATTATACCTCCTTTTACCCTCCTTTTACCTCCAAGTGAACACACCGTGTGTTCACTTGAAAGTATAAATTTATACCTTCATTTAGAGGTAAATGAAAGGATAAACAAAAATCTCACCTTTTAAATCATTCTTTGTTTTTTTAAATCTCTCCTTTCCACTGCCACAAGGAGGTATAATATTAACCCCCCTAAATTAGAGTGATAATATTATCCCTCCTTGTGGTGGTGGAAATGAGAGATGTGATAATATTATACCTCCTTGTAATGATAGAAATAAGAGATTTAAAAAAGAAGGGATGATTTAAAGGGTGAGATTTTTATTTATTCCTTCATTTACTTCTAAATAAAGGTATAAATTTATAATTTCAAGTGAACACACCCTAAAGATATAAATTTATATTTCCAAGTGAACACAACCTTAGCATATAATGTATGATTTTTTACAACAGCGGTGGATAGATTTTGATAATCTTTCCTCTTCCACAAACAATTGTTTACGTAAGGAGCCTGAAATAAACTGACTTATTCCAGTTTTACTACTAGTTCTTTTGAGCATGGGCCCATGCGGTTTCCAAACTTGTTTCACTAGAGTTAGAGCAAAATTATTTGCTAGACGTGTATAGTTGTTGTATTTATTTGTATCCAAAAACAATAGTTAAATTCTGGCTTGGTATTGCCTTCAGACATAGTTAAACATCATAACGATCTAAATAAACAATTCATATGTTTTTATCATTTTTCGTAATTTGTGTGTGTTATATTCCTAACAACAACTCTAGCAAACCATTCGGTTCGAAAACATGAAACTGAACAAGTCATACACACCTAATTAAATTACAGTATTTTTTTTAGAGGGATGACCTTGTGGTAGAGTAGTGGGTTGTCTGGGACTGAGAGGTTTCAGGTTCAATCTCCACTAACACCTCTATAGGTCGAGCATGTCACACCTATACGTGGAAGGTGTGATTTACCTATCTTGTGTGGTTTACAGGCTATTGCACAAGGACGTGGGTTTATCCAGTGCACACCAAAGATAGCGGCTGCGAGCTCCCACAAATTCAAAATAATAATAATAATAATAATAATAATAATAATAATAATAGTAATAATAATAATAATAATAATAATAATAATAATAATAATATATTCTTCTATTTACAAGGATGAGACATCCGACTATAAATCATAACAATCACAATTTAATTTCATTCAAATTAAAAGTAGGTTGAATATATTTTTTTATATATATATAGTTTGATAGCATAAACATATGACTCGAACCCTGACTCAAAGATTGAAAGGAAAACATATAGTAATTAATTTTTTCTTTGTTCTTATTGACCTTTAAATACATTTTTTATCATACTTTAAGCCTTTTTTCTTCTTTTTTTAAGAATAAAATAAATCTCTAGCTATTTTGTTATTTTTATTATTTTAATACGTATAATATCCTCATATATTGTAGTAGTAATTTGTATGGACAGTTAGTTATGCAATGTATAGGTTTATTTATTTTGACACATTATATTGCATGTCCTAACTAAATTGTTCATAGAAATCCAACAAAAATAATGTAACTGGGGGTACTCTTTATTTTAATTTCTTTTTTTTTAATTTCTTTTATTCCTTGGGGGATGTCCTTAATTTAATAGATTCTAGCTTATCAACTGTTATAAAGTTGGTTATAAGAGTGAGCTACCCCATTTCAGAGACATAAGGTATAACGTCGTCCTTAAATGATTTACTCTATTCTACCCATGATAAATACTACCTCCGTCCCGTTCAATATGTCTTACTTTCCTTTTTTAGTGTCCCGTTCAGCATGTCTCATTTCCTTTTAAGGAAATAATTAAGAAATCACTTTATTTACTTTATATCACTTCAAAATCATTTTATATCACTTTATGTCACTTCAAAAACATTTTATATCACTTTATCAATTAAAAATAATTTTATATCACTTTAATCACTACACTAAACACACAAATTACATCTAATCCTTTTTTTTTTAATCTACGTGTCAAAAAGAAACAAGACATGTTGAACGGGATGGAGGGAGTATAATTTTAAGTATCGCGTGAATTGTAGGTCAAATAATTCAATATAATCTAATCCATCTATATTCGTCTGATCAATGATTAATATGATGTAGTATTAATATTACATAGAAATAATTTATGTTAAATAGTATTAAATTTTACATCAATCTAACGTCCACTAATTCTAAGTTATCAAATTATCAAGGCTTTAATATTAGACGTGTGAAACTAACAAGAAATTCTATCGAAGTTAGATCCAAATTACTCGACGTTTAATCAAATATCAACTTCAAAATTTGACATGCAGACTAACAAGAATGAGTGTTTTCAAATTAAAAGGTTACGAACATACCTGATGTTTAACGATACGTCAAATATTGGGTCAAACAGACTGATAATCCAAAAGGAATGCTATTATATTAAAGCCCAAGAAGGGCTTAATAGTTCTAATTTGGGTCATTCTGGATAAAAGTTTCAATTTGGGCCCTTTTTAATTTGCTGTTATAATTTAATCATGGCCTATTATGTACAGTTACATATACATTTACAGCAATCCCCAAAAATATAAAAATTTTATATACAATGGATACAAGAAATCAATTTCCTTTTTTGTTTCTTTGTTTTTCTTTTTCTTCTGAATTTCGATTGAGAATTACTTTTAGCATTAAGGTTCACTATTAAGGGATAGATTTCTTTCTTTCTTTCTTTCTATGGATGAATAATGTCTGATTTTAAGCGGTATTTTCGCAAGAGTTTATTGCTTGTATGAGATTTTAAGTTCGAAACTGTCACCCACTGTTGAAACCATGCCAATTCTCTATGTAACTTTGTTTTATGAATTTGTCTTGAAAGTTTTCCTTGTTTAACATTTAATTTAGTGAGTTGTTTGATTTTTATTTTGTTTCATGAATTTGTTCGAATTTTCTTTCCATCTACAGAATATATGTATCTTAATTATATAAAGTATTTCTTTTTTTTGATATCGTGGGAA
Source organism: Schizonepeta tenuifolia (assembly GCA_029490685.1). NCBI lineage: Eukaryota > Viridiplantae > Streptophyta > Magnoliopsida > Lamiales > Lamiaceae > Schizonepeta > Schizonepeta tenuifolia. The sequence goes on along the minus strand of CM055960.1, from coordinate 89,291,071 downwards.
CCCGCAGCCGCTACCTTTGGTGCGTTAGAGTATAATTATCTGTGTTAATTGCATTTCAATTAATCACCCTATAAGCCAATTTTAATGTGATGGATAATGCCACCACATTGAAAATAACCCTTAACAAAAACAATGAATTACGTCTGATGATTGTTTCTTTAACTAGTTATATATGTCAAAATAATGTTTTTTTTTTTTTTGAAGAAATTGTAAAAGTAACTTTTTAAATAACAATCAAAGCTACATCATATTCTATTTTGGAAGATAATGCCGCATACAAAATATTTTAGAAAGTAAAGTATATATATAAAGCACAATAAAAATGACTGGATTTATGATGTGGTGGGACCATATGAGAATTAGGATTAATTGATGTAAGTAATCATAGGAAATGCTAATGGCAACATATACCTACTACTCGTATCGCGGTAAATTATCTAAATACAATTAATATTGTCCACGCATTATATTGAAATAATTGAGATAGTTGGTGTATGCTGTTATTATTAGTCGCAAATTATCACTATATCTCAAAAAAAAAAAATTATATATAGAGATTTAACCCTGTATCAGAGAAAAGTAATAAAGTGTGGTTTCAAATATGCAATGTTAATTAAAATTTGAATATGTGAAGTCCGTTTTCAAAATGTCGATTCGGACCACTTCCGAGAAAAGAAGTTGATAAGTATATGTTGAGATTTTGTTGGTAAATGTAATAATTGAATTACATTAAGATAAATATATATAAGAAAATCTATGTAAAGAAATTTTGTACTTGGAAGTCAGAGTAATATTTTTTTAATTATTAATTTTTTAAATCTCACTATTTATAGACTAACAAAATATGCATCATTTGAATATTCAAGTATTAACAATACTTGTCACATAGAAAAACTAATAAACATTATGCTATGTATCTACCCCTAAAATATTATTACCTCTTCTTATGGCTTTTACTATAGACTAGCCAACAAGGACTACAATCACTTTGGTGATATTTTAATTAGTCTTTGTCTAGAAAATTACGCCAAAATAAAAGATAATTATTCTTTTTCTTAGCCAAACTTTTCTCATCCACCAATGATGCCGCTCCACTTGCTTACTCATTTATCCTCATATCATTATATTGTCCCTAAGGGTGCATTCAAACGGTACGGCTTCAGTTTGTACGCAAATAAGTTTCGAATTCAAACTCAATTGTTCCCCTTTTCTCCTATCCCTATAAAGAAAAATATTATATAAAAGTCACCGATTGAAAAAAGGAAATATTAATTAATTATTAATCACTTAAAATGACACCACACCGAGTCTCTTAGTATTTTAATATTGAGAACGAAGTCCAATATAATGAGGAGAATAATGTTACTTTAATTCGTTTAATTTAATCTCCGATCTCTAAAACATGACCCCATGTGAGGGGCGGAATCCAATAATCCTAGATGCCAATTTTAATGGTGGATCTGATCAAGGCTATTTTTGGGAAAAAATAATTCTAGAATATTTATTTTGATTTTCTTAATCATGCATAACATAACACGATATAATAAAACACTATAATTAACTTTTTGATGACATCACTATAATTAATTAGAAACCATAATAAAAGAGCCAAACTCCTAGTTTTGGGAATAGATTATTAATCTATCAAACGATATCTTAATAATATTTCAAAATTTTGTCAAAATCCATAAAATTACAATCGTTCGTAGTAATTATTTTATACTAATATATATATATATATATATATATATATATATATATATCCACAAAGACAAATTAAATATGACGAATTTCACGATACATATACTACAATTATAGGCCCATTAATTACAAATTAAGCTGTTTCAACTTAGTCAAAATAGTAAAACTAATGTCCAAGACCTATTTTTAATGAATTATCTTAACGCTTTCATATTAATTCCGTAACTTACCCTTAACTCAACTCACTCTCTCTCTCCCCCCTCAATAATCAAAACCATTGAAAACCTCCCTTCCAGTATACTATTACACCATTTCACTTTCAACCACCACCGCCGTCACTCCATGCTGCCTACCACCACCACCCCTCCGCCGACGACCGACCACCATCACCACCACCAATCCAAGAAATTCAAACTCAAAACCACCATCCACTCTGTCAAATCCCACATCTCCGCCCATCACTGCGCATGGCTCGCCGTCACCGTCCTCCTCCAGCTCCTCATCATCCTCTTCCTCAACCGCGCCTCTCCGCCGCCCCCCATGCCCGCTGCCCACCGCCGCCACTTTGAATCTGCTGCCGCCACTCCCCTCCGCGATGAATCCTGCAAACACGGCCGGATTTACGTCTACAACCTCCCTTCCATGCTCAACAAAGACCTCCTCGATAACTGCCACGACCTCGACCCTTGGAGCTCCCGCTGCAACGCCGTCTCCAACGGCGGAATCGGCCCCCCCGCCACCGGCCTCGACGCCGTCGTGCCGGCGAACCTCTCCGGCGCCTGGTACTGGACCGACATGTACGCCGCCGAGGTCATCTACCACGACCGGATGAACAACTACCGATGCACGACGTCCGATCCCGCCGCAGCGGCGGCGTTCTACATCCCCTTCTACGCCGGCCTCGCCGTCGGAAAATTCCTCTGGTTCAACTACACCTCCAAGGATCGTGACCAACACGCTGTTGCCATGCTCGACTGGGTCAAAGACCAGCCGCCGTGGCGCCGCTCGAACGGGTCGGATCACTTTCTCATGCTCGGGCGGCTGACGTGGGATTTCCGGCGGCTCACCGACAACGACGGCGAGTGGGGCACGCGCTTCATCTACATGCCCCTGATGAAGAACGTGCTCCGCCTCGCCGTCGAGAAGAGCCGGTGGGACCCGCTCGAGGTCAGCGTCCCTTACCCGACCGCCTTCCACCCAAGATCCGAATCCGATATCCGCCAGTGGCAGGGTCTGATCCGGGCCAGGCAAAGATCCAGCCTCTTCACCTTTGTCGGGGCGACCCGGAAGAAGATCCAAAATGACTTTCGGGGCGTCCTCATGAATTATTGTAAAGGAGAAACAACGTCTTGTAAAGTAGTGGATTGCTCCGTCACCCATTGCTACGATGGAGCCCCGGCCATACTCGAAGCCTTTCTAGATTCGGACTTTTGCTTCCAACCAAAAGGAGACGGGTTCACCCGGAGATCTGCATACGATTGCATGCTGGCCGGTTCGATCCCGGTTTATTTTTGGACCGGGAGCTTTGAGCATCAATTCGAGTGGCACATGCCGGATAGAGATGCCTCAAAATACTCCATTTTTATCGACCATAATGTTGTGAGGAGTGATACATCGATCATTAAACGCACCTTAGAGAGTTATAGTAGAGAGAAAGTGATGAAGATGAGAGAGAATATTATTGAGTTATTGCCTAAATTATTGTACTCAAAATCTAATGCGGATTTAGGTGGAATTAAAGATGCCTTCGACATAGCCATGGAAGGAGTCTTGAAAAGGTTTGAGCAGCAGAAGAGGGGCAGTTTGAGGTTAGATTAATTAATTCATTAATTAATTATTCATTTTTGCACCGATCTCATGTTTGTTTTGTTAATCTTATAGTAGATAGTTTATTTTGTTGTATAGTTATTGAGAATTTGAGAAATAATTTTTATACTTGATCAAATTTTTTGGTTCGTTCATATTAGCGTAGACCCAAAGTGTAAACTTTCAAGATTTTGGAAGTGTTGATATTATGAGAGATAAGGGTGAATGAGCATTTTTCTTTTGTCAATTTTGTTTTGAGTGCTTTCTTCTTTATTCTTTTCTTGTTGGAAGGTCGACAGGTTGAGGAATCCATTGTAGAAAAGTTCCACTTTTTTTTTCTCTCTTTAAATTGGTTGATACTTGTGAAATATATTAATGAAAAACGTAATGCATACGGCAAACACACTTATATATGTGTGGCATTTGTGAAAATTCATGCTATAGATAGAATTCATTTATATCAAATTTAGCGTAGTGTAGTTTTTAATTAGAGCACTGCTCTCCTTTGATAGTGCTCATATATTTATATGCAATACTATATTAGATGAAACCTGCCCGTGATGAATTCAATTTAGAATGTAGTATTAATTTGTCTTATCTCCCCCATCAAAGCAAATCATAAATTATGTTGATTGCGCACCGAAAGTAGGGCTGCAGGTTCCCACGATATCAAAAATAAATAAATAAATTATGTTGATATAAGTTGTAAGCTCAAATTAAATGTTGCATTAGTTGAGGAAAGGGAACAAATATTGCTCTGCTATATAATCTTTGGAATTATGAATATTTATGATAAACGCCCAACATTGTACTCAGAGATTACTAGTGAGTGAGCATTCTTATGAGCAAATATCATCTCAAGTGTTAGAGACGACCAAACACATCAAATTTTTCTAGTATAATGTATTATTTTTCACTACACGAAAAACGGTATTTATCTCGTACAGTACTATAATAGACGACATTTTAGGTGACCCGCAAGTTTTAAAACTGAGTTTGATTGTTTTTTATGGTTAAATATCCAATTGACCTTTAAAAGTTTTTTTTTTCCTAATCCAATTGATCTTAAAAAGTTCTTTTTTTTTTTTAATCCAATTGATCTTAAAAAGTTGTCTACCCATCCTCCTATTATTGTTGTTGTTGCTACTGCTTTACAAAATAATCAGTTATAGATATAATTACTTTATTCTTGACGAAATATAATAACAATGATTAAGTTAGGTGTTATTACCCTAAGCCTAAAATATCATTCGCGTATTCCGTGATTTTCGGCCTTGATATTTTGATTGGATTAAATTAAATTTACTTAAAGTGTATGCGTATATATATATGGTCAAAAGTGGTTGTATTGTGTATGGATACAGTTGGCTATAGTCAGCGTCTCACTAATGGAAAATAAGAAAGATAATGACTATATAAAAAGGCGAAAGTGAAAGCAATAATTGACTTTTAATAATTGGAAAACAGAAATAAAAGAAGCAAAGATGTGCACGTCATGATCAGTTAAAATATCAAGATCAAATAAAAATCAGACTAACTTTACAATAATTAAAAACTTGATATAGGCATCATACCATCTGAAGTGACGACAAGTTTTATGTAAAATAACTACTGTTAATGCAACTGAGCAAGGCAAGGCCAAGACAAATCCTATATTTTAAAATATATTATTCCCTTCGTCCGTGATAATATGTTATTGTGTCTTAGTATGTGTCGACACAGATTCTAAGAAAAACTAATAAAATTTGTTGCGATGTAAATAAAAATAAAATTAAAAGGTAATAAAATAAAGTTGTTGTGAGTGAATAAAAGTAAAATTTAATAATTAATGAAAAAAATGAAAAATAAATTATATATAAAATAGAATATGACACATTTTTAATGAACAGAGAAAAAAATGAATAAGTAAGGCTGACTCGATAAAAAAGGGAACACTCGACTCGTTATACTGCTAAATAGCGGTGCTTATCAAATAGGCCGAGCTATGGGCCTAACAAAACAGCCCAACCCACCAAATAAAACCAATGTTTCTTTTATTTTGAAAGAGCCATATGTTTTGCTTGCAAACCATAAATATAATAAGAAAATACACTATGACAAAATCTCTTGTAGAGACTTCCACCGTGCAGATAGGCGGACCCGCCCCACGCGCACGCTCGACCGTTAGATCTACGCGTCGTGCGTGAATCTCACGCATCTTTTTTTTTCATATCTTTTCCTCTCTTTTTTATTGTTTGTCTCTTTACTTTTGGTTTGCCACTTTTTCTTTGGTCATAATTCGAGCGAGAGGAGCCGAAGGTCTCGGAGTGAGTCGAAAAAAACCAAATTGTTATCCGGTGATTATCCTTATATTAGTGATCGGAGCGAAGATAAATCCGTAAAATCGGAGCCGAAAGCTCCACCAGGAAAAAAAAAACTGTCAATTTTAAAAAAAAGAAAGAAAAACGAGAAAAAAAAAGTTAAAGGACGTTGACCCGGGTTGATCGGATCAGGTCGGATCCGATCGGGTCCGACACATCTCCATGGTGGAGATGTCCGCAACCAAGTCCAACTCATACACTATATAGTTGGTTATAATTATATAATACTATTGGTCTAACAATGAAGGTCTTATGTTCAATTTTGGGTGATGTCATTTAAAATACTCTCTTTCTGTATATACTATATAATAGCCTGAAACCACAATTACATTTTCTTTTTGAAAGTAGAAATCAAAGTCCAGTAAGCGTGGGCCGGGTCTGGGCTTTTCATATTTACTCAGTTACTTAATTTCTCGTTCAATCCTTTAACATTCCTCAAACAGAGGGAGAAAAAATAATCAATCCATAAACATCGAAATATCTCAAAACCCACTCGTTTAAAAAAAAAAAAAAAAAAAAAAAAAAAAAAAAATCCCAAAACCCCTTTACTTAATAAGTCCCGTTTCGACAAAATTTCTAAGAAATTACAATATCAAAATTCCTAAAGAAAGTCTCAAAAATCCATATTTTTGTTTGAAAGAATTACTAGATCTTAATTATATATACCATTTTACATTTCAAACTGCAGTCATATTACGTTAGGGAATTTTGTTTTTTTTGTTTTTGGTTAAATTTTGTGAATTAGTATTTTATGTAGAATTGTTTTTTCTTGAAACACTATTTTCATTACAATATTGAGGTATGTATAATTTGAGAAACGAGTATTAAGATTTGAAAATCATAATTATATCCGGACATTAGAATATAAAATATCCAATAATTAACAATGGGGTAGACGACTTCAGTATCTCAACAGTAGGTTTATGGTTTAAACTCCACCTCTCCTCCTTCCCTCAAGTCGAAAAAAATAATATAGAACATGGAACAATTACTTCTTCTTTTTTCCTTCAAGTTCCGGGTTCTATAGTTCTATTTCCCCATTTTTTGTCAGTTTGTCGTCTAACTTCATGTTTTCTTTTTCTTATAGTAGTTGATAGTCTAAATTTATGTTAAATTGTTTAATTTGTGACTCTTCTTTTCTATCTAAATAAACTGCTAGCGAAACCTAAATTAATTAGGACAGGCGACAGCTCCATTGAAAACATTGAATACTATTTCAATGTAATTATATGGGCTAGAGCCTAGAGCACGATAATGCCTATATTCTAATGTTTCAGAATGCAAAATTAATGAAATTCATCAATGGTGAGGGAGAATTAAGATATCATAATAATTAATGCGAATTATCAATGGGGATATGTAGGCACAACCATTGTTAACTTAGCTCGTAGTATTTCTTATTATTTCCAAAGGTATAATAAGATGTATAGACGTATAATAATAAATTAAGAGAAAGAGAGAATGATGTCTTTGTTAAACTATTCCTTGTTTTTCTTCTTTCTCGTTTGAAACTTTGCATCATTTCATGTTCAAATCCGAAATATTAATTATCCTTGATGTTTTTATTTATATATAGAAACATTGATGCTTTCGATGGCATATACTGTACATGATGTGGACATTGTGTAGATGTTTTCTAGTTACTTTATTAATATTTCTAATATCATTGTTTGTTGCTGTCACAATGTGATCAGTCCTTCCAAATAGAACTGAATTTTGTATGAGGAAACCATTAACTTCAATTTTCTAAATTGTTTCGCCAAAAGTCGTCAAATAGAAAATACATTTGAATTTTGACATTGTATCCGTCAAATTGGTAATGGCATAAATGAATTATTTTTCCCAATTTACTATTACAAATCGCGTAGTCGATTAGGGTTTGTCAAAGTTATTTTAGTATTTGAATTGTGAATGTCAACCGTTTTAAAATTAATAGAAACAAGATATCCTTTTCTTCTGTTTATGCAGTCACTTTCTTTCGATCATGTCCGAGCAGTGGAAATAGCTTAGGGATAAATATATATAAAAAAAAAATCATAGATAATTAAACAAAGAGAGAAAAATAGAACAAGTTTTGCTACGTTCTACGTGCTTCAATTTTTTAAACTAAGAGTGAAACAATCGTCTACTACATATTAAATATTGATATTGCATTTTAGTCTTGTGTAGTTCACTATATGCAATATACTAAACATATACGATATTATTATACAAAATTTAACTATGTTGTATAAAATAAAAAGCAGGATATCGGCGAGTTGCTTGGCACCTTCAAGAACTCTAACAAGGGAGGAGAAACCCTAGAAGCAAAGTACGAACAAAAAAAACGGAGACAAATGATCGCCTTGTCTGAAACTCGCACTACACATAGATGCACACATTTAGGGCTTTTAAGCCAGAGTTTGACACTCGGTCGGAACTTATAAGAATTTTATCGGTAATATGAGTTAGTACAATCAACCACTCTATAATGCATAAGCTCACATTCATCAAAACTTTATTAATTGTCTCAATTCAAGGTGAGTTTTTAACTTTTAGCTAGGGATCGGATATACAATTATTTTAAGTTAAATCCAGATCCATTGTTAACCATTTAATGCTATATATGATCTTGTTTGATATTATTTGAAATAAATTACCATATGAAGGAGAAGAATATATGAGGTTATTAACAAGAGCATATATCATATAGTAACATGCATGAGGATTTTGATCGAATGGACACTTTTTTTCCGAGTTGGATCGAATGAACATAATTAGTCACTTTGTCTAACATATTAATTTTTTATTTTAAAAAACACTTCTATTTTATGAGACAATTAATTTTACAGTACTAACTATAAACTAAGTGGATGTTCAGTTGATATTACTAGACATGACTAGATAAGATTTAGTCTCATATTATGTTGCTCGGTTGAAAAGATTTGACCGGTGATTAATCTAGGCAAAGTATCACATAGGATAAATCTTGCATTATGAGTCTTGGCTTCCCATCAAAGACAACATAATCTTGGACCATCTTATAGCAATTCAATCTTATCTAATCTAGGGTCAATTTAATTTTGATAACCGAACACACCTTATGTTCAATGGAATCGATGGTATTAATGAATTTTCCTAAATAAATTATATATAATTAATGATATATTTTATTATTTTGTAAATGCACTTATCTTATGTGGGATATGAAGTAATTAATTGGTCTTGTTAATGTATACTCCCTCCGTTTTTTATAAGTGTCCTATTTTGACTTTTTCTTGTTGCTAAATAAGTGTCCTATTTCTTAACTTTGAAAAAATTGATGCAAATTTTGGGAAAAACTATGCAAAACTTTCCATTTTACCTCAATAATAAATGCTAATTATTTACTTTTTAAGTTTTCTAGGCAATAATTATAGATAAAAATAGTAACTTATCAAGTTCCTTGGTATGTGTATTTTGACGGTGGAGGACACTTATAAAAAAACAGAGGGAGTATACTACTATATGACAAGTTCTGAACTTGGGAAAACATTCAAAATGTCAACATATGTGGACCGTTCCAAAATAGCAATTTGTATTATCTGTCTGATGATTGGAAACATTAATTTAACTAACATTCTAAACAACGAGTAGTTCCAAAGTCTAAAGATAGTATACTAATTAATACATGTTTGATTAAAATACATTCTTAGTATAATTATTGTCTTAATTTAATTTGATAGAAGTATTTTACACAGAATATGCTGCAATGGATGCTTTATTTGATCTGAAAATTAATTAGTTGTTATAATGGGAGGAACATGAACTAACCTTTTATTAGAATTAAGCAAAGTCATAACAAATCTCAATCTTTTGGCTTATATAGCCCGCCATTAACTTCTGATTTATGATTATTTTTTTCTTTTTTTCGATTGAAATTAAAAGGTGCTAATCATATTTAATGTTCAAACTATTGATCTCGCAACAATAATATTTTGAACTACCACAGTCACACCGTACAAAGTTATATACATCGACGTCGGAATTTGAACTATATACATGTGACATGGTGTATTTATTAGTCCTTTGATAATTTGTGTATTTAATTGTAATTACCGACAGTTAAAGAGATCAATAGTTGCGTAATATAGTGTATTTTTGCACAATTTTTTCGACATTAAATTAAAAAAAAAAAATGAATTCGACATCAAAAGCGACGTCTCACATGAGTCACATCGATTATTAATCTCAGCCTTTTTCTTAAGACATTTGTGTTCAATTCCTCATCACCCTGGACAAATATATATATATATATATATAGAGTTGAAATTCGAAATACCCACTTTTAAGATAATATGTACTCTATATATCCACTAAGATAATTATCTACCCTATATACTCATTTGGCCCACTTCTATTACTTTTACAGAATTTGAGAAGAATCTCTCTCTCTTATTAGATTCGGTCAAAGAATCTCTCTCTCATTGAATAAAATATGAATAAACCAAACCCTCTCTGTATGTAACGTATGGATTGGTACCGTTTTTTTCTCTCTTTTCAGAAATTGAGATAACCCCCACCCACCTGTTACAGATTTTCAATGAGAATAAATTCTCCACATTAATAATATAACGGTAAAAAAACAAAAAAAATTCTGTACAGCCCGTGAAAGAGCATACAGATTTGAACTTATTTATGTGCTCCACCCACGCATAAGACTCTACCATAGCAATTGTTCTCCATCCTTCATTTTTTTGTTTCTTCTTCCCTTCTCCCCTGTACAATTTATACATAACTTCCTTCCCCTCACCCATGTACAAAAGAATTTCTATTAAACCCTTAATCTATGGCGTCAACATCACGCTCAAAGGGAAAATGAAAAATCACCAAATGCGATGAAGGATTAACTGAAGCCCAGAAACAACATCTACAAGAGGTAAATTCCTTACAGATCGATAACTAACTATACAGGTCGATAGAATGATTGTTTTTAATTAACACGGCATGTATACTTTTTATACGATCTTTATAGTTTTTGTTAAGACAAATATTATTATAATTAATTTAGACACATTATAGACATGTTTTTTAGATATCTCTGTGCATTTACGATTTTTATTATGCTAATTTGTTGTTTGTTGATATAATTAGTTAATTTAATATTTAATTAATCGAATAATTAATATATTTTCTCTAGTTTAATACCATAGTTCATGTTAATCATAATATAGGAAGAACTTAGATCGAACACTTTATAAAAAAAAGTATACAGGTCGTGTATAAATCATACAGGTCGTGTATTGTTTTTCACGACCTGTATACTTTTAACACGCCCTGTATAGTTTCTGCTTATATATTATTTAATGTATGCTATAACTATGATGATATATTTAATTTTATTATTTTATTGGCTTAAGTATTACTACTATGATGCATAATTAGTTTGTTGATATAATTAGTTATTTTAATGTTTAATTAATCGAATAATTAATATATTTTCTATAGTTTAATGCCATAGTTCATGTTAATCATAATATAGGAAGAACTTATATCGAACACTTTATAAAAAAAAGTATACAGGTCGTGTATTGTTTTTCACGACCTGTATACTTTTTACACGCCCTGTATAATTTCTGCTTATTTATTATTTAATGTATGCTATAATTATGATGATATATATAATTTTATTATTTTATTGGCTTAAGTATTACTACTATGATGCATAATTAGTTTGTTGATATAATTAGTTATTTTAATATTTAATTAATCGAATAATTAATATATTTTCTATAGTTTAATGCCATAAATAATGTTAATCATAATATAGGAAGAACTTACATCGAAAACTTTCTAAACAAAAGTATACAGGTCGTGTAAAAACCTTACAGGTCGTGTATGGTTTTTTGCGACCTATATACTTTTTACACGGAGTGTATAGTTTTTGTTTATTTATTATTTAATTTATGCTATAATTATGATGATATATTTAATTTTATTATTTTAGTTGTTTAAGTATTACTATGATGCATAATTAGTTTAATTTCATTGTTATGTCACGTTTCAAGATCATTTGTCACGTTTAAAAATAAATGTCACGTTTTTTTATTTAATTAATTTTTCAAGTTTATTAAATATGCATGCATAATTAGTTTCTTAGTTCTGTTTTGTAATTGATAATTGATTTTATTTGTGTTTCAGCATGGTTGGTGTTGGGTACGTAAGACATTTCAAGAAGTGACGTGTACAGTGAACACGTACAACAAGCTCAGCATGTTGGCATTGATAGAGAAACGACTGTTAGAAGTTGGGGGTGCAGAGCTTATTCAAACATTCTCTGTGGGTGCTTTTGGCCATTTCTTTAGAATGTATCAGGGTAAAGCGTGTGCGAAAGCACTTCATATGGTCGCGGCTAGAGAGGCGATAGTGGTCGGTGCTGATCCGATGGATCTATGGTTCCGTATTGGTGATAGAAATTTGAGGTTTTCACCACGTGAGTACGCTCTTATTTCGGGACTTATGTTTGGAGCGTCTGCATTTGATCCACACGGTGCAGATTTGTCGACGGAGAATGTGGAAGCATGTCGGGCCTTTGCTGGTGACGTCCGAATATTCAAGGACGTGTTGGATGATTTTTTGAAAGTGGATGGTCTAGAAGCACATTTGTATCTTCGAGTAGCCCATGTGCTGGTCGCACAAGCAGTATTATTAGGTTGCGACGATAGAGGCAAGATACAGTCGTGGCTTTGGGTATTATCGGATGATCTCAACCGATGGAACCAATTTCCTTGGGGCAGATATTCATACAAAGTGTTGAAGAACTATGTCTCGGCGGCACCGCGCCACAAATCTGTTTTTGGAAAGAATTTGAGGTATAATATTTACAAGCCGGTTTGGGCACTGCAGATGTGGATGAACGAGGCTATACCTTATTTGTCAGCGATTACTGCGAAGAAAGTGGACGAATATGCTCTTCCTCGTTGTCTGAGATGAACGCTGGATCAGGCTTTGCAGCGCAATTTGGATGGGGCTTTTGTCGACGGGGTGAATTGCAGAGATTCCCTGCACCCTGAAGAACAAGAAGAAGGGATGTGGTACTGGTTCTCTTTGGTTAATGCTGAAAACCCGCTCGCGGTGAATTATGTGAAGACCGTCAACCTACTATCCGAGGGTGAACAGCCTGAACGTCGTGCCCCAGTTCAACGGCTTTCTAATGACCCTCCAGTGTCAGAGCCTAGCGTCGAGCCGAGTGTATATGATCTGAGAGACAGGCCCCCACCTAAAGATATGACGAAAGCTAAGAAGAGTAAAGCAAAACGTGCTCGCGTAGTGCAGTCGTCATCATCGAGCAGCGGCACAGAAACTGACATTCGGAGAGAGGAGAGAAGAAACAAGTTCATGGAGGAATTGCGAGGCCTCGTGAGAAGTGAATTGACTACACAATGGAGAGAGGTGTTTTTTCCGGAGATAAAGTCTTTTTTCACAGACTTGTTTAAGAAGAAGAGTAGCCGACGTTCTAGCCCGAGTGGACTCTGTACCACCACCGCCCAGTGCCTCAGCCCGCGGGAGTCCAGTTCACCAACCACAACAACCCTTTGTGCCAACCCGCCATTCAGCGCCGCCGCTTCAATGCACAACCCCCGAATGGCTTAGAAAGGGTGGCCCTCAGTATGCTTATGAACCAGATGATCCTGAGCCCATTCCGGCGACACCCATAGCTGCTCGGTTTCCTAATGAGAACCCTCAGGATGTGTTGTACAATCCCGCTGCATATGCTGATTTTGCTAAGAAGTCGTTCGCGCAGACACGACCGGATGAGCCAGGAACAGGGAAGAGTATCACCGATGGCAAAAGCTCACGCCGAGACACGAGTCTACTTCAGCAAGATCAGAAAGTTCCTCCTCTCGATCTTCACGACGAAGACAAATGGAACAGACACGACCTGTTTTTAAACAACAGAGGCTCGTGCGTGTATGTGGGAGCAATGACATGCAGCGATAACTACTTTCGCCGGATTGAAAACCCAAAGGCTGACATGGATCATCCAGTAAGTTTCTAAATTTTAAAGTTGTTATCATTAATTTTACGTTGTTTTAATAAATATTTTTTTTTTGTGTATATTCTCAGGTTTTCGTCTTTGCCATCCAGTTATTGCAACAGCGTTTGAGGGACGTGTGCATCTCATGGACCACATTACTGATGCTAACATTGTCCTTTTGAACGTCGACTTCTTCGTAAGCAAGCTTTTATTTTAAATTTATTATTTTTATTTGTAATCCATTACATCTACTAATATTTTTCGTATTTAGACGACATTCATGCACCAACTTAACAAAATGGAGAGGTCGACAAGTTTGAGTGCGAGCATCACAATGCCACTTGATGTAGGTGTTAATGTCAAAAATTGGCGGCAAGCTGACACGGTAAAAAATCACTGCATACTAAAATTGAAGTTATCATTTAAAATATTTTTAATATTCTAATTATTTCTAATATTCTGATTATTACTTACAGATAATAATTCCAGTCATCCTCGGTCAGCATTATTTTGTTCTCCGCATCAACATGGATCAGTGGGTGATGGATGTGTGGGACTCAAAGTCGCACTTAGAAGATGCTCGGAGACGGCGTGAGAACACGGTATCAAGTCCAAATCCCACACTCGACATGGACAGCTCCTTGCGTTGAGATCGACATTGAGAGTCTGATTTCCGTCGTGGACTTTGAATACACCATCTCTAAAGGGAATGACAGTGTACGTTCTTGATAGTTCAACCTCAGCTGCAAGTTTAGCATCTGTCGTGCTCGTGACAAACGCAGTACTAGATGCGTATAATTGTCGTTTTTCATCATACCACCTCTCGACTGTCATTCTAAGGGTCTTCAAACACGAACAAATTGGTATACATCTAGCAAACTTCAAAACTTTATTGAATTACTCTGCGGCATTCGACGTCAGGTTACTATACTGCCGTCCTAGACACATACATCGAGCCTAATTCTCCGGACCAATGGACATCAGCTTGGCATGCGCTTCGGGTTTTGCCGACATTATATTGTTCATCGCTTTCTCGTAAGCTGCTCTCCTGTACGCAAATGCTGCTTTATGATACAACTTGGTGATAGACTTTCCATAAGTCACCATGCTTTTCAGTATGTGAAAGTAGCACAGGCCGTGGAATATGCCAGGATAGATGTCCCGAATCGCATTCGCAATACTAAGATGGGCGTCTGAGATGAACACCAAATTAGGGCGAGGAGGATATGCCAGCTTCAGATGACTTACAAACCATGTCCACGAGATGTCATTCTCAATTGGACCGATCCCCCATGCCAGCGGTATAAGTTGCTTGTTCCCGTCCTTTCCCATCGCAACGAACATAACTCCCTTATTCTTTCCCTTTAAGTGCGTTGCATCCAATATAATCACCGGCCTAAGACAGTACTTGAATGCAACGATACAAGCTGACAACGCCACAAAACAGTGTTCGAATCGGAAATCAGCAGGGCTAAAACTGTAGTCAACAATCGAACCTGGATTCTCTTTCTGGAGCATGTAGAGATACTGAGGAACCATCTTAAACGAATTGACATATCCACCATACAGCATCTCCAGGGCCTTGTTCCGTGCTCGCAGACACACATTGTAATTTGCAGCCACGCCATATTCCCGCATAAGACTTGCCATAATCATCTTCGGTGTGATGATTTCTTTCTGATTTTTCATGCCTTTCGCAAAATGAGCTGCAATCACACTAGATTCGACCTTCCTCTGCATTAGAGGATGGTTGATATTGGTTGTGCAAGTATGCGTCGGTTTGAATAGGTAAATATACCAATAGTTTCCCTCTCTCCTTCCGCGCAATTCGAAAGGACACACATCTCGAAACTTGCATTTGTAAGTAACACGCCCTGAATCTGATTGATCTTTACAAAACTCAGCTTGTTGTTCCAAGTGCCACAACCCAACTGCAAGCCTCAACTGCTCTTTGTCTTTAAATAGGGAGCTCATACTCAAAGGACCCTCAGGCATGTTATCTAGAACAGTTTCAACAAGCGAAGCAGTAGGTTCCAATGGAATCATGGGAACTAACCAGTTTTGTAGGTCGGCCGCTTCAGTGGCGAGCTCCGTCTCCTCGACAACAAGAGGTGTACGACTTTTCTGCATCAGCATTGCCAGGAGCTTGTTCACACCGCCTTGAATATGCACCCAATTAACAAATTCAACAAGAGTTCCAATTTGCAGAGTGGCTGTCTGTTCCTCTTCGTCATCAGTGTCGTCAGACTCAGATTCAGCAGAATATTCTTCTTCATCATCATCATCATCCTCCACGACAGTGGCATAGGATTGCACAGGCTGTGGCTGCAGCTCCGGCGCTTGTGATTGCCCCTGAGCAATGACAATCGCTGCACTTTCAAAACCCATTTGTGTCTCGCCAAGCCAATTGCATGAAGTCATACGTGCGAGGAAATCGTCGTACTGCGAGTACTGAGACGGATACACATCATCATAGACAAATTGCGAAGAAGCATTCAAATCAAAGCTGCCTAATTGATATTTCTGTAAAATACAAACAATAATGTTATAAAAACTATATATCAAAACATAAATATATAAATAAATAATATAATTAAAAAAAAATTATACAGATCTTGTAAAAATTATACAGCTCGCGTTAAAACACTACCGAGCTTTACAGTTTTTTGTCGATCTGTATAAATTTTTTTTGTTTTACAAAATAATAAAAATTTGTATCATGCTCACCTGACTTTGAAAAACGGTAATGACTACTATAACTCTTCGATCTAATATTCGCTCAAGTTTTCTCTCTATCTTTTTCGTTCTTATGTTTGCATACAGTTCCTTCAAACTATGAATCTTATAAAGGCTGAAGAATTTCAATTCAATAATGAATTCAATTCTACATCTACCCGCATGCAAAATTACTGTTAAAATTGGTACAATTTTTGCATGCATGCCAATTTTAATAAGCTTTGTTCACGTGAAACTTGCACATTTCTCATCCCACTCAAATAAATTTTGGCCTTATTCAAAAAGCTAGTCAACTGATGAGATTGGCTGCATGATTGTACCACAATTGAATAAAAAATGAGTTAAACAAATGGTGGAAAGTACATTTTGTGGGCCAAGTGGGTATATGAAATAGTAAATTATCTTAGTGGACATTGAGAGTACATGTTATCCTCAAAGTGGGTATGCATGATGATTTTCCCATTATATATATATATATATATATATATATATATATATATATATATGTGTGTGTGTGTGTGTGTGTGTGTGTGTGAGATTTTCATTGTTAGAAGTAAAATCTAAATCGTAGTAATTGTTAAAGTGTAGTAGTTTAGGTATAATTTAATTTTTCTTAATTAACAGCTAGTCAAATTGCATAGTTTATAAATTTTGAATTAATAATTAATTTAATTTAATTTCAGAGATTACCCAATTATCCTTAGCACTAATTAAGGAATAAATTTTCAAATTGCATATTTTATAATTTTCCTTGGCACTACTTAAAGTCCTAGACTTAATTGGGGTAAATTAATCAAATTACATATTTTATAATTTTCAAATTAATAATTATTTTAATTTAATTTCAGAGATTACTTGATTATCCTTAGCACTAATTAAGGAATAAATTTTCAAAATCAATCAAATCTACATATTTCATAATTAATTTTAATTAAATCCATAATAATCTCAAATCACATCCATTTATTGAAGTACAATATTCTATAAAAATAATATTTTAATTAATAATTTGCTGTTTTTTAGTGATCCTTTTATATATTGGGGAAATATACCAAATTGAGTCCTAATGGTCAAAGATTTATGTGATTTTTTGTTTTTTGTGTTATATTCTCTTTTTTTAGAATATGTGATTATTATTCTCCAAATCCCAAGTGAAATCATAATATTTTTAGTCTATATTAGTATTTCATGTTTTCTGCAAATGCTTTATCCATTCATTCATTTTAATTTCAAAACTCTTACTTTGCAACATATTCTCCATGGACTCCAACACCACCCCAATCAAAACTCCTACCCGAAAATTCTAACCACAACACTCCACCGTCCCTCAACAAAAAGATGAAATTCATGACCAGATTTGAAGTGATATGTTATACAATAATTTTCATATTGAATTCCTACAAATGTATATGTGGAACGAGATTTACAAGTTGGGAATGTTATTTGATATGCTAATTTGAAGCCTAAAAAATTATACCTAATTAAAATTATGTTAATAATTAAAACATTCCAAAATTATACTACTATAAGGGTAAATTAGAGAAAATAAAAAATCAAAAATCGGAATACGGGTAAAAAAAACCAATTAAGTTTAAGACATTATGACCCATTATCAGTCTATCACTACCATTAATCAAATAATGATAAGAACGAATCCGTTGAACAATTATATATATTGCATAGAACGTTTCCATATATAGCCATTCTTCCACCCTGTAACATATAATAATTATATGAAACGTCAATTTATCTATCCTAATTAAGATTGTCAATCTGATTTCATGGTTGTTCTCTTATAGTATCTAATTTTTTTTATTTTTTTTTTGAAAGATCTTATATCTAATATATTAAATAATTTTGTTTTTCTTTTTTGCTGGATTTTTTTCGAATCTATTTTGTAAGAGATACTATACTCGACAGAAATTATTTAATGCTCCTTGACAAGCAACAAATTGGTTAATCAGGGTAGTTACCATGTTTAATGCCATGACGCAACACTAAATAAGAAGCTCACATTATTACACAAATAAATAACATCAATAGCTGGCCGTTTTCTACTCTATTTTTTTTTTCCTCTTTTTTTCTTTTTTGTGAGCACTGGCTCCTTCTCATGGCTACTTCTCGAGTTCCCAGCTTTCCTTCAATTATGTATTACTGGATTGAATCCATAAACATAAGTGTGTGTGTGTGTTTTTTTTTTTTGGTGGGGTGGGGGGGGGGGATATAGTACAAGATACATGTATTTCTGAAAAATTTACTTCATCCGTCCACGAAAATGTGTCTTACTGACCTCTTTTTTCGTCCACGAAAATGTGCATGTCTTACTTACTATTTTTTTTTGTCCACGTAAATGTGTCTTACTCTACTTCATGTATTATCATACTCTCCATTCTTTTCATTATTTAGCAAGTTTTACCTTTATCCCACTTCTCCTTAAATTATACTTTTACGGTTTTACCCCACTCAAAACACTTTTATCACTTTTTTTAAAAACTGTGTTGCATAGATAATCAGACACATTATCGTGGACGGAAGGAGTACAATGTTTTGGGAAGTACTAAATAATTTTTAGATTTAGATTTCAGACAGAAATTGTTCCAAATATATAACCCTAAACATTTAGTAGTAACAAGTATTGCAAGTTTGAAAGAAAGAAAGATGCTAAGATAAATAAAAATATTTTTGAATTAAGAAATCAATATTTCGAAATTAATTAGTGAAACAAATTTACATGAAACTATAACTATTGGGTGGACTGCATGTTTACTTTATTCTCACGTCCTCAACTACTAGTAAATTATCTTAACAATTTATTAACTCTTCCAAAGTCCTATCTCGCAAATCAACTACTCATTAATCAATCAAAAGTTAATTAATAAATAATCTCCCTTGTAGTATATGAAGTGCTATATGTAAAGGTTGAGAAATTTCCTATGTATGATTGTGTATGATTGGAGTGAGACATTCGTGGGATGTCGTGATGTACTTCAAATTTAATTACTAACATAAATCCGTTATCCACACGCGCAAACACAATTTATATTCTTTTTTTCTTATGTCGTGGGAACTCACTGTCGCTACTTTCAGTACGTACTGAGTAGTATTATATAATACTAATGTGTATGAAATTCAAATCAAGCTAATAACTATATATTCGCTCAAAGTTGATAAATAACGCGAGCTCACTAATTTGATCATATTATTATATTTTGTTACGATTTTTTTTTTTATGTCGTGGGAACCCGCAGCTGCTATCTTCAGTGCGCACTGGGTAAACCTCCGCCCCTTATGCAGTAGCCTGCAAATCACACAGGGCAGGTAAACCACACTTTCCAAGTACAAGTGTGACAGGCTTGACCTATAGAGGCGTTTCATGAGGTTCGAACCTGAAACCTCTCAGTCTTAGGCACTCACTTTTTACCACTAGGTCATCCCCAAGGGGACATTTTGTTATGAATTATTGTTTCAATGGTAATTAGCTAAAGAAGAGATCAATAGTTGCGCAATGTAGTGTGTATTTTGCACAAATTTTTTTCGACATCAAATTAAAAAAATGAATTCGACATCAAAGCGACGTCTCACATGAGACACATCGATTATTAATCTCAGCCTTTTTTAATACATTTGTGTTAAATTTCACATCAAGTTCGGACTTATGTCACATGTGATTTACATTGTCAGAAATTAAAATCTAAACCGTAATAGTGTGGGCAATTCTTCTTTCATATGATTTTGAAGCAAAGTTGAGTTCATCTATTACCAGCCTGCATCAAATGATAAATTTATGAATTATTGAATCTGTACTAATTGCAGAAACAAGTACTAGCTGTTTTAAAGAAAAAGTTATGCACAATTTCGAGAAAATTAAAAATAGCAAAGACCCATTTAATTTAATGAAATAATGATAAGAACGAATCCGTTGAACAAATTATATATCGCATAGAACGTTTCCATATATAGCCATTCTTCCACCCTGTAACATATATATAATTATATAAAACATCAATTTGTCTATCCTAATTAAGATTGTCAATCTGATTTCATGGTTGTTCTTTTATATCTAATATATTAAGTAATTTTGTTTTTCTTTTTTTCTGGATTTTTTCGAATCTACTTTTATAAGAGATATACTCGACAGAAATTATTTAATGCTTCTTGACAAGCAATTAATTAGTTAATCAGGGTAGTTACCATGTTTAATGCTAAGACGCAACACTAAATAAAAAGCTCACATTATTACACAAATAAATAACATCAATAGCTAGCAGTTTTTTACTCTTTTTTTCTCTCTTTTTTTAAGCATTGGCTCCTATGGCTACTTATCGAGTTCCCAACTTTCCTTCAATTGTGTATTACTGGATTAAATCTATAAACATAAGTGTGTGTGTGTGTGTTTGGTTTTTTTTGGGTGAGATATAATACAAGATGCATGTATTCCCGAAAAATATACTCCATCCGTTCACGAAAATGTATCTTAATTACCCTTTTTTTGGTCTACGAAAATATGTCTTACTCTACTTTATGTATCATCATACCCTTGATTCTTTCCATTTTTTACCTTTATTCACTCATAACAATTTTATTCACTACCCCTCAAATTCTACTTTTACCCCACTCACAATAATTTTATCAGTTTTCTTAAAACCCGTGTTACATACACAATCAGACATATTTTCATGGACGAAATAAGTGCAATGTTTTGGGAAGTACTAAATAATTTTAGATTTAGATTTAAGATAGAAATTGTTCCAAATATATAACGCTAAACATTTAGAAGTGACAAATTAATATTGCAAGTTTGAAAGGACGAGAGATTCTAAGATAAATAAAACAACAAAATTATTGAACTGATAAATCAATATTTCGAAATTAATTAGTGAAACAAATCTACATGAAAGTATAACTATTGGGTGGATTGCATGTTTACTTTATTTTCACGTCCAAAACAACTAGTAAATTATCTTAACAATTTATTAACTCTTCCAAAGTCCTATCTCGCAAATCAATTATTCATTTATCAATTAAAAAGTTAATTAATAAATAATCTCTCTTGTAGTGTATTATGTATATGTTTAATTAGGTTGTTGAGAATTTTCGTAACGTATGATTGGAGTGAGACAGACATTCGTGGGATGTCGTGATGTACTTCAAATTTAATTACTAACTAATATACATCCGTCATCCACACGCGCAAACACAAATTATATTCTTGTATATAATATATATAATACTAATGTGTACGAAAATCAAATCAAGCTAATATATAACTATATATATTCGCTCAAAGTTGATAAATAACGCGACCTCACTAGTTTGATCATATTATTACATTTTGTTAGAAATAATTGTTTTAAAATGTGCGAACTTAATTAGTTGCACACGACTTTTAAATTTGACCACCAAATTCATAATTTTGAATTGTGGTAGCTACACGTACGGTTCATATTTTCGATCATTTGCATTAAAGATGAGAGACGTCAATGTGGATATATGTGTCGTTTTGAGCTATCCATGTGAATGTATATATATACGTACTAATAGATTCATTCGTGAACCATGTTAACTTTACTAGTCGAACAATATGACATATGTTATAATCTCAAAAAAAGTACATATATGTAACTAATTTCTTGTATTCGATGGCCAAATTTATTAAATTGTGTGCAAATATAAAATCAATCAGAAATTCATGTAGATGGTCATCTTATTTTGTTACATTCGAAGGCTTGACTAAGTTAAAAACTTGATACGCTAAAGCACAAAAGGAATATCAAGCTTCTTAATATAAAGGTCCATTAAAATTAACCAAACTTGATCACCAATATGTTCGACTTGACCAATATAGTTCAACCAAATCTAGATTTGACTGCAAAAATATTAGTGTTTAGCAAAAATAGTTACAACTTGCTACATATTATTTCGTCATGACCAGTTATTCAATGAGTATAGTTGCTACAAAAATAAATAAATAAATAAATATTATTGTGTAGGTAGAGAATGTAATAATGCAAGCCCAAACGTGCAGGCCATTGTAGAATATTCTCGTTGCCCAACAACCGCCAATCTTGTTTTATTAGCTTAATATTAAATATATACTAATTAATCTGTGTTGCCCAAATCTAAGATTTTGGTTGCTTTCCTTTTTAATTCATGCATTATGCATGTTTTTTATATGCCTTACGTCATTTTTTAATATCAAGATCGTGCGTTCGTCTTCTTGGACTGTAGTTGATATGGAGACATCAGCATTCATATTTAAATTTAATTAATGCACTATATGTTACAGTAGTAATAGTAGTATTTTTTCAGTTAATTAATTAATTAATACATTTAACATTTCTTCTATACTAGGTGTATTACATGTAGTTTTAATCGTCGTCGCCATAGCTAGATTTTTATGAGCGTAGATGATGCCATTACGTTGATCGATTTCATAGAGCCGAAAAAAACTAACGAATGTTAGATTAGGATAGCAAATTGAATGTATAAGTATTGGTGGGAATATATATATATATATGTTTTTTTAATTCGTGGGAACCCGCAAAAGTTACTATTTTTTTTGTGCGCATTAGGTAAACCACCGTCCTACACTTTCTAAGTACTAGTATAACAGACTCGACCTATGAAGGCATTAGTGAGAACTGAGAACTTTCAGTCTCATGCGGCCCACTCTATCACTAGGTCATCTCCAAGGTTACTGGTAGGAATACTATTGATAGTATGAGACATAAGTGTATAGTTTGAAATATTTTGAACAATTTTTCATTTATCTACGTGGAGGCCACATTTTTGCTGGGTTAGCAAAAACCTAATAGCTCCATTAATCCAAAACTTTCCTCAAAAAAATTAAAAAGTTTAAACCTTTCGATTTAATATAAAAGTTTAAATGCGATTAGATATCAAGTAAAATTGATATTGAAAAAGGGTGATATAATTATCATAAAGAAAATGACAATTATGACTCTTAATCCTCTACCTAGTCATATCAAGTGATAAACATGAAGAAATCTAACTACTACTACTACTTTCTTTTAACAATACGGATCGTTTGCAAATATATTTAACATGTTACTCCATACTCACTCACCCAAAGTTAACGTACCATCTTGCTTTCTTAGAAAATATATGAAAATTGTTGATTTAATTCGTTATGATGCGTAACGTTGGAAAGCAATGTCAAATAAAATTTTATTATACTAGTATACGATTAGTTTGATAAAGTTACAACTATGTAATCGAATTAGGACTCGAACTTTAAGCAACATTTTTTTTTAAAGTTTAAATTTCAATATAGAAACTAAATAAGGGTAGACATAAATATTGTCAAAAAAACACATCAAAATACAACTGTCGTAGGATTTACAGTGATCAATTGTTGACTATGATGTAATCAAATATAAAATATAAAACCAATTAATTAAAGTAGAATATCGCAGTGTGATGGTGATGTCGACGCGTATTTGAAACTGAAGCGAAGCCAATAATCTCGGCGATTTTTTTGGCCCTACACACTCTTCAAGGTTCTCTCATTTATCTAAATTATGTGGAAATTATTTGTTTTTCTTAATTTTCGCCCCATTTTGTTGACCTAATTTTCGTTTCACTGTAATTGAAGGTCGTGTTTCTCCTTGAATTTGTTTGTGTTTTGATATTTTCAAGGAATTGAAATGATAATGGATGAGCTTCAACTTTCAACTACATCGAAACTATCGCTCAACTCAATTAAATACTACTAGTATGTTTTTCTACGCGGCTACCCTTGCTCTTGATTCTGATGCTAAACGGAACTTAAATCTAAAATGGTGGGATTTTTTTATTCTATAGAATAATAATAGTGGAGTAATTATTTTTACAATTCCTAATTTGAACTTTCAAAAGAATTGGGGAGAATAACTGGTTTAATACAATTAGGTGAATTATGAAAGAGGTAGGAAAAATTTAGTACTAGTTGATATGTTGATTTAACAATGTAGGTTAAAATTGCCATGTTTGAAGGTTGTAATAAGGAGCTAATTAGTAAGAAATGGGGAGTGAGTCTTGTGTTAGACGGTTTCATAGCGAGATGGGTCAATGCCATTGGATGTGAGTTTGGATTCGAAAATTTTGATTCAAATCTCTACTCTGATCCGTCCCCGTGAAACAGTCTCGTGCATGTCTTTGTGGTAATCAAATTGTGTAATGTATCCTCCTAAAGTTGAAATGTTCCATGAAATACGTAAGTATAAGGTTAAAAAATAGGGAAACAAAATGAGTTGAGGGTGCTGAAGCTCCCCCAAATTCACCTTGCCTATGCATGCATCTGTCGTGCTGATATTCTTACTGCTGGTAGAGGAGGACCTTCATAATCCTTTTAGTTGATGTTTCCTTTCCTGGACTTCATAGAGTTTAAGTTAATCGAATTATGAGTGTTCATTCGAGCATAGCTCAGTGCAGGTTAGCTTTTGCACCAGAAAATGATTTGTGCTGCTACTGATGTCTGATGTCTGATGTCTTGCTGATTGTTTTATACAAACTAATTATGTACTAATTTCATATGCCAGGCAACTAGGCAAGCCTCATGCTTTGTTCAATGTACTACCGATGTCAAGATCGTGTATGCAAATATTTGGTCTGTCGTAAAAAAAGTAGTCTGAACTGGGTTCGAATCTGTTGTTTGTTTTGTTTTACAGAGTCACTATGTTGACATAACTTTGGTTTATATAAATCTCGATTCCCTCATCCCAGACCTCTCCAATCATTGCAGATATCCAGGAGTGTGGATTCTTCAAACTTGATACTGATGATTGAATGATTACTATTAAAACCAGGTAAATTAATGCCTAATAATTTCAGTTCTTATGGTTCAGTCATGCTGGACTTAAGCTGGCAAGATGTCCACATTCTTATAGCAATTTTATCAGTAGCATGATTGAAGCTATAACGAAATGCACGAGCCGTGCCAGTTTTAGACCCCTTTGTTTGTTTATTTTTTTCGAGGTTTGGAGGATTGGGGACAGGAGCAAGTTGAAAAAGATTATGTCTGCTGGATAATTTTTTATAACGTCCCACGATCACTTATATATTTTCCTTGGATGATAGTATCACTTTTATTTGGATTAATCATCACCGTGTCATCTTGTTTAATATTTTCGAAAAGGACTTGCACGTTCTCTACTTGGACAGATGTCATTCCCTATACCCCCCCTTCCCCAATCTGAGCATAATATTCTGGTTCATTTTTTTTGGCATTAACAATAATCAATGGGCGATGGCAGTTAAGAGTGTATTAATTAGTATAATACCTTTATAATATTATATTCGTAATCATTTTCTATCTGAGCTTAATCTGTTGTTTAAGCGCTCCAAGGGTTGCATAATTTTGTTCATTATTTGCTTGAATGAGTCCCGTATGAGTTGTCGGGTCCCAGCTTTGGATATTTATATCTTGAACTAGAGATTTTCCTGTATAAACAAACTATCTAACTAAGATTATTAAATGTTTTCTATGCATAACTTGCCAATCAGTGATGATTAGTTAATAAGCTAGGACTAGGAGCTGAGTATAAATATACGAGTCTGGGATCAAAGAAG
Organism: Schizonepeta tenuifolia; assembly: GCA_029490685.1. Lineage (NCBI taxonomy): Eukaryota > Viridiplantae > Streptophyta > Magnoliopsida > Lamiales > Lamiaceae > Schizonepeta > Schizonepeta tenuifolia. Next base: position 89,264,902 of record CM055960.1, on the reverse strand, counting down.
CAATTCTATCGAGCTTCTCTTGATAGTTGTAAGTTGTCGATCAGCAGAAAACTAGTCCTCCTCTCTTTTAAGTCTTAAAACTAAAACTAAAATATGGAAGCAATTCCTCAAGGAGAGTGGAACGGAATGTGCTCTGAGGAGGCAGAGTTCATGGCAGAATTGCTAGGGAACTGCTCGCTCCCGAATGAGGTGCTGAGCGATACTAACTTTATGGTGGCGCCTACAATTTGGCCGACTCACGAGTTTAACCGGAGGAACAACATTGGTGTGGTTGATGAAGCTGCATTGTATTCTTCAGATGATACTAATACCACTAGTATGTGTTCCTTTTCACAAGGGACTACTAGTTTTAGCCTTTTCCCCTTTTCCAGTCAGGAAAGCTACTACTCCACTCTCTCTCATCATGATCTTTCTCTCACTAACAATAATTTGATGACAATGGATTACTCCAACTCTACCATGGAGGAGGAGGAGATGGGTAAGAATGATTTCCAACTCCATACTACTAACAATGTAATGGTATTGGGAGGGGATGATTTCTTGAACCGGGATGTCAGCAACGACAGTACAGAGTCGAACAACGAGGTCATGCTTGAAGATAAGAAACTGGAGTTTGGAAGAGGGCTCGTTGTGCCAATACCACGAGGGCCGAGGGAAGATAAAATGAGCAGCCCTTCCGAATCCAGGAAAAGATGCCGCCTTCCTTGTGATGTAAGTAGTTTTCTTACCTAGCTAATATCTCTGTTCTGGTATTCATTTGCAGTTTGTAATTGTAACTAATCTTATTGTTCTTGCCTTTTTGTGCAATTTCAGATTCCGAGAAGCAAGAAGAGCATGAAATGCAGCAAATGTCCGAAGATTGATGACAGCGACGACGATAACAACAATGCAGTAGTGATGCACAGGCAGACCTCAAGCAGCTGCTGCTCCGAAGACGAATCCAATGAGCTGAACGTAACGACGTCTTGCTCAAGCTCAAGGGGCAGACGAGCTCCCAATCCAAACGGGAAAACACGTGCGAGTAGGGGTTCAGCAACTGATCCGCAGAGCCTCTATGCAAGGGTATGTATATGATAGTATGATCTATCTACTCTCTCTCTCTCTCTCTCTCTCTCTCTCTCTATATATATATATATATATATATTATGAAGACTGTAACTAACGACATGCTTTAACTTTACTCTTGCAGAAAAGAAGAGAGAGAATCAACGAGAGACTGAAAATCTTGCAGACCCTCGTCCCTAATGGAACAAAGGTTGACATCAGCACAATGCTCGAAGAGGCCGTTGAGTACGTGAAGTTCTTGCAGCTTCAGATTAAGGTACCGTTGTATATGATTATCGCCAATCAAATACTATTGTTTTGTGGATAAAACGTTGATTAAGATAACGTCGGATTATTTCTCTAAATCTTACCGTCGTCATTAATTGTTATGCATGCAGCTGTTGAGCTCCGATGACATGTGGATGTATTCTCCGATTGCCTACAATGGGATGGACATTGGACTGGATTTGAGAATCGCTAATGCCAGACCACAACCCTCATGAATAGAGACCATGGCTTTTCGATTTCGATCGGGTTACTCTCGTCATAAAAAAAAAGGAAAAAAAAAAAAAAAAAGATAACAAAGAGATGATGGCTTAGTGGTGCCAGATTTTCTGTGAATAATTACCATAACATGCATAGTTGCCATTAATATCTGATGGCCTCTCTCTCTCTCTCTCTCTCTCTCTCTCTCTCTCTCTCTCTCTCTCTCTCTCTCTCTCTCTCTCTAGGTTTTGCATGAAATAGATAACAAAAAGAGCGGTGGCATGCATCTGATGAGGACGACTAATCATTATTGTTCCTTAATTGAAGCCAATAAAAAGTGGCTGATATTTGAACATGATGAAGCGGAGATTGTTTTATTTTATTTTATTTTTATATTATTTTTTTTTCTGGCTATTCTGGTGAGAGCCATGAGATGAAATTGTAGGTTCTGATTAAACACTGGCATTATTGTATTGCATGTATTATAATAAAGTGACTGAAACTTGATTTATACTGTTTGTCAATTGTTATCTTATTGTTACTGCCTTCGTTTCATTTATACTGGCTCACTTTTCCTTTTTGGCATGTTTCCTAAAATAAAAATAATTTTCTCTTCAACAATGGTGGGTTATACTCATTTAGCCATTCATTTATATTTTTTAATTCTTCTTTATAAAAATCATACCGAAAAATAGTGAGCCGAGGGATGGAGGAGTCTTTTCTCTAATATTTATATCTAGCTATATCACAATTCAATTATGGTACCATTTCTTCAATAGAAGCATGGAAGATTTTCGGATGTATAAACTTAAAAATCATTGTGCTTTTGGGCAAATTTATAAATACTGGGAATTTGCAACAATTGTTTGCATCGAGTATGAATTTTGAAAATTAATGTGGTAAATAAAAAAACAGACAAAAATATTGTGTATTATTATAGATGAAATCTTAAACGTTTGAATCTTACAAATGATTTCAGACTATAGTTTTTTTTTTTTTTTTTTTCGTGTGTGTGTGTGTGTGTGTGTGGAGGGTTGGAATTCTGTGTGCGCGCACAATGAGGTTCCTATTAAATACTTTTAATTCTTTTTAATTTTAATTAATTAATCTCATGAATTGTAGTTGTGAATTAATTGGTTTCTTAGTGGAGATATTACTTCTTAATTAAAATTAATAAAATGTACTCCCTCCGTCCAAATTTAGTCTACCCATTTGGGTGTTGACACGGAGTTTAAGGAATGCTGATAAAGTGTAGTTGGTGGAAGAAAAAAGAATTTAAAGGGTAGTGGGATAGTGTGCAATTAGTTTCTTAATTTTTTATTAACAAAAGCAATTAGTGGGACAATCTCTCACTCTCACGTTCTCCTTCTTCCTCCCATTTTCTGCAACCACCGACCACTATATCCTTTTCTGAGAATCCCAAATCGCGTTTGGCTAATCCTAAAAATGTAAATATATTTTTATCGGCCTTTGGCTAAGATTAGAGATATCAATTTGCCATAAACCAACGAGACAATTCAAATCAACGAGACGATTCAAATAGATATAAAAAGAATATTTTTTACTAAATTTAGTTAATAGTAGTATTAACTTTGTGAAGTTCAGATTTTTGTCGAGTACTATTAGGCAACAGGTTTGTGACGGTTATATACAATAAAGAGTAGAATTTTTTTTAGAATTTTTTTTAGTAAATTTAAATTTGAAAATACATAAATCCAAACCAACAAGACGATTCAAACCAGCGAGATAATTCAAATAGATATTTTTTGTATATATCGTTATGATTATTATATTCGTTATATATGTATTTTATTTGTATATATCGTTATGATTATTATATTCGTTATATATGTATTTTATTAATATTTATAATCTAATTGTATTTATCTTTCCACATATAATGTCATCAAGTTCTAATAAAATATTAAATATAGTATATATTGATCTCAAATTCAAATTCTTAATGAACTTTCATTCTCACGCCTATACATATATGCATTCTTCAAATCACAAACATTGTTACAATTCTTATAAGAAACAAAACAAATACATTCTTTAGAGAGAAATTCTAGAGAGAATGAGGGGGAAACGTTAAGAGAGAAAGACATGTTTTTTCAAAGTTATAGTGATATGATTTGTTTTTTGATTGTTTTATCGTTTGCAAGATGTTTATGTTTCTTTCCTTGCTCACTTTGGTGAAATAAAATATTATTTACCATAAAAGAATTATTTTTAAGGTATATTTATATAGATGAAAGTATAAAATTATACCCATCGACTACTAGTCTTCTTTTTAAAAGAGAACTAGTAAGTTGCCCGTCGAGATTCGACGGAAATAATTTTATGCTTTAATTTATATGTGTCAAGTTTAGATCTTATTTAGAAGTTGTGATGTTGTCCGCGTTGATTATAAATCAAACTTAGGTAATTATTTTCAAAGAATTAGTCAAATAAAGTCACTCTTCAAAAGAAAAGTGCAGCTATAGCCACTCTTTTTAAAAGGAGCAATAATAGACTCTGTTACTTTATTGCTCTTCTTCTTATGGTCGTGTATGCTGATATGATCGTGTATGCTGATATGATCGTGTAAGCATATATGTTTGTGTATGCTGATATGGTCGACTTTTTTGGCGAAACACGTGATCATATATGCATGATTGTGTATGTTGGTCGTGTATGCTGATATATAGTCGTGTATGTTGATTGTGTATGTATGGTCGTGTTAAATAAATAGATTTAAAAATAATTAAACTGAACATATTTTTTTAAAGTAAATTATTTATTTGTATTCTCATTTACTCATTTACCCATACGTTCTTATACTCATTTACCATTTTATTTATCAAACTTGAAAAAAAAAAACTTTATTTTCTCATTACTAAATTAGGAATGATAATGGATTGTGTGCATATCCATTAAGGATTTTTCAATTCTAAATTTATTCTAGATTTTCTACCCGTTCTCGTCCTAGATTCAATTAAAAAGTGCATATTTATACAATTCGAACACTACAAAGAAAATATTAATTATAAATAGTTAAAATATTTCCTTTCGATCTACATGAACTGTTTCGTCGGTTTAGATTAAATTGATATCTCTAATATTAGTCAAAAGATCGAGAAAAATATATTTTATAATTATGAATGACAATTAATCGAGTATAAATTCATAAAATAGTTATAAACCTTATAAGAATAACTACATTTGATCTTAGCGAGAGGTCGAGAAAGATTTATTTAGTTACATGTTTTTCTTTTCAATTGATTGTCTAAATATGAAAGACCAACTTAAACAATTATTTTACTTGTTTTATCTATACTCTTTCGATCTACATGAACCGTCTCGGCAATTTGGGCTACATCCAATATCATTAAAGCATTGAGTACTTAATATTGTTGATCGATGACCAGAATAATAGAAAAATGAGAATGGAGCATCTACTCATTCATTATGTATTTATAACATTTCTACATATTCTCTTCTTAATCTTGGTCTGTTTAGTAATTTTACTATACAATCAATTAAGGATTTTTCAATACTAAATTTATTCAGAAATTTTCTACATATTCTCATCATAGCTTTGATTAAAAAAACATCTCTATTATTCATATTCATCTCGAACCTATTGGGTAATACCCGATACTGATACAATTCGAACACTAATTATAAATAGTAGAAGATCTTCCTTTAGATTTTTACGAACCGTTTCATCAGTGTCATTCTTTTATGTTTTTTTAAACCGTTTCATTGGTTTACAGTTAATTGTCCATTTGTAATAATATTTATCACAAATGCACACATCAATTAAGGATTTTTCAATTGTAAATATATTCAGAAATTTTCTACTCATTGTCGTCCTAGCTTCGATTAAATAAACATCTCTATTATTCAATCTCGTCTCGAACCTATTTGGTAATACCCGATATAATCCGCACACTAATTATAAATAGTAGAAATCCTTCCTTTATATTTACGAAACGATTCGTCAATATTAGAAATAATTTTTTATCTAGCACTAATATTGGTGATGATCAAAACGACATAGTTGAATTGATCACATAAATAGTTCTATAATGCATGACTGAATACTTAGGGCAAGTAGTTTAGTCCCATTATATTAGGATAAATATAGGGTATAAATTATAATTTTTTCCCTATGTATATAGAGAGTCCGAGGCCTTTGATTTCAATACAATGTGTGTCAAAATTAAGGGGATGGTTCGAATAATTTGTAAAATTAAATAAAAATTTAATAAAAAATAAATTATCTACTTACTCAGATAAATTAGTATTTACAACATAATAATTGATCAATTTTTTTTAATAAAAATAATATTATTTATTTGGCCAAGTAATTAATTAGTCAAATCAAACATGTGGTGTAAGATAATTGTCAGATAAAAACATACAAGTTTTGTCACAATAATTTTGAATATTTATATAGGTTCCTAAGAATGGAGGTCTATAAGTGACATTATATAAATTTTAGATAAATAGGAGTAGAGAAATTAACTTTTTACAATGTTAGTATCTAAAAATATAAAAGTTATTAGATTATAATTAGAATTAGAATTGGAATATATGAAGAATAGAGATAAAAAGATAAAGATAGTTTTTATAGATATACATGAGGCATGAGAAATTTTTATATGAATATAATAAGTAATATATGTGTATTATTGTGAATTAATAATGCTAAAATTATCAGAATCAAGGAAAATCGGAAAGGAGCAACGTGGAGGGAGCACCGTTTATTTTCCTATTATTAATAAGATAACCAGTTTAGGTTTAACCCTCGGATTAGTTATGCATTCATATTCTCATTGGCATCTTAATATTTTTGTAACTGATTATTTAAAAAAAAACATACAATCTAGATTCAAATCTAAACTCAATTAATTTAAGATAATCTTGAGTTCCACACACCACACCCAAATTATGAATCTTGGATCAAATAATAAGGTTGATGATGAATCTCAATGAGATTGTTTATGATACTAATAAGATTTATACCAGACCCCAGTTGTTATAAAACTATATGTCCCCATTTGACCAAATTAATTAAATTTTCATGCTCATCGTGAGGCCAATGGAACAATACATAATTGAGCAAAATTTGCTAGACATAGTCAAGGTATAATGACTCGGAAATCGAATTTTCATATTGGTTTTTTGATATTATATACTTAGATGGTACTATTTTGACACACAGTGCACACAAACTCAAAAAAGTAATAGTATAAGTTTTGAAAAAAGAAATACACGCTAATTGAGTGATCATAAACTTTAAAAGAAAATGTAATTATTTCTATTTCTATAAACTTTCTCTTTTCTTACGCGTTTGGTCGAATAAAATTTCCCATGGATATATGTTATAATAATAATTAATACATGGGGATAGAGAGGAAAATGAAGCATATCATCCGGATCCAAACAAATTATTTTAAGATACTAAGGTCTTTTTCAATAAAATCCATGATTCAGATTTGGACCTAGAATACTAAATATCAAAAATAATTCTACCTGTAATATTTATTGATCGTCTCATTAAGATCCACGTCTGCATATAAAAATTGCGACAAGTTGGGTTCAAATATGTGAAAACCATACGAATCTAAACCATGTAAAAAGCTCATAAAAATTCAGACTCGGATTTGTCGAGCCATATAACGAGTGACCTAGTGGTAGAGTAAGCACATATATTCGAACTACTTAAAAAGAATTATAGGAAACCAGTGTATTTGTATATGCAAATGTGCAATTGTTGCGGTATGAAATTAATGTACTAGCAATGATTGATAATGTCTACTAAGAAACTCAGTTTTTATACAATTTAATTAAAAGAATCTGGCACACAAAGTTTGAACTCATTTAATCAAATTCAATGTGTATATCATCATTACAACATCCATTCAATTTTGTACAAATCGATATGCTATTCACTATTCGAGGTCAACTTTGAAGTCGAATAAAATAATCAATCTTAGTTTTAAATACCACTAGGAACTGAAAATAATATATCAACATTATAATTCAATTATATAATCCTAGTTTTAAAAACTACTACTATTAGAAATGAAAAATAATACATCGACAATATAATCATTCGATTATAATGGATGAGACCTAGAAACCTCAATACTCCCAATGTTAAATACAAATTCAACCACAAAACTAGTTTCTTAATGTATCTAAAGATCTTTGAATGAAGATTCTTACACTTAGTTCCTTAATTTTACACACATTGAACATGATAATCACAACACTAACACACACAAACTCATGACAAAAAATTGTATTTCACACACATTTAACATGATAATCATAGCACCATCCAACACACGCGCGCGCACACACACACACAAGAAATCATGTAAAAAGTGTAAGAACAAGGATCAGCCAACATATATGGAAATGAGTCATAAACAAATCCCTAAGCAAGATAAATACTTCTCAAAACATTTCTAAATAAACCAGATTCCATATTCACCACGTTCAACGGGTATCACAGATACACATCAACCAAATCCCAATCTCATCAACTCCATTCATATATGTATTTTTTTAGCTACATATCTGCTCCAAAGGAATCTTGAGATCCATTACATTCAATGTGCAACAAGGGTTCAACATTATTTAAATTAATAAAAGCACAACCATATTCACCCAAAAAAAAAAGCAGCACAGCCAAGATCGTCTATAGAAGTTGAATATTATTAAAATGAAATCCAGATTGCTTCGACAGACCATTTAAAACCGTGGCATGAGACATTCTAACTTTATTCATTGCTAACTAACAAACTATTATTAACTAATAGACACTTCTGCTAAGTCTGATAATGTTTGACTCTCTGATCCCAAAAACATGCTAAGCACGATGAAGATTCACGGAGAGAAAAAAAGATGCACTTGATTGCATGCAATTAGGAAAAACAACCTGTCACATGCTACCAAATGAGCATATTTCGACATAATCTTTTTCTTAAGTACCCCCAAATGCAATACTGATTCAGACATGTCGCATATTAAAAGACATCAGGGTGATTCGCATTCCATCTATATCAAATAAATCATTCAAATAAAATAATTCTACCTGCAAAACTATTGTTGGAGTCTTGGAGATAGAAGGTCAGGTACACGAGCCCCCGCATCACCCTTGCAGATGAACAATAATTGATTATAATTTTGAAGCACGATCTTCATTTACGTGATTTGGTACTTCATTCTGGCTGTCCAAAATCATGTATTGGGCCATTATAACCCTTATCTCAGAGTCCACAAAGACTGAATGCGAGCAGGGAAAAATAAATTGTTATAACAGACACCCTTAATATTTTTATTTTTTATTTTTTAATGCAGATTATTGAGATTTGACATAAACTTTAACTATAGTCTTAACTGATGAAACAGGAAATGTAGTATAAGAATGTCACCCACAAAAACTTGCAAAAATAAATAATCAAACCGCGTTGAACTTTGTAAAACTAACAATGATACATTTTAACAGCGTATAGATCGTTAACTTACCTTCAACCGGTGTTTTTACACAAGATAAGCCCCACCAGCCAAATCCAATATAATCAAGATAATCCCAAACAGCAACCATACTTCACTTCTGTAGTCTCTTTCCTGCACAAGGAAAAGAATAGGGACAAATAAGGATTAGGTGCCAAATTCATATAAATGCATAGTAAAACAAATGATGCAGTCGAACTAACTGATGCAGGTATCATGGTCCCTGATATACGACAGGCAGCTACGGCCCCATAAGTTTTTGCAGTTGCATTCATTGCATTGACAGACTTTCTTCTATTTACATTCATTAATGTCTGTATATTAAAAGGTAAACCAAGGTCAGAAATAGAACAACAATTACACAATTATCTTTTGGCTCCGTTTTCACATCTTCAATGTAGAAGAGGATATCCTGTTAGATAACAATATTCAGTATAATACCTACTTCATTTCAACCTCAATTTCCTATACTGTTTCTTTCTGTTATTGTATTATCAGACATGAATATGGAAAGCAGCTAGTAAAAGACGGTTTCAATAAGAATACCAACATATTGCTCTTTGGATATCCTCAAACAGCAAAGACAAATTACTTATTTTAACAAAATTACACGCTCATTTTAACAAAATTGTCATGAAGTATTGATACTTACAATTAAATGCACAAACTATCACAAAACTAGCAGGAATATCTCCAATGTCAATTTTCTGCTTTGGTAAGCTAAGGTTGCTAAGGCTAATAGTTCAAAATTTAAAGTGTAATTAACCCTTTGAATCAATTCATATCTTTATTTTATATCTTTACCTGTCAGATACTTTACATGAAAAACAATCTTGGCATCACCAAAGACTCAAAAATTCCATAAACAGCTATGATCAATGGAATACTTTTGTTGACTTCACCACAAACATTAATATTTGAAGACATCATATGTTTTGAAATATTGCAATACTGTACCTAATTAATCAAATTCAATGAGCGGCCAAGCATTTAACAGCATATTATTCCTTATTATACATACTCGTTCAAGCTTAAAATATGAGGCATCGGAGTGGCATTTTATGCTACAAAGTTATGAGCACAACATAAGGATTTAAGTTCAGATTTTCAACATATAAGCCAAGTCAAGCTTCAGAAGCAATAAAACAAAGCCAATACAATAGTTCTTTAAAGACTCGGTGCTTAGATTGCTTGATGATGTAAGTATGACCCATCTAGAAGATTATAGCAGCTTCCCATTCAAAAAGTTATAGCCTAGCCGGACTACTTAGAAATGCTCAAGTGTCCAACCCCCTTCTCGTCTTTCTCTGATGACCCCAGCTGACAATCCTTGTCCATCATATTATCAATAGAGAGAAAGTTTTCATAAGACCCCTCCGCAAAGAGTCAATTTCAAAAAGAAGTTTCAATCATTATTCCAAAACACATTTAACAGTAAAACAGGGTCATTTTAATGGAGACGGGAGCAGGAGTTATCTTGAATTGCACATAAACAGTGATTGAGTTAGTGAGCTTCTGAATTGCAGCTTTCAGATTATTCAAATGACTATCTTATCAATCCAAAAAAGCAATAAGACCATTAAAACTATAAAATCTATTCTCAGATTTCAATTATGTAAAAATGGATAGCACCCTACGCTTCTCAAGACCTATACATAAATGTACAAAAATGAGAAAATTTACGAGTTTGTATAGATCACTCTATTTTGCCAATCTCCGCAGCATAAATTGACAACAAAATAGCAACTGGCTCCGACTATTCATGGATGTTTGGGAGAATAAATATTGAAATCTACAAGAAACATGATAAATAAGTTGGAAAAAATAAATACGAGAATCTATGGCAGATTAGGATGTGTACTTTTGAGTAATGAATTGAGAATGAAAGTGGTTATAAGGGATGACAACAAAACAAAGACGGAAATTCTTATTGATAGACAAACCAAAGTCCATCCTCAATCTAGGTCCTCGGTAAGAGTGATCCGTGCCTATATGCAGGCAGTGGAACGTGCTAACCGAGTAGCATTATATTAGTATCATTATGCATGTTTTTCACCTTCACTGTCAAATTCCTTTCCTTTATTTTATAGAACGGGGAAATGAGAGGATTGATTCTAACAGGGCACTTTATATTCCATGTGCAATTCTTTCATGTGCCTCTTTGAGATAGATTTTATGTTTTACACTAATTAATAAAATAGACAAACTCAATCATAGCAGCAGGTCCTTAATGAGAATTAACTTACCTTCACTTCCAGACTTACTCGCATAAAATCTTAGTAACACACACTCAGTAATCCCATTTTCATTTACCACGATTTCCAGGTAGATCAATATGATTCTCAAGGCCAAGAGAAAACATAGTATTTAATGCTAGAGAGGATGAGATAAATTTGGGTCCATTCCATTCCTAACTAGTTGATCAACAAATGAACAAATAAAATCCTAAACATAAATCATAACAGCAGAAGATCTGTATCTAGTGAGGTTAACTAACATAGAAAATGTGAAAGTGGAAAACTTTAGATAAAAGAGTGTTTTCATTTGAAATAATATTAACTTTCTTTTCTTGCCAGCAGCAGCCACCATTCTTGTTCAAATGCAACTGAAACCCCTACAAAAAGCAAATCTGAAAGTAAGGAAGGCATGCATGAGAAATAACTGATGAAGAAAGATGTCATATAAATAAATCTAGAGCAAAGAAAAAGAAAAAATTAGATAAACACACTCACTCACTCGCTCCAGGCTTGGTCTTGAAAGAAATCCCAAAATCTTTCGCTCATATCACTCTCGATTCGAACTGATCTTCTCCACCTCCAACCGACCCACCACTAATTCTTCCCAAAAACACTACAAGATTGCAGCTTTCGATTTCTCACGACGCCCCGTTTGATTCATTGAGTTTATAGAATGAGCAACAAGTGCCGCCGACTGCCGAGTTTTGTTTGAGCTCTTCTTTTGGGGGGAAGGGAAGAATGTTTTTTTAATTCATTCAATGGGGTTTCCGGGTTCAACTAAAACAGTAGTAATAAAGCGTGTTAATTAAAAAATCTTATTTTTATTTTAATCTTTTAAACTCAGGAAAAAAAAAAAAAAAAAAAATCTTATTTTTATTTTAATCTTTTAAACTCAGGAAAAAACAAAAAAAAAACAAAAAAAAAAAAAAAAAAAAAAAAAAAACACAACAACAACTATTTCTCACGAGTCACGACGCCCCAATTTACATTACTTTCAGTTTTTCTAATACAATGCACATTCTACAGATAAACGACATGAAAGTGAAAAAATAAAATCATAAATTTATGTGGCGTAATATTTTATATAAAAATTTAGATTTTTGAGTCGATTCCATTAATTCCTTCCCTCCCAAATCCCAAACACTAGGAGGATACTCGCTCTACCCTGCCCCTCCGTCGAAGGTTTGTTCGATTTCTGGATTGTCATCAATTTCTGTTCGACTCAGCTCAACTTATTCTACTTGTTGCTGCGATTTCTTTGCTGCATAAATTTGGATTAGTTTCTGCTGAAATTGTTGATTGTGATAATTATGAATGCGGTACATCAATTTATAAATTTTAACACCTTGTTTTTGCTTTACATTGCATTGCTTTGCTTTGAAGTTTTACCGGTCAAGGTCAAGGTGAAGGCTTTCAAATTCACGTGCTTTTCTTGCTTATTATTTTCAAGGTTCAAGTTTTGAATTGAAGTGGTGGAATCTGAAATAGATGGGAGTTCCTGACATGGATGAACCAAGTTTCACCGATTCTGAGTTGGACTTTCATGTTAGAAATGCGCTCAAAGCTGCAATTCAGGTAGTTATACGACTTGATCACTTTACCAATATCAGGTCATATGGATGAACAGCTGTAGTAGCTGCTGACGTTTTACGATTTTTAGGGCGACTGCGACTTCTATAACCAGCTTGTGGCAGTGATACACCATAAAGAGCGTCTTTCTGTTGAGGAGGTGGCTCTTCTTGTGGTATGTTGTGTTTTCGTGCGGGTGAAATAATAGCTCTTCGTTGCTACTTTATCTTGATCTTTCTGTGTTTATGTGGCAGACTTGTTTGAAAGCTGTGACTGGAGCAGTCTCTTGCATAGACATTGTTCATCATCGGTCTCTACTTGCTGCTGTTAGTTACTAAACATTATGCTGAATTTGTTGTGTCATTATTTTGATATTTGTTTTAGAATGTTCTTGACCTTTATGGCGTCGCAGATATTTGGAATGAGCCTGTGGGATTATGGAACTGATGTGATGGATGCAGTGGTTGAATTGATTATTTCGTTGGTATGCTGGTTTTTGTGATGTACCTTCGTGCTGTTGTTATGTTTATGCTGCTTATTCATTTATTATGTGGTCCCTCCCATCCAAAATATTTGACCTTGGTTATAACACAGGCTGCATCGAATGGGGAATATATAGATTTGTGCTTCGACATGCTTGTACAGAATTTCATGCCTCCGTTCTATTTTGTGGAATTACTAAAGCAACCTAAGGGTCTATCTAAAAAGACTCAAGTTCTCAATCGTGTTCATTCATCTTTCCAAGATATTTCAAGTGTGGTTCCTCTTTCACCGTTGAGACTAGAGCGATTAGTTAGGAACAGAATGCCCGTCATATATACAAAAGAAGAGGTAAGCTTAGATGTTCATTTATTCTATGTGCCATGTGCATGTTGTTGTTCTTAAATAAAGTTTATATAAGGGTTGGAATGCTTAGACTTACGTATTTTAAACTACAAGTCCTAAAATGTGTTCAGTTGCTCTATGTTGCTACCAGACCTGGTCCTCTCAAAAGTGTACTTGTTCCATAACCAATGACCCCCTTTGGACCTCTATTCACTGCACTTGAAGAACTCTATGAGTATTAATTTCTTGTGATATATCTCATTATGAATTTTATACCATGAGGATTCTGATTTTTCATAAAGGTTTGTATAAAGATGCATTGCTCATCAAGGTAAAAATGTATAGTGTTCCTATCTTGTGTGTGCATTAAAAGTTTGTCTTCTTAGAACTTGGGATCTAAAAGGATAAAGTTGTATGATCTATATTTTAATTTGGAATTTGTTCTAATGTTACTCATTATTCTCACATTCTCTGTGCAGTTTACTGTGATGTATGTGGAGAATATGTTGAGATTGGAGAGTGGTCCCATGGGTGGACTTATTGGGAGCACAATGTTGGTCACGTTAATGGAGAGATTAGTAGAACTGGATGTAAGTTATCATAGAGTTAGTAGTTGAAAAGACTTTAATGTGCCCTCACTGTACTGACGGGTTTGTCATATCTGCCTTGTAGGTAGAAATTCCATGGGAGGATATATTACAGGATGATTCCCATACGGGTATCTTTGATATGGAACTAGAGCCTGCAGATATTGATCAAGATTGGGATGAGGTGTGTTATATGTTTATTTTAGATCTCAGGAATGTTGGTTCCTTTTCATTGTTCAGTAATACTGTACCTTAATTCGATTTTTAGTTATAAAATTCAGAAATAGAACAAATAACTAACTTCCATTAATATTACGCAAGAGTTCGTAAAAGATAATATTTCAGTGTAATTCAAAATATCCCGCGCTCTCATTTAAGCTAGTTCCATAAATTTGGTGTTTGTCCATAGTTATTTCATCAAATTAAATTTATTAAGTATAAAACTTGTATGGCCTAATGCATCTAGAAACGTAGGTTGAGATTTGGGATTTTTCCTTAATTTATATATTTCTTTACTCATTAATATAAGTTGATGTACTGTTGCATTGAGAATAAAAACTCATGCACTGTCTGTGTTGTTTGGTTTTAGTAGTGGTAGGGCAATTAAGTTGATATTGTAGCTTGAAATCATCAGTGACAAGTGTGAAGATTGAACCTTATGTAGATCACCAACATCTCAAAAGTATCCCGGAAATTCCCTTAACATTTTCTCAGCACATTTTCATCTCTATCTTGATAATTGCTGACTGTTGCATTTATAAGAGAGAGTAGAGGTTTGAATTAAATTACCTATCTCAAAATGTTTGATTTCCTTAGTGTGTTTCATTTTGACAAAGTGCAAAGTTGTTGCATCGATAAGATGGTCTCGAGGCCTGAATCACCTATATAGAGAGTAAATGGAAGATATTCTCAGGTTTTTAAAGACTCATAGGCAGGAATAGAGGTGCATTGTTTCACTTACAGAGACTAATCAGCTAGTTGAGCATCTTTGTAGCATATGATTAATTTTTCATGTCCTTGTTTTGTGGTGAGACATGGGATGAGTTTCTGTTGAAATTCTTCAGTATAACATATACACTTTATTATTTGTAAAATGAGTTAAAGACAAATACACACAATTTGATAACTTCAGGAACTTTGGAGATGAACTGATGGCATAAAGCCAATGAACGAATCTGTTCTGCAAGTTAGTCCTCTTCACTGTGCTCGATGCACACATATTAGACTCTGATTTCGGGTTCTATAAACTGAACGTTTTCAAAAACATCTCTTTGCTATTGTTTAAAGCTTTTCTTCTGTATCTTTTATTTGGTGATACAACTCAATTTTCCAGAGTACTAGGGAAGCATTGATGAGAAGGTATTCTGGTGATATCAAAACGGTTGCTGAAAAGTTAGATAGTTTGATGGTGCTTACTTTTGAACACCTTAAATCCTGTTCTGAGGTTGGTCGGCTAGTTCAGGTATATGTCATTCTGCTTTTTTTGTTTGGTTAAGATGTTGTGAGTCTCTTGATTTGCTTACATTGTATTGGTGCTTTAGGTTTTTGAGATCATCCTCCAATCATTTCAGAAAACAGTTTTGACTGCTTACAAATCGAAATTTGCTCAGGTTTATAGTTATGCGTTTTCAACTGTTTTTATTGCTTGCTTGGGCAATTTGATTTTTATTATTCTCACTTTTGCTAATTGGCATTTATTTTCTGCCTGTTTCTGTAGTTTGTCATGTTCTATGCATGCTCGCTGGATCCTGAAAATTGTGGAAAGATGTTTGCTTCTGCACTTCTTGATATCTTTCTGAATGGTCTCAGTCCTGGATTGAGGTAAATTAAAAATATATATATTATCAAGCTTAATTCTAAATATTGCTGGGATATACGACCTCTTCACCTTTCCCCTTTAATCTTTTTGTGAATATAATTTTTCTGGGGTTGAGCATGATGGTTGACTAACGTTGTTGAAGATCTGTAGCATATTAACTTTATTCTCTCTATTGCAGAATAATTGCTGTGGCATACCTTGCAAGTTATCTGGCTCGTGCCAAATTTATCCCCATCTCTTTGGTTGTATCAATGCTGCAACTGTTGTTATGCATCTCAATTTGTCCATATGCAGTGTATTGATTGAGAGCTAGACACCAAAAGGAATGTTCTGACTTAGTTCTTTTTCTTTGTGCATGATTTCAGTGTGGTAGACTGGTGTTTCAAATATTGCAAAACCTTGGATAGCGACATTAATCCAAAAGCTCATAAAGTATTCTATGCTGGATGCCAGGTGTGATCCCTAGATTTATTCTCATGTATTTGAATAATTTGTTCCTAGTGATTAGGCTTTCATGGGCTGCATCCTGCGCGTAGAATCTTGTTCATTTGTCCCTGACTGCTTATGGTTTCACTTATTAAACGTTAAAGTTTGATAACAAAGTTCGCTAATAGGACATTTAAGTAGGATATTTGATGATTAAATGAATTACAAACAATTGTCTCATCACCATTCACTAGTAGCTTTTGTATCGGGAGTTTTACGCCGGCAACCATTCTTAATTTTTAACTGTTCTGCAGGCTACAATGTATGTTCTTTGTTTCCGCATGAAACAAATGGTTGTTGTTCCACGGCTGAAGTCCCAACTCCAACTCATGCGCATTGACGACATCCTAGGGCATCCTATGAAACCACTGCAGGTTAAATAAGTTCATTTAACCTTTCATGTTTGCTATATCATGCTGTTGTTGTTGTTCCAGTTTATATCCCTAGTGGATGAATGCTAATTCATATCTATTTCGAGTCATTTATACTACATCTTTTTGATTTCATTTGTTTTGTGACTTAGTGATATATCTGTTTGTCATCTTATAAACTTTTGATTTTGGCTTTAAACACATTTAGTTGTGCCTGCCATCAATAGTAGGAGAATTTCAACGGGTGGTCAAAGCAAATCGCATATTTTCTCTGCCTGAAATGCTTGTTGACCATGGTCACCCAGAATCAGAACAATCTATGGTGTTTGGTGGGATAGAGAGACTAGACATGTTTTTCCCGTTTGATCCCTGCCTATTGGGAAAATGTGACAGGTTTGTCGCAGCCTATTTGCTTCATATTTCTCGTGCATGTTGTATTTAAATTTCTTTTTAGATAAGAAAATAATGTCTATGAGCTTATTAGAGAATGTATTGAGCATATAAATTTCTCACTATTGTCGGACTTTTATGTGTATGATTTCGTTTGTGCTGTTTTGAAGATATATTCGGCCGAATTATGTTTACTGGTCAATGGTGAGAAGTAGTTATGATGAAGATGAAGAAGGTACGAACGATATAGATTATGATTGTGGGGATGGGATGAGTATTCCAGATGATACAAGTGAGAGGAGTTATGATGATAATGATGGTATCGATGAAGATGATGATGAGTTTGACTATTCTTTCGATAAAATGTCGATAACGCCTGGGGATTTGAGTCACAAATTTGGGGGACAAATGCAGAGATTTGCGCAGATGCCCTCAAAGATCAGACCTTCAACAAGTCCGGAGTCATTGTGATTCAGCCACTGTAATGTTAGTGTATTAGTGTTAGTGAGCCTCTCCCTCTCTCCAATTGAATGATTGATTGAGTTGAAACGTAATTTGTACGAGTGAATATCAATTCTACAAATTTACATGATAATTATCTCGTCATATTAACATGGGAAAAAAATCAACTTTTGATGAAGATTTTGATTGCGAGGGTTATGATGATGAGATTGATTATTCTTTCGATATAATGTCGACTATGTCAAGAAACCAGAAACCGTCACAAATGAACACGCCGGCACAGAAAACACAGTAGAAGCTGAGCGCATGGGCTAAGCCAAGCTCCTCAACCCAACACTTAAAGGCATGCTTGGCCTTTCTTTTAGAACGTTAAAGTTGGTTAATTGAAGCCATGTGCTCAATTTTCAAGATGCATATAGTTAAATTCAATCAATATGAGGTCAAGCATGTGCTCATATATATACTTAAAAACTACTTATGATTAAGATCTTTCGAATAAATATTTCATCGAGTAACAATAATTAGTTAATCATAAAATTCTATAATTATATATATTTTAATTCAAAGTTCTAAATATGTAAAATTGTAGATTTAATTTCTAAAACTTGTGTTTTTTTGGATAATTATATGTTGCCTTATATTGTACTCCATGATGGCATTGAAACTACACCAAGGCAAGTAAATAAATTCCTAATGAATTTGTATATTCCTTATAAATATAAAATACTATATTGCATTATTATTCTAAAAAAATAATACTAATAGAGGCATAATAGGCAATCCAATTTTTGTAAAACAAAGCTCTATATGGGCATAATAATAGACAAATTTTGTAAAATAAGAGTCTTTGTAAAATAAGAACTTTTTTAACATGGATTGATGATGTGTTATTTTTAGGTTGATGTTTGATGCTACAATATGTAAAATGGTTGTAGTTTGATTGTAGATTTTTGGCATGAATTGTATTGCTTGTTTTAATTAATAATATAAATATATTAATTGATTTAATATCAATAATTTGATATATATAGAGATATATATCATGGAATTTTCTACATATCTATTAAACAAGCAACTACCTTTCAACCACTTTTGAAGAACATATTAGAGTGGTGAGAACAACTAAAAAAGATTTCAAATTAGTTAGGCCGAAGAACTTATCATCATAATTCACATAGATGCAGAGTTGCCAACTCCAGATATGTAGAATATCTACATGGTTTGGCTAATTAATGCAGTATGCTACAAATTTAATGAACATTCTTACAATTGAGGTTCCATATTTTGTACTTTTAGATATTTTACATTGACAAACAAAGCATCACCCAACACACTAATTTTGGAGATTTAGTAATTGATTTCAACACATTCAAAGTCACAATAGGAGTTATTCCAGTTAGTGATCTTGAGATTATCAATGAATTCAATTTGCAACAAGAGTTCAACATAATTTTGAATCAACAAAAGCACAACCTGTACAAAGTAAAAGCATAACCAAGATTATCTCCAAGAGTTGCATATTATTAAAACGAGCTCCGGATCGCTCCTACATACCATCAAAACCATGGCACGAGGGCATTATTATATTCTACATCGTCCGTTGCTAACATTACATTATTAACTAATACACACTCTCCCTGCATCAACAAACATGCTATAACGAAGGAGATGCACGGAGGGAGGGAAACGAAAGATGGCACTTCGTTACATGCAATTAGGGGCACAACCTGTCACGCGCTACAAATGTACATAGTTGCGACCTAGTCTCTCTCTAAAGTGCCACCAAATGCAATACTACTAACTCAGACATGTCGAGGATTAAAAGATATCAGGGTGGCTTTCTCATTCCATCTATATCCAACAAATCATTCAAATGATATAAATCTACCTTCAAAACTATCGTTGCAGATAGAAGGTCAAGCACACGAGCCACCACACCGCCCTTGCAGAAGAACAATAAATTTGAATAGTTTTCAAGCACGGTCTTCATCTACGTGATTTGGTACTTCATTCTGACTGTCCAGAGGCATGTATTGGGCCATTATAGCCCTGATCTCTGAGTCCATGTATGACTGAAAACGAAACGAGGGAATATAATTGTTATACGAGACGTTTCATAATAGTATGCGGTTTGACATTTGACATATATAGTCATAACTAATGGAGCAGAAATGTGTTTAAAACTGAACCTAGATTACAAAATGATCAAACCTTCAGTGACGAAATTGCAAAACTAACAAAGATTCGTATCGCCGACATATAGATCGAAAACTTACCCTCAACCTCTGTTTATACACAAGATAACCGCCACCGCCAACCAAACCCAATAGAATCAAAACAATCCAAACAGCGCCCCAACCATACTTCACTTCTGCAGTATTCTTACCTGCACAAGAAATAATATATGAACAAAATGTGGATTAGGTGCAACGTTCATTCAGACAACCAGTAAAAAAAGAAATTGCAATCCAACTAACTGATGCAGGTATCATGGTCCTTGATATACAACATGCCGTTGCTACAAGTGCACTCGTAACTTCCCCATGTGTTTCTGCAGTTGCATTCATTGCATTGACAGGCTTTCTTCTCCTTGCATTCATTGATATCTGTATGGTAATAGGTAAACCGATGTCAGAAATTGAACGAGCAATTTATACAATAATCCTCTCGCTCCATTTTCATATCTTTATAATAGGACAACAGGACAAGGATAATATCTTGTTGGATGACACAATATTCAGAACCTAATTCATTTCAACTGCCATTTTATTATAATTTATGCATAAGACATCAATATAGTAAAAGATGGTTTCTATCAGTATAACCAACATATTGCTCTTTGGTTAGTCCTCAAGCGGCAAAGACGGAGTAATTAAAAAGATGATTTCTAGCAATCTAGCAAACTTAGCCCTTTAAAATATAACTAACCAATTCATATCTTTTTTTTAATAACTTATTCTCAGATACTTGGAAAAAAATAAAAATTTTCATTTTTTCACATATAGCAGCAATAGATAGCTAAGATTTTCTAAAAATGTTGATCTATGTGCATGAAATGTGAGGCAACAATGCAATTTGTTTCACATAGTTGTATTAGGTGATAGAAGACATGAAGCGAAACGTCGAGCATGGTGAACTGAGCTTCAAATCTACATAAGGATTCAAAAGCTCTTTACCTTCACAATTTTTAACACCATCACCTCTGAATCCGGGAGGGCATGTGCATTTTCCATCCTCACTATCCTGTTAAAAGTATATAGAATGATTTCATTCGAACTCAAACTTTAACTTGGGATTAGGACACAAATTCCAAAAGATCACTGACCACACAAGCAGAGAAAGTGACCCCATCTCGTTTGTCATGCCAACAACCTCCGTTGTTTATTCTGCATCGCCCAAGCCCACTTGCTGCACATACAGAATGAATCTGAATAATATTCTAACAACATTACCTTGAGAT
This sequence comes from Schizonepeta tenuifolia, assembly GCA_029490685.1. Classification (NCBI taxonomy): domain Eukaryota; kingdom Viridiplantae; phylum Streptophyta; class Magnoliopsida; order Lamiales; family Lamiaceae; genus Schizonepeta; species Schizonepeta tenuifolia. The sequence goes on along the minus strand of CM055960.1, from coordinate 89,243,651 downwards.
GCTAGTTGAACAAGAGTATGGCTAAACTAGAAGAAAGGAATCACGGATCAACATAATTTTCCAACTTAAGTAATGAGGAATTTAAATAATTTTATGTCACACAGCTATGAGCAAAACACAAGAGTTAGGAACTAAGTTCAAGATTAATAACAAAAAGTCAAGTCAAGCTTCAAAACTACTTGATAAACAAATAAATATATAAAATTAGTAACATACCAGAACAAGATCTATAACCATCTCCCTTAAACTGCACACCATTAACTACTGGGCATTCACACACTCTTCCTCGAAACGTGTCCTGAAAACAGAAAATGTAAGAACGGGATAAACCATGAGACGAAATTATGTTAAAAAAAAAAAAAAAAAAAAAAAAAAAAAAAAAAAAAGGAAGCACCTTGCAAGCTGTAATATTTGCTGCCTTGTCTTGCCAGCAGCCACCATTATTGTTCAAGCACTCATTTGTTTCTACATCTGCAACAAGAATATCAGCTTCAAGTTCATACTCATGCCACTCAACCTTTGAATTACTCAGGAAAAAACATACCGCCACTCAAACAAACAGATGGCTCTGTAGTTTCTTCAAACCCAGCACATATAGCTCTCGAAACAGCACCTTTCTCCAATTTTCCTGAAAGAAGGCACATTAGGAAAAGGTGACATATAAAAATCTTTATACATTTTGTACATAAGATAGCAAACAGACCTCGATATTGACGATTATTCACAACAAGGGTAGGCAAAATGGTTACATCACCACGCGATCCTTTTCCAATCTACAAAAATTTTACTTTTTAGGCATCCGAAATGATTGTCAACAGATAATAACAAAATAGAGACAATACAAAATGTCTTCCTAAAAGAACAGTAACACTCACTTGAGCTTCCTGCTCTTCTTTCAGAACAGGATTGATTGCATCGGCATCAGGATCGCCCATGCACTTTTCAATTTTACTCCGATCAAGACCTGATATGCAAGCAACCAAAGAATATTTTCATTTTGTGGTAAACGTAAATCAACATGCATATGAAGATAGGTTGAAACCTACCTAAAGATTTGATAACCTCATCAGCACATTCCTTGCCGTATTTCTTCTCCTTCATGGGGCATCTGATATGGAAATCAGTAACATAGTCCCACCAGATCCACGGCTTTTTGGACTCGTTGGCCACTCTAAAAACACATAGCTGTCTCAAGTTCTCAAGTACGACATCTTTTCCATCATAACCGGAGCTGAAATCTTGCTCAGGGTCTGGTGCACAGTATCTTCCATGGTTGAGGCATTGAGACTTGCATTGTTTGCTTACAGTGAATGCTTCGGGGCAATACCAAGTTATATAGTGCGGAGTAAATTGAGTATAACCACCTTGCTCGAACATTATGGCTGCACCCTTAAAATCCTTCAAAAATTCCATCAACATGTCACACTTAACCCCACACTCATCATTGCTGTTAGTCCACAGTTCATATTCTACTCGATCATCTGGGTGGGGGACAGCTTCTCTCCAGTCGAGGTTTACGTTCACCATATCTCCGCTGCTGAGTGCTTTCTTCAGTTTCTCACCAAAACTTTTTTCAATAAGTGCAGATGGTATTGTTATATTTGCAATATATTCTGCAGATGCACGATCCTCTTCTGGTGAATCCATCGTAATTAAAGGTTCGTTAAGGTGGTCAGCCACTAGAACAGCAGCTGCACCAGCATTCTGGGCATTCCAAACTTTCAAAGCAAAGAAGCAATCTGCAACAAAAATGCAAGTTATCATGGAACAAATTGACAAATATCCTAAACTCTCGAACTCCTTTATTCTGTAAACTAAATTAGTTACATAACTTCTCTTATTTAAAAAGGTTCTTATCAAGAAAATCAAGAATGTCTCCCAAACTTAAAAGGCCAATTCGCTTGACAACCACCACCAGAAAAATGCTAAGCATGAAAATGGAAATTGCTGAAACCGAAATTACCTCAACATATCCAAAGGGTATGTTGGTAAATTAAATAAATTACCAAAATTAAACCGTCATGCGCAAAATCAAACTTATGCAATCAACCACCCCCAAATTAAGCAAATTTGAAGGCATGCATGATAAATTACAGACCGCAACTCAATCAAGAAAGATGCCATAAAAGTATATAAAATGAAATATCAAATCTAAAAGCAAGCTCACCCTCCGAAACACCAAAAAACAAATTAAAAAAAATAAAAATAAAATAAAAAATAAACTAATAAGAACAGAAAAAGAATAACACACACACAAAAGTACCTCCACGATCAACAAGCACAAAGGTGGGCAAAGCTCCCGGCTTGGTCTTGAAAGAAATCCCAGAATCACCAAAATTTTGGCAACCCTTCCTATTATCCTTTGGATACACAACAGTTCCAGCCATGCTTCCACCGTATTGTGGAATTCCAAAGTTTCCAATGGCACTATCGTAATTTCCCTTAATGCTATCTGGGGATATCACTCTCAAACTATTCTTCTCCACCATAAACCGACCCACCACTAATTCTGCCCAAATTAGCAATACAAAACACGGCAAGATTGCAGCTTTCGATCTTCCATAACGCCCCATTTGCTTGAGTTTCTAGAACTTGAGAGGCAGAGCTCTTTTTTGGGGGAAGTTCTCTATGTTTCTTGCTTTTAACTAAAACACGCAGTAGGTGTGAGTTGTGCGCGAGATTTCTAGGGTGTTGTTGAAAGTTGAGACTCGAAAATGGTGGAAATCTGAGATACTAGTAGTTAGATTAACAAACAGTGATTACAGTAAGTTTTAAATTCTAGTACAAGTTTTGAGGAATTTTTTTATAGTGGAGTTGTCTGTTTCTGTCTTGAAAACCGGGTTGAAGAATCAAAACGTTTTTGGTGATGCATCATCATCTTATATATTTATTTCCTTTTGAAATAAAAACCTTATCCTTCTGCATATACACAATATAAAAATTAACACGAAATAGTGCCATTTATTGTTTAATCCAAATTTTAGAGTACTAAAGAATACTTAATCCAATGGAGAGAGGGATGTTAAAAAAATCAAGCTGTCAATTCAGAAAACAAAAATAAAATATTTTTGTATTTTCATCAAAATCCAATTCATCAAAATGTTGACTTCTATGGTTTTATAATACTTCTCCCGCTCTGCCCAATAGAATATTTATTGATTTCTCATTAAAATAATCATTGAAAATTGTACAGCAAAAATAGTGGCGAAATTAACATAAAATCGTCAGTGTGACGGTGGAGGAGGATAGAAGATTTAAAATAAAAATTATGTTGGGATTTTTATTAGAAGAATAAGTGGGGAAATCAATATTGTGGTACAACAAGTTCACATCAGCTAAAGAGAAACCTTCACTTTATTAATTTTTCGTATACCAAAGAAACAAAAATGCTAAGTATTATATTTACAAAACCCTAAAAAATGTCCAAGAATTGAAAGCAGTAAATTATGCTGGTCCAGGGACTGAAAATAATGTTTTGTTTTATTTAGTCAATTTATATTATACTAATTGTTTTCGTCGTGTTTGTTGTATGTGGTAGACTGGTAGTTGTGGGACTCGTATCTTTAGGCTTACATACTTATTTTATCTTAATTTCGATGATTGGTCGATTTAGACAGTCAAATTTTATGTAATGCTTATTTTTATTTTTATTTTAGAGTGTGTATATTTTGGTAGTATGAAAAATGAAGAAAAATGAATGATTGGAAAATATTTTTACAGCTCTACTTCATGTTAATATTTTCCGCAATTGAATGGAAAAAGTGAAAAATTAATAACTCTGTAAACATTTGAAAATGATAAAAAAAAAGTGTGAAAATATTTATTTTTCATTTTTTTTCATCAAAGTAAACGCACCCTTAAAGTTAAAAGAGAGATTAACATTTGAGTTTTATGCAAACGATTTCAAGTCAAGTATTGAGAAATTTAAATTGGTTTGTTTAACTTATTGAGTCACATTTAATGCAACTCTAAATTTCGTTACACATATCAAAACTTTTATCTGAACATAATTAATATTGGGTAATGATATTCGGTCATACGTTGGCTAGGCACACGTTTAAAAAAAGTAAAGTTGACTGTAAAAATTGAAATAATCATATTTCTCCCTAGTGTTTATGCTTTCCAATTAGAATATATTTCCATTTTCAAAACCTATATTACCATTTTTAGTTTGTGTGGTCGGCAACAATGTGACCAAATATCACTACCCATTGGTATTATAGCCGCGTATTATTGTCTTTTTATTGTGGCTGATCTTAGTCGATTTTCTTAGTTTAATAAATGCTACACTTTCTTAGCGAATTACAACACATACGGCAGTAAATCATACCCTTTGATCAAATAATACTCTCTCATTACGTTATTCTTGTCTTATAGTAATTTTTTTAGGACATCTCATTATTCTTATTTCTTTTTTGGACTAAATTACCGGCTTATTTCTTCTAACTACTTGTATACGTCGTAAGTGTCATTCACTTTTCACTCATTCTCTACCTTCACTATTTGTACTCATTTTATTTCACTATTTTATTATTTCAATAGTAAAATTCATTTTATTTTACTATTTGTACCCTATTAAGTATTTCATTAAAAATTCAACTAATGCACTTTCTATCCCTAATTTATTTTTTATTAATACTCGTTCTCAAAATAAATGAGACAATAATAACTAGATGGAGTGAGTAGAAAATTACAAATACATGTAGAGCTTGGATTTTTAGTTAGCACAGTACCGGTATAATTTATATAGGAGTATGAATTATGTTTTCCACATACAAACTATAACATTAACTAATTCGATCAAATCACAAGAAACTCCATATGGCTCGAGTCTTTCAAACTGCAAACTTCACACTTGTAACAAATCGATCCATTAACAAATTCAAATATTTAAAGATGACAAAAACTATTGTGCAACATATGCACCATACAACACCCAACCCGCGCCTGACCCGCCCCTACCCAGCTCATTACCCGCAAGTGGCGCTTGTATTTCACGTGTTTTTTTTTTCCAATTTTTTTTTTTAAATATTCTAAATTTTCCCTTTTTTTTTGTTTACCACTTCTTTTTTTTGTTCGTCTCTTCTTCTTTGGTTAAGAGATCGAGCGAGAGGAGTCGAAGGCCTCGGAACGAGCCAAAAAATACAAATTGTATCACTACATTTATCTTTATATTAGTAATCGGAGCGAAGGCAAAACCTGAAAAAAAAATTGGAAATAAAAAAAAAGGTCAAAAGGGCTCGTTGACCAGTTCGGACCCGGTTCGGGTCGGGTCGGGTCCTTCTCCACCGTACAGATATCTGTATAGGAGTGCAACTCTTTAAAGATTAACTTGAATGGAAAACTCATAACTTTGTCTTAAACCGTTTATGTTGTCTTCGTTTGAATAATTTTACTATGTAGTTGCAGAATCAATGAGAACGATTTAATGCAAACAGCCATTTTTCATTATTTTCTTCAAGCAACTAGTTTTTTTTTTTTTTTTTTTTTCCTTTTTCTGCCCATTCTCAGCAAAGCAAATGGATTATTGATATTCGTGTAGCAAACTGCCGAGTTAGTAGTGATGCTAATGAATTGCAGAACTTAGACTCTAATATTTTGATTTCTGAAAAGAAAAAAAGAAAATGACAATTAATAATATGAATGCCACTACTTACGAGCGCGTACGTGGACGGCTGATGATGAAGGGGGAAAACCACGTTCTTCACCTGCCAAATTTATTGAATAAGATTGATTGATATGTTTTTGTTTCAAGACATGCTCTTTAACCACACAGTGGAGATAATAACAAAAAAATATACTCCACTATATAATAAGCGCAAACGCAAAGCATCGATCGGATAAATGTTAAGGTGCACTGAAATTGAGCCGAACCGAATATTATCGTGATCAAGCTTTACTCGTTTATATTTAAAATAAAGCTTGAGATTCAAATTGATAAAAAAAAAAGTCAACGGGTTTACTCGTTTATAATCAATGGTGGAAATTTGAATTCCTATTTCTCACTTTAAGGGGAGTTTGCATGGGAATCACTCCCTATATATATATATATATATTTATATTTATCACATTCATCTACGGCTCTAAAAACGAGCTAAATTATTCTTGAGCTATTCAAAACTCGACTCGGTAAAAGTTCGTTTAGGTTCATTTAGAGAAGTATGTTTGTTAAACGAGCCGAGCTCTAGCATGACAGTATTTGGCTCGTAAGCTCGTAAACAAGCTCTTTAGTGATTAATATTAAAAATATAAATTATTATCTAGTTGTGTCTTATATTTTTATACTCTAATCAGTAATAATTGTATCAATATGTAACTAACTTTATTTGTTATACAATAATTAAATTTAGTTAATGTATTATGGTATTGCGAATAAAATGATTAATTTTGAATAAAAATAATGGATATTTAAAATATAAGTTAAATTTAGAAAGTTCAAACCCGGGTCAACCCGTTGACTTTTTTTTTTTAATTTTCGAATATTTTTTTTTTTATAAACTGTCATACAAGATGCACAAATTCACATATTCAGATGCACAAATTCACATATTCGGATGCACAACTAAGTGTATTGAGATGCACAAGATTTTAAGTTTTTTTTTTATGTTTTTTTTTTTCGTTTTTTTTTAAGGTTAGGTCATATGCACCACATCATGTATTCATATGCATCACACTATATAATGAGATGCATCACTAAGTGCATTAAGATGCACTAGTTTTGTTTTCGTTTTTTTTATTTTCGTAAAACATTGTGCATCTAGTTACACTATGTGGTGCATCTAGTTACGCATTGTGGTGCATCTAATTTTTTTTCAGTTTTTTTTTTTTACAAATTCGGTGCATCTCACTACACATAGTGGTGCATCTCATTATGTATAGTGGTGCATCCGAATATGTGAAATGGTGCATCTTGGGTGACTCTTTTAAAAAAAAAAATTGGAAAAAAAAAACTGAAAATCTTGTGCATCAAAGCATCTAGTTATATAGAGTGGTGCATCCGAATATGTGAAGTTGTGCATCTTGGGTGACAGTTTATTAAAAAAAAAATTGAAAAAAAAAACTTGAAAATCTTGTGCATCTAAATGCACTTAGTGGTGCATCTAGTTATGTAGAGTGGTGCATCCGAATATGTGAAGTTGTGCATCTTGGGTGACAGTTTATAAAAAAGTAAAAAAAAAAAAATTAAAAAAAAGAAAAGGTCAACGGGTTGACCCGAGTTTGATTGACCCGCTTTGACTTGGCCAAATCTTGACCCTCCATCACCAATAGATCTATGGTGGAGATCTATTCTCATTTCTTAGGATAATATTTATTTTCATATGATCTATCTCCTATATATATATATATATTTGTGATAGTTTTTCTTTCTTTTAGTTGGAAAGAGGGATTAAATCTACCAAAATCTAGATAACATACTTTCCAAATTTACATATAGAATCCCAAATGGTCCGGAACCATTGTTCAATTTCTTTCTTTCTTTCTCTCTCCTTTTACCAAAATTTTCAATCTCGAGACTTCTTAATCACAATTCACAGGCATTCGGTATTTCCATTCCATGAAAGGCCTCTTTTTATACACAACAGACAGATTGCATGCAACAAGGCATCAATCAACACTCTTTAACCAACATTCCTACATCTAAAGAGACATTTTTACATCAAATGTTCAAATTTAGATTTCCCTTCACATCATATCACATTGAAGCCTTGCAACGATCAAACGCCACGGCCGCAGTCCTCTCGACGTGCTTGAGCAGGATGCCGTAGATCTTATCCCTCGCCCTCGTATACGCTTCCCCTTCTTCCCTCCCGTCTTTGTTCACACTCGAATTCAGCCAATCACTCACCATTTTCACCCGGTACATCATACCCGCCACCCGATGATCATCACACTCCGCCAACGAGCTCTTCCTCTCCACTTGATCCAAATACCTGTCCACGTTCATCAACAACACCCTCTTGCATTCCTCCTCCAACGACGTGGCCAGCTCAGAAGCCGCGCACAGATTGCTGCCGTTGCTTCCTCTGCTCAACTCTGCCTCCTCCTCCTCCTCATCATCATCATTGTCATCTCCCTTGTCAAAGCCATTGAACACAAGAGGAATGTCCACATTTGTATCAATATTGTTTCTTCTGACATTGATGCGGCCCCCGCCTTTTGGTCTACTACAACGGCCCGATGAGGAGCTCGTTCTCGTGGGACCCGATGGAGTAGTCAGGGGAGACAAGCACGTGGAGAGATCAAGAGCAACAGCGGATTTTATCCCTGCATTTGCGTTTTTCTTTCTTTCGAGGGCAATGCCCTGCACACATGATTCGGATTCTTGCATTCTACACACGAGCGACTTCAGTATCAAGCTAGTTTGAGCTAGATCGCGTTGGAGATTGAAAAACTTGTCCACAAATGGCTGCAGATCATCTCCTTCTGCTAAAGGGAACTGTGACATTGTGCTATATACACAAGCACACAAAATTCGTGTCGTCTTAATCAAATGCAAACAAGATATTAGAATGTCATAAATATATTATATTATACACCCTTATCATCCGTAGCAAACGACTAACCTTAACGAGTTGAGCAATCTCTCAGAAGCACAAGCCTCTTGCAGAGCATCAGCAGCGGCCTGCACTGCAAGATCGCGCTGCCTAATCACTTCCTGCGATTCATTGAAATGTTCGTTCTATCAAATGTCTACTAATTTAAGAATTAAAGAAGAAAATGTGGATGTTGTGCTAATTAATACCTTGCCATGATTGACCAAATTTGATGGAAGAGAGGTCCATGATATTCTACTTTCTGCCCCTTTTCGATCACAAACCACATTGCACAACGAAGTCTGTAGACTATTCGACTTTGTTGCAGGGAGTATTTCACTTCTGGCGGAGCTCTTCGTCGCTCTCTTTACCGAAACACCAACTCTGCTTCTCGACACTGAGCTCGAATTATCATCCGAGCTCTCGTACCTTGAACGAACTGGTGAAACCTGTTCATTGAATAAAAACTTTCATAAAAAAACGATAAAAACTTGTGTGAGACGGTCTCATCAAATATGCCACTCATTTTTCAACATCAAACCGTCTTACACAAGACTGACTTTTCTCCTAAAAATGAGATGGATCAAAACTGACATTGGCACTAGCGCTCCGAGATGGAAGCTTACTCTCATGCTTAACAACTGAAGAATCGAAAATCCCCTTCCCTCCGAAGATCTCCGATTCGCTCCAGCTCCGCCTCTTCGGGCGGGCCCGCTCGCTCCTCCGGCAAGTCGGCTCGGAATCGGAGGAAGCGGCGGAGGGGGGCAGGGGCAGCGTGTTTCGGTCGAGGAACGGCAGCGGCGGGGAGGTGATGTCCAGCGGCGTGCCGTGGCAGGGGCGGCGGCCGGGGATGGGGGCGACGCCGCGGAGCAGGGGGAGGGGGGCGGCGTCCTCCAATCGGGTGACGTGGATGAATTGGCCGAGGTGGAGCTTGTTGGAGAGGATCATGTCGTTCTGTTGTTTAGAAAGAGAAACGTAGAGCGCGTGGGATGAGTCGGAGACTTTGAGGAAGAAGCCGCGGTTGGGCCACAGATCGCCTTCTTCGAGGAAGGGGATTATGCTTCTGATTTGTAACAACGCCGCCGCCGTCTTCGATTCGCTCTCGCATCCGTCGCCATTGATGTTCCCTTTCATTTCTTCCACCAGTTTCAACAGAACACCTTCTTTTAGAGAATACATTTTTATTTATTTATTAATTAATTCCACCAACTTTCTTCAAATTGATATTTCGATTATGAGTCGAATTCTGGAATAGGAATATTTGGTTAGGGAGGAGGGGATTTCAGTTTTTTTATGGTGTTGTTTTGTTTATGATTTTTGAATTATAATTTGTTCTTGTCGAGATGATTCTGAATTTTGAATAATTTGAATGTCATTCTCTTGAAGGAAAAAAAATAAAATTCGAAAATTGATAATGATTTTTCTTCGAAAATTTTAGGTCAACTTTTATTATTGTGTTCGAGGATCCAACCATATACTACCTAATAACAAGTTAATCAGAGAGTAATTAAGGAATTTGAATAGTAGTACGTAGTGGTCTCATTAAGAAATCGCCTATTAATTAATGCATGCATGTAAAAGTGAAGCATGAATGCTACTTGAATCAAATAGTGGATAAAAGCAATACAAATCGAATTTTTTAATCTCATTTTGTGTCATATTCTCTACTATTTTCATTAATTGAACGACATGTGACATTGACTAAAATTTATTCCACCCAAATAAGATATTTAATTATCTTTAAATTGTCAAATATCAAACCGACGAATGAAATAGAGGATAAAACATAATAGTGAGTAGATGTCAGATGGGATCCGAGTTAGAAACGATATATGTAAACTAAGGAAGGAGATAGAACAACCTTTTCACAAAAATAAAAGAAGGGGACAGTTGTAAATGTCGTTAATTTGACTTCAATTCTTGCAACAACAATGAAACACAACATTTCACACTAACTTTTTGATCCACAGTTACATTCAAATCAGTCTGCTGCTGCCAACTGGTTTCCAAACTTCTCATATTTTTATTTATATATTTTTTCTAATTTTGAGGTTTCTGTGTAGTTTCATGATAATGGAATCCACTAAAAATGTTACTGGTCGAGGTTGCATCTGAATTTCATTATCCTAAAAAAATACTACAATATGATTTTTAATAGTTAAAATATTACTAGTATTATTTTATAAAAGTAAAAAAAAAAAAAAAAAAAACAAATACTCCAATCTGAGTTACATATAACGATTGGAAAAATGAATGGCGAATAGTAAAATCACTATTAGTAAATTATTTACTATATATAGCAACCGATCGAGGAAGCATGAATTAATAAAACATATTATTAAATTCCAATTTTGATTCAAAATAAAAGAAAAATTACAGGTATTATATACTAATGGTCAAGAGCTGCAAGGCTGTTAGTTGAAACAAGAGCATTTGGTCTAAATTCGACCTAAACTTGAGAATTTAGCCACCCACATTTTGTCGGTATGCGTTTTTGGGGCTGCTATATAAAAACAAATGCCACCCAGTCAAAATTTAAACACCGCGTTTGCTTACTTAAAATAGCTCCGATCCATTGCTTTCAAATGTATTCTTTGCATCTATTATACATTTTTTTTATTTACAATTGGGAAATAAAGAAGAAATTAATATGCTACGTTTTTAAAAAAGGGCTCATCAGCTAATTAATAGTATTTTTTTTTTGGACGATGCTATTCAAACATAGTATGTCCGGACAAAAACGGTTCGACCAAGAAAAAAATCATCGGTATTCCCCTACATTCACTCCCCCTCAAAATTTTCTTTTTCATCTCCCAAAGAAATCTCTTCCAAATTAAAATTGTGTTAATTTAGACCATATTTCATCGACATAAACATTTTCTCTTCTCTTCTAATTAAAATTCGAAAAGGGTATTATTGTACATTCATAAATAGCCGAAATTAATTGAAAAATATTAATTAAATAATTGTGTAAAATTAATTTTTTACTTGATCGAACAGGTTATGTTCGGACATAATATGTCCGGATAACTTTATTGTTCTTTTTTATGTTGTGTTTAAATTTTACGATTTCAGATAACGTAACAGCCATAATTCTTTTTCTAAGGAAAGGATAATTCATTAGTCAATATTAATCTGAGATTACAATATCCAAAAAAAAGTCAATTAATTTGAATCCGAGATCACAATTTCAATTCTCCCAAACAGCATTATCCATTACGAGTTATCCTAATCCCAACTTTATTATACTCCTTCCGTCCACGAAATAAATCTCTACTTACCACAAAATTTTTATCCACCAAATAAATCCTCATTTACCGTTTTGTACAATTATATTCTCCTACATTTTTTTTATTTACTATCCTTTGTCATTGATGACCCCACCTTACAACAACTTTATTCCTACTTTTTGGTCAACATAACAACTTTATTCCTATTTTTTGGTCAATACCACTTTTTTTTGTCAATGCCACTGTTTGTTTGTCATTATCCAACTACCCCTACATTCTAACTTTTATCCCACTCAAAATAACTTTTTCAGTTTTCTTATTTATCGTGTCCAACCCCAAATGAGGATTTGTTTGGTGGATTAAGGGAGTATTAGTTATAAAATTAAAAGCTACTACTACGTCATTTTTCGTAGTCAACTCAACTTTCTTAAGCGTGTGCATGTTTCTATCCACTGAAGGATATGAACGGAATTTTGAGAAATGAATGCACTACCCTCAAACGATAATTCCCCCCACTATATATATATAGAGATATAAGCTGAGATTCAACATCACTTCAACAAATAAATTTCTTCACACAACACGCATAATCCGCTACAAATTCTACTACTAATCAAAATCAGCAGATCAGCAACCGAGAATTCAAAACAACCGCCGCCGCCGCCGGAGAATAATGGAAGGACTAATCCCGCTCCTCATCCGTGCCATGAAGAAACAAAAGCCTCAACACGCTTACCGCTGCCTCTCGGAGAACTCCACCGGTCGAAGCTACCACCTTCTCCTCGCCGATGGCTCCTCCCACCGCCGCACACGCTCCGACTTCCACCGGACCGACGCCGTTGATTGCTCGACGGTTTCGGAGAATTTCGCCGCTGCGTCGGCGGCGGCCACTCCTTCCAATCCCAATGCTGAAAATGGATTGAGGCAGAGGGATTTTAGCGCCGCCGCGCATTACGGCCAAGTTTCCACCACGACTTGAAGATGAAGAGAGAGAATTGCCGTGATCGAATGAATGTGTTTGGCCGGGGCACTTATTTCATTGTTATTTATTTTATTTTTACTCTGTCAAACTAAGTGTAAATTTATTTATTTTTGGCCATTTTATGTATACACACCGCTACAAAAATTTCTCTTTGAGCCAAATTTTAGAATTAAAATGATAACTCAGAACACACAAAAACTTGCGTGCAACCGATCGCACCCATGCGATCGCGCGTGGGGTACACGCGCTCAGATTTTTTTTTTCCGATTTTTTTTAAACTTCCTGTTTTCCTTTTCTGCTTTCAGTTTGTTTGTTTTTTTCAGATTTTAATTTAATTTTTTTTTAAATCTACTTTTTTCACTTTTTTTTGTTTGCCTCTTCGTTTTTTTGTTTGCCGCTTCTTCTTTGGTCAAGATTCGAATGAGCCAAAAAAGTTCAAATTGTTGCCCGTCGATTATCCTTATATTTGTAATCGGAGCGAAGGCGGAGCTATAAAATCGGAGCCGAAGGCGGAGACAAAAAAAAACTGAAATTAAAAAAAAAAGACCGGGTCAACGGGTCAAACCCGGGTTGACCGGGTCGACCCGGCCCGGACCCGGTCGTACAGCAAATGGGAAGTCGCATGGGAGACCTCCTCCTGAAAACAGGTAATGATTTAGTTTCATGTTTAAATTGAAATATCCAATCGATCGTATGAGGCTCTATTATAGATTAAGAAGAATAAACGTTTGAACAATGCGATCTTTGCAAATAGCAAGATCACTCATATCTTTCAAATTCTCTCATGTTAAAGAGGCAAAGAAAAATTTAGACTTTATTTTTTAACTTTAAAGATTTTAATTATAATTTTTAAAGTATTAAAATAAAGCATGATATCAAAAATTAAAAGGAATCGTATTTATTGGAACAAATCAAGAGAGATACTCACAAAATATTGAGATAGTTCAAATAATTTGATAATTATATAGTACAATAATTCTATTCGGATATACTATGTCTGGACATACGTGCTTGAAATAGGAAAAAAATTTGCCCGATTACCTTCAAAATTTATTTCTTAGTCAGATCTCCTTCCGAAATATCGATCTCATGCACACCCGCTTCCAAATTTTACTCTCATCACAACTCCTAAACTTGTGAATTTAAATTGGGATGAAACTTTATAATTAAAATTTAAAAAAAATATGTTTATTAATAACCAAACTATTCAACTATGAAATTAAATTATTTGTTAAAAAATTCCGTCGAATCCCTATTGTTACCATCGTATATCTGGATATAGTATGTCCAAATAGCACTACCTTTATGTAGTATTACAAACATAGTACATCATTTTATTGCAAATTTTGAGTAACATTCAAATTATATACATTGAATCATTGAGATTATTCAAATACTTTGATAATTATGTAGTATTACAAACATATTACATCATTTTATTGCAAATTTTGAGTAATATTCAAATTAAAATCATTTTCTCTTATTATTCTTGTTTTTTGATATAGGGAAAGAGGGAGCACTCAAACAAATTAATATTAGATTAATTATTTTATTTGAAAGTTAACTAATGTGTAGCACGTCGATAATCGATGAGAAATTATTATTTAATAAAAGTATTACTCCCTCCGTCCGCGAAATGGTTATCACTTTTGTCATTTAAGTTTGTCCACGAAATGGTTGCCACTTTTGCTATTCCACTCACATTTATTGTAGGACCCTTACTCCACTCACAATAATACTCACTATAATTCACTACTGCCTCCCATTTCTTAAAACTCGTGTCGATAAAAATGTGACAACCATTTCGTGGATGGATGGAGTAAAATTTAATACTCTATATGATAATCTACGAAAAGTATTGTTTGTTATTTGTATTTTATTTTTTTTAAGTAAAACCATTAAAAATTAAAACCTAATTCACACCTATTTTTATATATAATTTTAAAATCCCTAGTTTATTTTATTTTTCAAAATTGATGTGAAACAAAAACTATTTACTTCTCAAAGAGATTGTCTTTATGTTGATTTTGGAGTCCAAAGTTTTTTTTAGGCCCATAACTTTGGGTGTTTTGCGAATGTAGGACAAATTTTTGCGAGCTTGCAATTATAGGACAAATTTACAAAATTTTGGCATCTATAGGAGTAGGACAAATTGAGCCCGATCGGGCTAAATCGCTTATGCATCTCACATAACTTAATTTCATGCGGGCCGATGCCTACGTGGATGACAAATAAGTTATCTACTAAGCTATTGCTTAATTTTTATTTACCATGATGTATAAAAAACCTCCAAATCGAAACTTGCACCATTTCTTCAAAGAGCTCTAGTCTGAAATCAATAGCAGGGACGTATTTCGTTCACAACTACTCCCTCCGTCCACCAAAAACTTGTGCATTTTGCCATTTTCGTCCATCCACCAAAAACTTGTGCATTTCTATTTTTAGTAACTACACACATAACATTTACCCTACTTCTTTAATTTATTCACCATATTGCCATTATTGGGCCCACAATTAAAAACTAATCACTACCTAATTAACATTAAAATAAAGCATAATTAAAACATAACCCTACCAACCCTAAATCTACCCAAATCGCAGCCTCCCCCCATTCCCCTCTCACTTCGTGCCCTAACAACAAAAATCCCTCTCTTTCGTTCCTTCCCTTCTCCGTCGAATCCCTTCTAATTACTCCCTTCTCATAGTTGTATGATGCCGGAATCGATGGTCCCTACTTCGCCGGAATCGATGGCGGAAGCTGATATGGTAGTTGAGGATTCTCAATCTCCCGATGCCGCCTTCTATGATGAAACGGTGCTGCCGGAGACACCACCGCATATATCTACACCGGAAATCATTCCGGCAAGGGTATGGTGGAGAAACGAGGAGGATTATCTGTGATGGCTGGGTATGTTATTCCTTTCCGTTTTGAGACTGCTTAAATCTGAATCCACCGATTCAGATGATGCCTCGACGACGTCGGAATCTCTGCCGGTGATGCATGATGCGCAATCACCATTCGATCTAGACTTTCAGATTGACACGGTGGTGCCGGAGACACCACTGGAGATGCACGTGACTGAGACACCACCTTCTATCTGGAGAGATGAGAAGGAGTATCTGGAATGGTTGGGAACTTTTTTTTCCTTCCGTGTTGAGGCTCGTTGGATCAGGTGCTTCTGTTCTTAAACTCACATTGTATACATATCTAATTTCTGATGCATTATGTGATGAATATTTTGTGATGATGAATTTGTGGCCGATGATGTGAGTATTGAAGTGCTGAGTATTGTGTGATTTGGGATTTCTTAGATGGCTTAATTTATGCACAAATTCTACCGTGTTGATCCTTGTGCTTTCTGATTCTGATTGTGCACTGTTTTTTGTGATGATGAACTTAATACCGATGATATGCTTACTTGCTGAGGTGCTGAGTATTCTGTGATTTGGGATTGCCTAGATGGGTGCCTTGATGCACAAATTCACTGTATGAATGCCTTTGCCTTATTTGTGCATTTCATAGTTTTGAAGGCAAAATAGTGAGATGTAGAGGCACCAATTGATTTGCTACTGCATGATCCCTGTGCTTATGTGCTTATGTGGTTTAATTGGTGAACATATGATGAAATTTCTCTGATGTTCATGCACAATATGACTGCCCCATTCATGCCACCACTTTCATAGTTTGGAGGTAGATTCAGGGGGCAGTAACTGGCTTGATATGCACAAAAACTGACCCTAAGTGCTGAGTAATGAGTCAATCATGCAAAGTACATATAAAAGCTTCATTGCTGAGACATTACATGCCAAAACATTATACCAAAAGAATGTTTACATCCTAAATAACAACCTCAAAAGTGAAAGTCAGTTGCTTATATTGTAAACAAAGCAAAAATTGCAGCATTGCACCCACTATGTCTGAGAACTCTATGATGTGCAACTATTTTTTCTTCAAAAAAATTTATGGGCAGCTTGGTTTAGATGATCTACGCACTCTCTTACAAGCTCTATGTCCACTTCCAAACATTCTGGAAGAGTCCCTTCTCTTATGTGTCTTTCCTTGTTCATATGTGGCACTTTGCAGTTATTCCCTCTGTTTCACCTCATTTTGTGCTTCATTTTGATGTATAATTATGTGTCAAGTGATCTTTCTCATCACTATTTTGTCCGATTATATTGTTAAATTCATTGGTTCTAGTTAATCTCGCTAACATATTGGTTTTGCAAGAATTACGCGAGAATAGACGAGAGATGAACAAAAATGAGAAATGATGTGACGATTATTTGAGAAGTTGAACTTGATAGGATTAAAATACGTCTCGTTACGAGTTCGTAGGATAAAACCGTGCGCAAATCGGAGTTCGGACGAGAGAGTTATGATCGAAACAAATTTGGTGCACGAGGAAGGTCCGACGCTCGCCCGGACTCGTCGATCGTCGGGGCTGAGCCTTGGACGAGTTTTCAGTGTGGCCGACGAGTGTCCACTTTGGGCGATCGCCGGTGTGAAGGAGCAGAGGGTCACCTTGGGCGATCGTTCGGTTCCGACACTCGTCCGGCATGCCTACGAATGGACGAGTGGACTTCAGAGAGTGACCTCCAGCGCTCGTCCAAGTCCAGCGCTCGTCCGTGTTCTGTGAATGAGTGGTGTTGGACGATCGTCCATGTTGGGCGATCGCCCATGTCTAGGCGGCGACGTTAGTTTTATAAATAGGGCTCGGATTATTTTCCTTAGTTACGTTGTTCTTTAGTTTTCTTTCTTCTCGCAGCCGCACAAAAACCGTTCCGGTACTTTCTTTTCGAGTTTTTCTTTATTGTCTTGTTCTTCCAATTTCTAGATAGATTTGTCACTTTCGATTCGTACGGATTTTGTGACAGACTTCCACCACGGATTCAGATTTAATTGCAGTTTTCTTCCAATTTAAGTTAAGTTCCTGCATTAATTTATTCCTGTTATTTCAATTTCTTTGGGCGATTAATTCTTGAGTTCATGTTTGATTTTGAATTTCGTTCTTATTGCTTTCGTAGATTAGATTTCCATTTACGCTTAGGATTAATTTATGTTTAATTTATATAATTGTCTTTCAATTATGTTTATGAATTTATTTGTGTTCTTAGACTTAGGGTTTTATATTCTTGCTTAATTTGTTCTCTTAATTTCTTAGATTAGAAAAACCCCAAACCAATCAATCTTTATTGCTTTCTTTTTATTTTCAGATCTTTTCGTAATGCAACAATCACCCTGTTAAGCCTTCCTTGTGAGACGATATTCGGGTTAACTTATCTAATCTAGAACAACCACATTTAAGTGCGTGCGACTTAGATTAATTAGGTTGAACACCCTCCCTTTTGCTTTATGATTTCAGTATAGCATCCTTGTAGGGTTAGAAAAACATTGTTCAATTTGTATGTTTCAAATTCTTCAAAAACATCAGTCACATTCTTCAATAGCTCATCCACCCCCCTTGCCATCTTCCTGTCTTTCAGTGTCTGTATTGCTCTGAAAAATTTAAGGTCATTTACGTTTGTATCTGGGGAATTTGCTGGTTGACAAACCAGTTCTATGTGGAATCCATTGACATTTGCTGCCTTGATAAAATCTGGATCATTTGGCTTGATGTGGGGTTTGACATTGTCTTGTTGAATAATGATATGCTTGCTTGTTGATTCTGGCCATTTTGCCATGATTGCTGGGATTATCTGTAAAATAGCTAAGTGATGAATTGATATGCACAAAAATTCTGATAGCATAAACTACAAAAAACTGACTTGGTTTATCATAATATCCTTCATGACTTCATGATTGATAGACTGAATTGGCTTGGTTTCTAGTGTGCCTCTTGTTCTGTTTTTGGAATTTCTGATTGCTGGCTCAAGTGTGGTGAAGGGAAAAATGCCTATTTTGCCATCAAATATACAGCTGCCATCCTCTGCATACTGTGGTCTGCTCACTACAGAAATGAACATAACTTTGTCTATGAACCGCTTAGACTTGCATGTTCTATATGGTTCTTCCTCATCTTGAAGCAGATAATACCTATCTGCTGTTTTAGTGAGATTGAACCACTTTTCATCAATGTGAACTACATTGTACATCTTCTTGAATTTCAATTTCCTGTCTTCAATGGTTGGATCCAATTGTTTAAGGCTCCATTGCAGCCTTGTGAACTTGTTTTCTTCTGTTAAGGCAGGTTTGATTGCTGAGGTATGAGGCCTGATTTTTTTTTTGTTTTATCCATGTTCCAACTAGAGTTTTGCTCACATCTAACTTCTCAGCAATGATTCTATAAGAGGATCTTTCTAACACTAACAGATTTTTAAACTTGTCAACATCCATCTCTTTTCTATCTTTATGAATCGTACATTTCTTTTTTGAAATTACATGGACAGGGGCTCCTGAATCCAGTTGTTGCTGAGCCAATTTCCATATGTTGTGCACTGTATTTCTGTGGCATCCAAACAAAGTTACTGCCTCAGCCATTGCTCCATGTCTCAGCTTCTTGTATTTACAGTTTTGAAGAAGCCATTGAGCCACCAAGTTCCTTTCATCATCTGTCAAATCTAGCCGCCCCTTAGAAGAAACCATGAAGCTCGGTTTATGCTCTCATATGTGAGACTGAAATTTGTAGTTTGTGCAGAAAAATGTGAATGGTTTGGCAGATTATAGTGTAGATTAGTTGAATAGTTTTCCCTCCTTAATTTTGGTCACATCATGTGTCTCGTGGAATTTCTTGGATTTGTTTATTGTAAACTTAGAGGTTCTCAATTTGAAAAATGGCGCCTTTTTTTATTCTGATTGTGTACTGTTTTTTGTGTATGATGAATCTAATACAGGTTTTTTTCATTAATGTTTCACAAATTACTGATCACTACTTTCACTAGCAATTTATACCGCACTTTATCGGGTCAAATGTAGCATAAGTAACGAGTGTCGATTCCACGAGGACTATAAAACGAGTTTCTAATGGAAATGAGGTTCATGCGCATTCCTACTATTCAAGCTCTTCGAATAAGGGGATTTTGGATTCATACAACTATTAAACAAGCAATTACGGCTAAACAAGCAATTAAAACTTAAAATCAAGCACAATTGACAAATAAACGATTTAAAGGCAATTGAAGGAAAGGGTTGGTTCTAGGGATTTGCTTTGATTTTAGATGGCTTGATCTTCACTTACTAAGTCATATAACCATATTTAATCATCTAAAAGAGGAGCATTCACAAGGATAATCACTACCCTCTCTCGATAGATAGTAAAAGTGGATCAACTCGACGACTCTATCGGCTAAGACTCAAGACAACGAATCAACTCCCAAAAGCATAAGAATACAAGCTCCCATGCATGCATTTCTCACCTTCTAAGTCTCAAAAGCAAGGCATGTTGTGATCATTGATTTCCATGAAAGTAAAATCCTATTAAGCAATTCTACAAACACTTGGTATGCAAGAAAGATGATAAAAAATTCCCACATGAAAACAAGATCCAACATCACAATCAAATAGATGAGGGCAATTAGAAATAACAAGCTAAGATAAAATCCATCATCAAATCACACAAATCCCTCAAACCAACAAAGAAAATTTAGCTAGACATAATTGAAATTAACACAAAACAAAGGGAAGAGGATTGCATAAATAAAATACTAGGAACCCAATGCTTAAATCTTCAACAAGTCTTCCAAATCCAAGCTAATCTCTATTACAATCAATGAAATAGTGTTTAGAACTCTAAATAGCAAGTGTTGCAAGTGGAAATTAGGGTAAGAGTGGAGAGGGGCGCGTTTTTGGGCTGCCATCTCCTTTATATAGGAGTAGAAAAGTGTTAATACATGTAGAAATCGCAAAAAGGGAGGAAAAACGCGAGAATGAAGCAAAACAGGAAAAATCGGCGGTCCAGCCCTATTTTTCGGCGGTCTGGACCAATTTTCGGCGGTCTGGGATGGACCGCCGATTATGGGTTTCCTCTTGGATTTGAATTACAGAGATTTTCGGCGGTCTAATCGGCGGTTTGGACCGATTTTTCGGCGGTCTGGGCTGGACCGCCGGTTTTCTTTGCTGCGCGCGACGTTTTCTGGTTTTGTCTCGTTCTCCCTCGTCCGAACTCCGAATTGACCTCCGTTTCTTCCCATGGCTTCGTATCGAACTTCTCTTTCACATTCTAAGATCCTTATGCTCCAATTCGGTCATAATTTTTCTGCATTTTGGTTCAAACTTGCAAACAAGTGTAAAATCTCATAGAACAAGCAAAGTTAAACCAAATGCTTATTTATAACATGATTTAAAACAAAATGTGCATTCAAAATGACTTAAAAACCATACAAAATGAGTGTTTATCACTCCCCCAAACTTAAACATTGTTCGTCCCGAACAATATATTCAAATAGAGAATAAAAACATCGAATTGAGTAGCAACTTTGGATCCTAAAAATGCCTCAGATAACACAACACTTTCAATGCCAAAATCAAGCAAACAATCATGATTTCACACAAATCAAAGGCACATCAATCTCAACTTTTCAATAAATGAACCTCACATGGAAGTGTAACTCTCAACCCTCAAAATGTATGGCTATGCACTCATCGAATTCATACAATGCACTCCACTCACCATAGGCTTGCATATCGTCTAATATCTCCATTGCAAAACATGTCATGCAAGAACAAGGATCACAAAGACTTTTTCACGGGTTATAATGGAGGCACATTGGTTTAGGAGGGGAAATTTGGCTAAGTGACTACTCAAATTCGTTCATCAACCTTTTATCCACTTCAACACGAGCATGGACTCACTCCATCTTCCTTCTACACCAAGCACTACCCATTTTTGGACTTAAATAGCAAGTTAATCCTCTTATGCTCTCATTTTTCCTCTTTTGAACATTTCATTCTTTCAATTTTTCAAGTGGAAAGCATACAAATCACACTCTTAGAACTCATTTTGCTCAACTTTCACTTTCTTTTCTCTTTTTCATTCATTTTTTTTTTCTTTCACTTGAGCTCATGGGGAAATTTTTCTTCATTTCAATGCATCAAGCCCTTTACAATACCCAAGCCACCATTCATTCAACATATTTTCTTCTTTTAACAACCCACCCCGGATACCCTTACACAACCTCAACCCTCTTTACTCTGGTTTATCAAAAAAAGGCTAAATCAAGCTCAAATGGGGTTAACAATGGACAATATAAAGCACAAGGAAGTGTTTAGGATATGATGTGGCTAACAAAGATGGCCTAAGGTCATTTTCAAGTTCTTGCACAACTAAACATTCTCAACATAGATCCAACGCAAGTTCTAGGAGTAACAATGCATGCATGATCAAACCCACAAGAACAAAAGTGCACCAATTGGCAAATAAGGCTCAATTCTCACGGGTTTTTGTTCAAAAATCAAAGAATCTAATCAACATGCCCTCAACCTATGCAAACCACTCAAGTATGCCCAATTCCAACAAAGTTTTAACAATACAAAACAATATCCTCATAGGCATTTTACCAAAATCACAAGAGCAATAAACAACCTCAACCATAGCAACCAACTCCAAATTTTCAAATTTTTCACAAATTTCCACAAATATCAATAGCTTCCAATTCTAACACCAACTAACAAGCAAACAAACCAACAAAGCAAACCAAACAAAACACAACGACCCAAGCAAAACGCACACATATTTACAACCGTCTTTGTATTCACCTCCCCCTCCCCCAAACTTAGTCGAAACCGAAGGAACCGAATAAGTTTGAAGGGAAGAAATAAATACAAAGACGGGGTACCTCTCATTCTTCATTAGGGGGCGGTAGTGAGGGCCAAAGATGGCCTTCCTCAAGCTGCGCGGCTTCAAATCGGTGCACGAGATCCAACAACTCCTTTACATTCGCCCATAACCCGAGCTCCTTGAGAGCTTTTTCATCGGGATATTTGTAAGAGGAGAGGCCCTTCTTCACTCCTTTGGCTCCTCTTTTCCCCAATCTATCGATATCCAAGCAAGTAACCAACCCGAGAGGGGGATTCAAGGGATCCTCACACGGCAAGGGCAAGCTTCCTTCACATGCTTCCAAGCAATCAACGAAGTTGCACTCTTCGATTCTTCCCTCTTCCGGCTTCTTCATTGCATTATATATAGAGAGCGTCATCCTCTCACCATTGACTCTAAATGTCAACTCCCCATCTTCAACATCAATAAAAGCACGACCGGTGGCCAAGAACGGACGACCAAGAATTAGCGGGACATTCTTGTCCTCGGGCATGTCAAGCACAACAAAGTCGGCCGGAAATACGAATTTTCCAACCTTCACAAGAAGATCTTCAACCACTCCCTTGGGATGCTTCACGGATCGATCCGCCAATTGTAAAGCAATTGAGGTTGGCTTGATAGTTCCTATGCCCAAACGATTGAAAATTGAGAGAGGCATCAAATTAACACTTGCCCCCAAATCACACAATGCCCTATCGAATGTATGTTCTCCAATCTCACATGGAACTGTGAAACTCCCCGGATCTTTGAGTTTCAAAGGAAGCTTCCTTTGCAAAATGGCACTACATTCTTCCGACAAATTGATTGTCTCATACTTCTTAAATTTCTTCTTCCGGGATACGGCATCCTTCAAGAACTTGGCACATCCGGGCATATCTCTCAAGGCATCAAGTAAAGGGATATTTATGTTTACCTTTTGGAATATATCCATGAACTTGGCAAGTTTCTCATCTATCTTCACTTTTGCCAATCTTCGAGGGCCTTTAATGGATTCTTGATGTTCCTTCACTTGAGTAGGGCGATCCTCCGCATCAAACTCTTCATCCCAATCATTCACCTTCTCCTTCAAATTGCTTAGACAAGGAGCCACACTCATGACATAAATTGCATTGCATTGATTCTTTGGGTTGACCTCCGTGTTGCTTGGAAATTGACCCGCCTTGTGTTGAGAGGCGGCTTGATTAGCCATTTGGCTCACTTTCCCTTCCAACATCTTAAGTTGCTTAGACATAGCCGAGACGGTGTTCTCCAAAGTGGTGATCCTTTGACCCGTTTGCCCCATGAAAGCATTTTGGTTTTGGAGAAGTTGTTGCATCATCTTCTCCATAGACGGCGTGGGCTTCTTCGGCTCATTTATCATCCCTTGAGACACCGAGAATCCGGGCGGTGGATGAATGGCGTTGTTCGGGTTGGAATAAGAGAGATTGAGATTCCTATAGTTAGGATTGTAGGCTTGATTACCCGGAGGGTAGCTTGAACGGTTGAAGTTGTTGTAGCCTCTTTGATTCACATAATTAGCATCCTCAAAATGGGAACTCTCTTCACCTCCACGTTGCATCGGTTGAACTATCATCTTCACCTCCGACTTAGCTTTTCTATCGGCTTCATAATCCTTCCTAAGCAAGGTTAGTTGCTCCAACACGTCATCATATCTATCATCGGCGATAGAAGCAACCTTCTTAGAAGGATTCCTCTCTTGAGGCCAAAGATAGCTATTCGCCGACATCTCTTCCAAAATACGGACCGCCTCTTCATATGGACGGTTAGTCAATCCCCCTCCGGCGGTGGCATTCACCACTTCCCTTGTATGACTCGCGAGCCCACGATAGAAGTTTATAATTTGCTGTTCCTTTGAGAATCCATGTTGAGGACATCGCCTCAACAAATCCTTGTAACGCTCCCAAGCCTCATGAATAGACTCATCTCCGGCTTGTGAGAAGTGAGAAATATCGGATATCAATTTTTGTGCCCGAGATGGTGGGAAGTACTTGGCAAGGAAGAGCCGGCAAAGTTGCTCCCATGTTGTGATCTCCGATCGATCAATGGTTTTGTACCAATCCTTTGCCTTGTCTCTCAATGAAAAACCAAATAACCTCAATCTAATAGCATCACTTGAGACTCCTTGAATCTTTATCGTCTCGCACACGTCCAAGAAGGCTCTCAAATGTGCATTGGCGTCTTCATTGAAGCCCCCGCCAAACATCTCCGCTTGCACCAAACTCACAAGACCCGTCTTGATCTCGAATTGATTAACGTTGCATCGGTTCCCCCATCCACCGTCTTGGAACATGTTCACTTGTGGATCGAACATTTGATTAATAGGCGGAGGTGGTGGCCTCTCTTGTTGGGCTTGTTGCTCCGCCATTTGTCGGCGAAGCTCTTGCATCTGTCTCTCTAATTCGGCCATAGGATTCGGCCCTTGGCGCTCCATTGCTTGTTTTCTTCTCTCCCGGTTGGCTCTCTTGTGTGTGACCTCAATTTCCAAATCCAAAGGGGTAAGCTCTCCTTTCTTTCGTCTTGTGATCATGCACTAGTTCACCTACAAAAACCAACCAAGAGCACACTTAATTCCATAACAAACATTTAAATAAAAGTTGCTTGACCTAGTATTCTCAACGCAAAGATCATTAACACTTAAAACTCTAAATAGTCCCCGGCAACGGCGCCAAAAAGTGATCACTACTTTCACTAGCAATTTATACCGCACTTTATCGGGTCAAATGTAGCATAAGTAACGAGTGTCGATTCCACGAGGACTATAAAACGAGTTTCTAATGGAAATGAGGTTCATGCGCATTCCTACTATTCAAGCTCTTCGAATAAGGGGATTTTGGATTCATACAACTATTAAACAAGCAATTACGGCTAAACAAGCAATTAAAACTTAAAATCAAGCACAATTGACAAATAAACGATCAAATAAACGATTTAAAGGCAATTGAAGGAAAGGGTTGGTTCTAGGGATTTGCTTTGATTTTAGATGGCTTGATCTTCACTTACTAAGTCATATAACCATATTTAATCATCTAAAAGAGGAGCATTCACAAGGATAATCACTACCCTCTCTCGATAGATAGTAAAAGTGGATCAACTCGACGACTCTATCGGCTAAGACTCAAGACGACGAATCAACTCCCAAAAGCATAAGAATACAAGCTCCCATGCATGCATTTCTCACCTTCTAAGTCTCAAAAGCAAGGCATGTTGTGATCATTGATTTCCATGAAAGTAAAATCCTATTAAACAATTCTACAAACACTTGGTATGCAAGAAAGATGATAAAAAATTCCCACATGAAAACAAGATCCAACACCACAATCAAATAGATGAGGGCAATTAGAAATAACAAGCTAAGATCAAATCCATCATCAAATCACACAAATCCCTCAAACCAACAAAGAAAACTTAGCTAGACATAATTGAAATTAACACAAAACAAAGGGAAGAGGATTGCATAAATAAAATACTATGAACCCAATGCTTAAATCTTCAACAAGTCTTCCAAATCCAAGCTAATCTCTATTACAATCAATGAAATAGTGTTTAGAACTCTAAATAGCAAGTGTTGCAAGTGGAAATTAGGGTAAGAGTGGAGAGGGGCGCGTTTTTGGGCTGCCATCTCCTTTATATAGGAGTAGAAAAGTGTTAATACATGTAGAAATCGCAAAAAGGGAGGAAAAACGCGAGAATGAAGCAAAACAGGAAAAATCGGCGGTCCAGCCCTATTTTTCGGCGGTCTGGACCAATTTTCAGCGGTCTGGGATGGACCGCCGATTATGGGTTTCCTCTTGGATTTGAATTACAGTGATTTTCGGCGGTCTAATCGGCGGTTTGGACCGATTTTTCGGCGGTCTGGGCTGGACCGCCGGTTTTCTTTGCTGCGCGCGACGTTTTCTGGTTTTGTCTCGTTCTCCCTCGTCCGAACTCCGAATTGACCTCCGTTTCTTCCCATGGCTTCGTATCGAACTTCTCTTTCACATTCTAAGATCCTTATGCTCCAATTCGGTCATAATTTTTCTGCATTTTGGTTCAAACTTGCAAACAAGTGTAAAATCTCATAGAACAAGCAAAGTTAAACCAAATGCTTATTTATAACATGATTTAAAACAAAATGTGCATTCAAAATGACTTAAAAACCATACAAAATGAGTGTTTATCAATTACTGTTGTTTAATTATTGTTGTGATAATTATTGTTGTAACATCATGTGTTTACAATACAGGTTTTTTTCTTTATTGTTGTTTCATCCAATACAGATTAAAAAAAAATTCAAATGCACAAGAACCCTTCAAATGTGCAGTATAAATTTAAAAAATAAAAGGAAAAAGTACACTTTATGCATAGGATGGTTTAAAAGAATAAATCCTTCAATTAACTCACACTAAAAGTGAGACCCTTACTCCACTCACTACCCACTTTACCAACTTTCTTAATCCTCGTGCCAAAAGTAAATGCACAAATTTTTCAAGGACGGAGGGAGTATCATTTTATGTTTTTTTTTATCTTGCTTCTAATTAATCAAGTTGGGTGCATATTTATTTTTGAAGATATTAGTCATGTTCTGAAATATTGCTCAAAAATGCTTCACGTAGAGGAAATTTAGTTGCTAAATAATTAATATTCTCTCCAAATAAACTTGAATTGCAAATCTTCATTACAACTTGCAGCTGCAAATAACATGAGCAATACAAGCTAAGTCACACTGTAATTCTAATAAATACAAACACTATTAAAGGAAATTTTTCGCCACTGAATCCATGCTTTTTTTTTTGTTCAGATTTGTTAGCCTCTCGTGCATTCAACCTCCGTCATATCCCGAAATGATTGCATTTGCTCGAGCACACATTGCGAGATCTTTCGATTCAACAAAAGAACACACCTAGAACTTTGAAAAAAATGACATTTTAAAGCGCGTCGGCATCAATGATCTAGGGCATGGAAATCCAACCAAAAAATAAGATAAAATAAAGCATTTGAAAAAACTTACACGGGATATGGGACAACATAGTTACCTCCTCACCGGATTATCCACAATGTGCGACAGATGTCTCTCACGGTCGCGCGCTTCTCGCTTTCACCTTGCATTAGAGTCCATGTCAGTTTGAAATATGCTGCAGGCTTCCAACGAAATACTTATCTCCTATCAATTTGAAGAAATGGAGCGTGTTTCTATTTGAAGGTTTTATTTTACAATATCACTATAAATAAAAATTAAGCAATAGATGAGTAGATAGCTTATTTGTCATCCGTGTGGCATTGGTCTGCATAAAATTAAGTCACGTGAGATGCACATGCAATTTAGCCTGATCGGGCTCAATTTGTCCTATGAATGCCAAAATTTTGAAAATTTGTCCTACGATTGCAAGCCCGCAAATATTTGTCCTACATTTGCAAAATACCAAAAGTTATGGGCCTAAAAAAACTATGGACTCTTGATTTTGTATGAGAAATGTATTGGTTTTTTTATAGCAAATATCTATTTGTCTCCCTAGATTATAAAAAAAATGAAAGTTGCCCTGTTGGTACCTGAATCGTTCCCTCAACACGCACAATTGTTGGTCGAAATTGGCCCGTGGATAAATTATTGTAATTTTTTTGCTAATTTTTCTACACATTTAACGTTTTCCAATGGAGACGATCAATTAAACAATTCGAGACAATTGTGTTTGGATTATTCAAACCTATTTAAAATTTATATACTCGTACTTGTTTCAAACTAGATTAAAAAATCCGTCAAATGTGTTCCTTTCCAAAAAAAATTCGGATAGCAATACCCGTCGGTTGGAAATTGGCCTATATACCGCCACAGTTTCGGGTCGGAACCGACCTGTTGACCACGACTTTTTTTTATAAGTGTGTAATTTATGAAACTCATTTAAAACTTACTATATAGAACCAAAGATGTGCCACGTGGAATCCTGAATTGAGGTACATGTCGGTTGTTAATTGGCCCGTTTAACTAGTTACTTGGCCAAATTAAAATATATTACTCCCCCCGTCCACGAAAAAGTGCACTACTTACCCATTTATATTTATCCACAAAGAAGTGCACTATTTCACTTTTTACAATCACATCAATGTCAATTCAAAAGAACTTCTACTCACATTTTACTTTTTCCACTCACAATAGGTGGGACCCTTGTTCTACTCACAACAATTTTAATTTAATTTCACCTTTTACACTCACAACAAGTGGGGCCTTTATTCCACTCACAATAATTTTAACTTCCATTCTACTTCTTCCACTCTCAACAAGTGAGACCCTAACTCCACTCACAACAACTTTACCAACTTTTTAATACCCGTGCCGACACCTAAATGATACACTCTTTCATGGACGGAGGGAGTACTATTATTTTATCAAATTAAATAAAAAATTCTTAGAGTACTTTAAATTTTAATTCGACCAACAAATAAATTAATCAAATTCTAAAAAATAGTAGAAAATAAATGATTTGTATAAGGCTCTATTATAGATTAAGAAGAATAAACGTTTGAACAATGCGACCTTTGCAAATAGTAAGATCACTCATATCTTTCAAATTCTCTCATATTAAAGAGAAAAATAACTAAAATAAAGGAAAACGGTGAACGGAACACCATGGACGCACCGTTTATTTTCCTAATATTAATCGATGATAACAATAATAGGGTTAATTATCATTTATGGTCCGAACTTTCATTCTTTAGTGATTTTATGGTTTGACCTTTTGAAATATTAAAAAAATGGCCCGACCTTTATCCCTCTGTGACACTTATGGTACGGGAGCGAAAATCCGGCGACGGAAAACTGATTAGGCACCGGATGGTGACGTGGATATTCTCTCCCACCTTTTATTTAAATGACATGGAATTGCTATGGCATGTAGACAAAATAATTTTATCTTTAAATAAAATAATAATAACAAGATTTCACCTTTTCTTATTTCTCTAAAAAACAAAACAAAAAAAAAAGATTAAAAAATCCCAACCCTTTTTTTATTTAGCCGCAGTAGACTTTTTGTCTTTCAACCCTAACAAAAGTTTTTGCTCTTTCCTTTATGCCACTACTCTAGATTTTTTCGTTACAGAGTATGTTTCTCTTCCAATATTTTTATGGAGTAACTAAAGCTTCTGGGACGACAAGCTTAAACAAAATATAATAGTTTGAGGTTGAAATGGATGGACCACAAGACGTATTCCTTTTTAAATTCATTGTTTTTGTCAATTTCTGCTATGAAATAATTAAAAAATCCCAAGCTACATAGTTTGTGTTATATAATGTTTAATGTTCGAAATTAGTTTTAAATTTTGTCTATTTTCAATTTCTATCGTTTATTATTTCTGAAATTAAATTTTAATGATTCAAAACTATAAGGTTTAGTTGTAGTCTTTTACCAATTTTTATTGTTTACAGTTTCTAATATTAAGATTGAATAGATATGTTCTCATTATGTATAAGTAAGCAATATTTTTTGTGTATTCATAAGAACAGCTGGAGGTGCCTGAAATGGTAGACGTGTATGTATATCATGGAGGAGAATTTATTGGTGATTTGGAGTATGTTGGGGGGGGGGGAGAAATTCATATTAAAAAATACATAATGGGTTTTAGCAGGAGATACCGACATGATAGGAGCTAGAGGTGGCCAACTTCGATTTCGGTTCCGAACCGGAACCGGAACCGACGGTTCTCGGTTCCACTTCGGAGGAACCGGAATAGAACCGGATACCTCTTCGGTTCCGGTTCCAAATCGGAACCGTCGGTTTTGGTTCCGGTTTCGGTTCTTCGGTTCCGGTTCCAATTTGGAACCGAAATTTTAATTATATGTATTTTATTATATTTTGCTACTTTTTTATATTATAAATATATATTTATGCATTCTAATATTAGTATTTAAGTGATATAATATGAATTATGATATAAATATAAATAAAACAAATAAAAAATAAAAAAATATGAGGAACCGCCGGTTTCGGTTAGGTTCCGGTTGGGTTCCACCGCTTCCGGTTTTTTTGGCCACCTCTAATAGGAGCTGCAATGGGTTATGATAAGGTTGTGAAGAGTGGAGTTAGGATAAATGGTAGCAAAGTATTCACATTTCTCCCAGAAGATTATCATCTTGCTGCTAATATAATTGAAAAAGTTGTTGATGTCGAGCAAAGATGTGTACACTTATACATAGAAGCACTTACTGAACATGAATACACATATATGCAAAAACATGTATTAAACTAAGTTTGTTTTAATGAATATTATGGCAGACACCTGGAGTATCTACAGCTCATTTTGTCCATGGATCGACAAAGAATATGAGGGTGCAAACAAGGCCTCAAAAGAAGAAACGCTTGACAACCGAATCTTCGAAGATTGATGCAGATGAGGGTGGAAGCCAAGTTGTTAACTCTACACCTCCATAGTCATTGGTATTAGACTGCTCAAATACTTTTGGAGCTTTTTTTGTTAATGTAAATCAGTAGAAAATATGTTATGAATTTTGGATGTGAATGTTTTGGATATTGAATGTTATGGATATCACTATTTTGGATATGATATAAATTTTCGACAATTTTTTTTTAAAATTCCACCTGCTTGATAAAAATCCTAGCTAAAAATGGCTAATGCTTCTATTTTCTAACGAATTTTAAGGTGCATCTCCGACGAATTTTACAGAAAAAAAATTAGGAGAAAAGAGTATGAACGATGATAATTGCATTGAGAATAATTGAAAGAGAAAACACAAAAATCTTCTATTATAACGATTAGAGAATTAATTTTGGAGTAGGAGAAATCTTTATTTTTTTATTTAAAGATAAAATTATTTTGTATACATGGCATAGAAATTCCATGTCATTTAAATAAAAGATGAGAGAGAATATTCACGTCACTATCCGGCGTCCCAGTCAGTTTTCCATCGCCAGATTTTCGCTTCCGTACCATAAGTGTCAGAGAGGGCTAAAAGTCGGGCTATTTTTGAATATTTCAAAAGATCATGCCATAAAATCACTACGAAATAAAAGTTTGGACTATAAATGATAATTAACCCATAATAATATAATGCTTTAATCATCATCGAGAAAAGAGAGTACTGTGCAGTTATATTTTAAGGGGGTTTGCGAATGCAAATAACGAGTTTTAAAACCCTTCACATTGCGAACTAACTGGCGCCGATGGCGTACAAATCGGTGTTCGACGTTTCCGCCATTAAATCCGAATTCGAGCTCGCCGGTCTAAACCCTAATTTCATTCCCCAAATCTGGAAACACATCTTGAAAAATCCTAATTGCCGATGGGATGAAATCCCTTCTCTGCCCTCCGCTGCTTACCCTCTCCTCGATTCCAAGTTCAGACTCTCCACTTCCACTCTCCATGCCGCCATAGATTCTTCTGACCAGGTCACCACTAAGCTCCTCATCAAGTTACAGGTAACTGCCATCACTTTTGTTTTAATTGATTTTTTTTTCTCGAAACTCTTCTGCTTAATCTCTCGGAAGTCTCTTATGATTGTATTGATGTTTGCGCCCATGCTCTGTTTGTTTAAATTGTTGGTTTACTCAGTTTTTACTTTCTTGTTTTTAGTCCTTTACTAGACAAATTGGGGTAAAATCTACGGCTTTCTTTTATAAATGGAGCTGTATGTAATAAGAACCAGTGTAATATGTCAATACTTGAATAAGCACGAATTTGGTAAGTCTAAGGATTCTTCAATCTTAGTGTTCCTTTATGTGCATGAAATGTGTTATATAATGAAGTATGATTGCGAGTGTCTGCGCCATTATAGTCAGTGTTGGAGAATTAATTGAGAACAAATGTACTGGGAATGTGATCGTATTTTAAGAGGAATTTACATATGGAACAATATGTATTTTTGGTTGTATCGTTTTAGCGTAACATAGCGCTTTTATGATCTTTGTTTGTTTGGTAACTTAGTGCTGATTTAAGTGCTTAAATATCATTTGGTTTATTTTTTGTTGCTAGAATGGAGAGTTTGTGGAGGCGGTGATAATGAGATATGATTCTCGATTGGGTATTCTTGATGGGAAACCTCGTCCTGGTGGTCTTAGGTCAACCTTGTGCGTATCCTCTCAGGTAACTGTTGTGGAATGTAGAATCACTAATTTGTAGTTGCGTACTCTGTGTACAGCGATACATTTCTATATAGTAAGAATGTTTATAATGTTATTGTAGGTCGGGTGCAAGATGGCTTGCAACTTTTGCGCAACAGGAAGCATGGGGTTTAAAAAAAATCTGTCGTCGGGAGAAATTCTGGAACAGTTGGTCCATGCTTCTCGCATATCAGTTATTCGCAATGTTGTCTTTATGGTACTATAAACACTCTTTGTATTACACATGTTTAGCATATCATTGAATTATTTAGTACTTTATCAGTAACTAATTCTTAACTAGATAGCTTTTCTGACTTTTATGCATTAGTAGTGTGGTAGAAGTAACTGATGTTAACGTGTATCCAATTTTTTCACAATGATGATTTTAATGACTCAAATCAAATTTACAAATCTAACAGATACACAAACTGACAAAGTGAGATTGAGAGCTAAGTAGAATATTATATTATGTACTCGTGTTGCTTGTCACCTGGCTTTACTAGTTGAAGACAACTTGTTCTTAATGAACCAATTGCTGGGTTAAGCAAGTACTGCTTTGAGCTTTTCTGAAGTTGAGTTGATTATATATTAAATTTGTTCACGATGAAGTACCATGTAGACTAACTTTGCCTTTCTGCAAACTTCAATAATTAGCTGAATATATTGCTTCACTGATGTTGTTAGTTGTCCTTTTCAACGTCAAACAAGATTATTTCGTTTGTGACAGCTGTGATTGTTGCATGGGATTGAGTTTGAATTGATGGCATTTTTTCTTATCATTATATGCTGTGAACAGGGAATGGGAGAGCCTCTAAATAACTACTCTGCAGTGGTGGAAGCTATCAGAGCCATGATAGCTCCTCCATTTCAGCTGTCTCCCAGGAAGATTACACTCTCAACGGTATATTTTATTCTCTTACAGAATGTCTTTTATATTTGTCTTATTTTGCACTTATCAATGTCGGGATGACTTAGTTATTTTAAACCTTGTTAGTTCCCTGAAACTTCTGCTCTTAGTTGCATGGGAAGTGACTACTTGACTTGTGATTCTGATTAATTGCCAAATTGTGCACAGGTTGGCATAATACATGCTATCAAGAAGCTGCAGGGAGACCTACCAAACTTAAATCTAGCAGTGTCACTGCATGCACCAGTACAAGAAATCCGCTGTCAGATAATGCCTGCTGCAAGGGCTTTTCCTCTGGAAAAACTAATGAATGCATTACAAGAATACCAAGCTAGCAGGTTTTGTTTCTCTGGCTTGCATTCTGTATTATGAATTTGTCAACCTCTAATGACCGCCTTTTTTTTTTTTTTTTTTTTTTTTGTGTGGAGATGGTTAGAGTAACTCATTCTGTTTTTCTGTAGTCAGCAAAAGATATTGATCGAGTACATAATGCTTGATGCTATTAATGATGAGGAGCAGCATGCTCACCAGCTTGGCAAATTGCTCGAGACATTAGAATCAGTAAGCTTCAAAGTGCTAAGTTGCCGTATTTGCATTTAAGAGTTCTTATCCACAACTCTAATGCTGCTATTTCATGCAGGTTGTAAACTTGATTCCTTTTAATCCGATTGGTTCTCTAAGTTCTTATAGTACCAGTGACGATCAGAAAGTCGTCAAATTTCAGAAAATACTTAGAGGCACTTACAACATCCGAACAACAATTCGTAAGCAAATGGGTCAAGACATAAGTGGTGCATGCGGTCAGCTTGTAATCAAACTGCCAGATAAGAGGACCTCTTGCAATTCAGATATTGTAACAGACATTGAAGATCTTCGTGTTTGATTTTCCAGGTAAGATTATTTGAATTACAAATTCACTACCATTTATACACTTAATGAAGCATCACCGGATTTAGAAATTATTTCTAGTAGCCTTCGTCAACTCCAGTGACTCGGATCTTATACTTGCAAGAGTTTAGGTCATATTGTACATCTAGACTTTTCGTACTGTGTGTCATCCAATGCCAGAATTTAACTACTATTAAAATTCACTC
Organism: Schizonepeta tenuifolia; assembly: GCA_029490685.1. NCBI lineage: Eukaryota > Viridiplantae > Streptophyta > Magnoliopsida > Lamiales > Lamiaceae > Schizonepeta > Schizonepeta tenuifolia. Next base: position 89,209,067 of record CM055960.1, on the reverse strand, counting down.
GTCTCTGTTTTTGGCATGCTTGATGTTCATATAAATATTCTCTTTCTTAAAAGACTGCTTTACAAGCAGTGAATTCAGCTGCTGCTTCAAGAATTAGCAATACAGTAATACACGCAAGATCTGGTTGTTATCGAGCTGCGGAGTAAAGCCAATATTATATATCAATGATCTTGTAGCTTTTGTTATGCTGCTGTTTGTAGGGTTTTTTTTTTTGGGAGGAATCTGTTTGTAGTTTTTTTTTTTTTCGTGGAGAATCTGTTTGTAGGGTTCTGTTGATGCAACTATATGCTTTGATACCTTGTGTATAATATAATTAATATTAAGAAATCATTTTTTTTCCAAGAGGTCATCAGTCATGAGATTTTAGGAAGTCGATTACCAGTTAAGCAATGTATCGAAAACTTTATAGCCGAGTTCATTATATCTTAATATTTCTTGTGTTGAGTTGATATTTATGCACTGTTTTGCATCTTTTTATTTGAGACGTACTAAAAAATGGATATGGTTGATAAGATTTTGACGATGAAATACATAGGAGCACACACATATACGTAAGGATAGGGTTCAAGTATAAACTTATTCTAGGCAGAAATCAAATTAGAAACTTTTGTAGTTCGTAGATCTATATGCTATGCATTTCTATTCATTCATTCTTTGATAAATATAATAATAATATTTTTTCTAAGTAATAGTAATAACTAAAATTATAGTAGTATTTTTTTCCTTAAAAAAACTGGAAATCATATCGCTTTGAATGACCAGAGAATGAAAGAAAGGGAAGAACAATCGAGAGCGGAAGGTTCAAGTGCCTTGAGTGCGGGAGTGTACAAATTATCATATGGCATCATAAATTCTACTTTCATTTTACTACACAAAAATATTTTCTTTTAACCGAGCGCAAAGGCAAGACTGTGTGCGAGCGTGCTAAATTAAAAAAAATAAAAATGCAGAATTATTTATTTACCACAATTTTATCATGAGTGCCACACGATTTGAGTGGATTTGGCAATTAATTGACTATGTATGTATATCTGATTTGGAAATTGTCAATACACAGCGTCAAGATTATTCTCTTTGTAAATGCAGAAATCCAAAACTAATCACTGAATCAATAGCAATCAAGGGCATGAGATTTATCAAACTGCACGCCATGTTTATTGGATTAACGAAATTATCAATGTACACATGACCAGCAATATGGAAGAATATGAGATCTAATACAAAACATACAACAAATTAAAAAGACCAACCCATGCATATATAGTAATTAAAGAATATATCTTCAATTAATTCAAAGATGCTATATTTTAATTACCAAATTCTTCAAATTAATTTGTGGTCAAATTGATTCCATTACACTTAATTCATGAACTTTAACCTATATAAAGGGTGCAATAGTAAAGTTAATCATATATACTAGCTACAACTTCTTCTTCTTTTTTTTTCAGAATAATATTCTCGAATATATATATTTCCTCAATCGTTTTGAAATGGCTAAACTCTACGTGTCTTTCTTGGCTGCATTACTAATGAGCTTTATTCTTTTCTCAGGTAAGAATTTTATAGAATTTTTTCTTATTTTGGGAAAACAATAGTAATTTAGTGGTTGCTTTCATTGTTCAATCAATATATATGGTTCGGTTAAATTAGTAAAATAATAATAGTAGTTTTGACCAAGCTTGAAAATTACTACTACTGTTTTGACCTTATCGATGAATGAGAATGACACATAATTGTATGAAATAATCAAATTAAACCCCTAGCTTTTTGGCGTTTTTAGTATTCTTCATACTTCATACACATTATTTCAAAAAATTAAAAAATTTCTAAGTACTCTAAAATTAAATTATTTCTTAATGATGCTGCCTTAATGTTTGTATTATTTAAAAATCCGACTCAATAAAAATATTCAATAATTCTATTCGGACATACTATGTCTGGACATACTTGCTTGAAACAGGAAAAAAAATTATCCGATAGCCTTCAAAATTTCCTTCCTACTCATACCCCCCTCCGAAATATCGATCTCACGCACTCCACCCCCAAATTTTACTCTCATTCATACCCAACTCCTAAACTTGTGAATTTAAATTGGGATGAAACTTTATAATTAAAATTTAAAAGTGTATGTTTATTAATAACCAAAGTATGAAATTATGAAATTATATTATTAGTTAAGGAAATCCGTCAAATTCCTATTTTTACCATTATATGTCCAGACATAGTATGTCCAAATAGCACTATCCATATTCAAATAGCACTAAAATATTTTCCAATTTCTTTTGAAATGTTGGGGATGTGTGTCGGCCATGACTCGTCACACCGTCTTATAGAAGACTCCCGTTGACGTAATGTTTTTGGTCTGGCTAAGTACAGGTTGTTTTGGTAAGTGGCCAACTTGCGATATGGAAATAAAGTATCCTTGCGCAGATAAACTAGATGCATGCGCAAATGTGTGTGCTAGTGCAACTGGTTGGAATCTAGTGCAACAATCTACTTGCATTAAAAAAGGTGGCTCGCGCGGCGCGCCCGAATTCTACTGCGACTGCGTTTTTAGTTGTCCACCCAAGAACCGAAAGGGTTCTATTATCAATTAATTATTGTTAAATATATCCTTTTAAATTTCTATGTAATGTTTAAAGTAGAATAATAGTGGTGCCAGGTGAGTAAAGATGTGTACTCGTTAGAGTTTTTAAATAATAACGGCATCCGAATTAATCCAGTATCAATTTGTATGGGATTTTAAATTTATGTGTGTCATAACATACGTTGGATTTTTCTTTTTTTCCAAATTAAATTTACGTTGGATATAAACAAACTGATAGATGGAATGTAGAACTATGATAAGATTTGAAACTTTGTCATCACGCTTGCAGCTATATTTTTCATTTTCTCAAGTTTTCTATATAGGGAATATTCATTATTAAATCTAAGTGGCACGGTAGAAGCTGAGATCGACGTGGATAAAAAATGGTGTTTAATAAAAACATCAGATGGTTAGCGAAAACTGCTATTGATGTTGATAAATTTCATGTGTGGAACGAATCTTTGTTCTTTATAAATGGTCTCCTCCATATTCCATATTCGTGTTTTTAATAAAAAATTACTTTGCTCTAAAAAAATTTAAAATAACAATATTATATTAAAATTATTCCATGTTCGTGCAAATTTCAGCATGTATGAGGTTTAAAGTTCAATCACCCCTTTCACTCCCCTTTTCTCCAAAAAAAAAAAAAAAAAAAAAAAAAAAAAAAAAACACTCTCCTAGATTAATATTAAAAAGTAAAAAATGCATAGAAATATATTAACTTTGCTCTATCTATCATTTTGCACATGACTTGATCTTTTTCCGTAAAAACACCAACTTTCAATTTTGTTCAATTTTTCCTAATTTTAAACCCGCCTACATAATTGGCGCCTATGTGGCAACCAAACATGTGCCTACCTCTTTTGTCTGACAAATTTAACGAGATAATTTTAGAAGTTTTGTACGACGTTGTTTCATATCTGAATTACATTCTTCCAAATTTTTCTCTCATGCGAATTCGCAAAACATATGACAATTTTATGGCGAAATAAAACAAAATTCTTTACATTTACATTAGGGTTATTGGCCTGTAAATTACTGAACTTTTTCCAAATTCCCGAATTGCAACCGTCAGTTCAGTTTTGGCCAATTAAATATGATACTTTTAATTTGTTTTAGTTTGCAACCATTTACATTATGTCATCTTTCTCATTTTGATCTATAGCGTTATGATTCAACAATATAGAAGATCTGATCGAAAATTTCGTGTTAGAGAAAAAATGAACAACACTGAAAATTAGTGATTTTATGAAAAAAAAATATTAAAAATCATGTATAAAATAAAAGACTGAGTAATGCTCATGTATTTTTGTGCATTTTTTACTTGGCGCTTATAATAAGTGTCAGTAGAGTGGCCTGAACCCGACCCAATCCAGCAGGCCAAAAAGTAGGTCGAATCGGTTCTGGCTGAAACAAAAATTGGGCCTTTGAAAATCATACCCCAATCTAAAAAATTGTGATCCAGTTTATGACTTTGTTACTTGCTATTATGATTATTATTATTATTATTGAAAGTTCTTCATTTTTTTCTCCAAAAAAAGAAAATGCAGATATAATCCATTTTGAAGGCCAAAACTCCCACTTCACTGCAATTCGATTGTGGTTACGAATGTTGAATTTTTTAAAGATTAGTCACAAAATTGACCGTAAGTGGGGCAGTCAAATTGATCTCAAAGTCGGGAGCGCGTGTTTGTAAATTATAACTTAATCAATAAAATTTGAGAAATTTATTTATCACTTACTACAATGAAATATTTTGTCATGAGTGCCACAAGAATGAGGTGAATTGGACTTTTGATCTGGAAATTGTTGATACCCTCCATGAATCCACGTTTTTTATTTTTATTTTTTTATTTTGGAAATAGCTATCAATTAGGGCATAACATTTGCAATTATATTTTATATATTTAATTATTGTTGATGGTCGCCATGTGTATTGCATAGGTCTTATTATAATGTAGGTATGATAAGCAAGTATTATGCATGGAATATGAGATCTAGTACCACACTTAGGAGGGTTTAAGAAAAGTAAGATAAACAAACTCATTATTTTGAATTTGTGTGAGATTTGAAATATAATAAAATGTAGGGTGATGTCTTAAAATTAAAAAAAATCACACTTTTAATGGACGTACCAAAAAAAATATTCATGACACTCTTTGCGGACGGAATGAGTAAGAGATACTAGCTACAATAATTAAAGAATAAATCACTGTTTTTTTTAAGAGATAAATCACTGAATTCTTCAAATTATTTTGCTGATTAAGTTATTCCATTAGATTTAATTGATATCATTTCACCAAATTCTTCAAATGTAATCGCTGATTAAGTAATTAATTAGATTTAATTGATGAATTACTCAACCATATAGGCCTATAAAAAGGGTGGGATAATATACAAAGTTGATTATAGTACTAACCTTTTCTCTTAGTATTTTCTCCAATATATTTTTCTCTTATTATATAAAGGGTGGAAGTAGTTAAAATGGCTAAACTTTTTGGATCATTCTTGGCTGCATTACATATGTGCTTTATTCTTGTCCCGGCTATATATAATTTCTTTTCTTGTTTAAAGAAATGACACATGCTATTTTTGTGGTTTCTTACCTTCAAATTACATGTTAAATACATTAAGGTTACTTAGTCATCAATTTATGGTAACAGGCATGTAATTAATCTTTAATTTAGAATATTGGTGTCAAATAATTCAAGACAGATGATGATTTCTACACTACATGTCTTTTTAATTTTATATATAAATATTGTGGGAACTGGATAGCCGATGCCTTTGGTGCTTAAACGGTACGGGTAGGGTACCCTACCCGAAAATATCGGGTACCCGATCCCAATTTTTTCAAAATTTTGATACCCTATCCCGACCCTATGTTAAAAATTGGGTACCCAAATACTCGAGCGGGTAATCCCGATCGGGTATTAGGGTACCATAATTACCCGAGCATTAGTTCAAATCAAAATTATAACACATTAACACAGTTAAATTTATCTCAAATTGCGATAACCATAACAATCAATAATTGATAAAAAAAATAATAATAAAAAGACGTAACAATACGTCAATCACAAAAAATGTATATGCAACCATAAACTTAACAGTAAAACAAAACCAACACCATTAATCGATAAACATAAAACCATAATTCCATAAGCAACATAATAAAAAAACATAAAACATAATTAATTTCATAAGCAATCGAATAAAAAATGTCACCAGACCCACCAACACCATTAGTCTTTCAACATAAACCCATAAGCAACTTAATTATCAAGTCATAACATTAATACTATTAGAGAAACTACCATATATTGTATATATATAAGAGAAATTAGGGTTTAGGTGTACAAATATAATAGATTTATAATATATATAAATAAATATAATATATTAAATTAAAATTTCGGGTTTACTTGGGTACCCGGATCGGGTATCGGGTATACCCGATACCCGAAATTTTTAAAATTCTCATCCCGTATCCCGACCCTTTTACCCAAACATGCGGATAACGGGGGCCCAATACCCGTCGGGTTTCGGGTCGGTACAACACTACCCAATTACCCGCTACCCATTTAAGCAGCCCTATATATATAGATTGGGTAAACCCTCACCTATGTAATAGCCAAGAAATCACACTTGGAATTAAAATTAATTAATCTATTGAGACGCCTATGAGATTTGAACTTGATATCGAGATTAGGCTCCCTGCAGCCGCGAGTATTTGAGCGAGCTCATTGACCACTTTGATCGCCACGTGTTGGCGAGCTCGCAGCACTCATATTGGCGAGCTCGAGCTAGCCAATTTTTTTTTAAATGAAAATAAATATTTTATTCATTTAAATTAAAAACATACATGGAAAAAATGTAAAAAATTACATGTCTCCGAAGCGTTTCCAAATTTCTTCGATCAAATCATCCTCGAGTTTTGCGTGTGCTCTTTGGTCTCGAAGGCTTTCTTTCCGCTTCAGGTAGTCTCGAAAGCTATCCGGGGCTCCTTGTCTCGTACTCGAACTCGGTTGGGCTTGGGAGGTTGTTTCTTCGTCCGGACTCCAATTAGTTACAGAAACGCCTCATCTTCAACTATCATGTTATGCAAAATAAAGCAAGCATACATGATGTCTGATAAAGTCTCTCGGAACCAGGAAAACGTCGGCCTACTAATTATTACCCAACGAGCTTTGAGAACGCCGAAAGCTCTTTCCACGTCCTTGCGTGCGGCTTCTTGTTTCTTCGCAAATAAACATCTCTTCGGCTCGGTTGGGCACGGGAGAGTTTTCACAAAGGTTGGACAAGATGGTTAAATGTCGTCAGCTAGATAGTAGCCCATCTTGTGCTGAGTGCCGTTTGCGAAGAAAGTTACCGCGAGGCTCTTTCCCTGCAGAAGATCTTGGAACACGTCAGACTGGTTGAGCACATTGATGTCGTTGTTCGAGCCGGCAACTCCGAAAAATGCGTGCCAAATCCATAAATCTTGAGAGGCAACAACTTCAAGCACGACTGTGGGGTGTCCCTTCTTCTGATTCGTGTACGTCCCTCTCCACCCATTCGGGCAGTTCCTCCACTGCCAATGCATGCAGTCGATGCTACCAAGCATGCCCGGGAAGCCGTGCTTCGATTCGTGCATTTGCAAAAGCCAGTTGCAGTCAGCCGTGTTTGGTGCCCGCAAATACTCGCCGCCGAATGCAAATATGATCGCTCGACAAAAATAATCAAGCGATTGCCGACCAGTGCTGTCTCCCATCCGTAGATACTCGTTGTATTGATCAGCGCATCCGCCATTTGCGAGTTGCCGCAAAGCCATAGTGCATTTCTGGAGTGACGTGAACCCCAGTTTCCCGTTGCATCCGCGCGCTGCTGAAAATAAGGCTCTCGAGCCTCAACCGCCCTGAAGATTGTGTTGAACAATTTTTTGCTCATATGAAATCGGTGTCGGAACACGTCTTCGCCCCACGTTGGAAACTCAAAGAAGTAATCCGCATTAAGACGGATCTCGGCATCAAGGCGGTCACGAGGCACCACCGTCCTTTTCCTCTTTGAACTTTGGGCGGCAACGGCGGACGCCGCCGCCTCCTCCTCCTCCTCCTCTTCCTCGGCGAGTGCGTCGGCGGCCTTCGACATGAGATTGCCGAACATGACGGGAATTTGAGCACCAAATTGTCGGAATTCTTCCATTCTAGAGTTGAAATAATCGTCATCGCCCGACATGATTTTTTAAATGAATGAAATAAACAAAAATATGAAGGTGTTGAGGAGATTTGAGAGAGAATTGAAGAGATTGGTGTATGAAATAAGGAAGAAAAATGATGTATTTATAGGTGATTTCAAACTCGCTGGTGACCGTTGGCGATCGCAACGGCTAGCGATCGCGCCAACCAGCGATCGCCAAGTGTCCTCTCACGTCAGCGAGCTCACATGTGCTTGAGCTCGGCGTAGAGAACACGCTTGCACACGCGCCGAGCTCGCCAATAAAGTGTGAGCGTGTTGGCCAAGCTCGTTGTCCACAGCCTTATGCACGTATGTTAATTTTTTGATATGGTGAGTCATTTTTTTGTTTATTTATTAATATAAAATTCATTAATTGTATGCATAATCTTTTGAAGATCTCGATATTTGCAAGGCCACTTTTCATCACATAAGGTGCAACGTAGGAGACGAGCATGCTTGTGATCCTTTTTGTACAAAAAAATTTCATCCGGCTAACTTTATTAGATCATTTTGTGATCTTGAGCTGGGACCGGATATCTATACTCTTTGTGAGTGTACGTATTTTGTCATTAAACCGTGATTAAAAATTTACATGTGGTCGCAATTGCTTACCATATTAAAATACTCAAATAAAACCGATTAATATCTTAGTATATTGTATTTTCTAAACTTTATATCTCGGTACTTGTCGATAGATAAGTGAAAATAAATATTTTAAAAAAAGATCGTTAATAAATTTGACGGTCATAAAAAGTTACTAAAAATGGTAAATTTCAACTTTCTCGTACTGTACTAAAACACATCTACATAAATTTCATCTTTAAAATAATATTAAAAATAAAGAAGTAACTTATTACACTGTACGTAAACTTATACTCCAGTTGGCCCAGCCTAAGCCCAACCGCAGCCCATAGTAGCCAAAAACAATTGGTCCTCTAAAAATCATAGCTTAGTCAAACCAATTTAATAAAAAGTACGAGACATATGTGAAAATAAATATAAAATTAAATTACTAACAGATACATTCATAGTACAAGGAAATCCAAGATCCCACGCAAATGGCTGTTAATACGGATTTCAGGTATTTGGATAATTCGGTTCCAATTCGGAACTCGACCGGTAATTGGATATTTGATATCCGAAATTAATGGGATTGGTATGAGTTGTAGATTTATTTTTCAGTTTTTGTGGTATTATACCCGTCCTGTCCCGTTATATTCGGAGAACTGCCCGATTTTAAATTATATATGATTTTTTTATATTTAATATTAAAGACAATGGAATTAAAATTAAAAGAATAATAAAATACATTTGCTCTCTTTCTCACGTTCGCGTAAAGAACTTTGATATTTTGAATGTTGATGAATGAGGATAAATTTGATATTTGAAAATGTGACTTTATAATTGTAGTATTGAATTGTTGATGATCATTGTGGCTTTTGAGTTGATTTTTGAACTTTCATTTATTAATTGTATAGTTTTATTTTAATTTTTAATCTATTACGTAGCATTGATTTTTTTTCTTAAGCGAATAAAAAATAGCATAAACATATTTTAAATTTACAGAAAAAAAATATTCATGTTTAAAAAACTAGCATATAACCTGTCGAAAATCGACGAAAAATTATATTAATATTTAATAATAATAAAATTATTAGATAGTATTAATGGTGATATATTAAGAGAAATATTATTTTTTAATTATTTAGGGTTAAATAATTCGATTATACAATCTACTAAACTCGCTTAGAATTTATATGCCCTTCAACACATCTCAAAATCAATTAAAAAGTAATTTTATTACATGTTTACGACTCAAACCATGTAGTTATGTTTGTTAAAATTTTATTTTACATTCTCTTTTCTTTCGATTTCTAAAAAATATCCGTATATCAATAATCGTCGATTGGAAATTGCCCTGTCTACTGCCACAGTTCCGCGTCGGAATCGACCCGTGGACCACGACTCTGATTTAAAATTGTATAATTTATAAAACTCATTTAGAATACATATAGACCCAAAATTTGATAAGAAAAATTGATTGTACTATTCGTTCAAGTCCTTAACCATACAATAATGTTCGCTAATCACAATTATAAATTATGAAAAGTTGAAAACTCAATTACAAATAACGTGAAAATTAATTCATGGATGAGTATTTTAGATTTTAGAATGTACATGAAAAAAAATGCATAAAATGAAGAAAAATTTCCCTAGTTCAGGTACCCGCGTTGGACATTGACTCGTTTACTGCTACGGTTCCGTGTCGAAATTGACCCATTGACCACATTTTTTATTTATAAGTGCATAATTTATAAAACTCGTTTAAAATTTATATAGACCCAAAATTAATAAAAAATTAATTATACTATTTGTTCTCATTTTAATTGTATAGTATAGTAATATTTACTAATTACGATTATAAATTATGCAAAGTTCGAAACTCCACTACAAATAACGTAAAAATTAATTCATAGATAACATTTCTAAATTTTAGAAAAATACATGAAAAAAATTAATAAAATTTAAAATTTAAAATAAATATGAATAAAGAATGGAAATGTGCCACATCGGATTGCATCGGAATCGGCCAATTGACCACGAGTCTGATCTATAAGTGCGTAATTTATAAAACTTGTTTAGAATTTATATAGAGCCAAAATTGAATAAAAAAAATTGTATAGTAATATTCACTAATCACAATTATAAGTTATGTAAAGCTGGAAACTCAACTACAAATCACGTAAAAATCAATTCATAGATGACGATTCTAGATTTCAGAAAAATATATGGAAAAAATGAATAAAATAATATTTAAAATAAATAAGAATAAATAATTGAAATGTGTCACGTGAGATCTCGAGTTAAGGTGTCTGTTGGGAATTGACCCGTCTACCTAAATAATTGATAAATTAAAAATTAATTATTTTTTATCAAATTAAATAAAAATTATTAGAATATTTCAAAAATTAATTCGACCAACCAATACATTAACCAATTATTTTGGAACCATTTATTCTGTCAACTAAAAAAAATGTATAGTAATATTCACTAATTACAATTATAAGTTATGCAAAGCTGGAAACTCAACTACAAATCACGTACAGATCATTCATAGATGGCGATTATAGATTTTAGAAAAATACGTGGAAAAAATGAATAAAATAAAATTTAAAATAAATAAGAATAAAAATGGAAATGTGTCACCTGAGACCTCGAGTTGAGGTGCATGTCAGTTGGGAATTGATACGTCTACCTAAATAATTGATAAATTATCAATCAAATATTTTTTTATCAAATTAAATAAAAATTATTAGACTATTTCAAAATTTAATTCGACCAACCAATACATTAGCAACATTAGCCAATTATTTTGGAACCATTTATTCTTTCAACTAATAAATTGGTTTCCTACGAAAAATAATTTTCTATTGGCCAATAAATATATTGATCAAATTAAATTAAATTAAACTAAACTATAAAAATATAGTTATTTATTCGGCCGATTGATAAATAAATTGGCCAAATAAAACTGATGGAGCAAAAGATGAGAAAATACACATTAATTCTATGTATTTATAGGCTTTTCAATAAGTGAAATTTCATTGAATAACCGATGTGGGACACGAGATTTTAGTAGATATTTAAAATCTATTATTTTACATTTAAAAATTCAAAAATTTGAGAATTTAGATAAATAGAAATGGAGAATTAAGAAGGGTGTCACGTAGGATTTTTTCAAAGCAAGAATCGTTTTCCTTTTAGTAATATAATAATAATAATAATAATAATAATAATAATAATAATATAATGATGATTAACTTTCTTGAAAGTTTGTATCTATTATTATCACTATTTATGGGTAATTAAGTACACAAACTCAACATAATCGTGTATTAATAGTAATTAACGCGTTCAAGGCATGACTGCATGTACTAATAGCCATTAATAAACTTTAAATGTATAGGTATGATTTAAATATATTTTCTCAATTCACGCAAGAGAAGATTTTATTGGGAAATAATTAGTTAATGATCAGTAGTATATATATAAACATGATTTACAGAAGAATGGAACCAAAATCGTTGCAACTGTATATGAATTGAGTAAAAGGCTTGAACTTCAAGATTTAAAATGGCAAGGCTCTTGGCATCTTTCTTGGCGCTTTGCATTTGCCTCACTCTTGTTTCAGGTAACATATGAATATATGATAAAAAAAAAAATGATAAATAGATAATATGGCCACAAGAAATTGATTAGATATATATATTTAATTTTATTTTTGTACTTTTGGACAACCAATTATCAAATTTAGTCTCTGAATATGTCAATAATTTACTATGCTATTCTTTTATTCTTTTATAAAAATGAACGTAATATTTTTTTTTCACAATATCAATATATATACTTGAAAAATAAAAAAATATTAATTCAATTTCATTCGTTGAGCGCAGGTTGTTTGGGGAAAACATGTGAATTTGATTTACATAAACCTTGTAATACAGCAGATCCATATTCTTGCGCTAATATTTGCAAGCAAAGTGGTCTTGGAGGATCTCGTTTTGTTGCTGCATATTGTTCTGTTGATTATTTTAAGAAATCTACCTTTTGTACTTGTACTTATACTTGTTAAACAAACAAGTATAAATATCTATAATGTGATAAATGTAACTTCTCTTCTTATTACAATATGTTATTATTTGGTAGCATTTTAGATGTCTCACTCAGTGACTTTAGTTTAGAAGCATGTGACAATAATAATTAAATCAGTCATTTAAATGGGTATTATATTATACAATAAAATTTTATTATAACATATTGAATACAATAATTTACGTTTATCACCAGTGGCAAATAGAGGGTTTTTTTTTATAAAAAAAATCCCCTTATATTTATGTACTTAAAAAGAACAATTTTAACACTTTCGTTCGAAGATTTCAATTTATCACCTTCCTAGGATATATTTGTACGTATCTTCAAGAGTTAATACGTGAAAAATACCCTTTTTTTCAAAAGTAAAAATAAAGTATATTCTATAATTTATAAAAGATAAATAATACCTCATATGTATATTGCTCATGTATATATATATGATGAACACATGTATGTTGCGATAGTCATCATGTATGATTCAAATATATGTTATTCGTTATGTATGATATGATATTAATGCATGGGGTATTATTATTATTATATTTAAGAATATTATTTATTTTTATTTTTGAAGAAGTAGTATTTTAATTTTTCACTCTATCTTCAAATCCGTATGCAGTAAAGTTGAGGGTTCAAACGGATAAAAAAAAAGAAAAAGAAAAACAAAAGATGTTTCATAATCTATTTTAAAAAAAGAAAATCTAAATACTAATTACTACTGTTTTCTTTCTCTAGTTCTCTCCGGGTCCATGCAAATAAGAATTTTGGAGAGAAATAGAAAGAGAAACGCTTCACCGTTTACAGAGTGTGGTGACAGAGACGCCACGGCTCACGGCAGTTGACCGTTAAATTCGACTGTCTCCTTGCGCCATAGTTAGGCATAGTACCGCCCATTTCAACTGTCCCTACTTTTCAAATTAATTAACAAATTAGCCTACACTTTTCGTACAACTCATTTAGGGTTTCGGAGTTTCCAAACACAATTCTTCTCAAGAATATACCCACATTATATACTATATACATTATCTATGTCAGCGGCAGTACCTAATCATTTTTTTTTCCTTGTAAAATCCGAAAGTCTTGGGCAGATTTAAATACAAATTCTTGACGGGTTTACCCAAGACCAATTTTGCCTAAACATCAGACCAATTTTTCCTTCTTCTTTTATAGTTCACTACTTCTGTTGATTGCTAGATAAGTTTTGATTTGATTGTTTGCTGCAAGTTTTGATTTTTCGTTCTTCATTATATACTGCTAGTTTTGGTATTTAAAGAAATTAAGAGATCATGGCTGTTGTGGGAGACTTAGCAGTCAAGTTTTGTGGGATTATCAAGAAAGAGGGGGCTGTTGATTCGAGGAAGGGTGTTTTTGGTGTCCCAATTAAGAGAAATGGTGTTTGTGCACTTAATCCTAGGAAGTTTAGAACTAGTGAGTCTAGAATTGTTGGAGTTGAGGCAGTGATGCAAGTGGGAGTGGAGAATGCAGAGGTTTGTCGGGATTCGAAGAGTTTGGAAGGGGCTCTGGGGTTTGATGTAGTTACAGAAGTCGAATTGAGGGAGAAGGGGTTCTTGGGGTTGAGGAAGACGAAGCTCGTGTGCACGATAGGGCCAGCGTGCTGCTCGTTGGAGGATCTGGAGAAGCTGGCGATGGGAGGGATGAATGTGGCTAGGCTTAATATGTGTCACAACACTAGGGAGTGGCATCAAGATTTGATTAGGAAGATTAAGAAGTTGAATGAGGAAAAGGGGTTTTGTGTTTCTTTGATGATTGATACTGAAGGTAGTCAGATTCATGTGGTTGATCATGGTGCTCCTTCCTCTGTTAAAGCAGAGGTATTTGGAAATTTATGTGACAGATTTTTTATACTCATATAGTTGAATTTGTTTTTTTTTTTTTTGTTTTGTGATTGTGTTCAATTTCTGATGATTGTTAGGATGGTTCAATTTGGTTCTTCACCAATGAAAAATTTGAGGGTACACGGCCATTTACGATTCAAGCAAATTACGAAGGTTTTGCTGAAGGTATTTACTCTATGAAAGTAGATTAGTAAGTTTTACTAGGTGTTTTTATGACTGTGGTTGTTTCTGACTATTGGCCTACTCTTCAGGTATACAAGTAGGAGATGAGATTGTTATTGATGGAGGAATGGCAACCTTCGAAGTGGTGGAAAAGGTTGGGAATGATCTGCGTTGTAAGTGCACGGACCCTGGCTTGCTCTTGCCACGAGCTAAACTTAGCTTTTGGAGAGATGGAAAGCTTGTTGAGAAAAGTTATCAACTTCCTACTTTGTCACCTAAGGTAAAACCAAATCAATTTAATTGAGATTGAATTTCATGCTATTATTGTCCTTCCAATAGTTGGTTCTACATTGCCACGATATATATTGTTCTAATAAATAAAGTAATTGGTGCTATTAAGGATTCTTGTTAACTTGTTTATGTACAAATTATATGACGAAAACAGGATTTGATAGACAAACTAAAAGTGAAACTATGGATCAACAGTAAACTATTTGTTTCTGAACTTGCTTGAATGAAGGTTTATAGAAGTATCTTTGTCTGAAGTATATCTGTTTCGTTCATCAGGATTGGTCGGACATAGATTTTGGAATTTCTGAAGGTGTCGATTTTATTGCTATGTCGTTTGTGAATGATGCTGGTGCTGTCACACATTTGAAGAACTACATTTCCACCAAATCCTCAAAGTAAGTGGGCATCTCGTATTCGACTCTCAGTTTTAATGATTTCCGTTAAAATGTAAGTTTTGAATCACGCTTCTCGTATTTCTATGTATGATGATTTGATTGTTACCAATCATTCACTTACTCTGGCGATGCTTCCATTTGCTTCTTATAGAGTATGCAAAATGATAGAAATTTGTTGTTTGCAGATCAATAAAAGTATTGGCGAAGATAGAAAGTATGGAGGCTCTTCATAAGTTGGAAGAGATCGTTGCAGCTTCTGATGGAATCATGATAGCAAGAGGAGACCTTGGTGTCGAGATTCCACTAGAACAAATTCCAACGGTACAGGAGGAAATTACTTATGTTTGCAGGCAGCTTAACAAGCCGGTAGTGGTAGCTTCTCAGCTTTTGGAGTCGATGGTCGAATATCCTACCCCAACAAGAGCTGAGGTACCTAATTATTTTTTCTCCTTTCAAAGAAATAGTTTATAATTAGTTGATTTTAATATAAAGTCTCACCTTTTTACACAACTTCTTGATTCACCAGATTAGGTGTACATTGCAGTTTAACCAAACTATGAATTTTAGTAAAGTGTTATTCTCAAAAAAAAAAAAAAAAAGAAGAAGTGTTGTTTTTCAATTTAATATTTCAGAATTTGAACTAAAAAAGTGATTTTTACAAAATAGTGTAAAAGAAAGAAAAGAGAAGAAATGACAGTAGTATTTGGTGTTGTGCTATAGGTTGCTGATGTGTCAGAAGCCGTTCGCCAATATGCCGATGCACTGATGCTCTCTGGAGAGTCGGCTATTGGACCATTCGGGCAGAAAGCTCTTTCTGTGCTGCGGATGACCAGTAGTCGTATGGAACTATGCTGTCGTGAAGAGAACAGGCAAAACGTTCTGTTACAAAATAGCCTCGGAAAATCTTTGCCGGACCAAATCGCTGAGCAAATATGTAATGCTGCTGCAGGAATGGGTATGTTTGGTGCCAATCTCTCACTGCCAAATAATCTCATATGATTAATATTGAAAACTTAGTTTATATACTTAAGTTGTGTTTATTTTGATTGCAGCAAACAACTTAGGGCTAGATGCAATATTTGTGTACACGAGACACGGTCAAATGGCATCGGTGATCTCACGGAACCGTCCAAATCCTCCCATATTCGCGTTCACAAACAACAGCAGCACGAGGATGGGTCTTAATTTGCAGTGGGGAGTGACTCCACTGCTTGTGGATCTTTCAGATGATATGGAAGCTAACATCAGCAGATCTGTGGATCTTTTGAAGATGAGAGGGTTGATAAAGAATGGAGATACGGTGTTGGTCGTCTCGGACATCATTCCGACCTCCACAGCACAGACCGTGTTCCAGTCGATTCAGGTCAAAACTATTGTGTGAGTATGTTGGTTTATGTCTGCTTGGATTTTTTATTTTTATTTTTTTTTGGTGATTGTAACATTAAATTTTAAAGACCATGTCACGAGTGTGCTTGGATTTTAGATGCCTTACTTTGTTCTACAACATTAGACATGTTTAAATATCTAGTTGAATTGATGTACACTATGGGTGAAACTCTTCAATCTCTCCCTCTCTCACTAGCCTCAATCTTGTACTGGCCATTATGAATAAGATCAACAAATATTTTTAATTTCATTCAAATTTATTAGATACCTTTTGAATTGGATTTTTTTTTTTTCAATTCACCCAATTTTCCAATATAATCCATGTTAAGATTTTTCATTTGTGCATGTTTGGGATGAGCCCGAGTGTTGTGGAGGGTCATCTTTTTGTTTCATGCATTTGTTCTTAATCTATCAATCTACTTAAGTTTCTTTCAAAATTTAAAAAAAAATAAAAAATAAAAAATGCATGTGGTGATAGTAACTTGCGTTCTATGCATTAATTCAACGCATCAAGTAACATGAAATCGAAAATTTCAAAAAAAAAAGAAAAAGAAATAAGAAAAGTAAATTGTAGAAACTAAAAATTGAGGACCACTTTTATTTAATGTTTGGAATTTTTGCAAGATGAAAAAATGGTCAGAATTTGTCCACTTTTATCTTTAAGTGAAGCTGGAAAGAAGCATTTGCAAGATTTACCTGCAAAACTGAATTTTGAAAGTGATGAGACAAATATGTCACCATATATTATTGGGGGGGGGGGGGTCAGAAAATCTTAAATACTTGAGTATCTTTCTTGAAAATCATGTCTATTGCCAAATACGAGTATTTGTTTCCTTCTTGTTTTTATTAATTTATTTTTATTTTTCGTTTGATCATTACTCTTCTGATTAGGCTACACAAGAAAAAGAAGGATATAAAAAATAAGAAAATTTTATCACAATATAGTAAAAGTAGTTCCCACATTTTTTATCCCATATTATCAAATAGAGTTTGAGACAATATTAGCATACCAATATCCGATAATAAAATCACTACGAATAGGAGCGAAAAGAAGGGGGAAAAATGATTGAACCTACATGAATACTTATTCACTTTACAAGTAGTGTAAAAAATAGAAAACATAGTGTATTACTCCTTCTTTTCACGAAATGATTGTCACTTTTACCATTTAAATCTGTCTACAAAATGATTGTCATTTTTATTTATAGTAGTAGGACTCACATAATATATTAATTTAACCTTATATTTCTCACTACTTTATTCAATTTTATTATGAAACTCTTACTACACTCACAACAATACCCAATATTATTTACTATTACCTATCATTTTCTTAAACTCGTGATGTCCAAAATGTGAAACTATTTTGTGAAGGGAAGAAGTACATTTTTCATCACTTTCCATGATAGAGAATGAAGCCTTAAGTAGCAAAATTAGTTTACCAAATTTCTTTCCATCCATACAATAAAGTGAAGTAAATAATTCCATTGTCGCCCCCACCTATACTTACCATAAATTAAAATGTGGGGCTCACCACAACAGGCACTTTAAAGTCTTTAATTTAGAATGGGATTAATTCGCTAACTCTTGTATTAACTTTGACACATCATGTAGAAAATCTTGCTAACTCTTTTTTTTGAGAAGAAATGGCTAGCTAACTTGATAAGCTAGCATTTAATGTTACAGATGATATGTCAGTGAAAAGTTAGTACTGCATGATTAATTCTTATACGTTGTCTACCTCCCTCCATGGCCATATATCTATCTACGTCAAACATAAAATAATAATCCAAAATATTCATAGTCTAATATTATTTATACTTAGAAAAATAGGTGAAAATAATAATTACATTAAGGGCGTGTTCACGTAGGATTATAAATTTATACTTTTAAATAGCTAGATAAATATTATGAGGTATAAATTTATACTTCATTGAAAGACTACAAGTATTATATCATGTTTGATTGGAGTGATAATATACTTATTGCTAGAGTCTTAAGGGGGCCACAATATTTATAGTATCTTATTCACTTTGGATAAAATTGATAAATAAAGGAGAAATAATCTAAAACACATGAAAGGTATAATATTAAACTTCCATTTTAAAGGTATAAATTTATACTAGGAACGAGAGTTTATCTAGTGTGCACCAAAGGTAGCGGCTGCGGATTCCACGACATAAAAGAAAAAGAAAAAAATTTATACTATGAGTTATGGAAAAGGGATTATCCGAAACTTTATACATCCTACCTTAATTTTTTTTAAATAAAAAATAAATAATATATAAGAAAGTAAAATAATATTACTCCCTCCGTCCTGTTCAAATTGGCCAGTTTCTTTTAGACACGAGGATTAAGAAGTGTAGTGATTAAAGTGATATAAATTATTTTTTAATTGATAAAGTGATACTGAAGTGACATAAAGTGGTGCTGAAGTAATATAAAGTGAATAAAGTGATTTTTTAATTTTTGCCAAAAAAAGAAAGTGACCAACTTGAACGGGATACCCAAATAAGAAAGGTGGCCAACTTGAACGGGACATAGGGAGTATATCTTATTTTTTCCTTAGCACCGTAACGATAATAATAGTCTATGAAGGGGTGATATTACCACGTCATCACCCAGATATCCGACGGCTCCAGACCACCAGCCCCCCACCTCCACAAAAATGCCGCGCCACAAAACAAAATTCTGGCGCACATTAGCCATCCACATCCCGCCATTTCTACAATACGCCGGGGGTGCTACCTCAACTCGACAACCGTCCGCCGCTCTCTCTTGGTCACACCTTCACGCTTCCTTTCTCTTTCGTATCAAAATTCACATTTTCCACTGACCTCTCATAGATTTATATCTTTTGAAGTTTGTATTCGAGTTTTTCGTAGCTGTAATGGCTTGCCTTCAGCTGTTAAAATCAACTCCTTCAAATTCACACTCAAAATTCGGCTGTATCTGCGCGGAATTCAGTTTGCAGAAAAGGAGAAGAATTAGGCTTCGGAATTTAGGAAGCGCTAATGATTACAGGAGATTTAGGGTTATTTGTAAAGTAGAAGACGGTGGTAAGCAAAGTAATGGTAAGTAGGTGCGTTCGTTGTGATAATTTTCTTAAAATTTTCGACGATTTTACTCATTTTAGCTGTACAATACTGTTTGAATTATCGGTAATAGTAATAATCATTGATGAGCCTGCTTTTCTAAAACTTACTATTTGATGCAAACTTTCCAATATGTTATTACTGTGATCATGATCATGTCTGCGACTGAGTCGGTAGCCTTGACGTGTAGCGTATTCTTAGACGTCGTTGTTTATTGGAAGGCGAATGATGGATTGTTCAGTGCCACGTCTCATTGTTAGATGAAGTTGCAGATGATTGTGGTCTGCGTGAATTGAATCTATAAGGGAACTGTTTGTTGTTCAACTAAGAAATAGCAGTATGTATGAACTGATTAGTCATTACTGCGATCATGAACGTGTATGCGACTGAGTTGGCAGCTTTGATGTTCTAGCTCATTCAGTTTCGTGACTGTTACTAAAAGGGCGTTGTTTGTTGTTGAACTGATAAGTCAGAGTATGTTCGTAATGTTCGTCATTGATGAACAACATGAAAATTAGTGATGGACAGAATTTTATTTTTCATTTGGTGACTCCCACCGCGTATTGATGGTATAACAAATGAGAAGGAAATGCAATTGCTTGTTTACGTGGTAATTATTGTGCAAGGGCGCGAGAGGTGGATGAAAAGGAAATTCATAAGATGTCGAATAGACCCAAGTAAATGTTCATGTGTAACTAGTCTGTTATATATATATATATATAATGTTTTGAATTCTTGTATCTGAGTCTTTGATAACAATCTTATATCTTGACTTGAGTTTAAAGGCCCATGCTCCTTCTGCAACTGTGATTAATGGGATAGGATAAGAGAAGTGAATCTTCAATATTTCCTCAATTCTGTTTTCTTTCACTGCCTCTATGCACTGTATTATAACACCCTGACTCCCATATGGGCATGCACTTGCACACACTCGTAGATATACATTTAATTGTCTGATTCATGTTAAAAAGCACAAAAGAGATATAGTATTAGAGAACAGTCTCTTTCCATATTAAAGATTGCAACTCCTGTGTATGTGTTTGATCAATTTCCTCTGGTCACTTATTTGTGGCTTTATGTCTCAGGTGAAGAACCACCCGAGTCTTTATTTATGAAGGAACTACGAAGAAGAGGAATGACTCCCACTTCTTTGCTTGAGGAAAAGAATAGAGGCCTTGAGAAAGAGGAGGAAATAAAGTTTAGGGAAGAAGATGGGGGTTGGAGTTACTCCAGAAGAAATGGCATCAAAACTGGTGCTGAATCAAATCCGGCTGATCAAAGGGAAGTGTCCATGGCACTTAATAGTGAAGGTCTTGAGGTAGAAAGATTCCAGTTTGAGCTCAACATCATTTATGGCTACTTTGTTGAGTCAAATAATCTAGCATGCTGCCTTAAGAAACTCTAATTATTTCTTTGAACCAAACATAATAAGAATGAATAAGGAACAGGGTCATGGTGGTGGTAAGTATAAATTGTTTACTTTGATAATATGAACTTGTAAGAAGAAAATGGTTAGTGCAAGGAGATACGTTACATAAACAAGAGAAGATGATGGAGAAGAATGGAATTTAACAGTTGAAGAAGATGAAATTTTTCTCCTTCAAGGGAATGTGGGAAAAAGCAACTAATCCTTGAAAATAAAGATGAGTAGATGCAGACAGTTATAAATGAAACACTAGGACCTTTGCGACAGTTAAACCTTCTAAGGACGAGGAAGAAAAGAAATTAGGCCTTCAGTAGCAGAAAATGATGAGTTGAGGCAGACAGTTTGAATTGAAAAAACTCCCACATGTAATTGTTTGTGCAGCACATCATTACCTGTTTTGAGGGATGTGTACTCTGGAGTATGGAGAGGGTAGGCTTTAGGCATAGTTGGTACACTACTTCGGTTGATATCAGGGAATGCATTAAATAATAAATTTTAAATGTCAAGAGAACTATTCTTCTTTAATATCAATTGCATTTTTTTGTAAAATTTGAGAATAAAAGACAACAAACTTGGGTTACGGGTTCCCTGCAAACCTGGAACGGGTGATGGGTGATCAAGTAGATTCTAGAAATTGAAGAATTGAGTCTTATAGAATGTTGAACAACCATTAGTTATGAACAATTTGCAAATACAGATGGCTTTTGAATTCCCTTCACCATCTTTATGAGTTCTACAGTATATTTGTGTTACAACTAGCCTCGGAACCATAGAACAATTTAATCTAGGAGGTTACTGATAGGAATTCAACCAACATGTTCTACGTTGAGCCTGTTGCATCGGACTTGCCTAGTTTTGATTGTCTCTCCTTTGTGGTTTCGTAGGTTATTGTTTTGGATAGGAGTTAGCGTGAGCGCACTCCTGGTCTGTGGCTGTGGGTTTCTTCTTGTCCTTTATAAAGGAGTTGTCGTTACGTTTGCTATAACTTTTTAATTGAGTGGAATATCCTCCTAATTTGTGATTTATTCTTGGTATTTATTTGAACTTTCTGCTCCTAAATCAGGGCTTGATCCCTCGTGGTAAACTTCTGCTTACCCTGGGAGGAACATTTTTTCTGGCGTTCTGGCCATTGATCGTTGCAACTGCCGCAGTTTTCGTTGCAGTGTATCTGGTAATCTACTGTTCTTGATCATTGATGCCTTTCTTTATAATATAAAATTATAAATCATGACCGCCAATTTCTACTTTTAATACTTCGTCATCATTTTATTCTCAGAAGCATGAATCTTTGTTGTTCAGCTGATAATCAATTTTGTTGTTCCAATGGTTGTGGAACCTCCCCCTCCCTAGTCCCTACCCCTCTATACTTGACGTACAGTTTCTCGCTATTGATGGACACGAAGCAACTTATTCATTCTTATTATGTTTGGTTTTAGCATTACTGACCATCATCATCACCCCATACTCTTGTGCAGTACTTCGGAACACAATTTATTCATGATGGAAGTGACAAGCCAGTTGCTCCGCCCCCGTATGTTGATCCTTATGTATTGCTTGAAGAAGAAAGGATATATAAGACCGCCCCCCCACTAAACTGAAGGACGGCGAGTGCTTCATGTATAGCAGCATTTCCACTTCATCAAAGATTGGGTTTCTTGCCTGTAAATCTCCATATTACAGTGTAATTTGTTTACCTCAAACTTAATTGCCTAAAAGCATTACTCTCTCTCTCTCTCTCTCTCTCTCTCTCTCTCTCACGTCGGACTTAATATAAAATGTCGTTCTGGTTGTTGCTGTTTTCGTGAATGAAGGAGAGGTATTTTGGAAATTTCACTTATTCATAGGAAGCATATATTGATATTTTTGAAAAAGTTTTGAAGGGATGAACTCCGTAACTCTTTCCGTGGGGATGACAACTAAGTGTAGTGCAATTCTTATTATTAAAAAAAAATAAAAATTCTTACCAATATTTAATAGTTCGAGACTGTCGTATTATATATGAACTTTAGTAGTTCCATGTCGCAAGGAGTTTTTGTTTGATGTTTATGATAAACAAAATGTAATTATACATCAACTTTAAGGTAAACAGTATATCGAAAATTTTGAGAGAATCTACATCAGCCTTCTGCAATAGGCATTGATCAAGGTGCAATGCAAAAAATATAAATGTAAAAAATGATTTCTGGTTTCTACCGTAAATAACTGGTAATCTTGATCAGGTAAGATCTAACTGTGGGGAATTAAGAAACTTCATTCTCAGAGCAAAAGATGATCTCTACGTAGCAGGTCGAGAGCGATCCCATGATTGTGGCTCGTCTTCATATGCTCTGTAACTACGGTTCTCCTGCAAGTAGGAAATCCCACTCCATATTCCGCGAACTATCAAAATACTCACAAACACTACGCTTCCAAGGGTGCAAATGACCTGATATGACATTGCAGTAGAAAAAAGAAGAAAACGGATCATGGAATTTATTTCATATCTGATTCAAATGAGAAACTTCTACCAATAGATGCAGCAAAGTGAGAGAAAAATGACGATATGCTCAGACCTTTAATTATTCGATATATCTCTAATCAGAATATTTGCATCTTGTATTAGCATGAGAATATCATAAACTAAATTTTTATTAGACTTCAAGCCTCTCCAGGAACAAAGCACGTCATAGTAAATTGAACGCTATGGAGCCTAGGTAGAAAATGAAATAGATACTGAAGTGGTGTTACCTACGACTGGCAAAAAGATATGCAGCTCCAGACAATATATAGGGATAATAGGAAGAACTTTGTAAAATCACATTAGAATGGTTCAACATTATTTATGCAGCTAGAGATACTAGAAAATAAGCAGAATTAATAATCGGTAGACGCTATACGGGGCGAGAAATCAACAATCTCACCCTCCTATTCTTATTTAGAGCTCAGGCACTCTATGAGCAAGGCATCGGACCAAATTAGTACTATCATTTTCTAACATAGTAGAGTATTATCATCTGACAACCCTTAAAATGAAATAGTACACTCTTAGTAATAACCATCTAACGAGTTAGTCACCCCTAACATCTGCTACACATGTATGGCAAAGACAGGACGGACAACCCTATTATCATACAGTATATTCAAATGGAATCAGTCGTACTTTTATGATCCATCAAAGCACTATAGAAAAACGACCTAAGAAAGCCCAAAATCAGCCAAGTAGTGTAAAATTTTCAAACGACCAACATAAGAAAAGAGAAGATTAAAGGATTCATTTCTATTTACTGCTAAAGGTTAGTATGCAAAAATTCAACAGACGAAAATAGTATTATTTGGACATTTGCAACAAAGCAAAATTCACAAAGGCATTACCTGAAGAAAAGCTTTCAGAACCCACATAAAAGTCAAGATTATGGTCCCATTCACAGCAAATCCAACCTATATATGAAAGGGAGAGAACAACTCAGGGAATTGACACAAAATAATTTATCTGAAATACTTCATGCAAAAGAGCACCCAATATAATTTGTAACCAAGTCATAATTTACCGCAAAACGAATTTACTTTCTAGAGGCTTATGGAGAATAATTAAGACTATATATGCCTGCAATGCTTCATGAAAATGATTATTCATTGGTAATACGAGAGAGCATCATTAAAAAATAAACCCTACACACTCCTTATGAGCTACACAATAACTTCCTGGATAATAGTAAATCTAGCATATCAAATATCGATTGAAATGTTTAGTCCGGTGCTATATTCACACTGCCATTATCATAAATATAATTTTACGTATTCTAAATACATTTAACACATCGGTAGAGTAAAACTGACTTTTGAACAATTCCACGAGACAATTCCGACCCACACTAGACCGGGATGAGAGAATGAGGTTCATTCATCTTTCATCTTCAGCACCCTCAAAAAGAAGAAAGGTCCGATACTCCCACGCCTATTACTTTATTATTGGGTTCTGAGAGGTTAAATAGATCCCAGGCTTAAAAGCTGTTCTGGCTTGGATGTTCTGATTTGGCATTGGTTAGAGATTCCGATCATTTGTTCCTGATTGAATAGGCAGCTAAGATCCCCTCTTAAAGAAGTAGGAGATAGGATAAGTCAAAGTAAGGATCGCTAGGCTAGTCAAAAGAGAAGTTATCGAAATATCTATGGTGAACCGATGTTGCTTAGGGCGGGTGACCATCTTATGATTGAAGATAAGCACTGAAAGTCAGAGAAGTGAGGCGTTCGGAACCTATTCTAGTAGAGGAACCAACCCCCAGAAAACCTGACCAAAAGATAGCTACGTTCCCGTCACTAACCTATTTAATTCCCTCTCTTTCCCTTGCTTATGAGCTTTTTTGATGGCTATGCTTTACTTGATTTAGTTGATAGCCTCGGAACGCTTATTTCAATAAGAAGAAGTGTAGCCTTGTTTATTAAAGATAAAAGAGGAGTTAAGCATTGCCGGTCAGAGAACAAGAGTTTAGGACATAGTTTATGAATAAGTCTTTTTTCTTTGTTTCATACCGTCTAGAATGCGTTGCTAGATCTATGCTTTGAGTCTTTATACCTCAGGAATTACCTATTGATATCTCTCGTTTAATAGCCTATAGGATAATATTATCAATACTATTAGAAGTGTAGCTAAGAGTAGTTATCGTTGTTGTTTTCTTTCTTTAGATGGGAGGAGAATAAGCCAGATTCCTACATTTAAGGAATTTGGTGGCCATAAATCTGATAACTATTCTACAAAGGTACACTCTAATATCAAATGAGCTCCACCTAATGTGCAGAAACTGCTTCGAGCAGTTGCCAACCATATATTGCACTTTAGTATTTCAGATTTCATGTTTACATAAAAAAAATATTCTATCACTGTCAGCATCAATTACTAGCCTATGAAGAATTTCATTTTCTTCAACTGAACTTGAAGAATTGCAATAATTTATTTTCCATAGTAGAGCTATAAACTAGAAATCAAAAGCATAAGGAGTTCATATTGAATTGCTAATTTGATGAATTAGTATTAGTCTGTTACCAATTTGGTAGAGATTGGGACTGGTAGAACAGACTTAACAGCCCTGCGCGCTTTTCTGGACACCTTTCTGAAAATATTCTCCACAAACCTAATCAAAAGGTCCAAGCTCCGATCTTCCTCTTCCTCTTCTTCGTCATCGTCGTCGTCATCCTCATCGATGTCATCCATGTAGTCACCCATCACCATACCACTTCGAGAATTCGCGCGGACCCAATTACGACATTTCTGTACGAATCAAAAGCCAATCATTTGTTGAAATACGAATTCGAATTGATTTTGTGTTAAGAATTTGACCTCGAGAGAGTGAATAGAGTCGTTCGTGCGACAGCGACGGAACTGGAGGAAAGTGGAGGTTATGACGCGGTTATGAGAATTGATGAAGGAATAGTGACATGGTGTTCGAGGCTGAAGAAGAAGAGTGACGGTGGTAGCCGCCATAACTCTGGCGGCAGGAGCTCTGCTTCACCGGAGCTGTGAATCAATTCACTGCATAGAGACGGCGGAGAAGAATTTGGCAAGTTTTGAGGGACTATTTTGAAATTTGGGAAAGTTTTGGGTAGTGGTGGTTGGTAAGTGGTACTTGCTTGGTTGCAGATTTTTCTCTATTAAATTCTATTCTTTTTTTCTCCACAACAAATATTCAGTTTGTTTTCTTTTTATATGGTTCCAAACACAAAACGCCATATTCTTGTTTTCTAAAGTAAAATATTTTGTAATGTATTTGCCCAACAGTTTGCACTGTATAATTAGTTAGTATACGTTTTTATAGTCTTCATTTAAAATCTATTTTCAACAAAAATTCCATAACTCCACAGACACATAGAGACACCACAATATCATTGAAGTAACATCAAACAATGCCTTTCGATTGAGAAAAGAAAGCATATGCATTCTTATCATTATAACATTACCAAAAAGGTGCAGAAATATACAGCAATATTCCAACAGAAAGATAAAGAAACTAAGATAAAAGCAACATCCTCTTGCAGCTTCCCATGATCAAAACCACCAAGCAGCAATGCATCATTCGCCTAGACAAACCTACCATCACCAATGCCTAGATTACATCGCGGTGAAAATCTCCTCATCGGGCGATTCATCGGACCATGAAGCATAGTTTGTAAATCATCTTCACGAGGTAGTTCATTCGTCATCGGATCACCAACCATCATAGTTTGTAAATCATCATCTACAAAACGCGGCTCGTCCCCTCTAAATGGCGGCAACCGAGGACTGGGATACCTTCCCCTCCGCGGTTGATGCCAATACGGCATTGGCATTGGCATTGGCATCGGCCAATAAGGCGAAGCTCTCACTCTGCTCGCCAGCCTCCTACCATTCCGCCTACTCCAAGCCATCGAAAACGCCTTCTTCCAACTCACTTCACCTTCTTTCACCTCATTTCTGAACTCATCCCCAAACTTCATCTTCCACAAGTCGTCACTCGACCCCAAATACCGCAGCTCCGAGCTCACACAGCTCACTTTCGCCACATCAACACCGGGCAAAGACTCCAAGATTTTCAACTTGAGCTCAGTGGGCAGCCGCATGAAGCAGGGAGGAAGCACCAAACCCGTCTCCTCGCAGAAATCAATCAACAACGGCAGCGCCAGATTATCCTTCACACTCCTCCAAAACTTGAACACCTCCTTCTCCGGCGATGTTTCACCATCTTGTCCGGCTACATTCTCCATCACGCCGCAATTCGCCCAAACAACATTCAGAAAAGGAACCAATTCATCCTCCTTCAATCGCACACAGTGCATACCTCTCCTACCTAATTGCCCGTACACGTTTAGGAAATTCCCCACATTCTGAAATTTCAAGAGAACTGCCTGCGTGGCTTCGCCGCCAGCGCCGCGAACACTCTCCGGCAGAGTGTAGAACAGAGACATACTGAACAGACCCGACGGCCACTCGTTGCGCAGTTGAAAACCGTCGATTACTGCGTTTGTCTTCTCATCAACACCTACGAACCCCGACTCCAGCATCACGGCGTGGATCGCGATCACGATCAGCTTGTGATCGCGTCCGGCGTCGCCGCCCAACTCCGCCGCGAACACTTTCCTCAGAAATCCAGGCACTGAAAATGAGTTATCAACAGCCTCAAACAATTCATCAGCGATATGCTTGTTTCCATTAGCTTCGCCGTCGACTTCCATACTACTCACGGTTTCCGCTTCCACCTTCGATTCTGCACCTAGGATTTCCCGTCTCTGAAAATCAGAGATCACGGAATCGGAATTCTCAACTTCGGGGAGGGTATTTTGGGGATTCAAGCTTCTCGAACATTCGGAATCATTAGAGCGTGGTATAGGGGTAGAGACGGTCATCTGTGAAATGGTAATTTCGGAATTGGAAGCGGTAGCGGCCGCCAAATCTTCAACGGAGAAATAGATAAGGTCACCGGCGGCGATGCCGAGAGATTGGAGGCTTTCTGCACCGTCGGATTGGAGATCGTCTTTCCGATTAAGAGAGAGACGAATTGAAGCAGGAGACGGTGAATTGGGTAGGGTTTCAGAGAGGATTTGGCGGATTTGAGGGAGAGTGCATGAATTTGGGACTTCGATTTTTAGGGTTTCTTTTGATTGGAATGGTCTGATTCTGAGTTTCATGGCTTCTGCAGATGGGATTAGATTTATTTGGTGATGAGTGAGAAGAAGAGAAGAGAGTATATATAAGAAGAAGAAGAGAGTAATATAAAAAGGTATGGACTGGGCCATTTATTTATTGGCCCATTAGATAGCACCGGGCCGGCCCATTTATTTGTTGGCCCAAAATAAATCAGATAGTCTCATCCGGCCCATTTTCTGGAAATCTAACATCTGCTCTTGAGAAATCGTCAGCAACTCCTCAACCACAAATCAAACCACAAAAGTTTTGTTTTTTGAAAAATTTGTCACCACCTTCAATCTTCTGTACACCTATTCGCTTCCCAGAAACTCCTCCAACTTTCTGGAAAAATCATGCTTCTCTCTAAAAATGCGCTCTCGCGCCATCTATTCATTCTTCAGTTCAAAACAACTCCATTTCCCGATTACACACTGATTACATTCCAATGGCAACCGCCCTTTTTGCTTCAGTTCCCTGCTCATCTTCTTCGCCGCTTGTCCAGAAAAGGCCGCTTCACAGATCAGCCTTCTCTTCAAGAAATCCTTTTGGGAAAAGAACGACATTTTCGCGCCAAAGACTGAATTTTTGTGTGAAATCCGAGAAATCAGATGAGCCCTCTTCGTCTTCGTCCGTGGCGGTGGAGGAGCCGAAAGATCAGGTGATTGAGAAGAACGATTTGCATGTAGAAAATGATGCAACTTCATCTGGGTACAAGGATGATGAGGAGAGGGAGGAGAGAGAGAAACGGCAAGAGGTGGACTGGAAAGTTGATGAGGAGTTCAAGAATTTCATGGGCAATCCTTCGATTGAAGCTGCTATCAAGCTTGAGAAGAAGAGGGCTGATCGGAAGCTCAAGCAGCTTGATCGAGAAAGGAGTGATAATAACCCTTTGATTGGTTTCTTCAACAATTTGGTTCGTGAAACTGTTGCTAGAGAGAAAGAGAGGTTGGAGAAAGCCGAGGAGACCTTCAAGGATCTTGATCTTAACAAGGTGATTATGATTTTTGCCTTTTTTAATTTCTTTAAATCTATGAGTTAAATATATTGATTGTGTGCCTGCTATTCTTGGTGGATTGTGAAGTGCAGTTGAGGAGCTGTTTTGGATTTGATACTTTCTTTGCAACGGATGTTAGGAGGTTTGGAGATGGTGGGATTTTTGTTGGAAATTTGAGGAAACCGATAGAAGAAGTAATACCTAAGTTGGAGAAGAAGTTATCCGAAGCTGCAGGGAGGGATGTGGTGGTGTGGTTTATGGAGGAGAGAACAAATGATATCACAAAACAGGTAACTTCAAAACTTGCTATAATCTAATGTTTCTGCATTTTGTGATCATAATCATATTCATGGTGTCGTTTTATTGTAATATTTGAGTAAGTTTAGTGTTGTGTGGAAGTTCATTTGGTAATGGTGATTGCTTCTCTATTTTATTTAGAAGTATCTAGAGTTATCTTGTCATACCATTTCGGAGCTCTTGACTGATTGTTGTGTTTCTTAGGCATGTGTAGTGCAACCGAAGGTTGAGATGGATCTCCAATTTGAATCTACAAAACTAAGTACTCCGTGGGGTTATCTTAGTGCAGCAGCATTATGTGTTACAACTTTTGGCACATGTGCTTTGACAAGTGGCTTTTTCGTGAAGCCTGATGCTACCATTGATGACTACTTGAATAATGTTGCTCCTCTATTTGGTGGATTCTTGACTATCTTAGCAGTTTCCGAGGTATGTGTCGAATTTATATTGTTTATGAGAGGTATTGGGTTTATTGTGCTGTTTCTTTGCATCTGAGTGAAGCAAATTGTTTGTTTTTGGTGATTGCTGCGTTGAAGAAGGAATTTTGAGCTGTCGGTTTACTATAAATATTTTCTGTTATATAATGAGTTTCCTCCTGGTTGAAATGTTGGTATATGGATAATTGACTACACATATCTCGTTTATAATATGGTGCAAATTCGGTTTTATTATTTATGGTTACATGTGATGTTACTCAAAGAATCATTTAGTTTTGATAATACTTGCATTCTAGAACAACTTTATAAACTTAGTGTGAAATTGTTGTAGAGAACGCGTTAGGTTTGGAGTATTACTTTCTACACTTATTAATCTCTTTGTTTTCATCAGACCTGTTCAACTGTTTATTTAATCTCTTTGTTTTCCGTAGATTGCAACAAGGGTGACTGCATCTCGTTACGGAGTTAAACTCAGTCCATCCTTCCTCGTTCCATCAACTTGGACTGGATGCCTTGGAGTTATGAATAACTATGAGTCTCTGCTGCCCAATAAGAAGGCCTTGTTTGACATTCCGGTAGCACGAACAGCCAGTGCTTATCTAACATCATTGGTCCTCACCATTGCTGCATTTATAGCCGATGGTAGCTTTAACGGGGGTGACAATGCACTGTAAGCAACGTTGTTGGCCTTCATATATTAGTATTACCTCGTTTACTTTCACAATCTTGTCTATATACTTTTCGCTGCACGGGTATTCAGTATCGTTTCTATTTATGCAGATACATAAGGCCTCAGTTCTTCTACAACAATCCGCTTCTTTCCTTTATACAATACGTGATCGGGCCATACACGGACGACCTTGGCAATGTGCTGCCGTATGCAGTTGAAGGTGTGGGAGTCCCCGTCGACCCTCTTGCTTTTGCTGGACTGCTAGGTTAGTGATTCTGATATATTTGGATTGATGATTATTCTCATGCAGATTGAACTTACTTAATTATACTATCTAAGACTATGAGCCTTCGACGTGGACTATAAAAGCTAGTGGTTTCTTTCTTGTACAGGCATGGTTGTGACTTCTTTGAACTTGCTACCATGTGGAAGACTCGAAGGCGGACGCATTGCTCAGGCCGTGTTTGGCAGGAGCAATGCCGCTTTGTTATCTTTTGCGACTTCACTCCTGCTAGGGATTGGTGGATTGAGTGGAAGCGTACTGTGTTTGGCGTGGGGGCTCTTTGCGACATTCTTCCGAGGGGGTGAGGAGATCCCGGCGAAGGACGAGATTACGCCGTTGGGAGATGATAGGTATGCTTGGGGGTGTGTGCTCTTCCTTATATGTTTCCTCACTCTCTTCCCTAATGTAGGGGGAACTTCAACCTCATTTTTTGGAGGGCCATTTTTCAGGGGTGATTTGTAGATTAATGTTGGCTTAGTTTGTGTATGTATATATATATGGTTTGTATAGCCTCCTCGTTTTTGTTTGTTTGTTTGTTTGTTTTTTTTCAATGTAAACCATAGGTTTTTTGTTCAGGTAGCATGTGTTGCTCTGTTTATGTGATTATGTTTTTCTGCTATTCTATTGTAAGTTTTTTGCATCTGTTATAATTTGTAATGCACTCAAGTGAATAAAATTTTAAATTCAAAAATACCTTACTAAGAAAGTGTATAAATTCACCCAAGTCCACCTAAAATCTTAGTTTTATTCGGAAGGTTATATTGCATATAAATTCTCTACTTTTTATGAATTTCTCGTTTATATCTTCACCTTTTTAAATTAGTTAAAAATTCTCCATCTTTTAGATTTTCTCAATTGATATCTCTGACCATTTTCATTCAAATTAGTGCTGACATGGAATCTGGAAATGTTTACATTTCAAAGCTTGACGCAAAAACAAATGACGTAATTTTAAATAATGTTTACATAGAATCTGGAAATGTTTATATTGTTCTTTCATTGGTTCCCTAATATACATAAATAAATATAAATATAACTGTTTGTGTTTGAGGATGACGACGCTTTGTGTTTCTAAAATTACATCGTTTGTTTAATATAAACGAAAAATTGGTAACAAGTGGGGAATTTATATGCAATTTAGCCTATTCTAAACACTCACTTCTACAACACATTTATTCATCTCTCGTTTGTTCCCAATTTACTTGATTCAATTTCCCCCAAATAACAGGCTGTGTTGGATTAAGATTTCCCGCCTAACTTCTATAACATCGCAAAGAAATAGTACTAAAGAAAAAGACAAAAAAGTAAATGAAAGGCAAAAAAAAAAGGCAAAATTGTATAGAAATTACTGACTTTATACTGAATTCGCATTTTAAGAATGACTTTTTAAAATTAGTCCTAAATTACCGAACTTTTAATTGCATCTCGATTGGGTACCTCCGGCGGGTTTCACCCAATTTATTTGCTGACATGGTGTTCGGAATGCTGACATGGCAAGTCGTTGGAGTAGATCGAACGACGTCGTTTAAATTTGACCAAAAACGACGTCGTTTTGTATTAAAAAATTAAAATTAAATAAAAATTAAATTACACTCATCATCTCCTCCACCTCTCCTGCATCATCTCCTCCGCCGCCATCCCCGTCTACTACGTCGCCGCCGCCACCCACCTCCGCAGCTTTCCGAACCCTGAACTCCCCACCCCTCCTTTCCGCCGCCGCCACCCACCTCCGCCAAGCCAAGCTCTGCCTCCACGCATCTCCGGCGACCGGTCCTCTCATTTCTCACCCAACTCGCCGCCGAATTCAATAAACTCGTCGTCATCTTCGATTCGTTAATGTCTTATGTTGTTCAAGATATCGATTCCGTTCCAAACGCCAAAGCCTACTACTTCCGCTGCATCTCCGCCTTCACTGTCCACGCCTTCCACTGGGACGCCACCGGCCGCCCCGAGCTCCCGCGGGCGGCGGCGGCGCTCATGGAGCCTCCTCGCCATCGCCGTCTCCGCCACCCTCTGCGGCCACTGCCGCCAATTCTTCCAGAAACTTCGCCACTCCGCCTCTGTGAAAATCCTCATCACCGAAGAAGACAATTGCGTCCAGAATCACGACCGAATCGGAATGCTTGAAAACAAAGCCCCAAATTTTATGCCCTTACTGAAATTTCCCCCCACTCCCAAACGCCCGCCTATGAAGAACCCACTCCCAAACGCCCGCCTGACACGCCGCCGCAAACCCTAATCGACCGCGTGCAACTCGCTTGGGATCACAATCCGCTCAAGGCGCTCAAGCTCGTCTGCAATCTCCGGGGGATAAGTGGAAATCGTGGAGGCAGTGGTGGTGCTGTCGGATCTTTGGATTTGGAGTGGGGGAGGTTGAGAGATGTGATGTTGATGGGGAAGAAGGGTTGTGGACGGTGGTTGTGGACGGCGGTTGTGGACGGTGGTTGTGGACGGGAAGAAGGATTTTGTGAGAGAGAATGAAAGAATGGGGAAGAAGATAAATGATGTGTAATTTAATTTATATTTTTTAATACAAAACGACGTCGTTTTGGATCTCGAATTGCCATGTAAGCTTTCTGTGAACCAGTGGCGGAACCAAGCCCCCAAGACTAAGAGGGGCAAAATCTTTTACCCCTATTTTTTTAAAGTTTTTGGTGGGGCAAACTTAGATAATTTAACAAATCTATACATAATTTTTACAAATTCACACCTAATTATAGGAAATTGAATTTGTTTGAGGTGGGGCAATAGCCCCACCACACCAACACGTGGTTCCGCCACTGCTCTGAACGCTATGTCAGCAAATAAATTAGGTCAAAGCCGCCGGAGGCACCGAATTGAGATATAATTACAAGATCAGTAATTTATGACTAATTTTAAAAAGTCATTCTTAAAACACGAATTCGGTATAAAGTCAGTAATTTGTATGCAATTTTGCCAAAAAAAAAACAAAGTACCTACTGTATTAGTACAAGAGAAAACTGCTCGCCTCCGCCTCAAATGATGTTCATGTAGAAGAGAAAAGGCAAGAAGCAGAACAGTAGTTGCGATTATTTCTTCCTACTTCTTACTTTAGTTACACTCAAAGCCCCATGTCCAACCGCCTTGGAACTGAAGAAACACCCCAAGGTGAGTGAGAAACTCAGTTACACTGAAAAAGAAACAGTCTTTTCTTTCTCCTTCCTATAAATTATCTCTTCTCTTTCAGAATTTTGGTAAGAAATAAATATTCATGAGCAGATTACAGATTAACAGAGCGCCCCATGTTCTCAAATGGGTACATAGCAGTTTCTCATCATCAAATTCCAATTTTTATGTTAAGGGGTTGCATCATATTGTACAAAATCCTAGGTTTTACGGAACTCGGAGTTGTACTGATGTGATAAATGGTTTAGGTTTTGGTGGGAATGAGAAAAAAGCACGTGCAGTGAGAGAAGCAGAATCTGCTTTGGCAGATTACTTCCATTTTACTAGGAATTTAGAGTTTATGGATGCTGAGAATATGAGTAGGAATTCCCCTGACTTCTTTACTAGGCTGATGACGAGAGTCGATATAGGCGATGACACGATTATATATGATGACACAATTAATCGGGCTGTTATGCGTTTTCTGAGGTACCATCCGGTTAATGAGTTCGAGGCCTTCTTTGAGAGCATAGAAATTAGAATGGAGGCTGTAATTCTATTGATCATATGCTACTTCTTGTCATATTCTTGATTAGGGGCAGCCATCTCAAGCTAATCAAGTTTTACATAGAAATTTGGATATTTTGATTGGTGGCCAAATTTCTTTGTTAATATAAATCCACTGTCTTAGCTTTAGCATATCATTGTAGAAAGTCTAGTCTTAATGGTTTCATGTCTGATTATCTGTTATAAAAACATAAATGTGTACATTAATCCTTTGTTTATTAGTTGAGCTTATGAGAATTGCCAAAAAAAATGGGCGAAAATGAGATTGAGGAGTGGTGCTTCTGTCAAACTTGTTTGCAATATTCAATGTGGAGGGAGAAGGAGAGACTTAAGTCTGGTTGAAATGGTTGTCTCCAAACTTTTTGAAGTACGCGTTGAAATGATAAATTCTTTTATTTTAGTCTTTTTCATAATGCACTCTGATCATTTTCTCTAGTTCAATGCAGTCTATTATAGACACAGTATCCTTGTCATTCTTACAGAAGATGCCGTGATCTATTTTAATTTATTTTATTTTATTTTCAAAGAAGAAGCTGGTGCAATGAACTTTAAACTTAATAATTTTGTCAATTGTTTCAGGATAGAAACACTGGCATCTGGAATGAGGTTTCCTTTTCTGTTACTGGGGTTAGTTGTGCAATCAAACCTTTATAATTCCTTTCTAATATCTTTATTTCTTCTCTACTTGATGATGTTTGCGTATTACTATTAACTGTAAAGGAAAATTAACCTCCCATGCATGTTAATCTGCTGGTTGAGAAATGCAGTTATTTTTATTTGTGATGCAGACATAAAACAAAATCCGACTAGAATTCTGCATCGCAAGCCTGCCTGAATTCAGTACATCAAAGATGAGGTTTACATTTTCTGATTGTATACTCAATTGCTAAAACATTTCATGCAGCCAGTGAAGATGGAAGATCCTCACTTAGTCTCGTCGTTCGTTGATCACTACAAGGGGGTTTACCTTCACACAACAGTGGAGTTGGTAATAGAAGCAGCTCCGTTGCTGAATGTTCGCTGAATATCCGAGTTGGAACTGAACTTGAAGTGGAGGTATCTCGAGTAGATCATTTTCAGACTCAGCATCTGTCCATTCTTGCTGCATCCAAAACCCGATACACGTTAACTGAGGTTTTGTT
This sequence comes from Schizonepeta tenuifolia, assembly GCA_029490685.1. Classification (NCBI taxonomy): domain Eukaryota; kingdom Viridiplantae; phylum Streptophyta; class Magnoliopsida; order Lamiales; family Lamiaceae; genus Schizonepeta; species Schizonepeta tenuifolia. The sequence goes on along the minus strand of CM055960.1, from coordinate 89,172,850 downwards.
TCATTTCAGAGCTCTTCATTTGAAAATTCTTATTATTTAATTTTACTATTTCCAGTTACTTAATCTATCTAACTTATGCATATTGATCTATCGTCGTACTGTCATATTTGTTCATGGTCATGCATTACTTTCTTGATCCGGTCTTCTTTATCATCAACGGAGATTGATTTTCTACCATTCTTTTGAAATGGTAGCTCTTGTCTTGTTCATTCACTTCTTATGTGCATGCAGAGACGAGATCTCTGGTTTTTTCCAATTCTTTGCTTAAAGTATACAATTCTAAGTTCTGAACTGTATTTTTTTGAGTCCAAAGTTTTTTTAGGCTTATAACTTTGGGTGTTTTGCAAATGTAGGACAAATTTTTGCGGGCTTGTAATTATAGGACAGATTTTCAAAATTTTGGCATTCGTAGGACAAATTGAGCCCGATCGGACTAAATCGCTTATGCATCTCACGTGACTTAATTTCATGCGAGCCGATGCCTACGTGGATGACAAATAAGTTATCTACTAAGCTATTACTTAATTTTTATTTACCACGATGTATAAAAAAACCTCCAAATCGAAACCTGCACCATTTGTTCAAAGAGCTCTAGTCTGAAATCAATAGCAGGAAAGTATTTCGTTCACAACTATCATTTTATGTTTTTTTTTTTATCTTTCTTCTAATTAATCAAGTTGGGTGCATATTTATCTTTGAAGATGTTAGTCATGTTCTGAAATATTGCCCAAAAATGGCTTCACATAGAGGAAATTTAGTTGCTAAATAATTAATATTCTCTCCAATTAAACTTGAATTGCAAATCTTCATTACAACTTGCAGCTGCAAATAACATGAGCAATACAAGCTAAGTCACACTGCAATTCTAACAAATACAAACACTACATGCTAAAGGAAATCTTTAGCCACTGAATGCATTTTTTTTTTGTTCAGATTTGTTAGCTTCTTGTGCATTCAACCTCCGTCATATCCCGAAATAATTGCATTTACTCGAGCAAACATTGCGGGATCTTTCAATTCAAAAAAAGAACACACCTAGAACTTTGGAAAAAATGAGATTTTTACAGCGCGTCGGCATCAACGATCTAGGGCATGGAAATCCAACAAAAAAAAATAAAGCATTTGAGAAAACTTACATGGGATTTGGGGCAACACAGTTACCTCATCCCCGAATTATCCACGATGTGCGACAGATGGCTCTCACGGTCGCGCGCTTCTCGCTTTCACCTTGCATTAGAGTCCATATTAGTTTGAAATATGTTGCAGGCTGCCAACAAAATACTTCTCTCCTATCAATTTGAAGAAATGGTGCGGGTTTCTGTTTGAAGGTTTTATTTCACAATATCGCGGTAAATAAAAATTAAGCAATAGCTGAGTAGATAGCTTATTTGTCATCCATGTAGGCATTGACCTGCATAAAATTAAGTCACGTGAGATGCATATGCAATTTAGCCTGATCGGGCTCAATTTGTCATTTGAATGCCAAAATTTTGAAAATTTGTCCTATGATTGCAAGCCCGCAAATATTTGTCCTACATTTGCAAAACACCCAAAGTTATGGTCCTAAAAAAACTATGGACTCTATTTTTTTTGCAGCTTTTCTTTTACAAACCTAACTTATGGTCCAAAGTTTCTTCTAAAGTTTCTTGCCAATCATAATGAGGATGTAAGAAGAGTTGCTCTAAACAATGCCCCTGGAAATCTCAAGTTAATAGCTCTCCGTATTCAGAAAGATATTGTTAGAGCTTATGCCTCTGAAACAACCAAATTCATACTTGAAGAACTTGGTGATGGAGTTTTTTGTGTTCTTTTTGATAATTCTCGTGATGTGTCGAAAAAAGAGCAGATGGTTGTTGCCTTGAGGTTTGTAGATAAAAATGGACACGTTCTCGAAAGAATTTTGGGGTTTAAGCATGTCGAGTGCACAACTGCTATCTCACTTAAAGTAGCACTTGAAGATCTTTTGAATGCACATGGATTAACCATATCCATGTATGATGGAGCAAGTAATATGTAGGGGGAATTCAATGGATTAAAGTCTCTTATTTTGAAGGAAAATCCAACAGCATATTTTGTCCATTGTTTTGCTCATCAGCTTCAACTCGCTTTGGTAGCAGTAGCGAAAACCCACATACGCATTTGTAAACTTTTTCTTTTGATGACTAATGTAGTCAATGTGGTAGGAGATTCGTGCAAAAGAAAAGACAACTTAAGAGAACAAGAAGCTGCACAGATCATAGAAGCATTGGAAAATGATGAAATTACAAGTGGACGAAGATTGAATCAAGAAAGCACTCTCGCTCGTCCTTGTGACACATGTTGGAGCTCTCATTACGGTACTATTCTTGGCCTGATTAATTTATTTGGTTCGATAATTGGCGTGCTTCGTATTATTGTGAAAGAAGGAGTTCTATGTAGTCAAAGGGGTGAGGCATCACGTTTGCTAAAAGACATGATATCTTTTGACTTCGTATTTGATTTGCACTTGATGAAATCTGTATTGGGAATAACAAATGAATTGTGAAGGCTTTACAAAGAAAAGATCAAGACATTGTGAATGCCATGGTTTTAGTTGATATTTCTAAGGAAAGACTTCAAGCAATGAGAGATGATGGATTGAGCTTTTTGATGAAGGATGTATCATCTTTTTGTGAAAAGTACGAAATTGAGGTGCTTGATATGGATGCTTTGTATGTGAGTGGAAAAAGATTGAAACGGAAACGAGAAGATGAAGAGATCACAAACCCACACCGCTACAGTGTGGAGGTATTTAATACCATCATAGATATGCAATTGCTTGAGTTAAATGGTCGATTCAATGAGGTAAATACTGAATTGCTCCTTTGCGTTGCTTGTTTGAATCCATCTAACTCTTTCAAAGCTTTTGACAAACAAAAGCTAGTTCGACTAGCTGAATATTATCCAAATGATTTTCAAGGGATAGAACTGTTGGGAAATTTATTAGTATAAGTTTTGATGAATTTCAAAACCGGCTGACCCCAACCGAGTAGATGTTGCCAGTACCTAATGTTAGAATTTAGGCTCGCTGTTTGAGCAAAGTTAAGTTTTTATCTTTACAGGTCTCCAGCTGAAGATGGCAACAAGGCGTCACTCAGACAGAACATCAGTTGTGAAGAAAGACAACTGAGAGTTCATTTGTTCAGATGTAAACAAGGGGAAGTCTTCAGAACATCAGTTGAAGGAAACCAACTGAGCGTTCATCAAATGAGAAACAGTTGAAAGGAAGAGAACATCAGATGAAAAAGAAATCATCTGAGGGTTCAAACCCAACTGAGTAAAGAAGTGGAAGACAACTGAGGTTTCAGTTTCAGAACCTCAGTTATAGAATCTGAACAAGGAGTTCAACTGTTTTGAAGTTCAGAGTCAGCTGAGAACTCGACAGATCGGAACATCAGCTGAAGATCACTCAGATGAAGGTCAAGACGTTCAACCGACAAACCGAAGTTGACTGTCAAAGATTTGAATTTCAAAAAGAAGTCACATGAGGGTTTGACCGTTCAGTCATTACCCCATCTGGCCCAACACAAGGCTGTCTCAGATGGAAAGCAGAAGAGCACAGATGCCATATCGGGAAAGTCTGCAGAGATGAGAGACAAGCCATCGCTTTCAACCGATCAGAGATCAACTGCTCCTCCAACGGCTAGTTGATTCTCTCCGCCTATAAATAGAGGCATCATCTCATTCGAGAAGTAAGAGATGCAGATAGACACATAGACGACTAAAAATTCAAAAGCTTTCTCGAGAGAAATCAAAGCAAATCTGCAAAATCATCATCTAAGAGCATCAGCAGCTGAGAGTTCCAATTTGAGAGAACATTAGTAGCTGAGGGTTCCTAGAATTCGAAATTGTTTTTGATCTTAGGTTGAGTGTTTATTCGTTCAAACCTTAGATCCAGCTCTCATTCTTGATCGAGCTGTAGTTGGATATCCTACCCTTTCTCACACCCTAAAAAGTGTGCTAGGACCTTACTCTTCCTGTAATTGAGTAGTCAGGTCATCAAGTACCCGTAAACTTGACTTAGGCTGTTTAGTGCCCGGAAACTAAACTGTAACGGTTACTCAGCCCGCGTAAGCTGAGTGGTTCTGTCCAGAAGAACTTGGACTGAGGTGTGTGGACTCACATCTCCCCGTGGACGTAGGAGTTATCTCCGAACCACGTAAATCTTGTGTGTCGTGTTTATTTTTCAGTCCATATTGCATTTCTAACTGACCGAACTAACCAGCATTCAAACCTCTTTTGCACTTTTTCAACCGAGCTGTTTTGGTTCTTGACCAACCGAGCTGGTTTGCGTGAGTTGTTTTTAACGAGTTTATTTTCCACCACATTCCGCACAGCACCGCTCTTCCAGCTGAGTTTGCTTACTCAGCTGTGAGATCCCACCTGAGTCCTTTTACTCAGTTGAAGTTGTTTTCAAGTGTTAAGTTTTTTTCGAAAGCTGAAAAATTCTAACTGGTGTATTCCCCCCCCCTACACCAGTAACTCGTTTCGGGACCATCAAGTGGTATCAGAGCAGTGGTTCAAAAGACTGCTGACTCTGTTTCACGAGGTGTGAATTCGAGAATTTTCTTCAGTGGTCCACTGAACAGATCTTTTCACGCTAGTGCATTCTTGCTCGCATTTTTTTGTTGTCCTGTTTTGTTTGTGCAGATGGACGTCAAGGACAAGATCACAGTCATGTTCTCTGTTGTCAACTATACATCATGGAGAACTCGAATGAAGAAGATCCTTTTGTCCAAGCATCATAGGATGCAACAAGTTCTTACATCTGGACCAATCGTCATACGAGACAGAATACTTCGCACTCCCACAAATCCCAACGATGGAGATGCAGTGGTGGAGTATGTGGAGAAACAGCTAGAGGACTACACTCCGGAGGAGGCCAAGGTGAGCCAGCTGGATATCTGGGCTCAGAGCACAATAATGTCCATGGTTGGACAAGATTATCTGCCCTGGATAGAGGAATGTGAGACCGCAAAAGAGATGTGGGACATCCTGACCTCGCTAAGTGAAGGAAGCGACGAGACAAAGGAAAACAAGTTCTCGCATGCATGTCAAGATTTTGACAATTTCAGTCTGCGACCAGATGAGACTATAGATCAGCTAGAGCTCCGGTTTATGGACATCATCAGAAGAATCCAATCTATCCGGAAAGAAAAATACACTCTAAGAGAGATAAACCTCAAAGTGTTGCAAGCTCTACCGGCTGAGTGGGATACTTTCACAAATATCCACGAGAGCCGAGCTGACCTAGGTGAAATGGGAACTGAAAGATTGTTCTCAATCTTGAAAGGAAATGAGTATAAGGTCAACAGAAGTAGGTCGCAGCCCTCAAGTCAGACAAATAGAATTGAGGACGTCGGCTCAGCATCAAAGTCAGTTGCCCTCCGAGCTGACTACTCAAAGTCGAGATCGTCAAGGCCAACCAGGTCGGCTGACACGACTGCAAAGGAGCCGAGCAGAGAAGAACTGCAACAGAACATTGCAGCGTTGTCAAAGAAGTTAGCCGATATGGATACTCGGTTCGGCAAATATAAACGTTTCTATAAATCAAACCGAACTCGAGACAATTCGAAGTCAGTTACTAATGGTTGTTTCGAATGCGGCAAGGAAGGACACTTCAAAGCTGATTGCCCAGACCTCTCAAAGAAGGAAAGAGAAGCACTGAGGGCGAAGCAAACTGCAAAAAATAAGGCCATGGTAGCTGAAGAGGCAGCTGACGATATGGACATCTTCACAGACACTGAAGATGAGGATGATCTGACCTCTACCAACAAAGTCATCAGTCCGGATCAATGCCTCATGGCACTTGGAACCGACCAAGATGATATTGAGGTACAATCTAATCCTGCTCGCTTAAATTCTTCCAATACTTCTAACATGCAGGAATCTATGAACGATGAGTTGGAACCCTCCTGGAATGATTTTCAAGAACTCAGTGAGGAACTGCATCAGCAGTCGGTTGAGTTTAAGAGTCTTCAAGCCCAGTTCGCCAAGCTTGAAGATTCCTTAACCGAAAAGGACGATCTGATCACGAGACAAGCTGAAGAAATTGACCAGCTGAAAAGTCAACTGAGTACAGCCAACCAAACTGAGGCTTCAACCGATGAACAGTTGAAGGAACAGATCAAGGCACAGAACGAACAGTTGAACAAGCAAGAGGCTCAGATCGACCAGCTGAAGAAGACATCAGATGCCCAGACCGAGCATATAGTTGTTCTTCTCAAGGATCTTCAAACTGAGAAGGACAACCTGACAAAGCTATATCAGTCATCCGAGATCATCGAGAATCTCATCAAATACAGACGGCAAACGGATGATGTGTCTGGACTCGGATACGACGTGGCAAAGGACACTGGAATTCCACCAGCTACCTTCACCAGGGCTGAGGAATTCATGGTTGCCAAACCTAACACAGTTGAGTATGCAACTGAACAAACACCCTCACAACCGATAAAGGTAACTACGGCTGAGAAAGGCAAAGGAGCTGCAGATGGAGCACCAACGAAACAGTCCCTGGAGTCTACAACCGAGGGAGAATGTTCCAAGACTCAACGGAGGAACCGGAGACGTCGGAGTCACAATCAAGCTCAAAATCGACAACATATCCAAGCTCAGAACCGACGTGATAACCGACCAACAAACCAACCACAGCAGAGATGGAACCAACAGAACCGACCAAGCTTCAACCGATATAATCAACAACGGTTCCATCACCACAACAATCAGAGGTTCCAACAGAGTCAACCTATGTGGAAAAGTTACGACAGCTATGGTTACTCATGCCACAACATGAATCAACATCCGGGCATGAACAGCCATCGTCAATAGCCAAGGCAATGGAATCAGAATCAGCCAAGAAGATTCCACAAAGGCGTCCGACCTCACAGACAAACTCAACAGGATAAGAATCGCCATCAAAACAGGGAGAAAGCCTCACCTCCTAAAGCCCAACATGGGAGAAATCCAACTCCTCCCAAGAAACAGAGCATCATTTCAAACAACAAGCCTAAGGATAACCGGGGTGTTGTTATAATTGATGAAAATTGGCAGATCATTTGAAATGACAAGGCTATTCGAGTGTACAGAGAAAAGCGACGCACGGTTTCAGCGGGAACTGGTTCTAACCCTCCAGGACCCAACTGAAATTGGGGACCTAAGCGAGTTTCTCCTTGCAGGTACAGGAGAAACAGCTGAGGAAGAAGAAGGCGTCTACAACAATGTGGGTGATGGATAGTGGATGCTCGAAACACATAACAAATCTGAAGGATTTGCTTGGAAGTTTCGTGGAGAAAGAAGATCCATCAGTTACTTTTGGTGATAACTCAAAAGGTTATACCAGAGGTTACGGTACCCTTGAAACCAATCATGTTTCAATTTCTAATGTTTCTTTTGTTGATGGATTGAAGCATAACCTGTTCTCCATCAGCCAATTCTGTGATAATGGGTTCTCTGTCAAGTTTGATGCACAGGGTTGCAGAGTTAAAGATGTCGGATCAAAGCAGGTGATATTGTTGGGAAATCGATCTCCAACAGGGAATGTATACTACGCTGACTGGAACATCAGCCTCCCTGACACTTGCTTGTTGTCAAAGAGCAGTTCGGATGTGAGCTGGCTGTGGCACAAAAGGCTCAACCATCTGAATTTCAAGACGATGAACCGACTTGCCAGACAAGAACATGCAAGAGGCATACCTAACCGAGTGTTTTCAACAACACACATGTGCAGTGCATGCCAGCTGGGAAAGCTCGCTAGAACCTCCTTCCGGTTGAAGTCAACTCCTTCAACCGACCGAGTGTTGCAGCTGATCCATATGGATCTCTTCGGGCTAGTTACACCAAAAAGCATTAATGGAAACGAATATACTTTGGTTGTAACTGATGACTACTCAAGATATACGTGGACCATCTTCATGCGCCACAAGAGTGAAACCCGAGATGAGCTGCCCAAGCTAATGGATCGGATATCGAACCAACAAGAGATGAAGATCATATCTATCAGATCAGATCGTGGAACGGAGTTTCTAAATGAAACCATCATTGAGTATTGCGAAAAGAATGGCATAACCCATCAAACATCAGCCGCGCGTACTCCACAACAGAATGGTGTAGCTGAGCGAAGAAATAGAACTCTGAAGGATGCAGCCACATCCATGTTAGCGAGCTCAGCACTACCTAAGAGATTTTGGGCTGAAGCGATCAACAAAGCATGCTACACACAGAATCGATCTCTTCTCACCAAGCGGTTGGGAAAGACGCCCTACGAGCTATGGAGACGCAGAAAGCCAGATATTTCTTATTTTCGTGTTTTTGGATCTAAGTGTTATATTCACAACAATGGGAAGATCCAGTTGAAAACTTTTGATGCCAAAGCTTCAAAGGGCATATTTCTTGGATATGCAGCTCGGATCAAGGCATATAGAGTTTTCAACAACAGCTCTCGTGTTGTGGAAATAACACCCCATGTTAGTTTTGATGAATCTACCTTTGAGTGCAGGGAACAGGTAAAGGAACAACACGCGGATCCAGCTGTTCTACCAGTTCTCACCAGATCGCAAGCTCTTCGGGAAAAGAACTGAGCTGAACCACTGGTATGGGCAACTGAGGATGAGGACCCATACTCCTCTGAAGATGAATGCGAAGACCTCAGCTCATCCCTAGGGGGAACTTCAGCTGATGTCCATCCAACTGCATCAGCATCCGATGCCCAACCGAACTCAGTTCAATCTATTGTAAATGTTGAGGATCCAGACTCAACAGCTGATCAATCACCAGCTCTGAAGACTCCAACTCAGATGTCTGAACAGCCACTGTTGGAAGAAGAAGGAAGACGCAACCGAAGATGGTATGAAGTTCATTCCACCATCGACATCATCGGAGATCCAACCGAGGGTGTGCGCACACGGAGCAGAGTTGCAAATCCAGAATCAACCGAGGAAGAATCCAACACTTATGCCCAATATGCTGAGGAATTGGCAGTTCTAAAAGAGTTCGAGCAAGCTGGAGATATTGCCATGATTTCTTGCTATGTAGCTGATGTTCCAGAACCGAAGAATGTTGGGGAAGCTCTCAATTGTGTCCACTGGACAACAGCCATGCAAGAAGAATTGAATGAGTTTCTACGCAACTGTGTATGGGAGTTGGTAGAAAGACCAAATGGTGTCAAGGTGATTGGACTAAAGTGGATTTTCAAAAACAAGAGAGACGCCATTGGATTCATTGTGAGGAATAAAGCAAGGTTGGTAGCTCAAGGATACTGCCAACAAGAAGGAATTGACTTTGAAGATTCCTTTGCACCAGTTGCAAGGCTTGAAGCCATCCGGATCTTTCTAGCTTATGCCGCACATCACAAGTTCAAAGTATATCAGATGGATGTGAAGTGTGCATTCCTCAATGGAGATATAAAAGAAGATGTTTATGTTGAACAGCCTCCTGGTTTTGAGACTGGAGATGGAAGAGTGTACAAACTGAAGAAAGCTATCTATGGTCTAAAGCAAGCACCAAGAGCATGGTATGACACTCTTTGTGGATTTCTTCTAGACTCGGGGTTCAAACGAGGTTCAGTTGATAAAACTCTGTTCACCATCAAAGTTGGAGAAGATATACTTGTCGTGCAAATTTATGTCGATGACATCATTTTCGGGTCCAAGTCGGAGGAGCTGTGCAAGAAATTCTCCGATCTTATGAAGGAAAAGTTCGAGATGTCAATGATGGGCGAGATGAATTATTTCCTTGGATTACAAGTGAAGCAGTCACCTGAAGGGATCTTCATCAACCAGTCCAAATATACAAGGGAGCTCATCACCAAGTTCGGATTGCAGACAAGTAAGACAACCAAGATCCCTATGAACACGAACTGGAAGATCGAACCAGGAGCTGAGGGAAAGCTCATTGATGCCAGCCAGTATAGAGGGATCATCGGTTCGCTGCTCTACCTAACTGCCAGCCGACCAGACATTTCATACGCAGTTGGAGTGTGTGCTCGTTTTCAAGTCCAACCAAGAGAAGCACACATGTTGGCAGCAAAGAACATCATTAAGTATCTGAAGGGATCTGTCAATGTTGGATTGTGGTACCCAACTGATGACAATATCCAGCTGACTGGATACTCAGATGCCGACCTAGCAGGAGATCGGTTGGACAGAAAGTCTACTTCTGGACACTGTCAGTTCATGGGAAGCAAGCTGGTTTCATGGTTCTCCAAGAAACAAGCGTGTGTTGCTACTTCGACAACCGAGTCAGAGTACATGGCTGCCGGAAGCTGTTGCATGCAAGTATTGTGGCTGAAGCAGCAGCTGAGAGATTATGAAGTCTCAACTGGACAGGTTCCCATACATTGTGATAGCTCGAGTGCCATAGCTATCTCTCTAAACCCTGTTCATCACTCTCGGACTAAGCATATCGATATTCGTCATCACTTCATCCGAGATCATATTGAGAAGAAGGATGTGTCCATGGAGAAGATCCCAACTGAGATTCAGAGAGCTGACATCCTCACCAAACCTCTTCCTGAAGCCCGATTCAAGATGCTGTGTGATCTTCTAGGACTTTTGGATCCGAGCTAAAAACTCATCCGAGCAGAAGAATCATCCGAGCTGACAAGGATTCATCCGAGCTGAAGAATCGGAGATCGACTTAAGGGGGAAGCTCAGATGAAGGGGGAAGCTCAGATACGAATTGCCAACTGAGGACATCAAACTTCAGCTGAGGAGATGAACTTGAATCAGCTGATGGTATGATGCAATAATGGAACAGACGTCAGCTGAACAGACGAACTCGAGTCAGCTGATGGTATGCGACAACTGAGGAATTCAACAAATGAACACAGCTGATTCAGACATCAGCTGGCAGGTATCATTTATGACTGAAGGTGTTATGATATTAAATGAGAATGTTTGAAATAAATTCAAACATTCCTGAACATGTCAGCTAGACTAAACAAGCCATCATATCGCATTTAATGTAAAGTCTGGCTGAACACCCATAGCCTTACTTTATAGTGCGACTGGGCTGACACCTCAAACTATTCACCTTCTCACTCGCGCGCGTGGTATATCAGTCAAAATTACTCAACAGTCACGAAATCACAGCCGTTAATAGATTCACGCGATTTAACCCCAGCCGTTGATTTTATCCGAGTCAAAGATTATATAATACGGCAAATCAGGAAGTGATCCTTACTTTCTCTTTTCGTGCATATCTTTACTCACTATTCATCATCTTCTCAAATCTTGTTTCGCCATTTCCAGTAAAGTCTTTCACTGCATATATATCTCCTCGAAATGGCGCCCAAGTCAAAAGCTTCTAAAAAGATGGTTTCCTCAGAGCCTGCAACGTTCCAGGAATCGTTCGACATGGTGATGTCGAAGATTCATTTCGAACAGATACTATCCAGAGCGGCTCTCTCCTCGCCTGAGCTCGCTCCAATCGCCGCCATCCTCTCCGACCACCATCTGCTTGATTGGGCCACCCTCTCTCCGGCCCTGTTGCTCAGGAAGCAGATCGTACATTTCTACCGTAATCTGCAACGAGTCGCAAATGACGGGCTTGTCACGATCATCCCGTGCAAGCAACGCCACAGAACCTCCCGAACAGTAGAAGACTCCGTTGTGGAGATAAAGGTGTCGAAGGAGCTGGAGAAGCTCATCCCCAGAAACCGTGAAGCCACAGACGTGGTGGGGAACTTTTCTGACAAGGAAGCTGATGTCTTCCTTCAAACCATTCTTCTTGTTCCCGAACCATTGAATGGGAGCATGCAAAGGACAAAGCTGAAGCCGGAGCACTGACTTCTTTTCGATGTAATCTCCAAATGCATCTTCGCATATGGTGGAGCCTTCGGGGACATCAGCCGTCCTAAGCTCAAGCAGCAGAAGGCCCTGGAAGAGATGCACCAGGTCGACTGGTTGGGATATATAGAGAGCCAGCTGGTGTCGGAGAAGCAGAAGATATCCGAGACGACAGCTGAGTCCGGGGATGTTCTGTTGAGTGTCAAGGGGACTCTCAATTTCGGGACAAAGATATCAGCCCTCATCCTCCAAGCCACAAAGGGTCTGCCGCTGACATGGGAAGGGAGTGAGGACACTCCAGTCAGCAAGCTGTCACTGTTCCCCTCAGCCAAGAAGGCCAGGGATGTTGTAGAAGCTGTCTACACCCCCAAGGGTGTCCCCAAGCCAGCTGTGGAGGCAGCTGCTCGTCGCCCTTCGAGGACCAAGCCGGCGAAGCGCCAGCTGGAAGACGTAGCTGAGGAGGAAGAAGACGAAGAGGAGGAACAGGAGGAACCTCTGCAGAAGAGGCCAAGGATAAGAATCATCCAGCCAGCGGCTAAACCATCCACAACAAGTCCAGTGGTGGTCAAGCCAGCTGAGGAGAAGGAGTCAACCGAATCCAGTCAATCGGTTGACCCAGCTGGGTTTATTCTTCAACCTCGCCAGGAGGACGTGGCTGAGGAGGCAGGTGGAGACGTGGAGATCCAAGTGGTGGATGCCAGCTCCTCCTCAGATGACTCTTCTTCATCTGAGGAGTCCCACGACAGTCGGTCTAGAGCTGATGCCAGCCAGGTTAACCCACCTGTGACTGAAGAAATCCTCCAGCCAGCCAACTCTCCATCCAAAGAGGATCAGGTTCTCTCAATTGGTCCCCAGTCAGATATTCCGAGCCTCTCGCTCGATGCCAACGTTGTGACCACTTCTTCGGCCAACGTTGATGAAACCATCGAACCCTTAACCTTCGATATCGACCCCCCTCAGATCGATGAAGAAGCCAACCGTCAGGCGATCCTGGCTGAATATGAAGGAAGACTCAGCTACTGCTTCCGCAAGCTGATTGGTATGTTCCCCGAGGCAACATCGATGCCTATTTTCTCTGTTCTCGGGACGGAGCTTCTATACCAATTCAGTGTCATATTCAGCTACTGGTACGTGAAGGAGGAGACCCTCAGGATCCATGGCTGGGACAAGTTAAAGGTCGAAGAGTCCAACTTGAGGGAGTACTTCGACTACCAGAGCCTGGAGGTGGCCTACAACCAAAAGGTGGCTGTGCTCCGACGACGTCTGGACAAAAGCATTCAAGAAGGGACAGACACCAGGGAGCTGTGCAACAACCCTGAAGCTGTTCACTTTCTTGATGACATGCTCGCCAAAAATGCCTCCTGCATGGACGACGTCGACGCAGCTGATGAGGCGGCCAAGAGAGAAGAAGACAAGCTCAAGGCCTACCTCGCTAGCCGATCTGCCATGGTTGTCCTGGAGTCTGCTGCCCAGCCACATCCACCGCTCCTGCCCGGACCCTCCGATCAGCCAGCTCTCTCAACCGACGTTATCTGCGAGCTGATCTCGGAGAGAGTCAACCAGCTCAGGGCGGAGATGCTGTCCAAAATCCAGCTGGGCAAGGAGGAAGAAGCTGATAGGATGCAGCAGCTGATGGCAGAAAATGTCAGCCTGAAGAATCAGCTAGATCACCTCTCCTCTTCTCTGCAGCACAAGCTCGAAGATCTCTCCACTTCTTCCAGCTCGGAGGTCTCGGCTCTAAGGAAGGCCGTTCAGAGCCTCAGCTCGGATTTCAACGTGTTCAAGACCGTTGCTGAATCTGACCTCGCAAAGTCCCAGCAGACTCAGGACCAGGAGTGGATGGCTCAGTTCGCCTCTTTCCGAGCTGAGTTCGTCTCCCTTCACAAAGAGATCTCTGCGACCTTTGCAGCTGTGCAGCGAGCTGAGCAGGAGCGCCAAGACTTGGAGTTGGCAAAGAAGGTGGCAGAGAAGGACGCTGTTGAAGAGCTGTTTTCCCGCATTCAACAAGCTGAAGCCAAGTTGACCTCTCTGGATGGCACTGTTGCCACCCTTTTGGATGATGCCAAAAAGGGGGAAGACAAGGAGCCAGCAGCTGGGGAAGACAAGGAGCCGGCAGCTAGGGATGGACAAGGGAAAGCTGTTCTCCAGCAAGGAGAAGGAGTGCCAGCTGAAGCTGAAGGGTCGCAGCCCGAACTGGAAGTCTCCCACGACCTCGTAGCCGAGCTCACAGTTGGGGATGGACAAGGGAAAGCTGTTCTCCAGCAAGGAGAAGGAGTGCCAGCTGAAGCTGAAGGGTCGCAGCCCGAACTGGAAGTCTCCCACGACCTCGTAGCCGAGCTCACAGCCGAGCTCGATGCAGAACTTGACGGGATATCCGTTGAAGACTGTATCGAAGCTGCCAAAGCTATGGAGGTGCCTAAGGAGAAGTACCTGAATCCCTCTTGGATCAAGAAGTTCGCTGCCGATCAGGCCAAGAAGGTGGCCAAGTTCGAGAAGGAGCTCGCCAAGGTGGAGAAGAACGTCGACAGAAACAAAGCCAGCCGGAGTGTGCGAAGAATCAACAAGCACCAGATGAAGGTTGAGGCTAGAAAGTCGACGCATCAGCTGCAGAAGAACGCTCCGCTCTCGTCTCGATACCCACATGTTGACAAGTGGATGAATGCGGAGTGGAACGATGACTGGGAACAGTTCAAACATGAGTTCGTTAATGACTTCTATTACAGGAAAGTCTACTCGACTGAAGACCCAAGGCTAGCCTTCAAGGAAGCCCTGTGGGAACTCAGCTCTGGAGACCCTGGAATGTTTAGTCAGTTCAAGCGAGCTATGCTGAATGCTCAGCTTGATCCCAACACTGTTCCAGTTCCAAAGAAGTGCATATACCGCCCTCCGATGATCAAAGGCACAAGCACGCCAAATAGAAATACGATCTTAGCTGAGGCGAGGCAAGTATGCAAGGAACACGACGTCAACACTGGGATTGAGTCAGAAGCGAAGAAGGAGATCTTCAACCGTATCTTCAACAAGTACGGTCAACAGTATTTCTGAGCTGTCAAAGTTTCTGAGCTGATAATGTTTTTGGATGTTGTAGTTTTTGAAGCAACTGTTGTATCTTTCTATGTTTTGCGCTTAACTTTGTAACCTTCAGTTGTAACAAAAACTTCAAAGTATATAATACGATTCACCTTGATGAACAATTCCTCATTGTCCAAGCTCTGAATCACAAAGTCTTTCAATTTCATGTTATAACTATGCTAACCCTTTGATGTTTTATCTTATAGACTGTCTAGAATTTCAACTGAGATTTTAGATAAGTTAGTGAGGTTTAGATCAGTAGTGGTTTCAAGTTGTAAGTGGTTTTGGCATCATCAAAAAGGGGGAAATTGTTGGGAAATTTATTAGTATAAGTTTTGATGAATTCCAAAACCGGCTGACCCCAACCGAGTAGATGTTGCCAGTACCTAATGTTAGAATTTAGGCTCGCTGTTTGAGCAAAGTTAAGTTTTTATCTTTACAGGTCTCCAGCTGAAGATGGCAACAAGGCGTCACTCAGACAGAACATCAGTTGTGAAGAAAGACAACTGAGAGTTCATTTGTTCAGATGTAAACAAGGGGAAGTCTTCAGAACATCAGTTGAAGGAAACCAACTGAGCGTTCATCAAATGAGAAACAGTTGAAAGGAAGAGAACATCAGATGAAAAAGAAATCATCTGAGGGTTCAAACCCAACTGAGTAAAGAAGTGGAAGACAACTGAGGTTTCAGTTTCAGAACCTCAGTTATAGAATCTGAACAAGGAGTTCAACTGTTTTGAAGTTCAGAGTCAGCTGAGAACTCGACAGATCGGAACATCAGCTGAAGATCACTCAGATGAAGGTCAAGACGTTCAACCGACAAACCGAAGTTGACTGTCAAAGATTTGAATTTCAAAAAGAAGTCACATGAGGGTTTGACCGTTCAGTCATTACCCCATCTGGCCCAACACAAGGCTGTCTCAGATGGAAAGCAGAAGAGCACAGATGCCATATCGGGAAAGTCTGCAGAGATGAGAGACAAGCCATCGCTTTCAACCGATCAGAGATCAACTGCTCCTCCAACGGCTAGTTGATTCTCTCCGCCTATAAATAGAGGCATCATCTCATTCGAGAAGTAAGAGATGCAGATAGACACATAGACGACTAAAAATTCAAAAGCTTTCTCGAGAGAAATCAAAGCAAATCTGCAAAATCATCATCTAAGAGCATCAGCAGCTGAGAGTTCCAATTTGAGAGAACATTAGTAGCTGAGGGTTCCTAGAATTCGAAATTGTTTTTGATCTTAGGTTGAGTGTTTATTCGTTCAAACCTTAGATCCAGCTCTCATTCTTGATCGAGCTGTAGTTGGATATCCTACCCTTTCTCACACCCTAAAAAGTGTGCTAGGACCTTACTCTTCCTGTAATTGAGTAGTCAGGTCATCAAGTACCCGTAAACTTGACTTAGGCTGTTTAGTGCCCGGAAACTAAACTGTAACGGTTACTCAGCCCGCGTAAGCTGAGTGGTTCTGTCCAGAAGAACTTGGACTGAGGTGTGTGGACTCACATCTCCCCGTGGACGTAGGAGTTATCTCCGAACCACGTAAATCTTGTGTGTCGTGTTTATTTTTCAGTCCATATTGCATTTCTAACTGACCGAACTAACCAGCATTCAAACCTCTTTTGCACTTTTTCAACCGAGCTGTTTTGGTTCTTGACCAACCGAGCTGGTTTGCGTGAGTTGTTTTTAACGAGTTTATTTTCCACCACATTCCGCACAGCACCGCTCTTCCAGCTGAGTTTGCTTACTCAGCTGTGAGATCCCACCTGAGTCCTTTTACTCAGTTGAAGTTGTTTTCAAGTGTTAAGTTTTTTTCGAAAGCTGAAAAATTCTAACTGGTGTATTCCCCCCCCCCCCCTACACCTGTAACTCGTTTCGGGACCATCAAGAACTTTTGGCATTGTCTGATAAACTTGAGATTTTTATGTTTGATATCCGTTCAAGAATTGATACTTCTGATGTAAAAGGGCTCGGGGATCTATCTAAAAAATTGGTTGAAATTGGAAGAAATTTGGTGTATTCGTTGGTTTACAAGCTTATAACTTTAGCATTAGTTTTATCGATTGCAACGGCTTATGTGGAAAGAGCATTTTCAGCTATGAAGATTGTGAAGAATCGGCTTCGCAACCGAATGAGTGATGAATGGATGAATGATAATTTAGTAGTGTACATTGAAAAAGATGTTTTTAATTGTGTTCCTAATGATGCTATTATGCATAAGTTTCAGAATATGACAAACCGTCGATGCCAAATATAGATTAGATTTCTATAGATTATGTGTACAATATATTTTGCTATAATATTTTATATTTTTGGCTGTTAGATTTTTTTACCTCCCTCCTTGAAATCATGCGTCCGTCACTGCTTATGGTGGCCTAATGGCATGGGAAGCAGTCCCTTTATGATGTGCAAATAGCCATGAATGTGAAGTATTCTGGCGAGTCTGATTCATGGAGCCAGCTTTACGTGTTCCGTAAAATTGAGAGTTGCTTGGCCTGAGTTCTATCACTACTGCAACATGCACGGTCTTCTGGTTAGCTTATCTCCTCTGCGTGTGTGTGTTTTAATCTACGTTCAGCATTCGGGGTTTGCCTCGATAAACAGTTGATGACTAAAGGAATTGTTTTGTAGGTTTGGTATGAGTTTTGGATAACTGGAGACTGTGATGGGCAAGGCAAGCTTATTCCCGAATTATTTCATACCCAAGTTGCAATGTTATTAAAGCACTTATTCAACACAAATGCTAGTTATTTAAAGTACTTCTCTAAATTACAAAAATTAAAACATTCTGAACAACAGAAACAAACAAAGCTCGTGCCCAAACATCACATTATATGGATGCATACTTATAAACTCATGCAGATCAGCCACAAGGCTCTCATTGACTCTATTTGACACAAAGATTGTTAGAAGTAACGACGATCGTGTATGAATATTGTGTAAAAGAAATCGAATAGAATGATAATTAAAAGTCGAGGCTAGAGTGAACTCTATCTCCTTAAAGCAAAATGCACAGTCAATTTGTGCCAACGGACTGTTGCATATGCTTCCCAAGATACAAAGACTTAAAGAAGAAGAATTTTTTGCACGAGCAGAATTCTATCTTTCCAAACGAACAAAGAGAAACTCGGGACGAGTTAAGACTTATATCTAATTGTGCATGTATGCAGATTTCGGATTTCTACTCTACTTACTTGTGGAGGGGGCGCCACACCCCCAGGTTGTTACGACCGTGGCAAGGCCGAAATCGGTGCCTTGATCTAATTCTCAACCGAATCCAACTTCTTTTCGTTCGGTGAGATCGATCGCACCGTATGCTGCTTTATGGATACGAGGCGCATTGAACCACCACTGTTGAACCGTCTTCACTGAGCCGCCCTCGATCGTGGGTCGAACCAAAATAATTCTGGCTTGTCAATTGCTGCACGTGCTCGGCTACATCGGACTCAGATTTGGTCCTCATAGTTTGTTCCAAATGAGCCAATAGTATAAGCCCTTAAGGTGCACAATAGGAGTTTACACTTGATGATTACTTCATAAGTGTGCACAATAGTAATCATAGTAAGCCCTTTAAGGTGCACAATAGAAGTTTACACTTGATGATTACTTCATAAGTGCTCATCTATTTATATAGCTCTCAACTACTCTCCATTATCACTATGGGACAAATTACAAAACTTCCTCTTAAACATCTATCTTTAACCATTAATTGCTCATTTACCATTAAATGGTTTTGAACAATTAAGTACATTAAACGATAGTGCTCAAGATGTAGATTATAAATCTACCGTTTGTTTTTTTCAAAAATTAAATTAATTAATATTTAATTAATTTATTTATCGAGTTATAAAGACCATTTTTCCAACAAAGATATGCTTGGGTAAAATATTCTTCATCAATTTGAGAAGAAATTCATCGTGTCCTTACACTTCATAACTTAGCATTCAATAAGTGGGAGTATCTGCTACTAATCCCCTTTGCATTTCTTCCAAGATTTGTATTGCCTTGTGAAGCTCATTCTTTAGCGGACTCCGGACAATAGCACTGTGTCACTCTATCACGCACCCTGATTCTCCATCTCTACAAACAAATATTTTGCCTCCTCCACGGGACCTTCTTGACAAAACGAACCAATGATCATGTACATATTCAAACATTAGGTAACAAACCACTAGAAGCAAGTTGGTTGAAAGCATCTCTTGCAACATCATGTTCTCCATTTTTGCATAATCCATTAATAAGTGTACTATAAGTGTCCACGCTTTTTAATTGCAAAATTTTTTAGTGGTAGATGCATTCAAATTCACTTTTTTAATACTTGAAAGCTACTCGTAGTGAATAGTGAACAAGAAAGTACACTTTACTTAGCCATCAACAGTTATACTTCAATTTGCAGTGGTACCATTTGGTTTGAGCAGTTATCGGCTAAAACCGATATACTAAATTGGTTAACCGTATTAAACAAATTATTATGTAATTGTAATTTATATTTATAACAATTAAATTTCAACTTTACACATTAATTGTTAATTATTTGATAAAATATATAATGTGTTATTGATTAGGCCGAATTGATTGAAACTTCAGTGCATGACCTCCCATCCTTCTCTTTACAATCAACTCTCTCTCCTCTTTATTTTTTCATTTAACGTGGAACAACATTAAATCAACCTTCTCTTCTATCTTTTTTTTTTATCTTCGAAGTCTCCTTCACCTCCCACTTTCTCTTATCCTACGCGAATGAGGGAGAGTGTGGGTTGCTTATAAATAGTGTTGTATGTTTTTATTATATACAACAAATCATCAATATTCTTGTCTATTCTTTACTAATTATTCTCAATATTATTAATTAATTTTGAAAAGAGAAAAACAAATTTTATTTATCATAAAATTTAGTTTAATTTTTTTAATTAATTTGTGGTTATTTTGATCAACCGTTAACCGAACCGAGATAACCGAAGTAGTTATTGGTCAACCATTCTATTTCGGTTCGGTTACCAGTCGATAAAATTTTGATAAATGGTTATCAGTTATTTCAATTATCGGTGGGATTATAATATAATTGAATCGATTTTCAACACCTCTCCTCCCTTCTCTCACATTGCTACTATCCAACACTAACACATTTGAAACCATGGCCTAATGACATATTTATAGATAGCATTCAAGTCGGTCGATAGGACTTAAGAGTTTTAGAATATTCTAGTTAATTATCTAAGTTTTACTTCATTACAAAAATAGTGCAAGTTGGTAGCCAGCTCAGGCTACTCTAGAAGTTAACAACTTTCTCTTGAATTTGATTTTTCTCGCAATTCCTCCATAAACTTCCAAATTTGGTGGAAATGGATTATTTTTCAAATTGACTTCTTTCCACCGTAATAGAGCTCAACATCAAAATGATAAAACAAAAAATTAAAATAACTTAAGATTTTAAAAAGTATAACATATGGGATTCTTGCGCGCAGTTGAAGAAATTTACCAACAAACCATTAATCAAAATCATCCATAATTTTGGTTATCTTGTTGTAGGGTATAAAAATTGAGTTTGTCAATATTACTTGTTTGTTAATCAAAATCATCCATAATTTTGGTTATCTTGCTGGAGGGTATAAAATTGAGTTTGTCAATATTACCAAATAATATATGAAAAATACTAACTACAAAGTAGAAAAGACACTTCGATTACATAATTAAAATTTACTAGTAATAATAATTACATGCATGAAATTAACTACAACTACATACACTAAAAGTTTTACAAGATAAGACAACTACTAAAATGAGATGCACTAAAATTACATAAAAATAAACCACCTAAGCACAATTGCCATTAAATGTCGTTTCATATCTTCTTCTTCTGGAGATAAAGTGATATTACACCAATAATGTATTTAACATAGCGTGATTCATCTTCATAATCTTCTTTTCTTCCTTCTTGAGCTCCAATTCGATTCTATCACTTTCCAATTTGCACATTATTTCGACTCCATTTGTCTCTAATGAGTCTCAATGTACGAATTTCAGCAGCAATTTCGTTAGTCAAAGAAGAAATAGTTGAATATCCACTACTCAGAGTCGAAGCCAGAGTTTCCGTTTGAAATTAAAGGTATAGAATACAAAATTCACCCAAATATTTTCGAAATAAAATTTTGTCGTGATCTAAGATTTGAGAAACTAAAGGCTAAACGTTTGGTGGACTATGGGAGAGGAATATAACATACGCTGAAGTTCGATACTTACTAATGACGAGATATTTCTACAATATGTCAAAACAAAACCTTAGCAAAAACTAGAAAGTATCATATTACATCCAAAAAAAAATCCATTATTCTCAAGTTTCTTTTTATGTTTCTTTTCATCACAAATCACTTGCCAACAATACAATTTTGAAAAAGTTTAGGACGTGCAAGGGTAATTTTGGAAGGCAACTATCTTAATATATTTTGTTTTTTTGGATATATGCCAAATTCCATGAAAATAAAGGCGTAGCACCCTTGTAGCCACGCTATTATTCCTCCTTAGCCGTCGGAATATATATCGATTAATTTCCAACATTAGTCGTACGATATTGACCGTTCCTCCTCCATTATGAAATGAGTAATGACCGTCCGATCCCTTACCATCTACAAATACAACATATTTTAGTCCTTCACAACCTTATACACCTTAGACCTTAGTTACAAAATACTCTACACCATGGCCAAAGCAAAAACAACCGCCACCACCATCACCACCCTCCTCTGCATCTCAACCATCCTCCTCCTTCTAGCCTCCTCCCACGTCCTCGCTCGGCCGGGCCCCACATTTCACGATGTCACTCCCATAGAAAATCATCATGCGGTGAGTCGGATCACACACAACTCAATGCATGTGGTTATAGTCATATCGTTCGTACTAAAAACATGCATGAATAATTAACGTACTGCATTATGCACGTGTGTTTCTACGGTTCATTAATAGTGTCGGTACATGTAGCTACTATGTAATGATCGATAGTTAATACGTTGGAATCTTACTAATATTGATTTGTGAATTTCCGTTGTATGTATGTATATAATTGGGTTAGGACCAAGACGGACCAAAGGCGGTGGATCGAGATAACTGCGTTGGACTGAAAGAAGATGAGTGCATGATGAAGAGAACGGTTGAAGCTCAACTTGATTATATCTATACACAGAAGAAGAGGCAACCGTGATCATATATGCACATATATATATATAAGCATTTATATTCGATAGCAATCTTTTGTTATTACATTACATGTGAGAAGAATCGTTCCTCTTTACATGTTGATGTCCTTTCTTATCTTGTACTAATGTTTTCGTCCCCTTATTAATAAATTTACGGTTATGGAGCGTTTACATCATCTATTTATTATTTAATTTCAAAAATGCTTTGTGGTTGAGCGTCCAAGTGTATTTGCACCATTTTGCAGCAAAAATAACATAAGTATACAGCAAAATCATGAAGTCATCTCCAGCAGTCTGCTCTATATTTCACACAAAAACAGAATAAGATTTATAGCATGAAATGTTTATATTAATGAAAAGTAATAGCCAATTCATTACATTAGTATACAAAATACGATATATTATTGTTAGAATTTGGTGCCCCAATTACTACAAAACATCACATTGTGTTAACAAAAGAGTAACGTCAGATCATATGTCAATAACTTTCGATCTAACATGCAGCGGAATAAGTAAAGAACACAATGGAATACTTTTTGGCAGGTGATTAAACCTGCCGGTGTATATTGAAACTAACGATTACAATACAGGAAATGAAATAGCATCCAATCTTTCGCAGCACGATCTACTTAAGAATTGAATGCCCTAGATGATTAAATCTATCTTAGACTAATCTACTAAGTAAGATGAACATATCTTTACAGCCTATAATCTTCCTAAAAATAAGAACATCTGAATAAGACTACCTACTTTCGTGATTTGCTCCATTACAATCCAAAGCTTTCACACTTAACAGATTTCATAATCTGCTGTCGTATGTCAGATGTTAGTTGTGATGTTACTCACACTCAGTAGGCAGAATGGCGAAGCAGCTAACACTGAAATTTGCAGAGAGTTTCTCTCGATCAAAATCCGCACTCGTGAAATGAACCTCTTGCGATATTTATATCCTCCCATCTGATGAGCAGTTTAATCCACACTCTCTCTCCAGTTGGTCGTCCATAACTGTCACAGTTCACCAATTTCAGTGGGTTAAAGAAGGAGTGGTCAATGGCGGTTACAAGTTAGTTATTTCCCATAACTCCTCATGTCATGGTCAATAACTTCCTTGGTCTTCACTTACACATTCCACTCCTTTGAATATCATAACCGTCTTCAACTGCTATTAATCAGCACTTAAAAACGTGCAAAAGAATACAACAAGAAAAACATATATTGTACAATTAATTAATTATTATAAGGTTTAATCTGACTCCAGACATGTTAGTAACAAATGTTACTAACAATCAAAGTAACACAAGACATCTTAAACCTAACAATTATAAATAAATAAAATTACAAATCGAATAATCGAGAAAAGATAGAAAGAAGATTGAGCCTCATTTTAAAACCCCTCAAACGAGTATTGCAACGACTTTAATTTTTATGTGTTTATGTGTAATTGTATGTTTTTAAATTTTCCCTATATATTACATAATTAGAGTTCTTTAATAATTTTAATGTTGGTGTTATATATTTAAAAACATAACTACAATAAAATATTTTGAGATAAAATAGTTAAAGAATAAGAAAAGAAAAAAAAAACAAAGAAAAAAAAATGGAGCAATGGACAGTTTGCTCCAAATTTAGAGCAGTACTATTCAAATACACAAATATAGAGCAATTATAGTACTGAGTTGGAGAAGGATTTTGCAGAATTTTGCTCCACATTTAGAAATTTGAAGCATTCTAGCCAATTTATGTGCTACCGTATTAGTTTTTGAAGTTATAATTTAGTTATGTTTCTTACTTTTCGCTAAATAGAAGTTATATTTCTTACTATATATATTAAGTTATAATTTTACACATTAAAGTATAAATAATATTAAAATCACATATAAATTTTTATACTAAAATCTAAAAAAAGTTTGAGACTTGTAATTTTAAGTTTATTTAAAGTATAATCTTATTTTGTGCATTTATATTATCAATTAATATATATTGATGGCCCCAATTTTCCCAACATATATAATTGAGATAAGTTATAGTATATGTGTTGAATTAAATAATAAAAATAAAAATATTATAAACTAAACAGAATGTAGAGTAGATGATTGGAGTAGTGTGCTGAATTTGCTAAGCATAATTGTGCTCTATAATTGAGGGGTGAGAGAAGTCTCCAAAACGTTTTAGTTATGACACACAATACTCACAAGCAAACGAGTGCCTACTATCATATATTTCCGCTTCTACATTACGTCAAGTTCCCAGCTCAATCACTATGCAATTGTTACTTAATGTACCAATTATAAAATTTAAAATATGCAGTGGAGGCCCAAACTAAAAGTTGATGATCAATTTAGAATTTCAAAAGTATTTTGGTTAGAGCTTGTTTCTCGTGCGAAGCATGTGCACTGCACGCGCTAGGCTCTTATGTACGGCGCGTGTTGTGCATGCACGCACACATATATACATATATTTTGATATTTTAATTTTTTTATAGATTTTTTTTCCGACTCCGCCTTCGCTCAAATTACTAATATAAGGATAATCATCGGATAATAATTTGGATTTTTCGACTCGCTCCGAGGCCTTCAGCTCCCCTCGCTCGAATCTTTACCAAAGAAAAAACGAAAAAAAAAAACGAGGAAACAAACGCGGGGGGGGGGGGGGGGGGAATAAATCTGAAAATAAAAAAAATCGAAAATAAAAAAAAAAGTCAACAATTCGACTGAGTCACAAAGGTCCGATCCGGATCCGAACTGAGTTGACCTGGTCTCACAATCACACAAGAATTTGCCTTTTTGTTATTACGACAACAGAATTAATATGCATTCAAAATACCATGGGAAAATTTATATGTTGACAAAAACTTTTGTACATGTTCTGCACGGTGCAGATCTGCCTGTCCCAACCTGACCCGACCTGTTTGACCCGGGTTTGACCCGGTCAAGCCCCCTTTGACCATATTTTTTTAATACAGTTTTTTTTTTGTTTTTTTTTTTATTTTCCATTTTTTTTGTTTGCCGCTTCTTCTATGGTCAAGATTCAAGCGAGGGGCCGAAGGCCTCGAAGCGAGCCGAAAAAGTCCAAATTGTTGCCCGCCGATTATCCTTATTTTAGTAATCGGAGCGAAGGCGAAGCCGTAAAATCGGAGCCGAAGACTCCGTCGGGAAAAAGAATCTGGAGAAAAAAGTGGGGCGCGTGAGGCCCACGCACGGGTCTGTCGGGGCGCGTGGCCGGGTAGGATCGGGTCGCCACCCATTTCCACGATGCATGCGTATGCACTGGAGTCTTACTCTTATATGTTTTGATAGAATTGCAAAAAAGAAGATTGTGATAGAAAGTGATATTAACCCTTAAAATTAATAAAAATCTTAATTACTATAAAAGAAAGAAAGATACGTTAATTTCAAACAAAACTGCAAACTGGATTGGATCAGGGTCGGAT
Organism: Schizonepeta tenuifolia; assembly: GCA_029490685.1. Lineage (NCBI taxonomy): Eukaryota > Viridiplantae > Streptophyta > Magnoliopsida > Lamiales > Lamiaceae > Schizonepeta > Schizonepeta tenuifolia. The sequence goes on along the minus strand of CM055960.1, from coordinate 89,147,357 downwards.
GAGTCCATTTCATTCGAAGCCCATAAAAAGCAGATAACATAAGTGTAATGTAAATCAAATAAATATTGCTCTAGTGCTGCTGGTATTCTTCTTCCTCTTTGTGTGCCCAAAACAATAAATACTCCTATATATCGCGGCAAAACTATTATTTATGGCCAGATTTCCCGCCTTAAATCCTCCTCTTAAATGCCTAACCACAATGATTCCCACTATACTAGTACTAGAGCCAAAAATGAGAAAAGGAAAAATTGAGTGTCAAAATCTGAAAATGGAGAAGAAACATAGCAGCTACTGGCTGCTGAAATCAGAGCCGGCGGAGTGGTCATGGGACGACCAAGCAGCCAACGGCGGGCTGTCGAAATGGGACGGCGTGAAGAACAAGCAGGCGCAGAAGTATATGAAGAGCATGAAAATTGGGGATTCTTGTTTCTTCTATCACTCCGGCGCCAAATCCCGCCGCGTGGTGGGCGTGGTGGAGGTGGTGCGCGAGTGGTACGAGGAGGAGGAGGGTGGTGGCGCGGTGGACGTGAAGGCGGTGGGGGAGATGAAGGCGGCGGTGGGGCTAGCGGAGATGAAGAAGGAGTTGAAAGGGGTGGAATTCTCGCTGTTCAGGCAACCTAGGTTGTCGGTTTTGCCGGTGGAGAAGGGTATCTGGGAGAGAGTTTGTGAGATGGGAGGTGGATATGGAAATGAGAATGATGATGATTAGGTGTTTGATGATTTGTCTCACTGAATATTTTGCCTTTTGTTTTGTTTTGTTTTTTGGTATTAAGGTATTTGTATAGGGCGCTATGGTTCTCTGTAAATTTATGCCTGGACTTAGATCAGGCTAATGCCATATGTTTTGAGTAATTTTTTTTGGTAAAGTTTTGAGTAATTTTTATAGTAGTAGTATGTTTTATGCATAATTGAATATTTGAATTCTGTGTTACCAACTTGAAAAAGGGCTTGGAGCAACAGTAGTGGTGAAATCGTGGGATGCATAAGATTGGAACATTAATAAGTAAATATTGTGAGAATGAAATCCAACTCATTATTAGTAAAATTCTCTAATTATAGAATTTGAGTTCCAATCATGTGCGTGAAAATTGGAAAAGAAAAAAATAAATGGTAGATTGAAAATATTGAAATTGTTTAGACATGTTATGATTTTTTATTTTTCTTTTGAAACTTTTAATAATCAAAACGAAGATAGTTTTGTTGTTTGCTATCCAAAAATACCAAAACTTATGTATTTATTGACTAATTTTTTAAAATTTGGGAAAAATCGAAATTCATAATTGATTTACGGTCAAGTTGACTGTGGATGAGGTTAAAAGTTTAAAACCCGTCTTTCAAAAACCCTTGCAAAGAATTAGTAGTGGTCGGTCGGCGATAAACCCTGCCGGCGGCGGCGGAGGAAGGCGGAGCTCAGCTAATGCAAGTCCTAGATTGTAATCCTCGGCTCTTCAGCCTACTCAACCGCTCAACGCTGCATTTCAATCTGCGGTCTTTCTCGTCGTCTTCTTCTTCTTCACCCTATTCCAGCCAGTCACGCGGCGGACTTCCTCGATTCTTCTCCGAAACTTTACCTACTTCTAAGGTACATCAATTTCCGATTTATGCACCTGCTTTTCTGCAGTACACACTGATACACACGGTTTATTGGCGAGGAAGCTGCATTTTAAGCGCTATATAGTTTTGTTTTTTTTTTCATGATAATTTCTTGTAGGGTGGTGTTGTGAGAGTGAAGGGCGATGAATTCTGGCACATGACCAAGGTTTTAAGACTAGGAATCAATGATAGGTATATCTTCCTATATCCTTATGAATTGGTGATTTCTTGTTGATTTTGTGGAATAAGATTTTTGACAGCTTACTCGTCTTCATTGTTCTCCTCTGCTTTTAATTGCATTGTGAGAGTAGGTTAAATGGCAAATTTTACTTGGATGTCCTTTTTTGATGTAATGAGAGCTTGGTCCAAATTTTCTTCTTGTGAATTTGGATTACGACCCATGTACAATCACCCAAATTCGAATTTGTTGATCAAGGGGTTTCACAAAATCAGCATTGAAAGTTATGCTCAGGGTTTAGGATAATATGGTCGGTGAAGATGCATTCAAATGACAGTTTCTAGGGACGAAGAACTTTTGCTACTACTTGCCTCTAATTTTGTATCAGTATGGTATGATTTATATGGATTTTTACTTTGCAAGGGTAGAGCTATTTAACGGAAAGGGCGGTCTCATTGAAGGGCGCATAGAGAGTATGGATCGTTCCGGGGTAGATTTTGAAGCACTGGAGAACCTAAAATTAGTTTCTCCACCAACCACACAGTGGCACATTTTTGCTGCTTTTAGTGAGTTTTTTAAGAACTAGATTTCCTCATTTCCCTGCATATTTTTTCTCCTTGGGCTTTTCTAACTGATTCACTGTGTTTATTTAAGGTACTCTCAAGGGAGGGAGAGCTGATTGGCTAGTGGAGAAATGCACCGTATGATCTTCAGCTGCTTGTGATGGTAATTTTTGTTTAATTTGTGGTTTCTGTGATATTTATAATAATTTATTTCACTCTATGTATCATAGGAGCTCGGAGCATCCAGTGTGACACCATTATTCACAGCGCGTTCCCAGTTAATATCAGAAAATCGGGTTGACAGACTACAACGAGTTATTCTGGCTGCAGCTAAGCAATGTAATATGTGGCTTCTTCGTGCATTACTTTCTTTTCGGATTAGGTTATTATGAAATCATTATCATGTTATACATTTTATCCATTGTTGTTCATTGGTGCTACTGCTACCTTGTATACAGGTCAACGTTTACATGAAATGATATTGAAGCCTCCTGTTACAGTGACTGAATTACTACATGTTGTAAGTGTCTTCTATTTAATTGATATTATTTGTAGTTTTTGTGCAAATTCTAAGTCTCAAACTTGGTTCTTATGTTTCTTGTTGTGCTTTTCTTTTATCTTCTATTTAGGTAGCCGAGTCGAGATTAGCTTTTTTGGCTGCAGCAGAGGCTACTCCTGTTTTTAGTGCGTTAAGTTCTGCTAAGAAAGAACCTAATGGAATTATAATAATTGGACCAGAAGGAGGTCAGTGACTGCTCACTTCTATGGACAGCCTCACCCCTTCCTGAAATAAGGCTATCTTTAATTCTTTACTCTTTTTATCAAGTAATTTTTTTACTGGAACACTGCATCATGTATGACCTTAGAAAAGCTTCGTTTTTATTTCCTGCTATTTTCCCTGCATGCGTTGCCAATTACTCATATGTTGCTAATTGATCTTTGTGCTATCTTCCCTTTTGTGATCTACCTTGGACTTTTGTGAGCCAAGATCTTAAAGGTCCAAAAAAACTTTTTCAGTAACCTTGACCTGAAAGTTTTAACATACCCGTTTCTTTCAGACGTTCCGCTTTGAAAGATTTTTGGATGTTCTTTGTCCAATCTTTTAAATGTTTCCAAGCATCTGCAAGTGTTATGATATTGATATCCAATAAAATGTAAGAACGAGCACTGTTCTAAGATGTAGAAGTTATCAGTCCCTGATGTTGATTATCAAAATAATAAAGAAAAATGCTTTGAAAGACGGAGAAACAAGAAGATAAAGTCTGACGTTCAGCATGAGTGGTTCTAGTAAGAGCTTATTGAAAGTTGGTAGTTTAGTTTTAAGTGTTTCTTTTGTTGTTCTTGATCCTTAGTTGTTCGATCTTGGATGTCTGTGCTGGGCAACACAGATTACTAAAAAACAAACAAAAAGAGAAAAAGATCAATAGTTTGCTCCTCTTTTTTTGGTCCAGTAAGCATGCATTAGCTATTAAAACTTTGCTGAACTTCAAGTTACACCCTTTTCTTAATTCATTTGGTGACAAGCAATTGATTAAAAGCCCTGTCATACTTAGACTTCACTGAGAAGGAATTAAACTCCTTGATGGAGGCTGGGGCTATTGCCGTTGGTCTGGGCCCACATCGGTTACGTGTTGAAACTGCTACTGTGGCTCTCCTTTCTACTATGATGTTATGGTCCGACTCCCAGGAATTAGCGAGCAATTAATTCAGGCAAGCCCTTACCGATTGATATTTCATATATTTCTGACATAATATACTTGTTGCCCCACACATCATATACTACTATAACTCTAAACCTTACTGATTGATTTATCTTTCTTGACTAAAAAAACTTAACCTTGTACCTAAAGCTTATAGCAATTGCCATTGTTCGTAAGAGAGCAAAATATCATTCTACTTCATTATGCTGCTTGAGTTTACTAAGTTCTACTTCGACGCTCCTATTTTCTCCTCATATGTGTTAGGTTCTATTGTTTCAGTTGGATACACCAACACACCAACACACCAACACACACACACACACACACACACGATGCACTAATCACTAGTTGATTATTGAAATTTGCAACAACCAAAAATGAGGTTAATGAAATCTTATATGAACATCTATGCCTTTCTAGAATGACAGAGAAGTGTTGACTATTGTTGTTTTCTTGATTCAAACATGGAATGTTGCAGGCGCCACTTTATTCTAACACCCTAATTGACTTATTTGCAGGGAAATTTGAGGTCTGACTAACGTGGCTTTCCTTCCCCTGTTCTCTCTCTTACCACTTATGTATGTCTTCTTCTTCTTCTTCTTCTTCTTCTTCTTCTTCTTCTTCTTCTCTTTTCGTTTTCCAAATTTAATTTTCTTCTCCACTAGATTTTAATTCTAAACTTTTGTACATAGTAGTAGACTAGCTAGCTAGCTGCATATGTTTATTCAAAAACACATTGTGATTGTCTTCCTTCTTTTGTGGTGTCAGCCAATCTTTAAAAATTACTATCCAAGTTATAAACTTGCATTTGAAAGTTAACGGATGATTCTATTTGACCTATTTTATTTGGAGTAGTACTGTTTTCATTGTTTGACCTATTTTATTTGGCTATATTATTGCTTTCTGCCCTTTCCAGTCCAACGGTCACTTCCAATGTACGATTAATTCCCTTATTTAAATGTGATCATTTATTGAACTGACTTAACCGGGGAAGGTTTATGTAAATGTTGTTGTGGTTATTGATTAAAAAAAATAAGCAATAAACCTAAATATAGAAAGTGGAAAAAGAAACAAATAATGAAACTTGGGTGTTGCAGAATTCAACCCTAAAATTGGCTAGGAACAGTATTTCGTTAGTGTGGCTAAAGAAGTTGTCAAAAGTGACTAGAAATAGTATATAGATATATAATTATGTTTATGTTTAAAAAATTCATATTAACTTGATTTAATGTATTCGATATGTTGATATGCATTGACTTTGATATCTACATATTTGCCGTGTCTTAGTATTGAACATGTATATTGAACTGTGTCTGATTTCTTTATTGTTCAACATAAATATTAAAGGCCAAGGAATGTGATGTATATTTTAGCGATATCATCAAAATCAAGACTTTGAAAAACTGATGCTTTAACTTAAAAAAAGGAAAAAAAAAATTAAAAATCGGTGTTTTTATTGCAGTATCGTTGTGAAGGTGACATGCAATACATGTGGCTGATGAGGTTCTATTTTTAACTTCACTAGAAAGTGCTGACAAAACAGATTTTGTTTACATTATTTAAGCCCTCTTCATATTTTGGGTTGACATCTACATCACATGTGAAATCAATCTAACTGATTTCCTCATCTGAAATTGGTTTGAGTTTGATAACGATCTAAGGCTGACGTTGAATAGTTGTGGAGTGAGAAATGACTGTAGCTGAAGATTTTCTGGCTGTCAAATTTGACTCTAATTTAATCTTGTTGAATATAATGATATGATAGCATATAATTTTTTTTTTCTTCATTTTTGTTGGTAGGTTCAAATTTTGAAATTCTTCCAACATGCAATCTTTAGTATCAATATAAAATTATTTTGATTCACCTGTATTTGGGTAGGTGTGCATATGTTTCACTCTAATTCGACTATATAAAATACTATGATGCTTTGGCCTTCTATTTCTATTTTTATTTTTTAATAAGACCTTCTTTATGCTAAGGTTGTTCTCTCTCCTCTTCAATAACTTTCAATTTATTCCATTAATTAAAATTAGAGTTGACAAATGGACCAAGTCGAGCTCGCTCAGCTCGGTCCATATTCAATCCGGTTGATCAATTGGTGTAGTCTGGGTCGAACCACCCTTTTGAAATAGCCCAAGTCTAGAATGGGGAACCCCCTTCCACGCCGGGCTAGCCTATCCACAACTTTAAAATTAATTAATTTTCAACTCCCTTCATTAAAACTTCAACCATTCATCAAAGACATTTCACCAACCATTAAGAGCGAGCTTTTAATTCGAAGTGAAACTAAATCAGATTATGGAAGTCTGAATACATGATGAGTAGGTATATAATTAATTAAACATTATTATACAATAAAAAAGCATAGGGATATACAAAAATCACTTAGCCACACAGTGAAAACTCTTTACTTGTAGTTTTGCAAATTTATTTCTTGTTAGATTTTTGTCAATTAGCCTTTGGCAGTAGTGGGAAAGAAGCAATAAATTAAACTTGCCATTATTAGATATGTGGTAAATTTCACATATGTTCGGATGTTCACATCAATTAGTTACTAGATATGTGCAGTAAATATCACACCCCATATTTTTTTCAAAGTAAAGATCCGATTCTCATAAAAATTACCCAACTTGGTCAAGTCAAGAGCAGCATGCGATTCACCATAAAATAGGAACAACTCGATGCAATTCTGTTGAAATAAATTCGTTCGTTATTTTTATTAGTATATTTCAATTCAATATAAATACTATATTAAACAATTTTTGTATGTAGAAAATAGAAATGATGCTATATTTAAATTAGACACGCAAACTGCGGTAGTCAATGTACGCACGCAGCGAGCAGAGAATAAATAGGCGCTGCCAATCGTCGTCACTCAACTGAAAAACCCCTCTGCTTTCCTCTACCAAAAACTAAACCCAAACTCCCATCAAAACGCAGCACCGACTGCCGTTTTACTCACCGTCACCCAAAATTTGCGATCGAATAGAGATAAATACAGCAGATTGAAATCGGAGCGATTAACAGAAGAAGGTTCGGTGCGAAAAATGGCGTATCAGTTGGAGAATTTGGTAGAGGTGATAAAATCGAAGGTGCGATCGTTGAAGAAGTCGAAGAAGAAGCCGTACGTAAAAATGGATAAGAGCGCGAGCGTGAGGGTTGAGATCCGCAGCCGGAAGGCGCGGAAGATCATCGACCGGACTCTCCAGACCGCCGATCGCCCCGGCTTGAAGTCTCTCTCTTGAACTTCATCCTTCTCTTGTTTTCTCTCTCTTCTTTCTCGCACATCTAATATGTATAGTGAGTTTGGAATTTACTTCAGGTGTGAGGTTTCTCTCTCTCTCTCTCTCCTCTCCTCTCTGTCTCTCTCTCTTAATTTAATGAAATCGGTATAAATATTGGGGGTAGTAGATTTGAGCTCAAAGGCAATTGCAGCCCAAAAATGTCTTATTTTCTTAATTTGGATGATCCTCGTAAATTTAATTTACTATGATTAGTAAAAAAAGTAATTAAGTTTACTTGTATATATACTTGTATCATTGATATCAGTTCTAAATTATTCAGTTAGATTTCACTACACCTTCGCTTCGATGTACTATAATAATGTATTTGAGGCGACTCTCCAAAAATGAAGTGGACTTATTATGATTACTTATTAATATTTGGAGATGATCATTATAATCATTCTGATTTTATTCTCATCGATCAATATCACATGCAAAACGTCTGATCGTGCTAAATTACATGTAATGTAATTGTAAACTAATTATGTATAACAAAATCAAACTATGATTTAGCAGATAAATGCAATAGATAAATGTAGCAAGTGGTATTTAGGGACATTTTTATTTTATTTTTTATTGCTTCGAATCGTAGAAATTGAGTATCAGTAGTCTGGTGACTGACTTAACTGGGTAAAACATACTTATACGTTTTTTCTCGCTCACACTCTAATTAATGCTAAATATTAAGAACTAATAATCCACTAAATATTTAACTTATTTCCCTTACTGAAGCAGAATACACGAGAGATTATTTAATTCTTTATGAAAGTCAAATCAGATAATTTAATAAGTTTGATTATATAATTAATTATGTCATTAATCGACTGACCCAGAAATGTTATTGCTTGTCCCCCACTTAAAATAAGAAATGTTCAATCAGTTGACTAACAAGAGCAATAGTTGAGAACGTCGATTTTCTTCGTAGATATAGGATATCCATTCACAGATCCAAATAACTAGAGGATAACTGGTTTAATTGGAAGTAAAGATTTTAAAATTAAAAAAAAAAAAAAAAAAAAAAACGTGCACAACAACTTATTTAAAATTGATCTTCTATATACAAAATTATGAATCGGTTATATTTTAAATAAATTACAAATAAAGAAGGAATTTTATCGGAAAACATACGTAAAAAGTAGTAAAATACAGTTTCATCTTTCAGTGCATTTGGTTGATAGCTTGAGGTGTTGAGCTCTAGAGTAATGGATTAAAGAAAACTGACTTAACATATAAAAAAAATTAAAAAAGAAAAGAAAAGAAAAGACAACAGATGAACAAGTCCTACGTTAGAAAACACACACATTTTATAGAGTTGTAATGATAATTCCTCACATTGTCCAACAGCAGTAAGGTAAATGTTTGTGATGATGTAGAATCAAACTTGCCTTATATATGGAGTACTACTATATCTTCAGAACAATACTATGCAACATTTTAATCTTGTTGCTTCTTCAGAGTAAGAAACAAGACACAGTCTCCCGTGGACTATGAAGGTACCCTCACCGACCCGGCCCATTAACCCACACGCGCTGTGCCTTTCTCCAGTTTCTTTTTTTTTTTTTTTTTTTTCCAGTTTTTTTATTCTTTTTTTTTTTGCTTGCCGCTTCTTCTTTGGTCAAGATTGGAACGAGCCAAAAAAATTTAAATTGTTGTCTGACGATTATCCTTATATTAGTAATCAGAGCGAAGGTAGAGCCGTAAAATCGGAGCCAAAAAAAAAATCGGGAAAAAAAAAGACCTAGAAATAAAAGGAGCGTGAATCTCACGCGCGGGCCGGGCGGGGCGGGTCGGGATCCATGTGCATGGTGCAGATATATGCACAGGAGTGCAACTCAAGAAACAATTGTCCTAGTCCTAGTTGGGATTCACAAGCATCTGGTTTAACAAAATTTACGCACACCAGCTGCTTAATTATCAGGCATGCTTGTTGGTGTGATAAAAATGGCTATATGGCTTTTCTTGTCAGGATAAAACTCCAGCTCATTAATCAATCTTGAAACTCATAACTCCAAATCCTAACTGCTTTCACTGAAATAGAGTAGGTATATTATCCCTTGTTCACACCAAAGAATTGAATTGAATTGAATTGACTAAAGAAGAAGCAGCATACCTACATTATTTATTTGCAGAAAGAAATCAACCACGTACAGAGGATTGGACGCCAACATGCTCAATGGCTGATCGCATATAATATATGAGCCGATGACTACTGTCTACTGCAGCAACGCAACACAGAAAGCATACATTCAAACTGTGACCACTAATTGAAAACAAAAATATAAACTGTGACTAATTGAAAACAGAAAATGTTCAAAAAAATAAAGCTTAAGCTTTTCATGAAATACTTAGGCAAATATATCAGTCTGTGGTATGATGATGAGACGGTCGATTTTTGACAGCAACATTAAGCAACATTCATTTTGACTGACAATGTAAACTATGTGTAAATATTCTTAACATATGACTCTAGTTCTGTCACATTATGCACCGATAATTTGGTTGAATTTGAATGCCTTGAGCAGTTTCTTGGCATTTTTACTGCAAAGATACTTATATAAACTGATCTCTTCATCTCATTTCAGCATCAAACATACATCAATCCAATACAATCTTCTTAAATCAATAGAAGTTGAAGATGATGAACCTTAGGGAAGGAGCCATTCTCGTTTTGCTAATTATCCTAGCTGCTCAGGCATTGGAGGGCCAGCTTCAATCTTGCAACCCGAGTGGCAAAATAAGAGGAAAAAAACCACCTCCGGGGCAATGCAACCAGGAAAATGACTGATTGCTGTCAACAAGGGAAGCTCTACACCACTTACAAATGCTCGCCTCCCGTTTCTGGAAGCACGAAAGCAGTGCTCACCATCAATAGCTTCCAGAAGGGAGGAGACGGAGACGGCCCATCAGAGTGTGATGGTCAGTATCACTCTGATGACACACCAGTCGTCGCGCTGTCATGTATTAAAGAAGGAATTTTATCGGAAAACATACGTAAAAATTAGTAAAATAAAGTTTCATCTTTCAGTGCATTTGATTGATAGCTTGAGCTGTTGAGCTCTCGAGTAATGGATTAAAACGAAAAGTGTCACACAATTCTAAAAACCAAATCCAAAGCCAAAAAAGTAGGCATCAATAGGCTGAAGGCCAAACCTTGATTTTTTAACAAAAGAAAACTAGTCAATCCTTAACTTTGTCTATAGCAGAAAGATTTGGTATGTCAAAATCACTAAGATGATCTGAATAACGGCTTACAAATCTCTCGAAAAATTTTGCATCCGACAGTGTGCAAAGTACTCGAAGAGTAGGCCAATCTTCAAGTCTCTTATTTTCAAGAATTTTCAAGATTCTCATCCGCTGCTCATACCTCTTCTCGAAGCTGAAGGTGAGCGAAAGTGGACAGTGTGCAATACTTGAGACATCATACTTCCCAGTCGCAACCAAACCCTCCACTATCTTCTTCATCTTCTCAGTGGATACACCAAGCGCGCGAGGCTCCTTCCTAAACATACTCAATATCTCACTCTCTGAAAACCCCGCATCCCGGAAAGCTTGCAGCTTGAGCTCGAACAACTTGTTGGTCATCGAAGAAATAGTTGAAATAGCATAAACGAAAGCTTTGGAAGATGCAGTCAGCCCCATTTCTTCGGCCTTCTCCACAGCTGCCTTTATAGCTTCCGGGTTGCAAGTGAATGTAGATGGATCAGCAAGGAGGCCCATACGAATTCGATCCATAGAAATGCCAATGCTCGTCAAGAATTCCACATTAGCCACAACAGTTGCTTCCATATTCGAAGCCAGCACGTGCGGAAACATCCTCACAGATCTGATAACTGCAGAATTAGATCCCAACAAGCCCTTGAGCACAGATAATGAAGGTATAATATTGTCATTCAAACTCAAACGCAGAATTCTCGGGCCACTTGAGACTATCTGGGAAATGTCGTCGGATGAAAAGCCCGCTTCTTGCAAACCCTTGATTTTGGGTTTGATATTATCTTCAAGTCTAAAATCGAGAAAACGAGGACCGCGTTTCAGCATTTTCTGCAATTGTGCTTTCGAGAATCCGCTTGATTTGAAGAATGTGAGCATCGAATCAAGTCTTTCAAGGTTCTTGAAGTGAGTTAATTCTGAGGCAACCCGCGAAGCAAAAGCACAAGGGAAATCATGTTTTTGCACCAAAACGTCATAAACAGAAGAAGGATTGACATTCATATCGAGATGGGTCGGCGTCTGAGTAGAGAAAGAATGGAGCGATAGAGAGAGAGAAAGAGGGGAACGAACATTCTTCTTGAAGATAAAAAAGCTCAGATTTTTGCGAATGGATGCAGCCATTTTTTACTGAATAAAAGGAGGAATTGAAGATGTGAATAATAAGATGGGTTTAAGAAAGTAACTCACTTTCCTTCAAAATCGTAGCCGACGCAATAGCTGCACGAGTAGTGAAGAAGCTGTAACCCTAGAGCTTAAGCCGAAGAGAGAGAGAAGGGAGAGAGAGAGTGTTGTATTTATAATGAATATTGGTAATATTAAATATTAGTGAAAATTGCATCAAAAACCTTGACTTTTTTCCAATTTTCGGTTTTAAACCAAATTTTTTAAAATTTGCAAATCAACGTATGATCTTTCAATTTGATGCAATTACCTCTCGTGCCTGATTTTTCCCCAATTTGCTGCTGGCATGGAAGTCGGAATTTTCTATGTGGCAAAACTCTCCGGCTTGACAAACGACGTTGTATTAGGAAAATATAAAACGAGGGAAAAATGCACAGAAAACCATGACCTTTTTTCAATTTCCGGTTTTAAACCAAACCTTTTTAAAATTCGCAAATTAATGTACGACCTTCCAATTTGATGCAATTACCTTCCACGTCCTGTCTCAGGCAGAAATCGATTGTCTACGTGGTAAATTATTTCCTTACATGGTATTAATTTGCTTATGTGTTAAATAATTATGCATATATGATATTAATTGGTGAATAAGCACAAAACGACGTCGTTTTACTCCTATCCTAAACGACGTCGTTCCTTTAATCATATATGAGGTCAAAAAGCAAACCCAAAACGACACAACACTCTGAATCAATAACCTTAATTTCCTAACTCTATTATAGATAGAATCGAATCTACTTTGCTCTGTTTTTGTTCGATGATTTGGCTTAAATTATTGCTCAAATCTACTGATAGAGAATAGGTTATTGTTCATCTTTTATCTTGGTGCGCTTTATCATTGCTCAACTGGTGGAACTGTGGTCCCGATAGCGATGAAGCAGAAACAATGGGGGTAAGGTAGCCACTGCTGAGCTTCGAGATTATTCCAGTATCCAGATTATGCCGATGGAGAACCCATGGAGATGAGGAAGCCGATGGAGAAAAATTATGGAGATGAAGTCTGTTGAAGAAGATTTCAGCTTCCATCTCAGCAGCAAATTGGGGGAATATCGGGCACGGGAGGTAATTGCATCAAATTGGAAGGTTGTGCATTAATTTACGAATTTTAAAAGGTTTGGTTTAAAATCGGAAATTGGATAACGGTCAGGATTTTTTATGCAATTTTTTTCGTGTAATACGTAAGCAAATTAATACCACGTAAGGAAATATTTTACCACGTAGGCAATCGATTTCTGCCGGAGATAGGCCGTGGGAGGTAATTGCATCAAATTGGAAGGTCGTACATTAATTTGCGAATTTTAAAAAGTTTGGTTTAAAATCGAAAATTGAAAAAAGGTCAGGATTTTTTGTGCAATTTTCCCTAAATATTAAAATGTGATAAAACAATAAGTCAGCCCAGAAGTAATGCAATTACAGTGAATATTAGTAAATCCTAATTATAAATTAAGCAACTTTTAGATGTTTATCTGCTTCTTTTAATATGAAAAAGAGGTAACGGTGGGATTTCAACCCGAACTTCATTGCTCACTTATAAATTATACTCCACTACTTTTTAGTACAATCATAATGAGCGTTTACATCCCAAAACAAAAAATAAAAATAAATAAATATATTGAATAAAATTTCTAAGGATAAGATATGTAAATAACATGTTTGAAAATGACGCGTTAATGAACAAAATATTATTAGGCTCGATCTCAATACAATAAAAATTTGAAATTTAAAATTTAACTCAAAGTCTAGTAACACCGCCATCCCTAAAACAAAATATATTATCCTTTAAGAATTTTTTTTGTTGAAAATTATATAATATTTTTCTTCACAAATGAAGGGCAAAAGAAAGAGAAGAAAATTGTAAAAGCTTAGTTAAATGACTCCCCCGTCTCACTCAACAAGTTTCATTGAATATGTACGTAGATTAAGAAAAAGAGGGTTAGAGTGTGATTAAGGTAGTATTTTATTGTTGATGTTAAAGTGGGCTGAGTGGAAAAACACTGTACAATAAAGTAAATAACACTGTTCACGTCTGAATGTGACATAAAATGAGTTTTAGTGTGTTAATCTTTGCCAAATAAGGAAATGAGACTTATTGAGTGGGAAATCCAAAATGGCAAAATGAGACTTATTGAACGGGACAGAAAGAGTATAAGCAAGATAAGCAAGAAAAATTAACAAAATAAGAAGACATGGAGGAAAAAAAAAGGAGAAAAAAAAAAGTAAAAGAGAAATAGATTAAAATGGTGTTTGGCTGAGCTTATACGAGCATCTCCAACATCTTGCTCTGCTTTTGATTCTATTTTCAAAAAAATTATATTATTTCTGTAGTGTTAGACACTTATAAACTTTATATTAATGATAAGATATACTCCCTCTGTTTACCAAAATATGTCCACTTTAGTTTGGGCACGGAGTTTAAGAAAGCTGATAAAGTGAAAGTTAGTGAGGAAAAAATTAAAAATAAGGGTAGTAAAATAATGACGAAAAAATAGTGGTAATGATAAAAAAGATGTGGTATTGACTAAAAAGTAAGAATAAAGTTGTTGGAATGATAAAAGATAAAAATAAAGTTGATGTGAGGTGGGGTCCTAAATGACAAAAAGGTAAACTGGACATCTTTTAGTGAACATGGTTACTGTTCCAAACTGGACATCTTTTGGTGAACGGAGTGAGTAAATAAATGCACATAATCAAATAATATTAAATTGATATTTTCAAAGAAAAATATAATTACAAGTTCCAATAATTCTATAATTAAAAATTCTGGGTACGAGCCTCATTAAAAACATATTTAAATTATTAGTAGGAAAAAGAGTACTCGTTTAATTATTTTACTAAGTAATGTTGTTGGAATCTAATAATTTTATATGTCAAATATTTTTAATATTATAACTAAATGTAATAAAAGAAAAAGAAAAATAAAAAAAAAAGTAGAACAACGAATAGTGTTGCTCTACTAGTAGAGCAAATCCTATTCTTTTCTCTACTATAGAGCACGATTATAGAGCGATATAATAGAACAAGCTTTGGAGATAATTTAAGTTCTTTAAAACACATCTTCTGAACTCCTAAATCTTAAATAACGAACAACTTATAAATTATTTTAAAAAACTGATAAGCTCAGCCAAACATCCCCTAACACAATTGGGGGTGCAGCTAGAATCGAACTTGGGCCTTAAGAGACAACGCCATACTCCATTTAAGGTTCTTAGTTGTATTTTATTTTATTATTATTTTCTTTTATATACCCCAAATTTTTGAAGAACACCAGAGAGGCCCAAAGTGAACCCCCCACCCCCCGTTTCACTGCAGTCATTTGAGCGAGTTGTTTTTCATATGCCATATTTTTCTTTTGGGTCGTCTCATTTAATATGATATGTTTGTTTTTAAGAATTGAAACTTAATTTAGGTTAAGAAAATGCTTTATTAACTAAAAAAGAACTTTATTAACTAAAAGTATTTTATTTGCATTTATATCTAATATCTTTCTTCTTAATCTTCGTGCTGAATTGAACTAAGTCATATTGAACGGGACGGAGGAAATATGATACAGATTTCTAATAAGTATTCATTTATACAATACAATAATATATTACTCCCTAAGTCCACAATTTAACTCTCATTTTGCTTCCGACACGGAGATTAAGAAAAGTTGAAAATTTGTTTTGAGTGGGGTAAAAGTTAGAATACAGGGGTAGTGGGATAATGACAAAAAAACAGTGGTATTGACCAAAAAATAGTGGTATTGACCAAAAAGTAGGAATAAAGTTGTTGTGTTGATCAAAAAATAGGAATAAAGTTATTGTGGGGTGGGTCATCAATGACAAATGATAGTAAATAAAGAAAAAGTAGAAGGGTATAATTGTAAGTAGAGAGATAAATCATGGATAAAAAGAAGTGGGTAAGTAGGGAGATAAATCATGGACGGGGGAGTATAAAAGTAATACACCGTTCGTCCACGATAAGTGTGGTCCAATTTTATTTTTTGGCCATCCACAATAGGTGTGGCCCAACTAATAATGGACATGACTATTTACCCTTTTGTTCTTAACAGTTTCTTTAGTTACCAAATAACTTTGAGTTGGTTGATTCTCCATTACCCATAACAAATAATTGTAGATCTTATTCTCCACTCATAATATATTTTCCTTCCCCACTCTCCATTTCTTAAAATTTGTGTCACTCACTCCGAACCACTCGTTATCTTAAAGACTAATACTCCCTCTGTTCCACTTCAGTTGTCATACTTTTTATTTCGGGCGTCTCATTCCAGTTGTCTTACTTCCTTTTATACAAATAATTAGTTGGTTAATTACACTCACTTTATACCTTTTAATCTACTTTTCTCCTCATTTTCTGTATCATTCACTATTCTTCTTCTCTCTCTACTCACTTTGTTCCACTTTATTTCACTATTTACTCTCTCTACCAACTTTTTCACTTTAATAACTCCACTAAACACACTTTCTACCTTTATTTATTTTATTCTTAATTTCCGTACCTAAAAAAACTATGACAACTGCAGTGGAACGGAAAAAGTATTAAACATATTCCCCTGGCATGATGAATAATCATTTCACTCTAATTTGTGGAAAAATTAAGGGATTGAGTAATATTTTACAAAGAAAAAAAGGCATAAAAATAGGAAGAGGTGGAGGGACGATGTGATAATTTTCTTTTAAACATTGTGATAAAAAATGTACAGTAAATGATAATATTTTCATACTTTTTCTTTTTCTTCATTTTCCAATAAGACTACCTGCAGTGATAGTGTCTCTAAGGGGTGTCTCTAAGGATTTTTTGGAGATAGAGACAGTGAGCTGCAGTGGGGCTGTCTCTAAGGACTGTCTCTAAGGATTTTCTGAATTTCTATTTTGTATTAATTTTAATAAGATAAATAGAAAATTTGAAAATTTCATTAATTTAAATTAAAATACATTACCACAAATTAAGAAAAATACATTACTAGAAATTAAATATTACATTACTAGAAATGATAAAATAAAAAACAGTACTACAATATTTAAAAAACATAGCCGTTGGAAAAAAAAAATAACTAAGCCCATCCGCGGCACTGCTTGACGTCGTTGAGCAACATCATATGCAACTGCAGCTGCTCCGGCGTGTAGTTTGACGTGTCCGTGTTGATGATCTTCAAATCGGCGAGGTCTTGTTTCGCCCGAGCACGCTCCCTCATTGCCTCGGCGAGGTTGTTCTTCGCCGCGGCGAGGACAGTTATCCGATCATTTGTTGAGGAGACCATCGACCCGAACTCCTCCTCCTCGCTTTGCTTCTTCTTTCCCTTTCCTTTCGCCGCTCTCGCCGCCGCCTTTGCCGCGTCTCGTCCCTGTGGGCGGGGGGGAGCCGAGCTTTCCTCTTCTTCTGTTGGCTCGCTCGACCCGTGCGGCGTTCCGGATGAGGTGTAGGCGCCTTCTGCCGTATTCTTCGTCCGCTTCATGGACGGAACGTCAGGAAATTCTTGGTGGAGGAATTTGGGGTAGTCCGCCAAAATTTTCCAGGCACCAAAATGCTTGAAGTAGGTCCCTTCATGGGCGTGGTATAACTCCTGGGCTCGGTCCTTGACCATGTCGTCGGAGGCGCCGCTCTGTCTTTTCCTGTCCGCCTTGTCGTAAGCTATCATCCACTCCTTCACCCAGTGGGAGATCCGGCCGAAGAAGCTCTTCACCGTCTTTGTGTTGAGGTCGTCGTTGAACATGCGTTGTACCTGTCCGCCACACGCCCCCAGTACTTGTCGCCGCTCTGATCTCGTCCGATGATGGAATTGCACGTCTCCTCTTTCCAGATTTGGGCGACGGCGGTGCCTTGTTCCACCGTGTAAGCGCGCTTCTTTGGTTTGGCGTCGGCGTCCGGACGAGAAGGTGGAGGGACGTTTGCGAGGGCCTTTCCCTTATTTTTGCCGCGTTGCTTCCCCTTGGCTTTGGCCGGTGCCGGCTCCGATGAGGGACTATCCTCGTCGCCGCCCATCACGTTTTGGAAGGACTCACCGACGGACGAGTTGAAGTTGATGGAATCGAGCCCCGCGCCGGTGTTTTCGCCGTATTGCCCGTCGTCCGCCATTTCAGGGGGACACCACGACGACGAGAAAGGATTGTTGGGATCTATTTCCGAGATGTAGCGAAATTGATTCGAAAAAAAAATTGAATTGTAAGAGGAGAATTGTAAATTGTATGTGTGAGGATGGTGTGAGTGGTGTGATAGAATGTAGTAGTATTTATAGAAGAAAATATGAGAATAAAAAAAAAATTAAAATTAAAATCGGCATTTAGCCGTTTGAAAACATATCCGTTGCAAATTAATTTTTCTTTTTTTTTTATGTCTGGTGCGTGCAATGCGCCTATTAAAAAAAAAAAAAAAAAAAACTCGCGCTCGTGTAATACACGCGCTGTCTCGTCAGCTCGGGACAGTCTCGAGACGATGGCCGCTGCACCGGCGTGTCTCGTCGCCGGCGCTGTCTCGAGACGCCGCTCGAGACACCCGGTGCAGGTAGTCTAATAAATTTACAATCAAAGTAAACACACTGTATGAAGTTTTTATTCATGCCTTTCTCCAGTTAGAGATGGATACAAGCTGGCAGTTTTCCAACGTGATTTCTAGACTATTGCACAAGAGCGGTGGTTTCATCACAACATC
The DNA here is from genome assembly GCA_029490685.1 of Schizonepeta tenuifolia. Taxonomy (NCBI): domain Eukaryota; kingdom Viridiplantae; phylum Streptophyta; class Magnoliopsida; order Lamiales; family Lamiaceae; genus Schizonepeta; species Schizonepeta tenuifolia. Next base: position 89,129,001 of record CM055960.1, on the reverse strand, counting down.
AGATAGCTGCATGCAAGTTACGCTGTCTATGTTATAGGGGTTTGCGATTAAGCCACCTCTCGATCATGGGAAGACATTGCAAGGGCTTGTATTCTGCCGGTGTATGTCCCGCCCCCTAAAAACACGTCTCCAAAAATTTCAAATTTTACTTATCATATTAATACTATAAGGCCAAAAATTTCTTACCTTAACAGTCGCGTATGTTAGCTCGTGCTCACGGTGGGAGTATGTAGTCGTATAGCTTACGAACCAAAACAAGAATGGAAAACCATCACTTGGAATGAACATCAAATTTCATATTTCATGCACACAAACATAAAAAATTTTGAAAAAAAAAAAAAAAAAAAAAACCAACCCTGCAATTTGACCTTCCACGACCCAAGGTCTCCATTTACTTGTAATCTGCAGGTTCAAAGATTTGATCCATCCTTCCGTCACCGTGTGAGGAACTGCCATGTCATGATCGCCGCTGCAAAACATTTCACTATCTCAATATTCAACTAATAATCATTGTTATTAGTTTTTTACAAGGCACAATAAATCAAACACTCTAATTCACCTGTAAATTAGAGCTCGACAATCTTTATGACTAAACTTTTTATGATAATCCACCACGGACTTCACGTTGTATGTATAGTCGTAGTCTTTCATAGTATTATTACAGCGCAGCCATTCTGTTATCATCCCCTGTCCAATACAATCTCTTCATCACACACACACACACACACACACAACCTTAAATCACAGTTTCAGTTGATGGAGATACCTCACGAATGTGTAGAGCTTCTTGGACAAGTTCATCATTCGCCCACTTGGTGGAGTATAACATGTTCATAGTCTGGTTTAAAAACAAGAAACAAGTTCTAAAGACACGAGAAAATAGCACGTAAGAGAGCTCAGCTAGGCAAAATAAACGGAAATGAATATTACGCGACACCATGGTTCTTCACCAAGAGGAGGAGCCGATTGTAGAAAACGTCTAACAATTTCATCACGCAAAGGCATATAATGAAGTGACGAGCCTCGTCTCTCATTCCCAACAATATCACAAGAAGGCTCTAAAATGTGACATGTATTTATCTTTTCAAGACACTGTACATGGAGTAAAGGAGTAGTTCATTTTAGTTGTAGGGCATATGAAGCCTAGCACAAACATATCCAACAAAAATCCAGAATCTTATCACCTCGTTTACTCTTTCCATATCGTCCTTGCATAAACCATTGTCCGGATCAATATTTAGGTAATCTCCATTGCAATTTTCTTTGGCAGACTGCAAAAAAAGAAAGAAAAACAAAATTTGCAAGACATACTTTACTAGATGAAATCAATAAAACATGCATAAATGATTTGTTGTTGATTATGAAAGTAAAAGAGACTAAAGAATTGGATGCCATGTAGAGTTCATCAGATAAGAGTCCCATTCGATGAGCATAAGCGACTTTTCCATTATTTTCTCCCGACTTTCCATTCATATCACTGAAACCATTTCCTAGAATATATCCCTGCTCTCAACCACAAGAAAAATGCAAATGTTAAGAAAATTATGCAAATACATAGATGAAAGCTAAGCTGAAAATCCAAGCCAGAGTATACTACTTTGAGATTCAGAGAAGGTTCGCTCCCAGCTTCAATTCCTATAAACATAGAGAAGAAAAACAGTTTATGACTACATGAATTTTGATACACACTTCAGCTATTGAATCTACACTATCAGCTCCTGTTTGATTAAAATCAGATATCATACTTCTCAATATAAATTATAGGAAGTGATATATCGGAAAAGTGTTACCATTATATATTAGGTCCACAACAAGAGGGACAATGATGCCAGCATAAGAGCCACCAGCAATAAATAGAGGATTCTTCAAATATTGGGGATGATTTATAAGCCACTGCACAAGAAACCAACTACAACAACTCAATTACTGCCTACTTGTACAATCATTGGGATTTTAGGCAGGAATCTGTTCCTCCATTCTCACCTTTTTGAGGAAATCATAGGTGCGTGTCGCTGAAAGAGTGTCGTTGCATTCATAAGCTTCTTTAGTTTTCGCATACGAAAATCCAGTGCCGGCAGGTTGGTCTATGAATATAATGTTGGCTACCTATATATCAAACAAATCACAATCAAAAACAGAAATTGGCCTAAAGTCCCAACCATAAACACAATAATACCTAAAAACCTTAGTCCATGAAAAAGGATTTAATCGGAGTGCGGGTATTCTTCCACTGGAATTAGCATAATCAATGTGGAGAGGACCTGAACGTGAAGAAATGCTATCAAACTAAAATTTCTTCAAATTTCAAACATCAATATTAGATTTAATATCCGATAATTAGACGCTTAGAATATGAGAACACAAATCGAATATCGAATACCGATCTCGTAAAAAAGAGGTGAAAGTCCGGAGCAGCCGGGGCCGCCGGTGAGCCAAAGAAAAAGAGGATCATTTTTAGGGCTGCGCTCAGACTCAATAAAGTAGTAGAACAGTTCAATTTCGTCGGATTCTCCAACGCTAATATACCTTCATTTGATTTGTTTATAACGGTATAAATACAAAATTGAAGTAGAATAAGTGAGGAAAGTGTAGTGAATTCAAGTAAACATCATAGAGATGAAGAGGCATACCCAGTTTCTAGTTTGAAGGGAAGTTTGCCGGGAAAACCTGGCACACTTTGAATTATAGACTGCGACACAACCGTAGCCGTTACCGAAAACACGACGTTCAACGCCACGAGTAGCCGGAAACACGGCGGCGACATTACGTCGGAGATGGAAAGTATATACGTGAAATCAAATTATTGAGTATAATACAATCATGGGGTGGAGAGGAAAAACAGAGGGAAGGCGTGCGTGAGCGTGACTGCACATTATTGCATTGACTATTCACGATTGCTACACAACTGATCTAATCTACTTTCACCAATATGTGAACAATAGTAAATTGCACAAATATTTAAGAGTTCAAATTCTAAATACCCACTTTGAGTATAATATGTACTTTCAATATCCGCTAAAATAATTTACTATCCCATATACCTACTTGGCCCACTTCTATTACTTTTATAGAATTTGAGAAGAATCTATCTCTCTCTTATTAGATTCGGTCAAAGAATCTCTCTTCCATTGAATAAAATATGAATAAACCCTAAATCCTCTCTGCATGTAACGTATGGATAGGTACCGATTTTTTCTCTCTTTTCAGAAATTGAGATAACCCCCAGCCACCGGTTACAGATTTTCAATGAGAATAAATTCTCCACATTAATAATACAACGGTAAAAAAACAAAAAAAATTCTGTACAACCCGTGAAAGAGCATACAGATTTGAACTTATTTATTTGTTCCACCCACGCATAAGAGCATACAGATTTGTTCTCCATCCTTCATCTTTTTGTTTCTTCTTCCCCTCTCCCCTGTACAATTTATACATAATTTCCTTCCCCTCACCCCTGTACAAATTCTTTTTATATTAAATCCTTAATCTATGGCGTTAACATCACGCTCAAAGGAAAAGGGAAAAATCACTAAAGGCGATGAAGGATTAACTGAAGCCCAGACACAACATCAACAAGAGGTAAATTTCTTACAGATCGATAAATAACTATACAGGTCGATAGAATGATTGTTTTTAGTTAACACGGCCTGTATACTTTTTATACGATCTTTATAGTTTTTGTTAAGTCGAATATTATTATAATTAATTTAGGCACATTATAGACATATTTTTTAGATATCTCTGTGCTTTTACGATTTTTATTATGCTAATTTGTTGTTTCTTGATATAATTAGTTAGTTTAATGTTTAATTAATCGAATAATTAATATATTTTCTATAGTTTAATACCATAATTCATGTTATTCATAATATAGGAAGAACTTAGATCGAACACTTTATTAAAAAAAGTATACAGGTCGTGTATAAAGTATACAGGTCGTGTAATATTTTTCACGACCTGTATACTTTTTACACGCCCTGTATAGTTTCTGCTTATTTATTATTTAATTAATGTTATAATTACGATGATATATTTAATTTTATTATTTTATTAGCTTAAGTATTACTACTATGATGCATAATTAGTTTGTTGATATAATTAGTTAGTTTAATGTTTAATTAATCGAATAATTAATATATTTTCTCTAGTTTAATACCATAATTCATGTTATTCATAATATAGGAAGAACTTAGATCGAACACTTTATAAAAAAAAGTATACAAGTCGTGTATAAAGTATACAGGTCGTGTAATGTTTTTCACGACCTGTATACTTTTTACACGCCCTGTATAGTTTCTGCTTATTTATTATTTAATTAATGCTATAATTGTGATGATATATTTAATTTTATTATTTTATTAGCTTAAGTATTACTACTATGATGCATAATTAGTTTGTTGATATAATTAGTTAGTTTAATGTTTAATTAATCGAATAATTAATAAATTTTTTATAGTTTAATGACATAATTGATGTTAATCATAATATAGGTAGAACTTAGATTGAAAACTTTATAAACAAAAGTATACAGGTCGTGTATGATTTTTTGCGACTTATATACTTTTTCCACGGCCTGTATAGATTTTGGTGGTTTAATGATATATTTAATTTTATTATTTTAGTGATTTAAGTATTACTGTGATGCATAATTAGCTTAATCTCATTGTTATGTCACGTTTCAAGATCATTTGTCACGTTTAAAAATAAATGTCACGTTTTTTTATTTAATTAATTTCTCAAGTTTATTAGTTTCTTAGTTCTGTTTTGTAATTGATTATTGCTTTTATTTGTGTTTCAGCATGGTTGGTGTTGAGTACGTAAGACATTGCAAGAAGTGACGTGTACAGTGAACACGTACAACAAGCTCAGCATGTTGGCATTGATAGAGAAACGACTGTTAGAAGTTGGGGGTGCTGAGCTTGTTCAAACATTCGCTGTGGGTGCTTTTGGGCATTTTTTTCAGAATGTATCAGGGTAAAGCGTGTGCGAAAGCGCTTCATATGGTCGTGGCTAGAGAGGTGAAAGTGGCCGGTGCTGATCCGATGGATCTGTGGTTCCGTACTGGTGATAGAAATTTGAGGTTTTCACCCCGTGAGTACGCTCTTATTTCGGGACTTATGTTTGGAGCGTCTGCATTTGATTCACACGGTGCAGATTTGTCGACGGAGAATGTGGAAGCATGTCGGGCCTTTGCTGGTGACGTCCGAATATTCAAGGACGTGTTGGATGATTTTTTGAAAGTGGATGGTTTAGAAGCACATTTATATCTTCGAGTAGCCCATGTGCTGGTCGCACAAGCAGTATTATTAGGTTGCGACGTTAGAGGCAAGATACAGTCGTGGCTTTGGGTATTATCGGATGATCTCAACCGATGGAACCAATTTCCTTGGGGCGGCTATTCATACAAAGTGTTGAAGAACTATGTCTCGGCGGCACCGCGCCACAAATCTGTTTTTGGAAAGAATTTGAGGTATAACATTTACGGGCCGGTTTGGGCACTGCAGATGTGGATGAACGAGGCTATACCTTATTTGTCAGCAATTACTGCGAAGAAAGTGGACGAATATGCTCTTCCTCGTTGTCTGAGATGGACGCTGGATCAGGCTTTGCAGCGCAATTTGGATGGGGCTTTTGTCGACGGGGTGAATTGCAGAGATTCCCTGCACCCTGAAGAACAAGAAGAAGGGATGTGGTACTGGTTCTCTTTGGTTAATGCTGAAAACCCACTCGCGGTGAATTATGTGAAGCCCGTCAACCTACTATCCGAGGGTGAACAGCCTGAACGTCGTGCCCCAGTTCAGCGGCTTTCTAATGACCCTCCAGTGTCAGAGCCTAGCGTCGAGCCGAGTGTATATGAACTGAGAGACAGGCCCCCACCTAAAGATATGACGAAAGCTAAGAAGAGTAAAGGAAAACGTGCTCGCGTAGTGCAGTCGTCATCATCGAGCAGCGGCACAGAAACCGGCATTCGGAGAGAGGGGAGAAGAAACAAGTTCATGGAGGAATTGCGAGGCCTCGTGAGAAGTGAATTGACTACACAGTGGAGAGAGGTGTTTTTTCCGGAGATCAAGTCTTTTTTCACAGACTTGTTTAAGAAGAAGAGTAGCCGACGTTCTAGCCCGAGTGGACCTGTACCACCACCGACCAGTGCCTCAGCTCGCGGGAGTCCAGTTCACCAACCACAACAATCCTTTGCTCCAGCCCGTCATTCAGCGCCGCCGCTTCAATGCACAGGCCCCGAATGGCTTAGAATGGGTGGCCCTCAGTATGCTTATCAACCAGATGATCCTGAGCCCATTCCGGCGACACCCATAGCTGCTCGGTTTCCTGATGAGAACCCTCAGAATGTGTTGTACAATCCCGCTGCATATGCTGATTTTGCTAAGAAGTCGTTCGGGCAGACACGACCGGATGAGCCAGGAACAGGGAAGAGTATCACCGGTGGCGAAAGCTCACGCCGAGACACGAGTCTACTTCATCAAGATCAGGAAGTTCCTCATCTCGATCTTCACGACGAAGACAAATGGAACAGATACGACCTGTTTTTAAACAACAGAGGCTCGTGCGTGTATGTGAGAGCAATGACATGCAGCGATAGCTACTTTCGCCGGATTGAAAACCCAAAGACTGACATGGATCATCCAGTAAGTTTCTAAATTTTAAAGTTGTTATCATTAGTTTTACGTTGTTTTAATAAATATTTTTTTTTGTGTATATTCTCAGGTTTTCGTCTTTGCCGTCCAGTTGTTGCAACAACGTTTGAGGGAACGTGTGCACCTCATGGACCACATTACTGAGGCTAACACTGTCCTTTTGAACGTCGACTTCTTCGTAAGCAAGCTTTTATTTTAAAATTATTATTTTTATTTGTAATCCATTACATCTACTAATATTTTTCGTGTTTAGACGACATTCATGCACCAACTTAACAAAATGGAGAAGTCGACAAGCTTGAGTGCGAGCATCACAATGCCACTTGATGTAGGTGTTAATGTCAAAAATTGGCGGCAAGCTGACACGGTAAAAAATCATTGCATACTAAAATTGAAGTTGTCATTTAAATTATTTTTACTATTCTAATTATTTCTAATATTCTGATTATTACTTACAGATAATAATTCCAGTCATCCTCGGTCAGCATTATTCTGTTCTCCGCATCAACATGGGTCAGTGGGTGATGGATGTGTGGGACTCAAAGTCGCACTTAGAAGATGCTCGGAGACATCGAGTAGACTCACTGAAACCGTTTGCTCGTAAGTTCTGGACAATCCTGGACAGTGGAGGCTATTGGCTGACCCAGAGAAAACCGAAGGCCAAAAACAGGAGTGACAGTCTGGCTATACGGGTTCCGTCTAGGGCTATTGAGCGCGACCCTGTCACACAATTTAGACAAGACGACAGTCACAGTTGCGGTCCATTTGCGCTCATGGCCATTGAAAGAATGATCAGCGGAGCTCCGAGTATCACATGGGGTAACCAACCTGAGAATGTCGAACTTTATAGAAGAAAAATTGCTCGTGACATTCTGTGCAACGCTGGCCAAATCCATGTTTAGTATTATTATATGTTGTATTGTAAGTGCTTGCTGAAGGCATTGTTTAGAACATTTTATTTTTTAAATGTTTAGTATTATTATCCTATTTTAATTGTTGCTCTACAACTGCTACATTTAATAATAATAATAATAATAATAGACTTGAGATAGAGATAATAATAATAATAATAATAAAAAAATAATAGAGATAGAGATAATAATAATAATAATAATAATAATAATAATAATAATAGACTTGAGATAGAGATAATAATAATAATAATAATAATAATTATAATAATAATAATAATAATAATAAATAGACTTGAAATAGAGATAATAATAATAATAATAATAATAATAATAATAATAATGATGATGATGATGATAATAGAGAAAGAATTTAGATCGCAAGCCTTTATTAAAAAAAATATACAGGTCGGTTAAAAAGCTTAAAGGTCGAGTTCTTTTGTTTACTGCCTGTATACTTTTTTGTCGATCTTTATAGTTTTTTTTTAACACAAATATTATTGTAATTAATTTAGACACACAATAGACTAGTTTTTTAGATATCTCTATGCCTTATGATTTTTATTATGCTAATTTGTTGTATGTTGATATAATTAGTTAGTTTATTGTTAATTAATCGAATAATTAACCTACTTACTCTAGTTTAATACCATAAGTAATGTTAATCATAATATACGAAGAATTTAGAGCGCAAGCCTTTATTAAAAAAAGTATACAGGTCGGTTTAAAAGCGTAAAGGTCGAGTTCTTTTTTTTAGCGCCTGTATATTTTTTTGTCGATCTTTATAGTTTTTTTTTAACACAAATATTATTGTAATTAATTTAGACACATAATAGACTTGTACTATTTTAATTTTGCTCTACTATCACGACAACTGCTACATTTAATAATAATAATAATAATAATAATATTGACGATTTTAAAAAAAACGTAAAGATCGTCTGAATTCTGTACAGGACGGAGACATTGTAGAGCTGACCTGTACAGAATTCAGACGATCTGTACAGTTTATTCTAAATTTTTGTTATTATTATTATTATTATTATTATCTCTATCTCTATTATTTTTATTATTATTATTATTATTATTATTATTATTATTATTATTATTATTATTATTATTATTATTATTATTATTATTATAAGAGTTGATAATAATACTAATAATAATAATATAGAATAATAGTACTAACAATAATATTCATACACATCGAGCAAATAATATTAATAATAAAGTATACATCTACCAATTTTTATAAAAAAATAAACCCTCATTTGTATGGACATTTATTTTTCGAGTGACCACTCTCGTGACATATATAACATTTTTTAGGTGCTCGTTTTTTACTGCTTGAGGCACCATCGTCGGTGGACTGACGTCTTCTTGCAGTCAAGTTATCCAGGAACGATCGTCGACGAGTCTTGCTTGGGCGACCCGCTTGCCTAACCGGAAGCATAGGCAACATTTCCACAGCAGCAACTTGGGGAGGAATAAACCACTCATCTCTGGGAGGGATAGGATTGACCTCTAGTGAGTAAATCTGCAGTTGGGTATTTCTCGTGTAGTAATCCGCCACATAATTGTATGGGTGCTGGCCATTTCGTCTGCAAAAAATGAAACAGTTAATACAAGGAATAACTTATACAAAAATGTACAAATTAGAAAACAAAACTCTAATTATCCTTACTGAATTGCTGCAACGGCGTGAGAACACGGTATCAAGTCCAAATCCCACACTCGACATGGACAGCTCCTCGCGTTGAGATCGATATTGAGAGTCTGATTTCCGTCGTGGACTTTGAATACACCATCTCTAAAGGGAATGACAGTGTACGTTCTTGACAGTTCAACCTCAGCAGCAAGTTTAGCATCTGCCGTGCTCGTGACAAACGCAGTACTAGATGCGTAAAATTGTCGTTTTTCATCAAATCACCTCTCGACTGTCATTCTAAGGGTCTCCAAACACGAACAAATTAGTATACATCTAGCAAACTTCAAAATTTTATTGAATTGCTCTGCGGCATTCGACGTCAGGTTACTATATCGCCGTCCTGGACACATACATCGAGCCCACTTCTCCGGACCAATGGACATCAGCTTGGCATGCGCTTCGGGTTTTGCCGACATAATATTGTTCATCGCTTTCTCGTAAGCTGCTCTCCTGTACGCAAATACTGCTTTATGATACAACTTGGTGATAGACTTTCCATAAGTCACCATGCTTTTCAGTATGTGAAAGTAGCACAGGCCGTGGAATATGCCAGGATAGATGTCCCGAATGGCATTCGCAATACTAAGATGGGCGTCTGAGATGAACACCAAATCAGGGCGAGGAGGATATGCCAGCTTCAGATGACTTACAAACCATGTCCACGAGATGTCATTCTCAATTGGACCGATCCCCCATGCTAGCGGTATAAGTTGCTCGTTCCCGTCCTTTCCCATCGCAACGAACATAACTTCCTTATTCTTTCCCTTTAAGTGCGTTGCATCCAATATAATCACCGGCCTAAGACAGTACTTGAATGCAACGATACAAGCTGACAACGCCACAAAACATTGTTCGAATCGGAAATCATTAGGGCTAAAACTGTAGTCAACAATCGAACCTTGATTCTCTTTCTGGAGCATGTAGAGATACTGAGGAACCATCTTAAACGAATTGACATATCCACCATACAGCATCTCCAGGGCCTTGTTCCGTGCTCGCAGACACACATTGTAATTTGCAGCCACGCCATATTCCCGCATAAGACTTGTCATAATCATCTTCGGTGTGATGATTTCTTTCTGATTTTTCATGCCTTTCGCAAAATGAGCTGCAATCACACTAGATTCGACCTTCCTCTCCATTAGAGGATGGTTGATATTGGTTGTGCAAGTATGCGTCGGTTTGAATAGGTGAATATACCAATAGTTTCCCTCTCTCCTTCCGCGCAATTCGAAAGGACACACATCTCGAAACTTGCATTTGTAAGTAACACGCCTGAATCTAATCGATCTGTACAAAACTCAGCTCGTTGTTCCAAGTGCCACAACCCAACTGCAAGCCTCAACTGCTCTTTGTCTTTAAATAGGGAGCTCATACTCAAAGGACCCTCAGGCATGTTATCTAGAACAGTTTCAACAAGCGAAGCAGCAGGTTCCAATGGAATCATGGGAACTAACCAGTTTTGTAGGTCGGCCGCTTCAGAGGCGAGCTCCGTCTCCTCGTCAACAAGGGGTGTACGAATTTTCTGCATCAGCATTGCCAGGAGCTTGTTCACACCGCCTTGAGTATGCACCCAATTAACAAATTCAGCAAGAGTTCCAATTTGCAGAGTGGCTGTCTGTTCCTCTTCGTCATCAGTGTCGTCAAACTCAGATTCAGCAGAATATTCTTCTTCTTCATCATCATCATCCTCCACGACAGTGGTATAGGATTGCACAGGCTGTAGCTGCAGCTTCGGCGCTTGTGATTGCCCGTGAGCAATGACAATCACTGCACTTTCAAAATCCATTTGCGTCTCGCCAAGCCAATTGCATGAAGCCATACGTGCGAGGGAATCGTCGTACTGCGAGTACGGAGACGGATACACATCATCATAGACAAATTGCGAAGAAGCATTCAAATCAAAGCTAGGTTTATACACTGAATCACTAATATACAACGTAGGCTCAGACTCAGTACCACACAACCGACGAAGTTGATCATCATTACTCAATTTAAATTTTTCGACGCCGAATTGAGACGTTGAAAAATAGAATATTTCAAAATTCTCACTTAACGATCTAGACATCATTATGAAATTTATTTGTTCCTTAATATTGGAAAAACTTATCATATCCAACGGAAGATAGAATGTGCGCTCTTCTCCGCCATTATAAACAAAATCGTCCCAAATGCCGTTGAATTTAACGCGGAACATCTTGCATTCCATCTGCCAAAACAAAACCAAAATTTAATAATTAAATATACATAAATAAAACTAAATTAATTTATTAAAAAATTCAATTTTGTACAGATCTAAAAATAATTATACAGGTCTAATAAAACTAATTCCGGACCTCTTTTTTAGATCTGTACACTTTTTTAGTTTTTAGAAATATTTAATTAATATTTTAAACACTCCAATTTGTAAATTTAAATGAATAAACACAGTTTATATGGATTTACCCTCGTTTGAAGAAATGCCTATATATGGGATTTCGAATTTAGAGTGTATTTATGTAAAATACATATATTAATGTTATAAAAAGAACATAAAACATAAACATTTAAATAAATAATGTAATTAAAAAAAAATTATACAGATCTTATAAAAAGTATACAAATCGCTTTAACACACTGCCGACCTTTACAGTTTTTGCTCGATCTTTACAATTTTAAATTTATTCAAAAATTAAAGTAAATTTTAAATGCTTACATTTGGAGATGAAAATTGCAAAATCAGTGTTAATTCTCTTCTAGCTTGGATTCAACCCGTTTGAAAGATGCCTAATTGATATTTCTGTAAAATACAAAAAATAATGTTATAAAAACTATATAACAAGACATAAATATATAAATAAATAATATAATTAAAAAAAAATTATACAGATCCTGTAAAAATTATACAGCTCGCGTTAAAACACTACCGAGCTTTACAGTTTTTTGTCGATCTGTATAATTTTATTTTTTTTTACAAAATAATAAAAATTTGTATCATGCTCACCTGACTTTGAAAAACGGTAATGACTACTATAACTCTTCGATCTAATATTCGCTCAAATTTTCTCTCTATTTTTTTCGTTCTTATGTTTGCATACAGCTCCTTCAAACTATGAATCTTATATAGGCTGAAAAATTCCAATTCAATAATGCATTCAATTCTATATCTACCCGCATGCAAAATTACTGTTAAAATTGGTATAATTTTTGCATGCATGCCAATTTTAATACGCTTTATTCAAGTGAAACTTACACATTTCTCATCCCACTCAAATAAATTTTGGCCTTATTCAAAAAGCTAGTCAACTGATGAGATTGACTGCATGATTGTACCACAATTGAATAAAAAATGACTTAAACAAATGGTGGAAAGTACACTTTGTGGGCTAAGTGGGTATATGAGATAGTAAATTATTTTAGTGGGTATTGAGAGTACATGTTATCCTCAAAGTGGGTATGCATGATGATTTTCTCAATACTTAATGCGACCCCTCGCGTAGCATACGACCACCTGTGGCGCGTGCACGACATGCACCCGCTTTCCACACAGTGCATGTTCTTCTTCTTCTTTTTTCGTTTTTTTTTTAATTTCAATTTTCTTTAATTTTTTATTTTTTTAATTTCAATTATTTTTTTATTTGAATTTCAGTTTTTTTTTTCATTTTTTTTATTGGGTATACACAAGCTAAAAATAGTAATATAAGTTTTGAAAATGAAAATATACTTTAATTGGGAAACATAAATCCTAAGAGGGAAATGTGATTATTTCTATTTTTACAGTCAATTTTCCTTTTTTACGCGTGTGGCTGGCCACAATATAGCCGAATGTCATTACCCTATTTTTAAATATAACTAATCGTTGAACTAGTTGGTTCAAAAAAAATCGTTGAACTAGTTAACATAGTAGTACATGTGAATATGTCCCTCATTATATACCACTCCAAATAACTTTTTTGCATATTTTTTTTTTTTTTTTTTTTTTTTGCTTTTTCAATAATATCTTCCATTAAGATGTGTGTGTTTATTAAAAAAATTTGTTATTAGCTTAATATATTTACAAAATATTGTACTAAATCACATTACTCTAAAGAGACCTCCAGAAGAGGATCGACGTCCAGAGTTTAATCCCAGTACACTTGCAAACACTAATTCAGTAAAAATACCAAAATTTGGTCTTTAGCATTTAATATATTAAACAAATACTAGTAAACAAAATATCTTAAAATTCGAGATTTATTTGACAATATAGGATAATAGGATGCCTTAAAAATCATCACAGCTTTCAAATCATTTCATGTAGTTTGATTTTGCAATTGCTGTATGACTTTGCAACCATTTCAATTACAACACCACATTCAACATTTCTGCAATTCACAAGGATATTCTTTAAATCCGATTACCACATTCTAAGACGGACCACTTGTCAATCCATATCATGTAGCGACGAAGTTGTATTCCGATGCCTTATCTTAATTGCCGGCCGGCACAGACGTCAGAGCTGCCATTCATGCAGTGGGAGCAATGGATCAAGATTTGAGGGTGCCTAGGCTATGTTATATTGGTCTGTAGTTTAGCCACCTCTCAATCATCGGAAGACATTGCAACGGCTTGTATTCCGCCGGTGTATGTCCCGCTCCCTGAAACACATATATAGCTCCAAATATTTCAAATTTTGTTGATCGCCAACCGCTGCACATATAATATACGACCAAAATTTTCTTACCTTCACAGTCGCGTGTGTTAGCTCGTGCTCACGGTGGGAGTATGTAGTCGTATAGCTTACCAAACAAAAAATGAAAGAAAAGGAAAGGAAAAACCATTACTCAGAATGAACATCAAATTTCATGCACGCAAACATCAAAACTTTATAAAAAAAATTCAACAAACTAACCCTGCAATTTGACCTTCCACGATCCAAGGTCTCCATTTACTTGAAATCTGCAGCTTCAGAGATTTTATCCATTCCTCCGTCACCGTGTGAGGTGCCATCATGTCATGATCGCCGCTGTCAAAACCATTATTTGATTCACAGATTAAAGCATGAATGATTGATAACACAGTTGAAGGCAGAAGAATCGGAGAGTCTAATTTGATCACCTGTATATTAGAGCTCGACAATCTCTATGACTAAACTTTTTATAATACTCCACAACGGAATCCACATCATATGCATAGGCGTTTAGTCGTAAGGTAGCATTACAACGCACCCATTGTTTTATTGTTCCCTGTAAAATACAATCTTTTCAAAGGTTGAAACAAACAATCAAAACATAAAGATAAGAAAATCTTTCTAGCTAATTTTAGTTGTTCGGGATTACCTCACGAACATGTAGAGCTTTTTGGACAAGTTCATTGTTCCCCCACTTGCTGGATAATAGTTTGTCCATCGACTGGTTTGGAAACAACAAACATGTTATGAATACACGACAAAATAGCACATAACAGAGGTCAACTTGAGTAGATAGAAGTAAATATTACACGACACCATGTTTCCACACCAACAGGAGCAGATTGTAGAAAACGTCTAGCAATCTCCTCAAACGAAGGCATATGATGCAGTAACGGGCCTCGTTTCTCATGCCCAATAATATCACACGAAGGCTCTAAAATGTGTTGTGGAACTATCTTATCAAGACACTACCACATGAAGTGAAAACTACCAATTTAGTTTCAGAGATTATGGAGCTTAGCACAGACTTATCAAATGACAGCCACAGTCTAAGAAGCTCATCACCTCATATACTCTCTTGAGATCTTCCTTGCATAAATCATTATCTTGATCAATATTCAAGTAATCTCCATTGCAGTTCTCTTTTGCAGACTGACAATGGAAACAAAAATTCTAGACATGTAAGAGTTGATGAAATCAATAAAAACATGCATAGTCTATTGTTGATTATGAAAGTAAAGAGAGCAAGGAACTGCCATGTAGAGTTCGTCAGACAGAAGTCCCATTTGATGAGCATAAGCTAATCTGCCATTCTTTTGTCCCGACTTTCCATTCAGATCAGTGAAAGGGTTTCCTAGAATATATCCCTGCTCTCAACCGCAAGACAAATGCATAATGTGTGTGAAAACAAAAAAAAAGAAGCAAATATAAATATGGAAACCAAGCTAAAACTGCAAACCAGAGTAGACTACTTTTAGATTCAAAGGAGGTTCAATTCCATCTTCAATACCTATTAAACATGGAGAGGAAGAACAGGTCATGTTTTTACATATTTTGTTACTCATTCCAGTTTTCTTATTCAGCTTTTAAATCTGTATTCTGCAACTGTAGACACCATTTTGGTCAAAATAAGGTCATGTGCTATCATTTGGTCTCTCTACAGAATGATCTTATATATATAACCAAAATAATGCGTAGGATCACAGTTCGAAAAAGAATCAATACCACATTACTCGTAAGGGGTAATACCATTATATATTCGGTCCACAACAAGAGGGACAATAATGCCACCATAAGAGCCACCAGCAATATATAGAGGATTCTTCAAATATTGGGGATGATTTATAAGCCACTGCACAAGAAAACGAACTACAATAACTCAATTTTCTCTACTTCTACAACCATTGAGATTATAGGCATGAGTTTGCTCCTCCATTCTCACCTTTTTGAGGAAATCATAGCTGCGCTCTGCTGAAAGAGTGTCGCTGCTTTTATAACCTTCTTGAGTTTTCGCATACGAAAATCCAGCTCCAGCAGGTTGGTCTAAGAATATAATGTTAGCCACCTACAAATTCATAAATAAATAAATCACAATCAAGAAAACAAAATCGGCCTAACACCTAAACACATAAACACAATGATTCTCAAAAACCTTAGTCCATGAATAAGGATTTAGTATTAGAGCAGGAATGCTGCCGCTGGTGTTACTAAAGTCAATGTGGATAGGCCCTGCAACCGTAGAAATGCTATCAAATTAAACAGTTTCTTCAAATTTCAAAAGGAATAAAAAGAAGAAAACTAGAAAATTCTTCAAAAATTGATGAAGTGAAGTAAAAGTGAATACCAATCTCATAAATAAGAGCTGAAAGACCGGAGCAGCCGGGGCCGCCGGTGATCCAAAAAAAGAGGGGATCATTTGCAGGGCTGCTCTCAGACTCAATAAAATA
The DNA here is from genome assembly GCA_029490685.1 of Schizonepeta tenuifolia. Taxonomy (NCBI): domain Eukaryota; kingdom Viridiplantae; phylum Streptophyta; class Magnoliopsida; order Lamiales; family Lamiaceae; genus Schizonepeta; species Schizonepeta tenuifolia. The sequence goes on along the minus strand of CM055960.1, from coordinate 89,112,631 downwards.
GTAGAACAGTTCAATTTCTTCTGATTCTCCCACGCTTATATACCTTCAATTATTTAATTATGACAGTGAAAACTAAATCGAAGTAGAAGAAAAAGAAAAGGACTAAAATTGGGTAGAAATCTTACCCAGTTTGAAGTTTGAAAGGAAGTTTGCCGGGAAAACCTGGCAGACTTTGAATCACAGACTGTGAAACAACCGTAACCGTTACCCAAAATACGATGGTCAACGGCAAGAGTAGGCGGAAACACGGCGGCGACATCGTGGCGGCGGCGGATTATAAATTTCAATGTGTATTTTTGTCTCTATACTGATTTGGACTCTCTAATCACTATCATCACATTATTGAAGCTACGAATCAGTTTATTAAATTCACGAATATTATACTGAATGCATAGCATTCATCCTTTTTTTTTATGATTTTTAGCAAATCTTATATTTTTTTAATGTAATTTTAATAATTTTACGTATTAGTATGATTTAAAATGTCGATACCTAATCGTTTCCATATGAAGCCCGCGAAGATAACCATAATTGTTCAAAAGAAAAGGAAAACCATAAAGAATCATAATAGAGTCTAGTTAGATTTTTGTACTCGTAAATTCGACAATTGATTATGTAACACATACTATAAAAGTATTGAAATAAAATTCAATTATAAATATGAATTCAAATAGAACATTTTTTGTTTCCAATAGAAACAAATTGATAGCATGGTGCAGAAATTAAATAATGAAACTCAAATCCAAGAGTGGAAACTCGATGCACAAAAAAATAAGATGAGAGAGAAGGATTTTTTTTTTTTGTTTGAGGAGAAGATGAGACAGAAGTTGGAAGATCTACAATGGGTAGAGAGATAACCATCTTCTAATCATTTCTAAGCATTCTCTAGGCTTGTACTCTGGAGCTGTATGCCCTGCACCCTGCAATTAAATACACCAACCACCAAAAAATTTAACATTTGTGTGTATTCACCTAGAGGTAAAATGGTTAATGTTTGAGGCCGAAAGGTATCATGTTCGAGTTCACCCTAGTGCAATTTATAAATTTCACAGTATAATTACCCAAAAAAACTTTAACATAATTCTTTATTTAGAACTGAATCATTTTCTTGCCTTGACTGTAGCAAACATTATGTAGGCCTGGTTGTTCTTGTATCTCTCTGTGTATCTGCAAATGATATGAGACTTGACTTGAATATTTACCATTATAGGAGTATCAATTATCAAGCAATTATATACTGTAGTAGATAAATTTAGTAATTTACCCTGCAACTTGACCGTCGACGTTCCATGGCCTCCATGCCTCATCGAGGGTGACATTGAGTTGGCGTATCCATTTCAACGTGCCCAGGTACGGTATATCCATGTCATGATCACCACTGAAACAAAGTGATGTAGTAGCTTCATAAACATTGTCGTACCCAAGTCAGATCATCATCTAAGGATGATTGTCACGTGTCACGAGAAGCAACGAGTAATCTCGTATACCATTTCAATTTTATCCCTCTAAATCGATGAGGACAGTTCATAGAATTCAATGCCAAATTTATCTTAATGCCATTTTTAGGATCTAGGCTACAATTTTGCATTGGTCAATTTTTCGGGTGTCTTCAGACATCAGATTTCTGCATCACATTATGTTCGAATTAATTTAATGACATAAACATCGTCATTTTGGTGACGTGGAATATCCAATTTTTTTTAAGTCACTAAAGTAATTCGAGAAGAAATATCACGCGTTAAATTCGACAGCCACTAGTGTTTTTGGAACCGGAAAAATAATATTGGGATAAAATTGACATTGAATTCTATTTATTGGATATACAATTCTCATTATCAATTTACTAGGATAAAACTGGTACCCGACTCTAATATTGTGATAAAAATTTAATAGATTTATGACTTCTCTCGACACGGGTAATCATCCATAAATTAAATACGAAATGTTGCACAGTTATGCAATTGAGGATGTGACTTGGTCGAAACCATAGATTAGTTAGAGTAAGGAGTTAGGGCATTCGATTTACCTATAAACCAAGGCCTGAAAGCCTCTATCACTCAGAAGCTGATGATATTCCACAACACTGTCTACATCATATTCGTAGCTTAAGCTCTTGTTACATCTTTTCCAATCATTTACAGTTCCCTAATTCATTTTCAAGCACATCGTTACACATCCAACTGCCTCAATTAATAGATATAAAATTATGGAATAATTGCATAAACCACCCTGTGTTTTCTGTAAATTGCATAAAAATATGTAGGTGTTTAGTGAAGGTTTCAGAAAGACGTAGGTGATTTGTGCAAGTTTTAGAAAATGTGAGTACTTTTTGTGCAGGTTTAAGAAAATTTAGGGTATTTTATGCAATTAACCTATGATAGAGGTTAACTTTAACGAATGGTTTTCCCGTGCAGGTTTTGTTGAAACAAATGGGTGCTTTATGGAATTTAAAAAATACAAGAGTATGTGTTTTGTGAAATTTACATAAAATATAGGGGTGTTTTTCGTATTTCACTAAAATTTGTGTACTGATCGTGGTACCTTTCTGATGTGCAGAGATTCTCTCACGGTTTCATCGTTGGCCCAGATATAGGAGGTGGCATAATTCTGATTCTGCAAATTAAAATAAAAATGATGTCAAATAAATTTTATTATTCGATAATGACGGCAGAAATTGATGTGATATAGGTAGGGGAGAGAGAGAGAGAGAGAGAGAGAGAGAGAGAGAGAGAGAGAATTACACGGCATTTTAATTGATTGGATTTGAGGGAAAGAAGGTCATCATCCATTGCATTTGGATTTGGTGATAAGAATTTGCATTTTGGCTCCAGAATGTGAGCATTATTGATAAGCTTAATACACTGCACTTGAATCATTAATTAAATCATTTGCCAGGGAAAAAAAGTGAAAAGTGTAATTAATTAAGATGATTAATTTTGATTAGTAAGTATCTACCTCATTGACGATATGAAGAGCAAACAAACATTGGACATTATTTGGATCTGGATTTATATACTCCCCATCACAGCTACGTCTTGCAAACTGACATTAAAATGAATTGAAGATTGAGTCACTAAATTATTGACAGGATGAAATCAAGCAAATTAATCTGATATTTTTATACTCTGTCTGTCCCAATTCAATAGGTGGGAAGGCTCTAAATGGATTTTCTATTCACATTTTAGGAAATGAGACAATTAAACTGGAACGTCCATATAAGAAAAGCAAGACTATTGAATTGGGACGGAAGTATTTTGTTACCTCAAACTGTTGATCTGAAATGAGTGCCATTCGGTGAGCATACGGTATCCTTTCATTCTCATCCTTATTCGCATCCGTCACTGGATTGCCCACAATGTAGCCCTGATCATCATCACCCATTTGTCTAAATTCATTATCTTCTTATCCATACCCAAAATATATTAATAAAAAAGATCAAGAGAGAGAGAGAGAAACAAGCACAATTAAGGAAAATAGAAACAATTAAAAAATACTTTGAGCAACATTATTGGCTGCAGTCCGGCTTCATTTCCTGGAAAAATCAGCAGTAGCTTCAACTGTCAACTAAATGAATACTAATATCTTGATATTGAGGAGGGTAACATATTTTATTTTATACCCTGTGCTATTTGGAGAGTAAGCATGGGAACAATATGGCCTCCATAAGAGTCACCAGCAATAAAAAGACGGTTCTTCATAAACGCCGGATGACTTAACAGCCACTGTATTATTTAATTTAATTTTATAATATAGTAGTAGTATTAGAAATTAAGGGCCAAAAAAATTAAATTAAAAATGACTAATGAGGCATTGAAATTGAAGTGAGGTAAGCTGCCTTCCTTTCGTAAGAATGTGTAATTATGTAGTGTTGCTCTAGTATCGGAGGCGGCGTAGCCTTGCGATGTGTTGGAATAGGAGAATCCAGTTCCAACTGGGGAATCTACGAATATAATGCTCGCAACCTGCATAAAAAATAAAAAATAAAAGTAAAAATCATATACTCCTTCTGTATTTTTTCATCAAAACATATTCGACCGAACACACATGTTATAATAAAGTTGAAAAGATAAAGTAATTTTTTTAGTATTTTCGTCACATCAAGCTGGAGAGTAAATGAAATTAGTAATTTTTAAGTAACCTATATAATAATTTCTGAATTATAATTGAGTATTTATTATATGGTGCATGGACGTAATGAAATGATACGTACAAATAAGACAAAATGAGCTTAACGAAAAAATATGGAGAGAGCACTACTTTTTTCTAAATTACACACATATTTCAATTATCGTAGATAATATATATAATAATCAACAGTTCCAATAAATTTATAGTAGTTTTTAGTTGGACATTGGTTTTTATATGAACCAGAAAATCCTATGAATATTACATCAAAGCTGTGGCAAGAGTCTTAAGAGAAATTGAAGAATACATTATTAATTTATGAATAATTTAATTGAACCTTAGTCCAGGAATATGGGTTCAATAAGAGAGTAGGTAAGCTTCCGTCAAAATTCTCAATATCAAACGCCACCGGACCTACAAATTTACCGAATCCCACATAGATAGATAAAGTTACTACACAAAACGACACCACGCTACTCCTCATGTATGTGTGTGCGTGTTTGTGTGTGTGAGAGAGAAGCTAGAGAGAGAAGAATAAGAAGAAGAAGTGACCGATTTCGTAAACGAGGCCGGATAAGGCCGAGCAACCAGGACCGCCGTTGAGCCAGAGAACGAGTGGGTCCCTCACGGGATCGTTCTCTGATTGAATGAAGTAGTAAAACAGCTGCACTTCATCATTCTCTCCCACCCCAATATATCTGAATCCAACAATTTCACAGAATCAACATCAATTCCCCACACACATACACACAAACAAACAATTAATATAATAAAAACGAGAAAGAATTAAAGAGCAAGTAGCCGGCGAGTACCCGGTTTCGAGTTTGAAAGGCAGAGTTCCGTTATAACCGGGAAGCGTTTCCACGATTGATTGTGAATTAGCAGCAGCCTTCATTGCCACAACAATTAAAATAAGTAAAGGCAACAACGAGTTCATGTTCAATTTGCTTCTCTTCACACTTTCTCGCACAACTTTTCTCTCTCCTTAACGGCTACTGCTCTGCTCACGACCACGTGAAACGGTGAAAGACATGAGGCGATAAATAGATGATTCTATTTTTTTTTTTTTTTTGAGGATTAGATTATTCTATTTAAATGATTGCAACTTTTCATACATTATTAATGGTATAATCGTAAAATAGTGTAAAGTTTAGGGTATAAAGTAGAAATTATTTTCTCAAATGTTAGAATACTTAGAATACACTTGATAACAATTTATTATTATTATTATTATTATTATTATTATTATTATTATAAAAGAACATATTATTGATTTTAATATATTTATAATATTGTTAAATTTTTTAATTACTATGTTTTATTTTCTAATGGTACTTTAGCAATTTAATATATAGCTAAATTTTAATTACTTTAATACTATAATATAAAAATAATTTTGAACGTAGGTAAAATATTATTTTGAGTTTTTTTATTTTTGTTTGAGGGGTTATGATTTAGAAATGGCAAATTCTTGGGTGAGCGTGGATCGGACCCGAATCAACCCGTTGTTTTTTCTTTCTTTTTTAACAGTTAGATAATATGCACCACAAGGTCCACAACGTGTATTGAGATACAACATATTATGTAATGAGATGCACCACTAAGTATATTTAGATGCACTATTTTTTAATTTTATTAATTTTTTTCTCACTATTTTTTTAGATGCAACACCATGTACAGTAAGATAGAACACACAGTTTAATGAAATGCACCACACTTTATTAATTAAAAAAACAATCCGTGCACGTGTCGCGCTCTCGTCTCACAGTGTGCTATGCGTTGCACATGAGAGTGGCTCTTTAGAAATTAGGTCAGGGGCGTTGACTAAAAATCCATCTCAATCATTCAAACAGAATAATCTGGTTAGGAATTCAATTTTAATTACTTCAAAGAAAAAATCGATTCTTACGTTAACATACATTTTGAGATAATCCTATAAAGTAAAGAAATAAAATTCCAATAAGAAATTCATGTATAGAATTGACATAATATCTTTGTTTTGTTCCCAAATACAAAGAACTCGACAAGATTGATAACAAAAGCACGCTGCACAAAATTAGGAGATCCAGAACAATGAAATATTAACAATATATCCAAACTCGATACACAAAAAATGAAGATGAGAGAAAAGATCTACAACGGGTAGAGTGATAACCATCTTCTAATCATTTCTAAACATTCTCTAGGCTTATACTCTGGAGCTGTGTGCCCTGCACCCTGCAAATTATACACACCAACCACCAAAAAATTATATACCTCTAAAATAATTTCTTAATTTAAGAACTAATTTATCCATCTCAAAGAAAATTAAGAATTAAATAATTTTATTCAAAGAAAAAAAGAACTAATGAATTTCACTAAATAAGTTGCATGTTGCAACTCTCCTTGCCTTGACTGTAGCAAACATAATGTAGGCTTGATTGTTCTTGTATCTCTCTGTGTATCTGCAAATGAATAAAAATTATAGTTGAGCAGTGAGATTTCAACTTGATTAATTCAGTTGTTTTGGTACAGCTGAAATCTAACCCTGCGACTTGACCGTCGACGTTCCACGCCCTCCATTCCTCGTCGAGGGTCACATTCAGTGCGCGTATCCATTTCAACGTGCCCATGTACGGTACAACCATGTCGTGATCGCCACTGTATATGCACAAAGTTAGTTTAGTGAAAATTTGAAGAAGAGAGAGAAACCATAGATTAGTTTCAGTCAAGAAAATTTGATTTACCTATAAACCAAGGCTTGAAAGCCTCTATCACTCAGAAGTTGATGATATTCCACAACACTTTCTACATCTTTTTCGTAGCTCAAGCTATTGTTACATCTTTTCCAATCAGTTATCGTTCCGTTTCTGATGTGGAGAGCTTCTCTAACGGTTTGGTCGTTGGCCCAGATGTAGGAGGTCACATAATTCTGATTCTGCAGAAGATGACAACTCTGCATTAAGCTCTAGCTAGATATACATTCAATGGCGGTGACAGACAGATCGAGAGGAGGAGTTACGCGGCATTTTAGTTCGTTTCGCTTTGAGAGGGAGAGGAGGTCGACTGGATCATCTACAAGCGATGGTTCTAACCATCTAGAATCACTCGGTTTTGGTGATACGAATTTGCATTTTGGCTCCAGAATGTGAGCATTGTCGATAAGTTCAGTGCACTGCACTCAACCGAATCAAAGGCAAACCATCATCCATGTCTAAAACATTTAATCAATTGCAATTTACCAAAGAAAAAGTGAAAAGGATTAAGATGAATTTGAGTTAGTAATTAATCTACCTCTTTGATAATATGAAGAGCAAACAAACATTGCACATTATTTGGATCAGGATTCACATACACTCCATGGCAGCTGCTTCTTGCTAGCTGAAACCAATATTCTAGATCAACTTAGTAGCTAGAATCATCATCAATTCAAAGAAAACTCAAATTCTTGAAGAATTTCTGCAGAAAAAGACAACTCGAGTCATTGAATTAATGTGATAGTCTTTTAGCATATAGAGAGAGTCGACTCGAGGCATATCAATATCTCATGTCCTAATCATGCTACCAAGATCCAAGTGATAAGAAAACAATCATTTCTACTTCAAATTAATCAAAACTTGCTTCCATGCTCGAATCGTGATATCTTTTTCATTGAACTTTCATGTCGAGAAGATCAAATAAATGAAGAACACAGGGGCAATGACACTACCTCAAATTGTTGGTCTGATATGAGTGCCATTCTGTGAGCATACGGTATCCTTTCATTCTCATCCTTATCCTCATCTGCCGTTGGATTTCCGATAATATAGCCCTAATCAACCATTTCTCAAAATCATTATCTTCTTGATTATCAAAAGCAACAAAATAGCTAGCACTCAAGGATCACGAGAAACATCAAAAATGAAAAGACGTTGATTACTTTGAGCGTCATTTTTGGCTGCAACCCAACTTCATTGCCTGGAGGGAAGGGATCAACACTCATTTCAACTAAATCTTTAAGAAAATAAACTTGGTAAGCTCAGTTTATCGAATGCCACGCTACCTTTTGCAATTTCCAGAGCAACCATGGGAACGATTTTGCCCCCATAAGAGTCACCGGCAACAAAAAAGCGATTCTTGATGAACTTGGGATGAATAGACAACCACTGCATTTATCAATATGATATATATCCCTTCAAACAATGCTAACAAATAATAAATTTGCAGAAACGGATAATGATGATGATGACGATGATGAGGGGATCGTATTGGCAGCTTAATACCTTCCTTAGAAATGAGTAATTATGTATAGCTGATTTAGTATCGGAGGTGGCATAGCCTTGTGATGTGTTGGAATAGGAGAATCCAGTTCCAACTGGGGAATCTAGGAATATAATGTTAGCAACCTACAACATCATTAATTCATTATCATCACAATCACAAGGGATGATGAAGATTAACTCAAAATTTGTTAATTATGAAGAATGTGTCATCAATAGTATCTAATTAAACCTTAGTCCACGAATATGGATTTAATTTGAAAGAGGGCAAGCTTCCATTGAAATTTGCAACATCAAATGCCAGTGGACCTACACACATCCATTCATACAAAAACAATTTATTGGCTTGCCCTCCCTCATCAATAAATTCCACACACACACACACACACACACACATACACAAGTTTACCGATTTCATAGACGAGGCCGGAAAAGGCAGAGCAACCGGGGCCACCCGTGAGCCAGAGAATGAGTGGGTCCCTCACTGGGTCATTTTCCGATTCAATAAAGTAGTAAAACAGCTGCACTTCATCATTCTCGCCCACCCCAATATATCTGAATCCCACAATTTCACAAATTGACACCAATTCCACAAAAAATATATACAATTTGTCAAAGACTTCGAACTTCTATGAAAAAAAAAAAAGGAAGAAGAAGAATTGGAACCCGGTCTCAAGTTTGAAAGGCAGAGTTCCGGCGAAACCGGGCAGGGATTCCACAGTTGATTGTGCAGCAGCAGCCTTGATTCCGACAACAATTAAAACAACTAAATATAACAATGATTTCATTCTTGTCATCATATCTTACTTTGTTCAGCAGTTGTTGCTGCGATGGGGTAAGAAAAGTTTTCAATGAAATTTTTTAAGCGGCGGCTGCTACTCAAATGAAAAATCAAATTTAATACTATATATTCTTCTTAAAAAATTGATGGACATATTTGTCGTAGTTGGACATCATTGGTTATTTGGAGAAAGCTAGCGTGATCAAATTGACTTCAACATATATCACAGTATCGACTTTGATAACTTTATACTTCCTACATTTATGATCTATTTGCTACATTTTTTTTCCCGTTCTTCAATATAAAAATTATGATTTACATTTTTTAACTTTATTAGTTTATTTCACTTGCCCTCAAAAGTAGAATTACTCACGATACATCCTACTAACTAAATATATTAAACTCGTATCGATTAAAATGTGACATAAACATTGTAGATGCATTTAAAAAATATGCAAATGTATATATATATATACCCTTATGAAATTTTTGGTGCATGAAAACTTAGTAGGATCGTTGGAGATTGACGTTGAACTATGGGAATACATGTTTAAAGATGGACTATTTGATTTTCTAAAAAAAAAAAAAAAAAAATCAGTTACATTCTTTTAAACTTATGACACTAGAAAATTTATTTTAAAAAAAATAAAAATACAGTCTTGTAGTTTCACATCAGGCCACAACAAATTCTTCACTATCCTACCCAACTTTTACGTGTTTAGAAATTTGAATCCGAAATAGATTTACAAATATAGTTTGGAAATTGATTAATTACACACACACGACGCGACCCTTCAAATGGACTGTTTTATAGCCTTGCCGTCTAATTCAAATCATTGACACAATCATTCATATCTCATCGTTCAAACAATACCATCCATAATACCATTCAAACCATTTTCTTTCATTACATTACATTTACACCTAGGCTATAATTAATTTACACACACACACACACACACTCATACCCTATGTATATATAATATGTTCGTTCTGAATCAATCTATTTCGTCACTTGTTATTCAAATCTATTATCTATACATACAGCTTGACATTAGGTCGAACAGATGGCGGGCAAGACTAAAAGCGATGCAAAGAAGAAGGTTGGAGTTATTACAAGAGCGAGAGACATTTACGCCAAAGCTCTCTGCAATTGCGGCGATCGACGCAGTGTCGTGAACTGCACTGTTCCCCGAAATTCGTACGACGACGGTGAAGATCTCCGCGGTCTGATGCAGCTCCTCTCCATGGGAAAAGGTGGCGGCGCCAAGGTGGATGTTGATTCGGAGGGGAATATTGTGTGGAGGAAACCGGCGGAGAGCAGCTACGGCGGAGGAGTCGGAAGAATTGGGAGAATTGATGAAGACAAGTTATGTTGTTTTAATGAAGGAGATGTTTTCAATTTCAACAAGCTTAGGTATTCCACCACTGGGAGTGGGAGTATTAATAATTATAAGGCAATTAATGTTACAAACTTCGCTTACTAAAATATTTTACAAGGTCCAACTCAAAAAAATACAGTATATATTTAATATTTTATAAGGTTGGCTTTTTTTTTTTTTTTTATCTTAAAAAAAGAAAATTGGATATACTATGAGGAAGTTAGAGTTTGTAAATGAAATGTTCAACATGGATTGGATCGATGTGTGCACTTTATTTTTTTTTAATTCAGAAACTTTAACCGATCCTCCAAAAATGTCAAATATTTAAGATTGTACTATAACTTGTTAGAACATAAAATATGATGTCATTGATGAATATTTATATATTAAGATTAATGCATGATCATATCATTTGATAGTGAACCAATAAAACGACGTTCAGAACCATATAAATTAGGGGAAATTTATAAATGGGTGTGCATATACTACACCACTATTTGCATGATAATATTTTAATAATGTAATTATATTATTAAAATATTCAAATGTGAGAGATGGGTGTAGTGCATGTAATCCTTATAAGAATAATTCATTAATTAGGATTTCTTTATTGATCATATATATTTATAAGTCTCAATGATTAATGATTTTTATCTCATTTTATGCCAAACAAGTCTAAGTGAGAGGAAATCCATGAAAGAATTGAAAAGGGATTTTAAGTTCGTGAATTTAGTGATATTACACGTAATTATTCTTTCTTAAGACAATAACTATTGGATATGTGCATCCAAGTAGCGTGAATATACTTATTTACTGAAAATAATGCACATTATCTTATCATGCAAAAACTAATTCAAACCGTTGATTTTTTTCACTAATATGACAATTGTCAATATTTTTCAAAGATGATGTCATGGGAATCAGCTAACTCAGCACAAGCCCTTCAAACGTGGAATAACATTGTGACATTCTTTAATTAAACCTTATTGCTACGTGAGCTGGATAATGCAATGTCTCACTAAAGTGACCTATTCAATCTAGGTGAATGGAGAAGTCACTAAACCTTTTGAAGCTCGGAAAGGGTTAAGATAAGGGGATTCCATATGCCCTTATCTCTTTGTCATTTGCATGGAGTATTTCCATCGGTGTTTATTGGAACTTAGAGATTAGAAGGGGTTCCATTTTCATCCAAATTGCAAGAAATTTGGGCTTGTGCAGCTATGCTTCGTTGATGATCTATTATTATTTTACTTGAGGAGATTTGGGATCGATTCATCATCTCATGAAAGCTTTTAACATCTTTTCTAAGGCTTATGGATTGCGAGCAAATATAGCTAAAAGTTGTATCTATTTTGGTGGTGTGAATCAGCACCAACAAGAGCTTATTCTCAACACTTTTAACATGGTGAAGGGTGAGCTCCCCTTCAAATATTTGGGGGTTCCACTCTCCACAAAGAAGCTCACTGTGATGCAATGCAAACCGCTTATATAGAAGATTATTTCTAGAGTGGAGTGTTGGTCTTCGAAGCTTTTATCATATGCAAGCCGCCTTCAACTGATCAAATCAGTTCTTTTCAGCTTGCAAACATATTTGTGCCAGATCTTCCTCATGCCTAAGAAGGTGCTGAAGGTGATTCAAGGGGCTTGTAGATCATTTTTGTGGACAGGAAAAGGAGGACTCACACGAAGGTCTTTAGTCTCTTGGGAATATATGTGTTTACCTCGAAATGCAGGAGGTTTAAGCATCACCAACATCCAGGTTTGGAACCAAGCTGTTTTGTGTAAATTATTGTGGAATTTAGCTCATAAGAGAGAGACTATTTGGATCAAGTGGGTGCATGATTATTACATAAAAAATCAAGATCTAAATACCATGAGGACCCCAACATAAGCCTCATGGGTTATTAGAAAGATTTTTGGAGCTAGAGAGTATTTGAGACAGAGTGATGAGGGGAGTCAAATCTTTATTAGGCTAGCATTTTCAGTCAGGAAAATGTATCATGCTCTCAAAGGGAATGTGGAGAAGGTTTTGTGGTGCAAAATGTTGTGTAATAATGTTGCACCTCCAGAGTGCATATTCATTATGTAGCTCACGATGCTGGGAAGACTTGTCGCCTGCGAGAATTTGGCAAAGATAGGGATTTCGGTCGACACTACTTGCAGCTTATGTGGAAGGGGGGAGGATACAATCAACCATCTGTTTTTTCATTATGAGGTTTCCTCTCAAGTGTGGCTTGGACTGCAACAATGGGGGGGCCTAGTAGGTTCTACTGGAGATTGGGAGATGGAGAAAGCCCAGTTGCTGGAATACTGCAAATCAAATTCAGGCTTGCAGATGTGCTTTCGAACTATATTTACTGTTGCTATCTATTACATTTGGAAAGAAAGAAATTGTCAAAGATTTCAATCTACAACCCATACTATACAGGAGGTCCTCAGGAGCTGTCAAATTGCTACTGTTTCGCCAAGTAGCAAGGTGCTGAAATTAGCCAGATTTCTGCACTTATAGGTTCATAGAATAGTTCTTGGCTTATTTTTTGGTTGGTTTATTTTTGTGCAAGGAGATGTTGTTCCCTTTGTTTTTGTAGCTCTGTACTTCTCATGCAAAAAATGGTAAAATAAAAAAGTTTATTGACCAAAAAAAACCTTATTACTAAAATCTAAACCAAGTCGTTGTCTCTTCATGAAAAATTAACCCATGTATAGTATAAATATATTACTATTTCTATATAGCATCAATAGTAGTAGTATGAGTTATTTTGGGCGAACATGTTTTATTTAAGCCCAATAAATTAAAACATGAATGGATATGGCAAAATTGGGCCTGGCCAGCCCAGCCTACACTTAAGGGGATCTTAAGTCACCTCACATAGAATGGATTGGGCTTCGAGATGAAAGCTATATATTATTGGGTTTTACTAACTTTCAAATTTTCTCGAAATATCGCGCCATAATGTTTTATATTTTAAAAGGTCTCTAAACTGTTAAAAAAAAAAAAAAGAGTCAAAAGTGTAAGAACCCGTAAAAATAAAAATACATCAATTTTTACTCATCAATTACAATTTTAATTAAATTACAAAACAATACAATTGGTTCTAGCTACTACATACATTTCAATTGATGTGGAGCTCTGTGTAATCATTGTTTGACAAAGTGCATCACCAACTGTAGGTGAAATTTAGATTTGTTATGGGTAAACTGGAAAGTTTGGAGGAGACAAAAACAAAAGAAAACAAGAAAATAATAATAATAATAATAATAATAATAATAATAATAATAATAATAATAATAATAATAATAATAATAATAATAATAATAATAATTCAATTGGGAAGTGATGAAAATGGGATAGGTTTGTTATGGGTTGGACGATGGGGCATATGGGCCTGTGTCTGAGGCAATAGGCATGCACATATATATGTATATATTCACTGTATCTCAACTGTCTAATTTCATTCATTATTTCTTTTCAACTTTGCACAATCATAATCAACTTCTTCTCCTCTCTGTGGTCCTATTCCTATTTCTATTCCTATTCCTATTCCTATTCCTATTCATTCATCTCTTTAATTTCCTCACCACCCCCTTACCATCATGCACCAGCTGTCTCCATAAAATTGGTATATATATATACACATATAATATATCATATCAATAAATTTTATTATTATTATTATTATTATTATTATTATTATTATTATGTTATTATTATTATTGTCTTTACCATCTCCATTTTGTCAGATGTCATCATATCCATGATGCCCAAATCATTCGTACACATTCATGTACATGTACATGTACATCCTTTGGATCTAAATTATTAAAGGATAATTGTAGTTTATGGTTGGAAGTTTCGGGAGGGTTTCAGAAATTAGATCATCTTCAAAATAATTATGACCTTTGTTCCTCCATAAAAATGTGACCACTAAGTTTCAAATATAACATCACATGTATTTTTTGAAAATAAAAATCTGACTCAACTCGACAGAGACATGCATGAAAATTCATACTGAATTTGAATAATCGTGTCACGTGCTTCTCCGTCGAGTAGAGTCAGAATTTAGGTCCTACAAATATCTTTGTGTCATATTTGAAACTTCGTCCCAAGATCAGAGCTATTTACAAATATCTCAAGCCTAGGCCAGTAAGTATCATTAGCCCTCTTATTAAATATATATGTAAAGACTAGCTAAAAAAATGAATATACTTATAATGTAGAAGCTAGCATGCACCCACCTTCAATTTGATATACAACCCTTCTTCTCTATCTCAAATTTAATCATCTCTAAACCCTTTAACTTTGTAATTTGTTACCACACAAACAAAATGTCTAGATTTTAGAGTGTGTGAGATATCTAGTGTAAGCAACTACTCATAGTATATATTTGCAGCTTCACTGCTACAAAACACATGGCTGTGGGCCTGCAAGAAAAGCAGATGTTAGAAGTAATAGCTACAGCTCTGGGAAAAGTTGGCAACTGCAGAGAGATAAGGAGTAGAAGATATTTACTGTCAATAGAGGAAGAGTGTTGTCATCAAGATTGGGAACAGTCCTAGGTGAAAATTTAATTTCTCACAATTTTGGAAAAATAAAATTATATTTTTCTTTTTTTCACATAGGGATTGGGGGTGGGGGAATTGTTTTGGTAGGACAAAAATGTTTCCCTCCATACCCTTTGGATCCTATCCCACACAACATAATTTACTGCAAACAAAGAACAATCCAATCATCTTATAATATATACAAGTATTTCTTTCTTGGGTTTTTGTTTGCCTATGTATTGATTGCTTTGTTGGGATTCAAATTAATTTCTTTCCTACTAAGTGCCATGGGAAGACTCCAGAAGTTAAGCTTTGGTTGGGGCAATAAATTGAAACTTTTATAATGCAAGTTTATATTGTGTTTCTTGATTTTCGTTTTATTGCATACGTGTGACATGACTAGAGTAGCGCGAGATGAAAATTAGAAAAAGTAATGCACTTGAGCAAGTGTATACTTATCTCTATGAGTTTTAGAAAGTTCAAATTACGCTGAAATTAATCTTGCTAACTAGTACATTTTTACTAGAAAAATAAAAAAATTTGAACTGTTCGTCCAATACTCGCCCAGTTAATAACCCAAGATAGGATAACAAACTTTCTTGGACCAAATTTAGAACACTGTGATCGAAGTCTATGCTAGATTATACATAGAAGTTAGCCCATCAAAACATAAAAATTCCCTAACATTTTTTTTTTATTTGATACAAAAACAAAAACAACTTTCTAAAGTCAAATATTTTGATTTAAAATAGAAAAGGGACAAAGTCCAGCATGGTAGAGGGTACATATCCACTTAGGGGGAGAAGGGGGGATTTGTTTTTAAAAGATTGAAATATTTAAACCAACAACTTATGCAGATAAATTGTATTTTGTTAATTACTGTAAAACTTAGCACATAGAGCAATAAGTATGCTAAGTAAAAAACAGACAGAAGTGGTAACCCAGTTCGGTTAGTCAACTTACGTCTGGGGGGCCTTCCTGCTTAAGAGAGAATCAATCCACTATTGTAAGTTGTAGATACAGGCTCTTACAAATATAGTTCGTCAACCATATAAAGCCTTCTAACTCACACACTTCCCAACACCGCATGAACCAACAATGTTCAAGACGCACTCGAACAATCTAAGCTTGAGTCACAATCCAACGCTCACCTCTCTATCAAGTGTATTATATGAAATAACACTCTCAAATACAATATGAAAAATACTCACTCACGCAAGTATACTAGCTATGAACAATAAAAATAGCTATGGCAGCGGCAGCCTCCAAATGATGTTGAAATCGACTTATATAGATCTTGAGAAACCCTAGATAAGATCTCCATCGATTTGCCCTAGTTTCCTTTAGATAGAAACTTCCTTTGAAGGCTTATCTTGTGAAACAAACAATATCTTCACCGGATACGATCTTCTCCGCGTCAATAAATAGATAAGGAAAAGATCTCCGCATAATCTGCTTAAATATGGAAAGAATATTTCGAATCTGTTCCAACTTGTTCCACAATACTCTAGCTCATACTGAAGAACACACTACAAAAAAACAGCTAATTACCGAGAAAATTACCGAGGGCAATCTTGCCCTCGGTAATTACCGACCAATTACCGACGGCAAAAAACACGGGTCGGTTTTGGCGAATTTACCGACCATTTACCGACGGCAACTTGGCGGGATGGTTCCCGCCGAAATCACCGACGGTATTACCGAGGGAAACTGCCCTCGTTAAATTACGGAGGGAAATTGCCCTCGGTAATAAATTAAATAAAAAATTAGGTAAATTTAAATGTAATTACCGACGGCAATGTCCCTCGGTAATTACCGAGGGTGTGATTGCCGTCGGTGATTACCTAGGGCGTAAGCCGCCGTCGGTGATTACCGAGAGCTCGTGCCGCCGTCGATGATTTATACGGGTCGGCGGATTACCGAGGGCATTTGCCATCGGTAATCATTCAAATCAAATTGGGGCTTCCAGCCCTAATTGCCCATTTCTGCAACTCCTCCCTTCCGCCGTCCCCGTCGTCCTCCGAGCGCCATCGCCGTGCCGTCGCCGTGAGTTGGTAAGTTCTCTCTCTCTCTCTCTCTCTCTCTCTCTCTCTCTCTCTCTCTCTCTCTCTAACTCCTCTCTCTCTCTCTCTCTCAGCCGCGCACGCCGCCGCCGTTGCCGGTAAATCTCTCTCTCTCTGTCTCGCTCTCTCTCTGTCCCCCTCTCTCTCTGTCTCGCTCTCCCTCTGTCTCTCTCTCTGTCTCTCTCTCGCTCTAACTCCTCTCTGTCTCTCTCTCTCAGCCGCACGCCACCGCCGTTGCCACCGTCCCTGCCGCCGAGTGGCCATCGCCGCATCGCCGGTATCTCTCTCTTTGTCTGTCTCTCTCTCTATCTCTCTCTCTCTCTCTGTCTCTATGTCTCTCTCTCTCTCTCTCATCTCTCTCTCTCTCTATGTCAGCCTTGCCGCCGTCCCTGCTGCCCGCCGCTTCCGCTACCGACGCCGCCCCCGCTGCCGCTGCCAGTAATTACATTAGTTTGCGCTCGATTTTTTGTGATATATATATATATATATATATGCATATTTGTTTGCTAGTGTAGAAATTACGAATCAATGTAGAATTTGTTTGCTAGGTTTGATAAGTATGTTGCATACGTGTTTGATAAATATGTTCGTATTTGATGCATCTTTTCACTTAATACATGCATATTACATGTTAATTTATGTGATAAGAAATATGATTACATATATGTTATTACATTGTGGGATAGATTTAATCAATTTCTTAAGGATCTTCTCCCTTTGGGATAGATTTTGGTTATTTCTTAAGGATCTTCTCCCAACAATTGAATGACTATTTGTAATTATTGTATTTTTTATTGCTTATTTTATATTGTATTGGTTGAAAAATTGGGGGTCGGGTCGGGTAGACTTAGTAAATTAGAACCATTATGGTTAACATAGCTGGTAGAGTCGAGCACTTGGTAGTTAGGATAATGAGGTTATGTTGTCGAAATTTTGTCTTATTTATGACTGATGTTCTTTCTGGTTTGAATTAGAAATTACAGTAATGAATGATAATCATCAGTGGATGTATGCGAGATATGATGATCGTTCTGCATTTGAAATTGGACTTGAGGGTTTCCTTGAGTATGCGATAAATCAAACAGCTTACACAGATGGAGTAGGTAACATTAGGTGTCCGTGTAAGAAGTGCAAACACTTGAAATTTTTATGTGTGCCTACAGTTAGAGAACATGTTACTAGGCATGGGTTTGTCCACAATTACACAACATGGATTTATCATGGAGAAACACCAGTGGCTAGTCGGCTAGAACATACTAGGATGGATGAGGATGATGCGTCATACAATAACTATCAAAGGATGGTGTATGATCATGCTGGTCCTAGTAATTTTGAATGTCCTCCAAATATAGAAGAACCGCCCAATCATGCTGCTCAACAAATTTATGACATGTTGAACTCAGCCGAATCCATTGTACCCTGGGTGTGATGCTTACTCACTATTGTCCTTTATGACACAATTCATGAGCATAAAGGTTGAAAATCACATATCAGAGAGAGGCTTCAATCAGTTGTCTTCGTTTTTTAAATCGGCATTACCCAAGGATAACAAGTGTCCCGACAACTTCTATAGTACGAAGAGACATCTGCGCGGTTTGGGTTTGCCATTAGAGAAGATCGATTGTTGTGTTTATAATTGCATGATGTATTGGGAGATGATAGTGAGTTGGAGAGTTGTAAATTCTGTGGTGAATCACGATATAAAGAGAACTTTCGTGCATCTGGAAGCCGCCGAAAAAAACGAGTGGCGGCTAAGCAGATGCATTACTTTCCTTTGACGCCACGACTGCAGAGGTTGTTTGCATCTCCAGCAACAGCCGAAGACATGCGTTGGCATGCTACTTCTATAGATGATGGCGTTATGCGCCACCCGACAGACTCTCCGACATGGAAACACTTGAATTCTGTTCATCCTGATTTCGCTCAGGAGACAAGAAATGTGAGATTGGGACTCTGTACAGATGGTTTTGCCCCGTTTGCACAATCAGGACGTCAGAATTCTTCTTGGCCAGTTATTGTCACACCGTATAACTTGCCCCCGTGGTTGTGCTTGAAAGAACAATTCATGTTCCTCACAGTTCTCGTGCCTGGGCCATCTAACCCGAAGATGAAGTTGGACGTCTTCTTGCAGCCGCTGATAAAAGAGTTGAAAGATTTGTGGGAGGTATGAGTGAATACTTATGATATATCTTTAAAGCAAAATTTTCAGATGCGGGCAGCTCTTATATGGACTATTAGTGATTTTCCAGCGTACGCTATGTTGTCTGGGTGGGGCACATCTGGAAGATTGGCCTGTCCACATTGTATGGAGGATACAGAAGCATTCACTCTACCGAAAAATGGAAAACAATCGTGGTTTGACAATCATCGGAAGTTCTTGCCTCCTGACCATGTATTTAGAAGAAATAAAACTTCATTTCTGAAGAATAAGATCTGTAGAGTGGATCCACCAGAACAGAGATCGGGAACAGAGCTGTTGAATCTAATTGAGGGTTTGGGATTCGTAAAGGTTACAGAAGACTACAATGGAGCACCTACCTGTTCATCTGGCCGATGAAGCACGACTTGTTGGGCCAGTTCAGTATAGGTGGATGTATCCGTTTGAAAGATATTTGAGGACATTGAAGAACAATATAAAAAACAAAGCCAAGGTTGAGGGATCCATCAACAATGCATATATATTAGAAGAATGTCCATTTTTTCTTCGTATTATTTTGAGGATCATGTGACTACAAAGTTGAGAAATGTGGCTCGTAATACTGATGGGTTTGTTGATGTTGGGAATGATGATCCTAACGAACTCTCAATATTCAAACTTCTCGGACGTCCAATTGGCCAAAAGGGTACGAGATACATGGAGACAAAAGAATACATTGCTGCGCATATGTATGTTTTGAGCAATTGCGTGGAGGTTACAGACACATATGTCAAGTAAGTAAACTCGTTCAATTGATGTCTATGCATATTCATCTTATATAATTAGTAACATAATTTTTTGTTTCTTTGTATAAAAGGGTTTTCGAAGAGGAAATGCGATGTGCAAATCCTTCAATCACCGGAGCGGAGTTAGATGCTTTGTATGACAACGAGTTTGCTGCGTGGTTTAAATTTTATGTAAGACGCCCTTCCAACAACGATTTGAACCATTATATTAAATCGCTTGCAGCTGGACCCTTAACTGAGATTGAAACGTACTCGGGGTATTTGGTAAATGGGTATAGATTTCACACAATTGATCATGACAGACATAGTGCGACCGTCAACAGTGGCGTTTGTATTAAAGGTTCGGTATATGGCAGAGATGTGCTAGATTTTTATGGGCGTCTAGAAGAGGTGTGTGTGCTGGAATATCAGGGTTGGCCAATTAAGAAGACAGTTTTGTTCAAATGTGAATGGTTTGATTTGTCTAGTCAAGGAATGTCTATTGATACAGACTTCAAGATGGTTTCAGTGAACCATACTACGAGATATAAGAAGTACGATCCATTTGTCTTAGCAAATCAGGCAATTCAAGTGTTTTACTGTCCCTATCCCAGCACGAATCAAGCAAAAAAAAAATTGGTGGGCTGCATGCAAAGTGAACGCAAGATCAAATGTTGAAGCCCCTACTGTCACATCTAACTCAACATTAGATCAACCATTTCAAGAAGAAGTTGATACTATTATGTCTACCAACACAATCGTAGATGATGAACCGCCACGTGTTGTTCATCCCCGTGGTGGAATGGTTGAAATTGAAGAAAATGAGGATGAATCAAGCAACGATGAAGACATAAATACATCCTCTAATGATGAAAGTAGTGATGGTTACGACACAGATTGTGAGACTTGGTAATGTAGGTTGTTAATCTATTTTGAACATGTTTTTTAATATGTTTTTTTTTTATATGTGTTTTTTGTTTTTTTTTATATGTTTTTACGTCTTTTTTTTTTATTTGTTATTATATCGTCTAAGCTTAATTATCTGATTTTTATTTGAAACAGGTAC
Source organism: Schizonepeta tenuifolia (assembly GCA_029490685.1). Taxonomy (NCBI): domain Eukaryota; kingdom Viridiplantae; phylum Streptophyta; class Magnoliopsida; order Lamiales; family Lamiaceae; genus Schizonepeta; species Schizonepeta tenuifolia. Next base: position 89,091,512 of record CM055960.1, on the reverse strand, counting down.
AATGTCGAGCACTCGTAGAGGTTTTCGTCTTTCCACTGCATAGCAGACTCCTTCTGGGTCTGCACAGCAGACTCCTCCTGGATCTTCACAGCAGACTCCTCCCTCGTCACAGCAGGAGTCGACTCGGCTAGGTACGACTCCTCATTCTTCACCGCACGTTTCTGAGACTCCTCCAGAGTCTTCTTCTACACGGCCGAAAAGGCCCAGAGTCGTACCAGTTGCCGAGCTGAAGCGGCAATGGCCTAAGGGCCCCAATGGGAAGCTTCTCTTTCGGAGAATGCCTAGTGGGTACGTCATTATTATTATTATTATTATTATTATTATTATTATTGTTATTATTATTATTATTATTATTGTTGTTGTTGTTATTGTTATTATTATTTTGTTATTGTTATTTTTATTATCAATGTTATTATTATTATTATTATTATTGTTATTATTATTATTATTGTTCTTGTTGTTGTTGTTGTTGTTATTATTATTATTATTATTATTATTATTATTATTATTATTATTATTATTGTATTGTTATTTTTATTATCAATGTTATTATTATTGTTATTATTATTATTATTATTATTATTATTATTGTTATTGTTATTTTTATTATCAATGTTATTATTATTATTATTATTATTATTATCAATGTTATTATTATTATTATTATTATTATTGTTATTGTTATTTTTATTATCAATATTATTATTATTATTATTGTTATTATTATTATTATTATTAATGTTATTATTATTGTTTATAGAGAGTTGATGGAGACACCGGGCATCGCAAGCAATGCCTTTCAAGCTTTTAAGAGGATTCCTAACTCTGGGTACAATTGGAAGTCGACTTCCGACGAGGTGAAGGTTGCATACTGGGCCGAATTTGGGGTAATTGAATTTTTATTACAAATAATTATAATAATTATTATTGTTATTCTGTTATCTACTGATTTAATCATTTTTATTCAACAGAAAGAATATTGTTGGGAGTCTGAGGATGAGGCCGATGTGAAAAAGATGTGGGAGGCCAAGACACGTACCAGGTTCAGTGGCAACTTGAGCATCGTGAAGCAGAAGTGGAAGAAGAAGACTGCTGCGGGCCAGACGATGGCCAGACCCGACGGCTTCACTGACAAGTTTGGACAGGGATCCAGGCGTACTGGCAGCAGGAGGATGTTGAGGCGGTTTCCCAGCGACACAAGCAAAACCGTCTGTCTGAGCCCGACGGACCAGGTACAGGGATAGCAAAGCACGTTGGAGGATCTCAATCCTCTCGTATCCTGCAGCAGAGTTTGGTTAGTAATTATCAATTCATTTCTTAAGTATATATATATATATATATATATATAGATATATTATATGTTTGTTAATAATTTATTTATCTTATATACACGTATTAACAGAGCTTGCAGAGTGGACTGCCAGTGACTGCCTTGAACTATGAGACTTTCCTGAGCATCCACAAAAAGAAGACGGCACCTATGCGACACAGAGGGATGAACATCTTGATGTAAGTATTTAAATTTATTTAAGTATTTGTTAAATATATTGTAATGTATTTAATTTCTAACAAATATGCAATGTTATGTATCAATTAGGCTGAAATTAATCGCATTGCTCGGGAGTCACAACGAACGGACCTGAACGAGATCTACTTGGAGCTCGTACATCCCGACAGGTCGCGGCGTTTCGGCACTGGAAGTGCCGGTGCCAGCCAAATCAGTAGGGGGTCTACTAGTAGCACTGACACTTCAGCCATGACACAGGAGATGTACGAGACTCGGATCTCCACGTTGGAGGAGCGACTACAGCAGTCTGAGGCAGAACGTGCTGCAGAACGTGCAGCCCTGGAGGCGCAACGAGCAGCAGAACGTGCAGCCATCGAGGAGGAGCGAGCAACACGTATAGCTTTGGAGGCGCGCTTTGCTCAGTTCGAGCAATTATTGATGCAGTCGGGCCAGCTACCTCCTCGTCCTCCCCCTAGTTGATTAGGTCGTTCGTTCGTTTTATCCTGTAGTTACTTATACACTTCATACATTATTACACCCGTATTTTACATTTATCCTCGTATATTACATTTGTTTATATGATTTGGGATATTGTGATAATCCTCGTATATTACATTTGTTTATATGATTTGGGATATTGTGATACCCCATTTTGATATTTGCTTTGTTATAGTGTGTGCCGTGTAATTGAATCGTGAAGCACGGGTTACAAAAAATAAATAAAAAATTATAAAAAAAATAAATTTACCGACGGCAAATAATCCCCTCGGTAATTACCGAGGGCGTTTACCGTCGGTGATCTCTTTCCAGCAAATAGTGAAATCACCGACGGCAGCACTTCCCCTCGGTGATTACCGAGGGCGTTTCCGTCGGTGATCTCGCCGGAAAAAAACCTACTGTGTGCCATTGTTTTACCGATCGAATTTACCGACGGTACCGCCGTCGGTAGTTACTGACGGTCAAATTGCCGTTGGTAATGTGCTCACCGACCGGGATATCAACGGCGGTCTATTGCCGTCGGTAATACCGTCGGTAATTTTATTTACCGACGGTATTTACCCTCAGTAATTACCTGTTTTTTGTAGTGACAAAATCTCCAATCTGTGTCAGCACACTTTGTAATATTTCAGTCTGATATCCTTTTACATAAACTTGCCAACTTGATTGAGTTGCATGCTCGAATCTAACAAAGATAATCAAAATTATTGGTGCATTGTGTAAATTTATTCTGTAAAGCTTCCATCAACAATTTGAATTATAGAAAATTGTCTTCTTGAAATATCAAATTCGAAAGTTAGAAAAATTGCTCTAAAGTTTTTTCGGTGTGCTCCCGTAGAAGGTTCATATTGTACTAAAGTATAAAAATCCCATTAGTTTTTTTTTTTTTTTCTTTTTTCCTTTTTTGAGTTTATAAAATCCTAAAAATCCCCATTAGTTAATAGAGCATGAATAATTCCAACGTAGAGAAGAAATAACAATAATAATAAAATACTTAAAAAAAAAACAATAATAATAAAATAAAAAAGAGGATGTTGTAATGGGTGAGGAAGATCAGAGGCAGGATCTGTACACTTTGAAAAGTCTCATAAAGATGCATATGAAATATTCCAACATGTGTTTTGGATTTTACTCTTCTTCTCTGACTGCCCATCACCTAGGATTACAAAATCTTTTCATCCTTACACATCATTTCATCTTACATTATAATTAATGTTCCAAAAATCAAAATTAAAAGAAAAAAAAAATGTTATTTTTTTTCCTTTTCTTTTTTTATTATGTAATGTGGAACATTAAGGTGGAGCCTGTCCGGACACCAAGAGACAATTAGTTCTTGTCCACATTATAGCCAAAGTATTTATTTAGTTAGAATTTTTTTTCAATAAAGAGGTAGTAGTAGTTTGCAACACTACATAAAATGACATTTATATCAACAATATAAATATGTTGTTGGTAACAAATTAATGTATTTTCGAATCTATCTTAAAGTATTTGTAGCGTTCAAACTCATAATGCCATCTTCTCCGCTAACTATGTCATTCAATGAAGATCAACAATTGTACATATCATCATTTATGTCAAATTAAATCATTAATAAATCATCAATAACAAGCTCATTAATGATATTAGACGTTGTCATTAACTTTTCCTGGCTTATAAAGAAGAATCCAATGCATGGTAAAGTTGGAAAACTTTGAGATGTGAGGTCTATATATTTTATGAACTACATAAAGTGTAAAAATATGAACAAAACAAATGCTACAAGATTTATACAATTGAATGGTCCATGGAGAAAGAGATTACATAATTGGCCCACTTAATAAATCCCAGTTTCTCTCTTAAAAAAAATCCTAGTTTCTGACAAATTAGTTACACGTTGCTAAATAAATCTTGGTTTCTGACAAATAAATCTATTCTAGACTTCTAGTTTCAAATAAATTTTCTTGATTCAGTTTAAGTAGAATGTTCAAAATAAAAAATTATCCAAGTTTTATTTTATACTCATTTTATTTTTGTTGAGCAATTATGCATGTATATATTGCGAGTTATGATTATTTTCGTAAGATGAAAGTTGGTTCATGCTTATACCACCAACTTGGATCCTCTACTCTCTATGATGTTTTATCATATACTTCATTCGTCGGATTTTTGATATTTGGCGATTTGAAGATAATTATATACCCTATTTGGGTGGAATAAACCCTAATTAATATCCCATGTCGTTCAACTAATAAAAGTAGTAGAGAATGAAACACAAAATGAGAGTAGGAAATCCGATTTGAACTTTCACAAAGAGTATCCGCTTAAAATATTTGGATAATTATTAATTAAATAAACTTCTTTATGAAATTGAATATATATTTAATAGCTACCACTAAGACAAAATTAAAGATCTTGAATGTTGAAGCAAAAGGGAGCACAAGGGACTAACATCTGAATAATAAATTTAACAGAGAAACCATTGTTGACATTATTTATGAGACGAGGAAAATCTTGAATCTTCTTCAACAAAATATTTAGTAAAAATTAAATTCCATTTTTCTTTCTACACATTTCTTTCTTTCAAGCTGTTTCTCACTTGTGTTACAGCTACAAAAGAGAAGAAGAGAGAGGAAGAGAAGACAATTAATGGAAACAAAATCCCCTTTTCAAGATTCAGTTTCGCATTATAAAAACATTGCCTTTTTCAACATTATTGCAGCAGCTAACATAGGACGGTTGATGAATGCCACTTCATTTCTTCACCACCTTTTACCTTCAAACCACCTGCTACAAAAGAATTATTACAAAAAAATTAATTAATTAAAAACCTCATGATGTTCTATCTATTTTACAAATTTAAGTAAATAGAATTAAACTCAACTGGTTTTGTTGCTGCAGTTGATTTCCAGACTGAAAGTAATCATAATGCTCCTCCTGATATGGAGGTCTCACCTACATATGCAAAATAACTAAAATCAATAATAATTTACCAAAAAATAAAAAAGAAAGAAACATTAGTTAGATGAAAATAAAGTAATTAAAAGTAGAAAAAAAAACTTATTCATACTTCAAACTGAGTTGTGGAATAGCCTTGTGAATATTCCACCGCATTCTCCACTGATGTTTGGCTACTTGTTGTTTTCTGCATATTTTCAGAAATATGAGGTTACATATACAACTAATAACAGAAACTATAGTCTATATAATAAATAGAAATAATAATTGCTAAATAAGGTGAAAAATATATATTAGCATGAAAGAAATGAACTGACATTGCAAAAATCGAGAAACGGTGAGCTTGCAGTGTCGTCGAGCAAAGAGGAGTGTTGTTGAAGTTTACGATTTTCTCTGGTTTTTTTCTTAATATTATTAATATTTCTGGAAGCTGAGGAGGGTAGTTCATCAATGGCGGCGTAGGGATAGAAGCCGCCGCCGTAGCCGTTTTTTTCATTTCCGCCGCCGTAGCCTTCTTCTTCATGCAAATGTGGCGGCCCGGACGAGGCGTCCGACACCATTGACAAATCTTCGTCTTCTTCGTCTTCCTCGTCTTCTTTCGTGAAAACACGATTCCCCCTACTGTCGGGGGAATCGTGTTGCCGATCATAAGAAGCATCTGGAGAGATTGAAGAGTGTTGTAAGTATAGAGTCCAACCTGACTCGCCGCCGCTGCTGCATTCTTGATTTCCGAACATGTAATCCATTCTTGCTTTCTTCTTTCTATTCTACTGTTTGATCTCTCTCTCTCTCTCTTAATCTCTCTAGCTCTCTCTCTCTCTCTCTATATATATATATATTTATAAATGTGTGTGTTTGTGTTTGTCTAGGGTTATTGTTGTTGTTGTTCTTCTTCTTCTTAGGTTGTGTGTGGAGTAGATAAAGAGTGAGGGTTGAAGGGGAAAAGACGAAAGAAAATGAGAGGTGAATTAATCTAGGCCGGCCACAGTTTTTTTGTCCCGACTTACACTAATATTCATCTCTCTCTCTCTCTCTCAACAAATTAATTAAGAATGATCAAATGTGCCAGTTGGAGGAGTTGAGGGTCTATGTGTAAATTGCATGCAATGGATGTGTTCGATGTGATCCGGACCTTGAGATTGAGTTCCATCTTAATTAACCCCTCAACCTCTTCATGTTTATAATACTCTTGCTCTACATAAAATTAAATTGTTATATACTACCTATCATCTAATTAGGATCTCGCATGCAACTAACACGAAAACTTATGTCAGATCGTCCGACAACAAATTGTTATAGTTTTAGTCAAGTCACGTCAAACATCGTATCCAGATCCACTTTGCTCACACTGCTTCCCCTTGAGTTCTGATATGGAAAACAATTGGATCGTCCAAGATCAGGCTTCCTCCTAACCAGTGCCCTCACCAAGAAAAGTTGGTACAAAATTATCGAATTAACCATGTTTTGTGCAAAATCCCTCATCACCACGATCGAAGTAGCGGGACATTATCTTTCCGAGCTCGGAATTCTCGTTAAAGATTTTATTTTTTTCTGCGTCCACCCCTGCCCCTGCCCCTGCTCTTTCCGGTGTATATTTGGAGAATGATTAAATAAGGAGGGAGAGTTAGGTAATTTTGCATGTTGGGGTGGGGAGAAGGGGAATGTATGGGAATGGGAAGGGATGGTTAAGGGATTCACATGCAAGACAGCTGGGCAGAGAGTAGGGTCATAGCAAAAAAGGAGTACAACATCCATTCTCTTTTCCTCACTATTTGGACTCACATCCCTTTCTTCTCTAATAATGCTTCTTCATCTATCACTATATCACAACTCACTTCTTTCCTATTTACTCTTTTCTCTAACTACCTAAATGCAATATGATTGAATTCTTTTATATACATAAAGAGAAAGACTAATAAGAAATTAATGAATCACTTGAGTAGCATGGAATAGCAATTAATGAAAACTTGGATAATTTTACTAATAAATTAATCACCATATTCTTGTTGAAGTTCAAATATATCTATAATTGCTCACAATTTCTACTTGCGTCGACATACTAGTTAAGTACAAACCATTATATTCTTTTTTCTTCTATAAAATTAAACAATACTATTGTTGGAAGCTGCAATTATATATTCCAAGTGTAAGTTCCAAAACTAGCTCAGCATAAACAAATTGTTAAATTAGTACTATGTAGCCAGATTAATTTAAAAAGAGAAAAGAAATAGAAAGGATCAAGAAAAGACATATGGGACAGTCAAAAACTAGGTCAGTTTGACTACTAGATGTTCAAAAGATAATTGTTTAATTCTTCTGTCCTGAAAAAGAAACTCTTAATTGTGTAATTAATTAGCTTAAACCACAAGTTGAACTTAAACTAGGAAGTATCCATGCATGAGATTCTTCACCACTCATGTTTTGAAAAGGGAACATATCTTGTGCAACAGTGCAAGAGTCCCTAAACCAGCAGATTATGTCCCCTAATTGTACTTATCTCATTAAATGAATTAAAAGGCGCAAATAATAGTAGTATTTACATTAATAACTTGACATTCAATTATTCACATTGCAAATTAATTTGATAATTAATCTCTATCACTAATTGGAGACAAAATTAACAGCAGTAAAAGCAAGTGGGTTAATTCTTGGAGATTGGAGAAAATAATGTGACTACTCTTTAAGTTTCTAGTGTGTGAGTGTGTTTTAATGTGGTGAATTGAATTTCTTCTTCACATGCTGGCCTCACTTCCTCTCCACTCCAAATGAACACGCACTCACACACACATGTCTGCACGTGTGCATATGGCAATTCAGAATTTCCAACAGATATACACACATGTATCCACGTGCGCACACATTTCAATCTTATAAATGCCTTTCTTGGGCTTAATTAATTTGGACTAATAATTAATTAACCTCTAATGCTAGTTTTGGGCTTCTGATCTTTTCTTACTCATTCCAATGTTCACTTCTTGTTCATTCTTATCCTCCATCAGATTTCCTTTTAACAATACTTTATGCACAACTAGTTTTTACCAACCAACATTTACGCATTCATTAACTTAGCCCAATTTGTTAATTATAATTACTGTATTAATTTTCACGGACGCATGCCTTAATTATAAGAGACTTTATATATGCCTTTAAATTTGGATATTAATTAGTATCAATTGAAGATATCCTGAATTCGATAATTAAACTAACAAAAATGTACTAAGGTTCAAGAAACTATCTACTAGAGTATTCAAACATACATATTTGCTCATTTTCATATTAATTTGTAAGATAAAAAATATATATATAATCTTTTGAGGTAATAGTGATGATAATAATCTATATATATTTGAACTGAATGCATAATAATCCAAAATTTCATTCATTTTTTATAGCACTAAACTCGTGCATGAATTTATTTAATCAGTCAAATAAAAGGTTTAATCAAACAAATTATTCCGATCAGGCCAAATCAACCAAGTTGGACCAATTTGATCTATTTAATTGCACTTTATTCATCTTTTGTTTTATCCTTCGCCAAGCTATAATGAATCCGAACTTTAATTTATATTTACACAAAATCAAGCATAGATTGATTAAATTGTAATAAAATAATTGAACTACAATGATTATAAATATTCAATTAATTGAATATGGGGACATACTAGACAAAATTCATTTGTAAAATTTGCAATAGATCCCACTACACTATAATAAGGTTCCATGTTGCATTAATATAAAGAAAGTTACTTTGAAATGCTAAATGAATTTAATTATGATAGAGAAAGACACGAGAGTGTAATGAGACGACACATAAAGATTTTCTGGGAATCATCAGTTCAAACACACAACACACATTGATCTTATCTGGCAAGGAGACGTCGATTACAACGTTAATTACATGATTAAATTAATAATGTGTATATTAAATTAATTATAGTATTATATAGTGGTAGTGTGCAGCAAGCATGATACTTCGATGGGGCTTTGGTTTTATCGTCACACACAGTCAAAGAAAAATGCTGCCATATATCATGTGCTCCTTTTCTCGGATCACTCGTGCTTCTCACTGCAATTTAATTGTCCCAAAATTAGATTATAATTTTAATCAAAACGAATAATTCTAAGTTTTTTTCGAATATTAATTTGGTGTATGTGCGTTGTGGGCTTCCATGTATACCACGTGGCCAATGTAATTAATATTTATTTGGTGTAACTATCTTTGGTATGCATCTCAAGGTTAACATTTTGTTTTAATTTTTTTTTTTAATTATAGCACATTTTAAATTATTATTGGAATAACTAGATTTAAAATACATTAAAATTAAAGCATGAGTTGTTCCTATTATCAATTCATTGTTTTGTAATTGAAGGGAATAAGAACAATTGGGCTTTGATTTTGATTTTCTTTTTTTAGCTTTCTGAAATACAATTCGCGATGGTATGCACAATTTGATTTTGTTTGATTAGCTTATGTAGAAAAGAATTTAGTGTAAAATAATTGTAATTTATACATTATTGATCAAACAGACAATTCATTTGAAATTTAGGATGTATCGAATCAGAAAATTTATAAGGATAAAAAATAGAGAAGTATCAAATTTAAAAGAAAATGAAAATGTAGTCTATTTTAATACAATAATAGTAGTCATTTTTAATATAAATACTACTCCATAACTTAGTACAGTTTGAAGAACTTAATTGTATTTTCTGAAACTTGGTAAAAGAAATTCACATCTGAGATTCTAACATGACTAACAACTACTATAATTTACCGATAATCAACATAGCATGGATTTTTTTTTTTTTTTTTTTTTGGAAACATAGCATGGATTGAAAAAGAAATTGAAAACAAAATATCAAATTTTTATACTAGTGTTTAATACATGTATATATTTTAATAAAAGTACATGCATGCATACTGAACTAGTAAATTTTTTGAAAACAAAAAATTATAAAGTAGGGATTAGGTGGGGCAACTAAATTTTGTGCCAATCTCGACATCGTGTTGGGGTAGGGTTATTTTCAACTAGGACATACGAACAAAATATTAGCAATAAGTAGGAGTAGATATTTATTTTAGAAATAATTTGGATGAGTTTAGAAAATTAAGAGGATCCGATTTTTTTTTAAATAATTTATTTTGAGAAATCCTTGGAAAGTTTAGTCCTTGTAATTGGAATCAGATACGCTCCAAGCCTCCAATTATAATTCGTTCATGGTAGGAATCTTGATATATTAATATGCATTTATCATATACTAATTAAAATTCTAAAAATAATGTTTACATAAATACGTAGAATAGTAGTACAAATAATTGAAGTTGTGTATGATTAATTCAAGTGCGCATAATCTTCTAAAATAGTACGTATAGAGTTAGGTAGCTTTTGATTGCTTGCATGTGGATTTTGTCAATAGTGAAGTACTACATAATATTCATAAATCATTACAAATCCATAGCAATACGTTTATATACATGTATGTACAGATAGATAGATTAATTATATAAGTGTAATACAATATAGTATATTCATTAATTGTACATTTTTCTTGTCACTAATAAACTGAATTTTAATCAGAATAAATTAAATCGCCAATAATGTACCGATAAAATCCCTAGCTTAACAGTCAACTAACATTCAAATTTTGTAGCGAACTGGTCAATATATATTTCCTAGCCGTTATATGTAAAATCATACTAGAAGAAAAGGTGATAATTTTTTCTATAATGAATTAAATAATTCATTGTTTCTTTCAAAAAAGAAAAGAAAAGTAATTCATTGTTAAGAAGAAACTCAAATAATACTAAGAAAAAGGGGTAGTTGGAATTACAATGAACCTATGTTATAAATGGAAATTGTGGAAACATGAAATAAAAGGGGCAGAGAAATGTTTCGTTCCATACACATTGAATTATGGCATTAAAAATTGGATTGTCGTATTCCAGCTCATGAATTAGACAAGGGGATGTTTGGTTGGCAGGATTGGCCCCCATCCCCTTTCTGCTATTGTCTCCTCATTTCCGATTTTTCAATCACTCTAATTTTATTCTTTTTTCTCGTAACATCATACACGCCCTTGTCATTTAATTCTTTTTCTTTTCTCAATTTAAATCAAAACTTCTTCTTTATTATTGCTCCTCCGATTTTTTTTTTTATTATTTTTTACTGATTTCTAGTTTTATACAATTATTGCTATATGACAAGTTGTTTGTTCAGTCGATTGTTTTGGATTCGAGGCTGTATAATGAAATGTAATTAATTAGATCTTCGTTGTGTTTTTTCTTCTTCATATTTATGTTGTAATAGCTATACTTTGTCGTGAGAAATATGATTGGTTATATTAGACAAAATGACTCACACCGTTTTTGTCTTGCTGCTTTTGTGCTGATTAAGTTTTTTTTTTACCTTTATTTCGTATACATTTTATATTTTTTTCCTAGTTTGATTTTGTGGTAGGAGACAACTAATATACTACTATGATTTACTAAATGTACGGTATAATTGATACATCCAATCAAAAAATCTCTTTAATAAGTATACCAACACCCACAACTACACATAAGTATTCGAGACATATTTTTTTAGTGCAAGAATTGAATTCATATACTCTTTCTGTCTCATATTGATGATTTGTTTTTTTTTTTTTTTAGGTTTCGATATTGATGACTTGTTTTCTTTTTTAAAAGTTATCCTCTCTCACAAAAAAAGTATGAGCTCCATTATTTTATTACTTTTATCTTTTAAATTATTTTATTTTTACTTTTTATGTCCATCAAACTGGGTGATGAATGCCGCGCGAAAGCATTAATATTTATAGTGTAATTAAAAGTAGTCGGAGAAGTAAAATGGAAATATATAGACCAGCTAAATTGTGGGGCAGCGAAGCTCAATATAATTAAAAGTGGGTAATTAATTACACGGTGGTGATTTTCTATTTAAGGTAAAAAGAAATATGGTGGTGGTGCAGGCTGCGGCACGTGTGAGGAGAGCTTGAGGTGGGGCCCAATGAATAAGGCAATGATACAGTGATGTGGTGGCAGTGCTCTAAGTCCACCGCTTTTGTCGTATTTGACAGCTAAGTACGCCGTACGGTTTACTTGTGTACTTTCCCGCACCCAATAAAATATACTCCTAACTCCATATTTTTTGGTGGATTCGGGGCGGGTTGCTTTACTGTATAATCGGATTCAAATTATTATTATTTTTCTAATAGTTATTAGTATTTGATATTATAACTAGTTAGAACTTAGAAGTTACAGTAAAAGAGTTATTACTATTTTCTTCATAATAATTACTACATTCGTTCATAATAATTGTAATTTTTTAATTATAATTGAACTTTTATTTAGGATAATTCTTTTTTCTTTTTGCTGATTCAGCCCAAATTTATGTGTTTATATTTTTACTTCTTTTTCTTCTGTATATATTGAGATGAGAATTATGGGTACACTGATTTCATTCTTCCTACTAGTATTCATTTAAAATACCCTTAACAAACAATTATGTCTAAACTCTATGCTTTTATACTTCTCTCAATAACTTAAAAAAAAAAAAAAAAAAAAAAAAAAAAAAAAAAAAAAAAAAAACTTATTTTTAATAAAATATGACTGTTAACTGCGAGTTCTAAACTCTTTCATCACTCTAAAATATGGTTCTTATGAAATCAATCATATATATATATATACATATATATATATATATAGAGAGAGAGAGAGAGAAAGATTAATGTGAAATGCAGGTTATATATAGAAAGCGCCGTGGCTTTCCGCGTAATGATTATAGTGATTTAAACATTCAAATGGGATGGTTTTCGCGTAATGATTATAGTGATTTATCAGCCCAAGTAAATATTGGGCTTTAAAACGATATTGGGCCCTCAAATATTTAAAGTCCACTTACTTTTACGGTAAAATCTTCCCAATCTTTTGTATGAATTTAAATCACTTCGATTGTTATTCATTTCACCCCAAAACCGAGAAAAAAAATTATGCACTCCTAAAAAGTTTGTCTTTTAGAATACCAGTGCATTTATATGTAAACTAGCACAAATAATGAAATACTGTGTTTCACAATAAAAAAGAAAAAATTCAAATTTCATAATCGCATGTTTCCCGATTATGGTTGAGTTAATATCTACCTTCCGTTGTAATGAAAAAGTTTCTGAGCCAATTTCCACTCAATAAATAATTACTGTAAAAAGTATTTTATATCAACTATGTGTGTAACACTTTGTGTGTAAGTATACATGTTCTATGTTCTCTCTATAGAATCCAAATTAATTACTCCCTCAATTTCTGATTACTTGTCCCGTTTGAGCCTTTCCAGAAATTCCTCAATAAATGTCCCGTTTGATTTTTTTTACAACTCTACCCTCCTTCAATCATAAAATTACTACCCATTGCCACTAATGGATCCACCCCTTTAAATTAACCCACCATATTAACCCACTAATTTAATTCACTAATCCTACCCAATAATAAACAATCCAACTAAAACAACACAGCCCAAATCATTTGCTCAATCCATTTCTTCCCTATTTGCTCGATCCATTTCTTCTCCAAACCCTAGATCTAATTGAAAGGCAAACAAAAGCTCTCTCTCTCTCTCCATTTCTGTAAACCCTAGATCTGTCGCCCCCTTCCTCAAAGATGTCGAAGTCATCATCTTATCTTCATTCTCACTCTCAATCTGAGAATTTCCTCGATCTGTCGCTGCCGCTCTCTCAGTCATTTCCTGAATCGGAGTTGGAGGTGGTGCCGGAGACCTTGTCCCCACCACCACCCTCTGATGCGCTGCCATTTTCTGAGACGCCGGTGGAATCACAGCTAGAAACCTATTCCACGTCGCCGCTCTCTCAGTGGATCTCATTTCCAGAGTCGGAAGTGGAGGTGGTGCCGGAAAGCTGCTTTAACTCGCCACCCTTTGAAGCGCTGCCACCCTCTGAAGCGCTGCCATCCTCCGAACCTCCATCGACGGCGATGGTTCCACTTCTGCCGCCCGAAGGAGAGTTCGTTGGTGACTCGCCGGTGGAGTCCGATTCTCCGAAGGAAGGTGAGCACTGTCTGGATTATTGGGAGGCGATCATGGAGCCTGCAGATCCATATTATTGGTTGATGACTCAGTGTGTCAAACAGCGAAATAAAAGGAAGGCAGAGGCAACGGCTTCTGGTGTGATCCACTCAGGCGCTTGGAGAAGAAGAAGAAATTCTTCTTCTTGATGGAGGTTACATCGTTTTCATCTGTTGCTATGTTGCCTTCTGTGATTCATTGCTGCATATTATTCTGATATGAACATGATACTACGCCATCCTATGAATGTAAATCTTGTTGCCTATGTTTGCTGTTAAGTGACTGCCACCACTTGGTTTTTTAAACCAAAGTATATAATACGATTCACCTTGATGAACAATTCCTCATTGTCCAAGTTCTGAATCACAAAGTCTTTCAATATCATGTTATATCTGCACTAACCCTTTGATGTTTCATCTTATAGACTGTCTAGAATTTCAGCTGAGATTGTAGATAAGTTAGTGAGTTTTAGATCAATAGTGGTTTAAAGTTATAAGTGGTTTTGGCATCATCAAAAAGGGGGAAATTGTTGGGAAATTTATTAGTATGAGTTTTGATGAATTCCAAAACCGACTAACCCCAACCGAGTAGATGTTGCCAAAACTTAATGTTAGAATTTAGGCTCGCTGTTTGAGCAAAGTTGAGATTTTATCTTTACAGGTCTCCAGCTAAAAGATGGCAACAAGGCATCACTCAGACAGAACATCAGTTATAAAGAACAACTGAGAGTTCATATGTTCAGATGGAATGAGGGGGAAGTCTTCAGAACATCAGTTGTGAAGGAAACCAACTGAGCGTTCATCAGATGAGAAACAGTAGAAAGGAAGAGAACATCAGATGAAAAGGAAAGTCATCTGAGGGTTCAAACCCAACTGAGTAAATACAAGGAAGACAACTGAGTGTTCAATTTCAGAACCTCAGTTGTAGAACTCGAACAAAAAGATTAACTGCTTGAAGTTCAAAGTCAGCTGAGAGTCCAACAGTTCAGAACATCAGCTGAAGACCACTCAGATGAAGATCAAGACTTTCAACCGACGAACCGAGGTTGACTGTCAGAAAGGTTAAGATTTGAATTTCTAATGGAAGTCACATGAGGATTTGACCGTTCAGTCATTACCCCATCTGGCCCAACACAAGGCTGTCTCAGATGGAAAGAAGAAGAGCACAGATGCCATATCGGGAAAGTCTGCAGAGATGAGAGACAAGCCATCGCTATCAAACGATCAGAGATCAACTGCTCCTCCAACGGCTAGTTGATTCTCTCCGCCTATAAATAGAGGCATTCTCTCATTCGAGAGAGATACACGAGACAGACTGAAGCAAGAGAGAAAAGTGCAAGAGAATCAAGTGAAAGAAAAATCTGCTAAAATCTTATTCTAAGAACATCAGCAGCTAAGAGTTCAAGTGTGATAGAACATTAGTAGTTGAGGGTTCATAGAGTGAAAATCTGTCTTTGATCTTAGTTTGGATATTTATTCATTCAAGCCTTAGATCCAGCTCTCATTCGTGATCGAGCTGTAGTTGGAAATCCCACCCACTCTCACACCCTAAAAAGTGTGCTAGGATCTTACTCTTCCTGCAATTGAGTAGTCAGGTCGTCAAGTACCCGCAAACTTGACATAGGCTGTTTAGTGCCCGGAAACTAAGCTGTAAGGTCGATAAGTACCCGCAAACTTATCCTTAACGGTTGCTCAGCCTGCGTAAGCTGAGTGATTTTGTCCAGAAGAACTTGGACTGAGGTGTGTGGATTCACATCTCCCCGTGGACGTAGGAGGATTATCTTCGAACCACGTTAAATCCTGTGTGTCTGTGTTTGTTTTTATTCAGTTGCTTTTGCATATTTATCTGATCAATCTAACCGACATACAAACCGCATTTGCACATTTTCAACCGAGCTGTTTTGGTTCTTGACCAACCGAGCTGTTTTGCGTGAGTTGCTTTTAACGAGTTTATTTTTCCACCACATTCCGCACAGCCTCACTCTTCCAGCTGAGGTCGCTTACTCAGCTGTGAAATTCCAACTGAGTCATCTTTTACTCAGTTGAAGTGATTTTTCAGGTTTAAGTTTTTAAATCCTAACTGGTGTATTCCCCCTCCCCCCCCCCATACACCAGTAACTCGTTTCGGGACCATCAAGTGGTATCAGAGCAGTGGTTCAAAAGACTGCTGACTCTGTTTCACGAGGTGTGAATTCGAGAATTTTTCTTCAGTGGTCAACTGAACAGATCTTTTTACGCTAGTGCATACTTGCTCGCATTTTTTTGTCCTGTTTTTGTTTGTGCAGATGGACGTCAAGGACAAGATCGTAGTCATGTTCTCTGTAGTCAATTATACATCATGGAGAACTCGAATGAAGAAGATCCTTCTGTCAAAGCATCATAGGATGCAACAAGTTCTCACTTCTGGACCAATCGTCATACAAGAAAGAATACTTCGCACTCCCACAAATCCCAATGATGGAGATGCAGTGGTGGAGTATGTGGAGAAACAGCCAGAAGACTACACTCCGGAAGAGGCCAAGGTGAGCCAGCTGGATATCTGGGCTCAGAGCACAATAATGTCCACGGTTGGACAAGATTATCTGCCCTGGATAGAGGAGTGTGAGACTGCAAAAGAGATGTGGGATATCCTGGCTTCGCTAAGTGAAGGAAGCGACAAGACGAAGGAAAACAAGTTCTCGCATGCATGTCAAGATTTCGACAATTTCAGTCTGCGACCTGATGAGACTATCGATCAGCTAGAGCTCCGATTTATGGACATCATCAGAAAAATCCAGTCTATCCGGAAAGGAAAATACACTCTAAGAGAAATAAACCTCAAAGTGTTGCAAGCTCTACCGGCTGAGTGGGATACTTTCACAAATATCCACGAGAGCCGAGCTGACCTTGGTGAAATGGGAACTGAAAAATTGTTCTCAATCTTAAAAGGAAATGAGTATAAGGTCAACAGAAGGAGATCGCAACCCTCAAGTCAGACAAATAGAATTGAGGATGTTGGCTCGGCATCAAAGTCAGTTGCCCTCCGAGCTGACTACTCAAAGTCGAGATCGTCAAGGCCAACCAGATCGGCTGACACAACTGCAAAGGAGCCAAGCAGAGAGGAACTGCAACAGAACATTGCAGCGTTGTCAAAGAAGCTAGCCGATATGGACACTCGGTTCGGGAAATATAAACGTTTCTATAAATCAAACCGAACTCGAGACAGTTCGAAGCCAGTCACCAATGGTTGCTTCGAATGCGGCAAGGAAGGACACTTCAAAGCTGACTGCCCAGACCTCTCAAAGAAGGAAAGAGAAGCACTGAGGGCCAAGCAAACTGCAAAGAACAAGGCCATGGTAGCTGAAGAGGCAGTTGACGATATGGACATCTTCACAGACACTGAAGATGAGGATGAACTGACCTCTACCAATAAAGTCATCAGTCCGGATCAATGCCTCATGGCACTTGGAACCGACCAAGATGATATTGAGGTACAATCTAATCCTGCTCGCTTAAATACTTCCAATACTTCTAACCTGCAGGAATCTCTGAGCGATGAATTGGAACCCTCCTGGAATGATTTTCAAGAACTCAGTGAGGAACTGCATCAGCAGTCGGTTGAGTTTAAGAGTCTTCAAGCTCAGTTCGCCAAGCTTGAAGATTCCTTAACCGAAAAGGAGGATCTGATTACGAGCCAAACTCAGGAGATTGAGAATCTCAAGAGTCAACTGATCAAGGCTAAGGCTCCAGCTGATGAGGAGTTGACAAAGCAAAACAAAGAACAGCAAGATCAGTTGAAAAATCAAGATGCTCAGATCGAACAGCTGATAAAGAAGTCAGATGGACAAACCGAGCAGATAGTTGTACTCGTCAAGGAGTTGCAAACTGAGAAGGACAATCTAATCAAGCTGTATCAGTCATCCAAGATCATCGAAAACCTTTTAAGTTACAGCAGACAGATGGATGACGTGTCAGGACTCGGTTATGATGTTGTCAAGGATACTGGGATTCCACCAGCAACCTTCATCAAACCTGTAGAAGTTACAGCTGTAGAGCCAGACACAACTGAGTCTCCAGAAGCTAATTCAACTTCCACCTCTCAACAAGCTCCAACGACCAATGAAATTACAACTGAGAAGGGAAAATGAGTAGCTGATGTAGGACAGAATATTCCATCGGTTGAGGTATCAATCGAGGATGAATGTTCCAAGAGTCAGAAGAGGAATCAGAGGCGTCGGAAGCACAACCGCAACCGATCTCAGAACCAGAACCGACCTCTGCATCAACCTCAAAGTCAACGTCAAAAGGAATGGAACCGACCTCAGAATAAACAAGGGTTCAATCATCTGAATCAGCAGCGGTTCCAACATCAGTTCGACCAAAGGTTCCAACATAGTCGACCAATGAGGAACTGGTCAAACAACTGGAGATATTCATGCCATAATATTAATCATCAACAGGGCATGAACAGCTACAGACAACCCTCAGGAAGTTGGAATCATAATCAGCCACAAAGATTCCAACAGGGCGTCCGACCTCACAGACAAACTCAACAGGATAAGAATCGCCATCAAAACAGGAGGAAAGCCTCACCTCCTAAAGCTCAACATAGGAGAAATCCAACTCCTCCCAAGAAACAGAACATCACTACTAACAACAAGCCTAAGGATAACCGAGGTGTTGTTATAGTTGATGATGAAGGAAAAGTAATTTGGAATGATAAATCCATCCGAGTTTACAGGGAAAAACGACGCACAGTTCCAGTGGGAACTGGTTCTAACCCTCCAGGACCCAACTGAAATTGGGGACCTAAGCAAGTTTCTCTTTGCAGGTACAGGAGAATCGGTTGAGGAAGAAGAAGGCGTCTGCAACAATGTGGGTGATGGATAGTGGATGCTCGAAACACATGACGAATCTAAAGGATTTGGTTGGAAGTTTCGTGGAAAAAGAAGGTCCATCAGTTACTTTTGGTGATAACTCAAAAGGTTATACCAGAGGTTACGGTACCCTTGAAACCAATCATGTTTCAATTTCTAATGTCTCTTATGTTGATGGATTGAAGCATAACCTGCTCTCCATCAGCCAATTATGTGATAATGGTTTCTCTGTCAAGTTTGATGCACAGGGTTGCAGAGTTAAAGATGTCGGATCAAAGCAGGTGATATTGTTGGGAAATCGATCTCAAACAGGGAATGTTTACTACGCTGACTGGAACAGCAGCCTCCCTGACACTTGCCTGTTATCAAAGAGCAGTTCAGATGTGAGCTGGTTGTGGCACAAAAGGCTCAACCATCTGAACTTCAAGATGATGAACCGACTCGCCAGACAAGAACATGCAAGAGGCATACCTAACCGAGTGTTTTCAACAACACACATCTGCAGTGCATGCCAGCTGGGAAAGCTCGCTAGAACCTCCTTCCGGTTGAAGTCAACTCCCTCAACCGACCAAGTGTTACAGCTGATCCATATGGATCTCTTCGGGCCAGTTACACCAAAAAGCATTAATGGAAACGAATATACATTGGTTGTAACTGATGACTTCTCAAGATATACGTGGACCATCTTCATGAGCCACAAGAGTGAAACCCGAGATGAACTGCCCAAGCTGATGGATCGGATATCGAACCAACAAGAGATGAAGATCATATCCATCCGATCAGATCGTGGAACGGAGTTTCTAAATGAAACCATCATTGAGTATTGCGATAAGAATGGCATAACCCATCAGACATCAGTCGCGCGTACTCCACAACAGAATGGCGTAGCTGAGCGAAGAAATTTTGAAGGATGCAGCCACATCCATGTTAGCGAGCTCAGCACTGCCAAAGAGATTTTGGGCTGAAGCGGTCAACACAGCATGCTACACTCAGAATCGATCTCTTCTCACCAAGCGGTTGGGAAAGACGCCCTACGAGCTGTGGAGACGCAGAAAGCCAGATATTTCTTATTTTCGTGTTTTTGGATCTAAGTGTTATATTCACAACAATGGGAAGACTCAGTTGAAAACCTTTGATGCCAAAGCTTCGAAGGGCATATTTCTTGGATATGCAGCTCGGATCAAGGCATATAGAGTTTTCAATAACAGCTCTCGTGTTGTGGAAATAACACCTCATGTTAGTTTTGATGAATCTACCTTTGAGTGCAGGGAACAGGTAAAGGAACAACACGCGGATCCAGCTGTTCTACCAGTTCTCACCAGATCGCAAGCACTTCGGGAAAAGAACCGAGCTGAACCTCTGATATGGGCAACTGAGGATGAGGATCCATACTCCTCTGAAGATGAATGCGAAGACCTTAGCTCGTCCCAAGGGGGAACTTCAGCTGATGCCCCTCCAACTGCATCAACATCTGAAGCAGAACCAAACTCAGCTCGAACTATTGTAAATGTTGAGGATCCAGACTCAACAGCTGATAAATCACCAGCTCTGAAGACTCCAACTCAGAATTTTGAACAGCCACAGTTGGAAGAAGAAGGAAGACGCAACCGAAAATGGTATGAAGTTCATTCCACCGACGACATCATCGGAGATCCAACCGAGGGTGTGCGCACACGGAGCAGGGTTGCAAATCCAGAATCAACCGAGGAAGATTCCAACTCTTATGCCCAATATGCTGAGGAATTGGCAGTTCTAGAGGAGTTCGAGCAAGCTGGAGATGTTGCCATGATTTCTTGCTTTGTAGCTGATGTTCCAGAACCGAAAAATGTTGGGGAAGCTCTCAACTGTGTCCACTGGACAACAGCAATGCAAGAAGAACTGAATGAGTTTCTACGCAACTGTGTATGGGAGTTGGTCAAAAGACCAAATGGTGTCAAGGTGATTGGATTGAAGTGGATCTTCAAAAACAAGAGAGACGCCATTGGATTCATTGTGAGGAATAAAGCAAGGTTGGTAGCTCAAGGATACTGCCAACAAGAAGGAATTGACTTTGAAGATTTCTTCGCACCAGTTGCAAGGCTGGAAGCCATCCGGATCTTTCTAACTTATGCCGCACATCACAAGTTCAAAGTATATCAGATGGATGTGAAGTGTGCATTCCTCAATGGAGATATCAAAGAAGATGTATATGTTGAACAGCCTCCTGGTTTTGAAACTGGAGATGGAAGAGTGTACAAGCTGAAGAAAGCTATCTATGGTCTAAAGCAAGCGCCACGGGCATGGTATGACACTCTTTGTGGATTTCTTCTGAACTCGGGGTTCAAACGAGGTTCAGTTGATAAAACTCTGTTCACCATCAAAGTTGGAGAAGAAATACTTGTTGTGCAAATTTATGTCGATGACATCATTTTCGGCTCCAAGTCGGAAGAGCTGTGCAAGAAATTCTCCGATCTTATGAAGGAGAAGTTCGAGATGTCAATGATGGGCGAAATGAATTATTTCCTTGGACTACAAGTGAAGCAATCACCTGAAGGGATTTTCATCAACCAGTCCAAGTATACAAAGGAGCTCATCATCAAGTTCGGATTGCAGACAAGTAACACAACCAAGAACCCTATGAATACGAACTGAAAGATCGAACCAGGAGCTGAGGGAAAGCTCGTTGATGCCAGCCAGTATAGAGAGATCATCGGTTCGCTGCTCTATCTAACTGCCAGCCGACCAGACATTTCATACGCAGTTGGAGTGTGTGCTCGTTTTCAAGTCCAACCAAGAGAAGCACACATGTTGGCAGCAAAGAACATCATTAAGTATCTGAAGGGAACTGTCAATGTTGGGTTGTGGTACCCAACTGATGACAATATCCAGCTGACTGGATACTCAGATGCCGACCTAGCAGGAGATCGGTTGGACATGAAGTCTACTTCTGGACACTGTCAGTTCATGGGAAGCAAGCTGGTTTCATGGTTCTCTAAGAAACAAGCGTGTGTTGCTACTTCGACAACCGAGTCAGAGTATATGGCTGCCGGAAGCTGTTGCATGCAAGTATTGTGGCTGAAGCAGCAGCTGAGAGATTATGAAGTCTCAACTGGACAGGTTCCCATTCATTGTGATAGCTCGAGTGCTATAGCTATCTCTCTGAACCCTGTTCACCACTCTCGGACTAAGCATATCGATATTCGTCATCATTTCATCCGAGATCATATTGAGAAAAAAGATGTGTCCATGGAGAAGATCCCAACTGAGATTCAGAGAGGTGACATCTTCACCAAACCTCTTCCTGAAGCCCGGTTCAAGATGCTGTGTGATCTTCTAGGACTCTTGGATCCGAGCTAAAGAGTCATCAGAGCTAAAGAGTCACCCGAGATGAAGAGTCATCCGAGCTAATAAGGATCCATCTGAGCTGAAGAATCGGATATCTATTTAAGGGGGAAGCTCAGATGAAAAGGGAAGCTCAGATAAAGGAGGAATCTCAGATGCGAACTGCCAACTGAAAACATCAAACGTCAGCTGAACAGACGAACTCGAGTCAGCTGATGGTATGCGGCAACTGAGGAGCACAACTGAGGTATACAGCTGATATCGACATCAGCTGCCAGGTATCATTTATGACTGAAGGTGTTATGATATTAAATGAGAATGTTTGAAATAAATTCAAACATTCCTGAACATGTTAGCTAGACTAAACAAGCCATCATATCGCATTTAATGTAAAGTCTGGCTGAACACCTATAGCCTTACTTTATAGTGCGACTGGGCTGACACCCTAAACTATTCACCTTCTCACTCGCGCGCGTGGTATATCAGTCAAAATTACCCAACAGTCGCGAAATCACAGCCGTTGATAAATACACGCGATTTAACCCTAGCCGTTGATTTTATCTGAGTCAAAGATTATATAATACGGCAAATCAGGAAGTGATCCTTACCTTCTCTTTTCGTGCATATCTTACTCACTATTCATCATCTTCTCAAATCTTGTTTCGCCATTTTCAGTAAAGTTTTTCCTTCTTCTTCACATATATATCAAGTCGAGATGGCGCCCAAATCCAAAGCCTCTAAGAAGATGGTCTCCACAGAGCCTGCTACGTTCCAGGAATCGTTCGACATGGTGATGTCGAAGATTCATTTCGAACAGATTTTATCCAGAGCGGCTCTCTCCTCGCCTGAGCTTGCTCCCGTCGCCGCCATCCTCTCCGACCACCATCTGCTTGACTGGGCAACCCTCTCTCCGGCCTTGTTGCTCAGAAAGCAGGTCGTACATTTCTACCGGAATCTGCAACGAGTTGCAGAAGACGGGCTTGTCACGATCATCCCGTGCAAGCAACGCCACAGAATCTCCCGGACAGTAGAAGACTCCGTCGTGGAGATAAAGGTGTCAAATGAGCTGGAGAAGCTCATCCCCAGAAACCGCGAAGCCACAGATGTGCTGGGGAACTTCTCTGACAAAGAAGCTGACACCTTTCTTCAAACAATCCTCATAGTTCCCGAGCCATTAAAGGGGAGCATGCAGAGGACGAAGCTGAAGCCGGCTCACCGACTTCTCTTCGACGTAATCTCCAAGTGCGCCTTCGCATATGGTGGAGCCTTCGGTGACATAAGCCGTCCTAAGCTCAAGCAGCAGAAGGCTCTGGAAGAGCTGCACCAGGTCGACTGGTTGGGATATCTGGAAAGCCAACTGATGAAGGAGAAGCAGAAAATCTCCGAGACAACAGCTGAGTCCGGAGAACTGCTGTTAAGTGTCAAGGGGACACTCAACTTTGGAACAAAGATTTCTGCCCTCATCCTCCAAGCTACACCAGGACTGCCGCTGACATGGGAAGGGAGTGAGGACACTCCAGTCAGCAAGCTGTCGCTATTCCTCTCAGCTAAGAAAGCCAGGGATGTTGTGGAGGCTGTCTACACCCCCAAGGGTGCCCCCAAGCCAGCTGTGGAGTCAGCAGCTCGCCGGCCTTCAAGGACCAAGCCGGCGAAGTGCTAGCTGGAGGAGGTAGCTGAGGAGGAAGAAGACGAAGAGGAGGAAGAGGAGGAACCTCTGCAGAAGAGGCCAAGGATAAGGATCATCCAGCCAGCGGCTCAACCATCCACAACAAGTCCAGTGGTGGTCAAACCGGCTGAGGCAAAGGAGTCAACCGAATCCAGTCAATCGGTTGACCCAGCTGGATTCATTCTTCAGCCGCGTCAGGAGAAAGCAACTGAAGACGTGGAGATCCAAGTAGAGGATTCCAGCTCCTCCTCAGATGACTCTTCTTCATTTGAGGAGTCCCGCGACAGTCAAACTAGAGCTGATGCCAGCCAGGTAAACCCACCTGTGTCTGAAGAAACCCTCGAGCCAGCCGACTCACTACTTAAAGAGGATCCAGTTCTCTCAACTGGTCCTCAGTCAAATAGTCCGAGCCTCTCGCTCGATGCCAACGTTGTGACCATTCCTTCGGCCAACGTTGATGAAACCATCGAACCTGTAACCTTCGATATCGAACCCCCTCCAATCGATGAAGAAGCCAACCGCCAGGCAATCCTGGCTGAATATGAAGGAAGACTCAACTACTGCTTCCGCAAGCTGATTGGTATGTTCCCTGAGGCAGCCTCAATGCCCGTCTTTGCCGTACTCGGGACGGAACTGCTCTACCAGTTCAGCGTCATATTCAGCTACTGGTACGTCAAGGAGGAAACCCTCAGGATCCATGGTTGGGACAAGTTGAAGGTCGAAGAGTCCAACCTGAGGGAATACTTCGACTACCAAAACATGGAGGTAGCTTACAACCAGAAGGTGGCTGTGCTACGACGACGTCTGGACAAGAGCATCCAAGAAGGGACAGACACCAGGGAACTGTGCAACAATCCTGGAGCTGTTCAGTTTCTTGACGAGATGCTAGCCAAAAATGCCTCCTGCATGGACGACGTCGACGCAGCTGATGAGGCGGCCAAGAGAGAAGAAGACAAGCTCAAGGCCTACCTCGCCAGCCGCTCTGCCATGGTTGTCTCGGAGCCTGCTGCCCAGCCACAACCACAGCTTCTGCTCGGACCCTCCGATCAGCCAGCTCTCTCGACCGACGCCATCTGCGAGCTGATTTCGGAGAGGGTCAACCAGCTGAGGCAGGAGATGCTGTCCAAGATCCAGCTGAGCAAGGTGGAGGAAGCTGACAGGATGCAGCAGCTGATGGCAGAAAATGCCAGCTTGAAGAATCAGCTAGAACACCTCTCCTCTTCTCTGCAGCACAAGTTCGAAGATCTCTCCACTTCTTCCAGCTCGGAGGTCTCGGCTCTAAGGAAGGCCGTTCAGAGCCTCAGCTCGGATTTCAACGTGTTCAAGACCGTTGCTGAATCTGACCTAGCAAAGTCCCAGCAGACTCAGGACCAGGAGTGGATGTCTCAGTTCGCCTCTTTCCGAGCTGAGTTCGTCTCTCTCCACAAAGAGGTCTCTGCGACCTTTGCAGCTGTGCAGCGAGCTGAGCAGGAGCGCCAAGACTTGGAGTTGGCCAAGAAGGTAGCTGAGAAGGATGCTGTTGACGAGCTGTTTTCCCGAGTTCAACAGGCTGAAGCCAAGTTGACCTCCCTGGATGGCACTGTAGCCACCCTTTTGGATGATGCCAAAAAGGGGGAAGATAAGGAGCCAGCAGCTGGGGAAGACAAGGAACCAGCAGCTGTTGATGGACGAGGGAAAACTGTTCTCCAGCAAGCTGAAGGGGAAGGAGTGCCAGCTGAAGGAGCTGAAGCTGAAGGATCGCAGCCCGAACTGGAAGTCTCCCACGACCTCGTAGCCGAGCTTACGGCCGAGCTCGAAGCAGAACTTGACGGAGGAATATCTGTTGAAGACTGTATCGAAGCTGCCAAAGCTATGGGGGAGTCAAAGGAGAAGTACTTGAATCCCTCCTGGATCAAGAAGTTCGCTGCCGATCAGGCCAAGAAGGTGGCCAAGTTCGAGAAGGAGCTCGCCAAGGTAGAGAAGAACGTCGACAGGAATAAAGCCAGCCGGAGTGTGCGAAGAATCAACAAGCACCAGATGAAGGCTGAGGCTAGGAAGTCGACGGTACCCACATGTTGACAAGTGGATGAATGCTGAGTGGAACGATGACTGGGAGCAGTTCAAGCATGAAATCATCAATGACTTTTACTACAGGAAAGTCTACTCGACTGAAGACCCAAGGCAAGCCTTCAAGGAAGCCCTGTGGAAACTCAAATCTGGAGACCCTGGAATGTTTAGTCAGTTCAAGCGAGCTATGCTGAATGCTCAGCTCGATCCCAACACCGTTCCAGTTCCAAAGAAGTGCATATACCGTCCTCAGATGATCAAAGGCACGAGCACGCCAAACAGAAACGCGATCATGGCTGAGGCGAGACAAGTCTGCAAGGAACATGGTGTCAACACTTGGATCGAGTCAGCTGCGAAGAAAGAGATTTTCGACCGAATCTTCAGCAAGTACGGTCAACAGTATTTTTGAGCTGTCAAAGTTTTTGAGCTGATGAAGTTTTTGGATGTTGCAGTTTTTGAAGCAACTGTTGTATCTTTATCTGTTTTGTGCTTAACCTTGTAACCTTCAGTAGTAACAAAAACTTCAAAGTATATAATACGATTCACCTTGATGAACAATTCCTCATTGTCCAAGTTCTGAATCACAAAGTCTTTCAATATCATGTTATATCTGCACTAACCCTTCGATGTTTCATCTTATAGACTGTCTAGAATTTCAGCTGAGATTGTAGATAAGTTAGTGAGTTTTAGATCAATAGTGGTTTAAAGTTATAAGTGGTTTTGGCATCATCAAAAAGGGGGAAATTATTGGGAAATTTATTAGTATGAGTTTTGATGAATTCCAAAACCGACTAACCCCAACCGAGTAGATGTTGCCAAAACCTAATGTTAGAATTTAGGCTCGCTGTTTGAGCAAAGTTGAGATTTTATCTTTACAGGTCTCCAGCTAAAAGATGGCAACAAGGCATCACTCAGACAGAACATCAGTTATAAAGAACAACTGAGAGTTCATATGTTCAGATGGAATGAGGGGGAAGTCTTCAGAACATCAGTTGTGAAGGAAACCAACTGAGCGTTCATCAGATGAGAAACAGTAGAAAGGAAGAGAACATCAAATGAAAAGGAAAGTCATCTGAGGGTTCAAACCCAACTGAGTAAATACAAGGAAGACAACTGAGTGTTCAGTTTCAGAACCTCAGTTGTAGAACTCGAACAAAAAGATTAACTGCTTGAAGTTCAAAGTCAGCTGAGAGTCCAACAGTTCAGAACATCAGCTGAAGACCACTCAGATGAAGATCAAGACTTTCAACCGACGAACCGAGGTTGACTGTCAGAAAGGTTAAGATTTGAATTTCTAATGGAAGTCACATGAGGGTTTGACCGTTCAGTCATTACCCCATCTGGCCCAACACAAGGCTGTCTTAGATGGAAAGAAGAAGAGCACTGATGCCATATCGGGAAAGTCTGCAGAGATGAGAGACAAGCCATCGCTATCAAACGATCAGAGATCAACTGCTCCTCCAACGGCTAGTTGATTCTCTCCGCCTATAAATAGAGGCATTCTCTCATTCGAGAGAGATACACGAGACAGACTGAAGCAAGAGAGAAAAGTGCAAGAGAATCAAGTGAAAGAAAAATCTGCTAAAATCCTATTCTAAGAACATCAGCAGCTAAGAGTTCAAGTGTGATAGAACATTAGTAGTTGAGGGTTCATAGAGTGAAAATCTGTCTTTGATCTTAGTTTGGATATTTATTCATTCAAGCCTTAGATCCAGCTCTCATTCGTGATCGAGCTGTAGATGGAAATCCCACCCACTCTCACACCCTAAAAAGTGTGCTAGGATCTTACTCTTCCTGCAATTGAGTAGTCAGGTCGTCAAGTACCCGCAAACTTGACATAGGCTGTTTAGTGCCCGGAAACTAAGTTGTAAGGTTGATAAGTACCCGCAAACTTATCCTTAACGGTTGCTCAGCCCGCGTAAGCTGAGTGATTCTGTCCAGAAGAACTTGGACTGAGGTGTGTGGATTCACATCTCCCCGTGGACGTAGGAGGATTATCTCCAAACCACGTTAAATCCTGTGTGTCTGTGTTTGTTTTTATTCAGTTGCTTTTGCATATTTATCTGATCAATCTAACCGACATACAAACCGCATTTGCACATTTTCAACCGAGTTGTTTTGGTTCTTGACCAACCGAGCTGTTTTGCGTGAGTTGCTTTTAACGAGTTTATTGTTCCACCACATTCCGCACAGCCTCACTCTTCCAGCTGAGGTCGCTTACTCAGCTGTGAAATTCCGACTGAGTCATCTTTTACTCAGTTGAAGTGATTTTTCAGGTTTAAGTTTTTAAATCCTAACTGGTGTATTCCCCCCCCCCCCTCCATACACCAGTAACTCGTTTCGGGACCATCAACCATGATTTTACAGTGTTGAGATTACATATCATCCAAAAAACAGCAAACAAGGACAATTTACATTCCAAACAACAAAATAAACAACCTTTGATGTTTGTCCCTGTAAACCCGCTGCCAAAAAACACCCTTTTACCTCTTAGTCTGCTATGTTCACTTGTTGCATCCCATTAGCCAAAGCTTCAAGTCTAAATGGTCCAGCCTCTCCCTCTTCATTCAGTTGCCCATTTAAATACTCCACTGCATCATCCACTATCTGCTCATCCACCTGAATGTTGTCTGGGAGTAATCCCTCTCTTTTCAGTTTCTTTTTTGAAGTGTGTGGTGTCTTGTAGCTGTTGCAACCCTTGGTCTTGATGATTTCTCCATAACATGCTTGCAAAGTTAAAAACACATCACTCAGTTTCTCATATGGGTACTCTTCAAATGCTTCTGTCACATTTTTCACCAAGTCATCCACTGTCCTTGAGTTTTTCCTGTCTTTAAGTGTTTGAATGGATCTGAAGAAGCCTAAATCATTGATATTAGTATCAGGAGAGTTAGGTGGTTGACAAATAAGTTGGATATTAAACCCATTACTATTTGCTGCTGCTTGCTAAGTAACATCATTGTTGTTGATGTGTGGCCTTGCATTATCTTGCTGGATAAATATATTCTTGCTTATTCCTTCTGGCCACTTTTGGTGTATGTTCGGTACAAGCTGCAAGTTAGACAATTTAAGTTGGATATATATGATGAAATAAATCTGAAAGAACATGATACTACACTGTGATGCTTGCTGCATGTTCATATATGATGAAATTGATGAAATGAATCTGAAAGAACATGATACTACACTGTGATGCTTGCTGCCTATTCATATATGATGAAAGTGATGAAATAAATATATAAGAACATAAAATTGATGCAATTATGTTGATGCTTTCTTCCTGTGATGACAATGATGCCTTATATTCAATAAAATGATGCTCAAATGAATGATTTGTCTGAGGAAATGACTGTAAACTGCTACCCAACTGCAGAAACAGTCCAACATAACTTGCTTTGTGACTGATTGTATAGCCTTTGTGACCATGGTGCCCTTTCTCCTATTCTTTGAATTCCTACCTGCTGGTTCCCTATATATGAATGGAAATATGCCAATTTTGCCATCAAAAATGACATTTCCAAAGTAGTCCACTATTGGCCTACAAACTGCTGCTAAGAACATGATCTTCAATATGTGCCCCTTGTGTTTGCATGTACTGACTGGATCTGTCTCTTGGGAGCATGTAATACCTCTGTGATGTCTTACTCATGTTGAACCACTTCTCATCTATGTGTATTATGTTGAACATAGGCTGAAAGGCTATTCTCCCATTTGCTATAATGCAACTGAGCATTGAAATACTCCATTTAAGCCTAGCAAGCTTATTTGCATCAGTGAGAAAAGGCTTGATAGCTGATGTATGACGTCTGATTTCCTTCTTTTTTACCAGCCTGTGAACTAATGTTGTTGAAATTCCAAGGTTGAGACCAACGTGACTCAGGGTTGTTCTTTGCAGTAATGTCAGATTGGCCATCTTTTCTTAATCCAACTGCAGCCTATCTCCATGAATGGATCCTTTTTTTTTAGATAACATTAACAGGTTTGCCTAACCTTCTTTGTGCTTCTGCAGCCGTCCATATTCTGTAAATAGTTCTGATATCTACTTGGAAGAGGATGGCAGCTTCCTTTTTGGCGCCATGTACCAGTTTCTTGTCTTTGCTGTGTACAATACACCACTGTGCAATCAAGTTCCTCTCTTCATCTGTCGGACTTGGCCGAGAGACACCCTTTTTCATTGCTGAGCTGATTTTTTGTTTTTGTGGTTGTTAGAGAGAATTGAATGTTGTTGTAATGAATGAATGCTGCTGTATTTATTGAGCTTTTGAGGTGACTGAATTTGAATTTCCCTCTAATTCACTGTTTTAGTTTCCCTCCTTTTGTAATAGTGTACTTCCCTCCTTAATTAATGAAAACTTGCCTCCAATTTCTTTTTGATCACATCAGTTTTTACTTTTGGTTGTTCATTTATTTTAGTCAATGACAATTGTATAGTTTGTATAAGAAAAAAAAAATTGCACAGAAATTAAGAACAAATGTATACAGAAATTATAAGAAAAAAAAAAGACTTTACAGAAAAAATAAGAACATGATTGCTAAAAAATAAATTGCACTTGATGAATCAATAAATTTTGTTTGCCAACAAAATCGGCAGCCCTTGTGGTTTAAAACACCCTTCTACACTAATAAAGGATTAACAAAAGTAGCCTACTATATTAACACTACCCTTACTTTCTAATTTTTACCCCACTCAAACCCACTTTTTCAACTTTCTTAATTCCCGTGCATTCCTCAAATGGGACAAGTAATCAGGAATGGAGGGAGTAACACTTTGTGTGTAAAAAGTTTCTGAAGAATTAAGGATGTTATTGTCCATCTTATTAGGTCCGAACACGACATGATAAATGTAAATCCCTCAGGAGGCATTTACTAAATATGATAATTGATTATTTTTATCCCATGATTACTTCAATCCTATATGTGTAATTCCAAATAGGAACAATGATCATGTGCTATGAGATATCGTTGAATTTAATCCTTAAGGTTGTGTTCACTTGGGAGTATAAATTTATACCTTTAAATGGAGGGATAATATTATGAGGTATAAATTTATACTTCATTGTGGGAACCACAAGTTTTATATCTTGTTTAATTGGAGGGATAATATACTTATTTATACTCTCAAGGGTAGACCACAATATTTATATCTTGTTCACTTGGGATGAAATAGATGGATAAAAAGGAAATATCTAAAACACATGGGAGGTATAATATTATACCTCCATTTTGAAGGTATAAATTTATACTTCGGGCAAAAGGTAAAAGGGGCTGCCCGAAAATTTATATTTCCTGCCCGAGTTTTTGTTAAATCGCTACCAAACAAAATATAAGAGAGTAAATAATATTATACCTCGTTTTACCTCTTTTTACCTCCAAGTGAACACACCCTAAAGTAAACGCTTAATTAGCCTATATTATTTTTATGTATCCGGCTTATCCCGCTTAGTAAACGCCCCCTCACGATATCTGCAACACTTTGTGTGTAAGTAATACATGTTCTCTCTTAAAATGTTCGAAAAAAGTAGCATGAGCCATTTTGTATTAATGACGTATTGTTTGTCTTATCAAAGTCAGCTAAAGTTCTTAGAAAGTGTGGTTTATCTGTTTAGTATGGCTTACAGGCTATTGCACAAGGACGGCACCCAGTACGCACCGAAGCGACTGCGGGTTCTCACGAATTTATAAAAAAAATAATAATAATAATAAATAAATAAATAAAAAGTCAGCCATATTTAATGAAAAAACCCTTAATATTGCTTTCAACAAATCACTATTGGCATAGTCCACCGCTGCATGTTAAGAGAATCTTAAAATGCTTCACATTGGTTGGATAAAGTGGCCCTTCGCTTACAAACCCAATTTTGTTGACTTATTGGGCTTGATATTGAATTTTAATCAAACTCTCAATTATTTTAGATTTGATCGATATTTTGAAACTCTATAAATGTGCCTTGTATATAATTCAGAAACTTGGAATTTTTAAATTGATTTTTTTAGTGGTCAGGGCGCAGCTCTTAGCGAGCCGACTAAACTTTACAATACCTACCAGAGAGTAAAAATAAAAAATAAACAACCGTATTTCATACAAGAAAATAAATGAAAATAGCAGAATATAGGGACCAGATAGAAAGTAGCGCGAAGAGAGTTATGATTTATGAAGCAGTAGTATACAGTTTAATAAATGTTGGGGGACCAAAGTAGGAATTGGTAATTCATATTAAGATGCAAAATAGAGAATGGGAGAGAGGAGGTGAGAGCTAGATATATATGTGATGGAGCCAAATCGAACCAAGTAGTGACATGCTCAAATTTGGTAGAATTTTAATATTTTGGAGCACAAGCTATATATCAATCTTGACAAGCTCTAAGTTTGACTTAACTAGTTTGGAGTCGATTCCAAATTCTCCCAGAAATATTTATTATCAGTAGTCCACATACTGAGTCGACTCACTTATATACAGCCCTAGTTGCGACATATGGTCTATGTTATTAATGTTGGTTGTTGGTTTCTTATCCTTTACTTCTATTAGGAGGAGTCCTTTGTCCTTGGACTGAATGGTTTATATATATTGACACACAGCCAATTCATTGTACAAACCATGCAAAAAACAAAAGGGCCTTCGCCTTTACTACAATTCTTAATTGATTCTGCACCAGCCTGCACCATGTAATGCTTGTATGCATCTCATTTAATTGCTACTGAGTTCTAATTTGAAAAAATCACAATTAACACTATAATAATGTATAAATGTGGCCAAATCTTTCCAACGCTTCAAGATAGTGAATATTATATATGATTATTTGATCACTGTCACCAAAACCTACCATAATGTTTCCAATCTTGAATCAATATATATTGACAATGAAAATTTGGAGAAGTCCAACTTGAATCCATATATGCCTAAAAATATATATATAGTTTTGTGCCCACTTAGTTGATGACAAACACAGTTCATCATTTTGGATGGACCATCCATTAATCATAAAGCTAAAGAATTGAAGTGAGATAGATAGAACTGGTCCCAACAAAATAAATAAATAAAGAATGAGATGCTAGACGTGTTAATATGATCCGGATCAACTTGATCCGAATTATATATTGTGCAATACCTTATACTATTACATTTATGGATGATCAACGTATCAAAGAAATTTTAAAAATCTTTGTGAAATAATTAACAATTTCCGTAAGTAAAATACTCCCTCTGTCCAAATGTAAGTGTCCCATTTAGTCTGGGCACGGAGATTAAGAAAATTGAAAAAGATATTTGAGTGGTGTAAAAGTTAAGCAGTAGGGGTAGTAGTAATACAATAATTAGTGAAGCTAATCTTTGTTGACCTTTTGTTAGATTTCTTTATTTTCTTTTTTGTTACACTTGAACCCTTTTTTTTTATCGACTTCTAATCTTATCGACGTGTTGGCTTCGTTTTTTTTTCAACTTGATTTTATTGCTTATGCCTTTGGTTTTTTTTTTTCGACTTGGCTTCATTATCTTTATTTTTTTTTTCATGCAGCATTAAACTGCTTATGCCTTAGTTTTTTTTTTCGTTTAATTGCATACTTATTTTATTTTTTGGACCTCACTGTACAACTTCTTGCCTATGTTTTTTTTTATTCGTTTGCCTTTTTTTTCGAATTCATTGTACTGATAATGAAAGATAATGATAATTAACATTATAAACTTGAATTCATTGTACTGTAAACGGTAAATTCAAGTGTAGTATCATAATCAGTTCTTAATCAGAAATAAGAGAAATAAGAACACAAACACCTAGTGTTTAGGGTTAAGACTCATCGGTAGCAAACCCCTACCCATGTATTTGGCCTTCCAATCGTCGTAGCTCAGACTTATGTCATCAAAGTCATCGAATCCCATCTCTGGACTCTCTGGCACACCGTATCAGCTCTGAAATCAGAGAGAGGGTCATGGTGGAAGCAATTCAGAGAGATAGACTCCGATTCAGAAATAAAGAGATTGCCCTTCTTCGACTCTGCCAATAATGGACTCTCCTGCTCATCAGGGAAGAGGCCACCGTTTGGCCCGCCACCGATTGTACTCCGACTCCATCACCAGCTTCCCATGGAACGGCGTGGTCATCTGCGAGTCAGAGCAGCTGAATTCATCACCTCAGTAACCATGGACTCCGGTGCAATCGAAGCAGGAGGCGGCGAAATCGCCGCAATCGGAGCATGAGGCGGCGAAATAGGAGCATGAGGGGACAAAATCGCCGCAATCGGATTAGGAAGCGGCGTAATCGGAGTAGGAGACTGGGAATTGAACTGAGACATCTCCGATTGTAGAGAATCAGAAAATCTGGCGAAGAGAATGAGAGAGATTACAGTGGCGGAGTGAATGAGAGATCTCCGATTTAGGGTTTCAGAGAAGGGAGAGGCGAAGAGGACGAGGGATCGAGATTTAGGGTTCCACAGAAGGGAGAGGCGAAGAGAACGAGAGAGGTGAGAGAGGCAGAAGAGAATGAGAAAGTTAGGGTTTAATTGGATTTGGGGGAATTGAGTTTTTTTTATTTGGTTTGGATTTAATTGGATTTGGGCTGTGTAGGTTAATTTGTTAATGGATTTAATTAGTAGAAAATTAGGGAATTAATTAGAGTGTTAAAAATAAATTGTGGGTCAAAAATGGCAAAGGGTAGTAATTACAGAAAAGAAGGAAGATATTTTTTGTTCAAAATGCACAAGAATACTTGCATTTGAACAAGCCAATTTGATAAGTAGAACACTTACATTTGAACGGAGGGAGTATATATTTCTAGAATTGGACCCTTTCATCCATTAGAATACTAGAAGGGAGAGAGAGACTATCCAAATCCAACCTAGATGTAAAAGCTAATATCTTTACCTAAGTTGATATGGGATACAAATGAGATATGGAATTTTAGTATGCTCTGATACCATATTAACATTTGATATTTTCCTCCCTTAAAAGATCTTGTAAAGGAGCGAATATATGTAGAAGCTTGGTAGAATTTTTACTAAGTGGATGTGTGATACAATTAAAATATTTTAACATGTTACACAAAGCAACAAGTAACATTAGAGGATCCCCGGCATGCTAATTCATAGCAACCAAATAGATAACAACAATGATATATCCTTAATAAAAACTTCAAAAATTCTTTCTCTTTCTGTATTCAACTAATCTTCTTAACATAATAAATTCACACACACACACACACACACACACACACACATATATATATATATATATATATATATATAATGAGAATAAGAATATATTATAAATTTGAAGACTATACTACAAACTTTGTTGCTTTACTGGAAAATACCTGATCAATTCGGTTTCAATATTGTAACAGTCAAATCAATTTTAAACAACTATGAAATATATTTTACAATATTGTTTGCTTTTGATATCAAACGGCACCAAATTGAACTGCAAACATCTATATTAGAGAGGATGACCCTTTTTTTCCCCTTTAATAGAATCGGTTCTACTTCTCATCCTCCAAAAAATTAATTTATAGTAGTAGTAGTTTTAACATTTTCGAAATATGTAGTACACAAAACACGCGTCACAAGATTTTTATTTATTTTTTAATTAGCTCATTTCGCATACAATATATCTATATCAAGACTTGGTAATTGGTATGACAACATTATTAAGTGGTCATATCATATTAATGCTTAAATAAATAATATTTAAAAGTTTCTCTTTTTTTTTATACGTCACATTAGTTACCACCCAACGCATTCAAGTGAATCAATTTTTATTTGTAAGAACAAAAACAATCCAAATCACTCCAAACAACAAGACTTTTGTGCTAGCGGACGCAGTGATCAAATTTGCCATACTCTTGAAATTTTCCCCCTTTTCTTGTCTGCATTCTTGTTAGCTTTTTTTTTTTTTTTTTTTTTTGGGTCATCGAAAGTATGATTCAGTTTTAGAGAGAGATAAGAGAGAGAGGATGCATATATACTTATATTATACAGGCTGTGAAAGGGTCCCAATTTAATTGACCATAATTTACACTGCAAATTAAATCAAAGCCACATATCTCTCTGCCTTATTTTAATACTGTTACTGCTTCTGCGCTGCGCTGCGCCCAACCAACAACGACACTGCATGAGTAAGAATCATACCAAAAAAAAAAAAAAAAAAAAGAAGGAATCATACCAAAGACAAGAGATATATATAGTAAAATTACATAATACTGGAAAAGATCTAAAAAAGTTTGGATTTTTTCCTTCAATCGCATGATTCATAATTAAGTGCATTTTGAATTAACTACGGCATTTTAACGATTTAGCCATGGATGCTTAGCGGGGATCCTCGTACATGGTGAATAACCAAATTCCAAATATTTTCGTCACAAAAACCAAATTCCAATAATGTGGGTTAATTAGTTACGTTTTAAATTTAAGTTTAGTCATTTATAATTAAAATATAGAAATCTAATGTACGATTTATTATAATTCATAATGAGAGTCTATATAAAATTTCGTAATCTTAAAGTGAGATATATGATTAAATTAGAATGGTTGATTTTGTATAATTAGTATAATATAAATAATTCACAAGTGCATTAAAGTGAAACATCTTTGTGTGACTCACAGTCCAAATTAACGAGTGCATCAACGTGATGATGCGTCAAAATGATTTAAAAAATGCTTTTACCGAATTAGAAAGAAAGCGAGTGTAGATCCAGAGAATACCTACTCCCTCTGTTGCTTAATAAGTGATTAATTTCGTTTGGATACAAATATTAAGGTAAAAGCTGAAAAATTAGTTGAATTGATAAGCCTCACTACTTTTGAAAGAATAATTGTTTTATTATTTGGAAACAAATCACTTATTATGAGACATTCTAATATAAAAAAACGAGTTACTAATTCTGGAACGGAGGAATTATATGTTATTACTAGTGCAGGGAAACTAACTTACATACGTGTGCATGAAAATTTTGTAGAAAAAACGACAATAATGTGGAAGAAGCCAGAATCTGTGTTTGTTTAGTGAATCTTAAAGATGGCTCATAGCTAGGATTAATTATCTCTCATATCTCTTGTGAGTTTTATACTGTTCATATTTATTAATCAGTTTCATATAATTCTATTTCCAAAATTCACTAACATTTACATACTCGTTCATATTTTAAGATAAAAATATTTTTCACTACTTTATATATTTATCAGGCTATTTAGTTGCTATCAGGATTTATTAATCTTCAACCAGAAATTATTATTGCTCAGTCAGAAATTATTAATATCACTTAGTAGATTTTATTAACTTTCAATTAAAACTTATTAATTCTTTTTTTAGAACATTAATTCTTTTTTTTTTTAAACTAAAGCTTATGAATTCTTAATTTGATTTAATAAACGCTTTATTTAGAATTAATTAATACTGTAGTGAATTTTGAAAAAGTCACCGAC
Source organism: Schizonepeta tenuifolia (assembly GCA_029490685.1). Lineage (NCBI taxonomy): Eukaryota > Viridiplantae > Streptophyta > Magnoliopsida > Lamiales > Lamiaceae > Schizonepeta > Schizonepeta tenuifolia. The sequence goes on along the minus strand of CM055960.1, from coordinate 89,054,204 downwards.
TCACCACACCACAGCATGGGAGTTTTTTCCTAAAAAAAGAAATTTTATTATTTTTGGGTTTGGGTGGTTTTGGAGGTGCGGCCGTACAGTTCAAATAGAGAAGATGATGATAATGTGATTAGAGAGAGAGGGAGGCCCTATCAGCCGTCAAATCCTTACAGATGGACGGTTGATGATTGTCCTTTACGGCTGTCTCCCATCTTTTCTCTCTCTCTCCTTCCCAAACTCAGATCCTTTATTAGTCCCACATGTCACGCCTTTTTTGCAACCCCATATTTTTTTTAAACCATTTTTTGCAACCTTATTACGTGGCGCTCTTGCGTCATGCATCTCTCATTTCTTAGAGCACTTACTACGGGTATTTAGTTAGACGTAGGTTGAAGCATTGGGAAGCGTGATTTTAATAATTGGTGGTATTTAGTTAGACATAGGTTGATTTTCCCACTACAATGGAGTTGAGTAAGACCTAGGTCTAAGCACTGGGAAGCGTTATTTTAATGATTGAATAAATTTTATTTTATTGTTTCTTTTAATTTGTAATAAATATTATTAAAAATAATTTAATTAAATTCAGAAATTAATAAATGATAATTTTATTGAATTTTAAAAAAAGACAATAACTAAAAAAAATACAATAATTAGGAAATAAATAAAAACACATACGGTGCGGGCGGCCGTTTGTTCGACATAGGGTGGTCGACAAAATAATCTCGTCGGAGGCGTTGTTCGGCCTCCTCACAATTCCGGTACAGGTACGTCCTCGTATCCTCCTCCTCGTCGTCTGACGAATCAGACTCAACCACTATTTGGTAAAGCTCCCTGGCTCGCTGCATACGTTGGTGGCAGCGCGCCTCCGCCTCTTCAAGATTGTAGCTCGCACCCGGCCAACTCATAATTTATTTTTTTTTGAAAAAACGAGTGAATTGTATGATGAATGAATTGAATGAATTGATGTGGTGGTGTGGTATGGATGAATTGATGTAGTGGTGTGGTGGGATATATATAGGGAAAAAATGGGAATAGCCATTGCTGGTAGCAAAATATACGTTGTAGACAAAAAAATATAACCGTTGATTTTTATTAATTTTTATTGCATCATGGAGGAGTCGAGCGGTGGGTCGAAATTTCGACTCCACCATCGACACACCCCTCGACGTAGGGGTGTGTCGAGTGGCCACTATGGCCTCGACATAGGCTATGTCGAGTGGGGGGTGTGTCTAGGCGCTCGACATAGCCCTTCGACACCCCCACTCGACTCCTGCAGTAAGTGCTCTTAGACTACCCACCGTGGTGATAATCACAACGGTGATCGTAGCTGCTGCGGTCTTTTATAGGCATCATGGTCATTGTAGGAAAATATATAATCGGAATTGTGATCTTATGGGAGGAGTGATTGCAAGAGAAAAAAGAAAAGGGGAAGGAGTTGTAGGTCACATGACACACTCTCATTTAACGTTTTAATGAGAGAGAGAGAGTTGGTTATAGGTATAAATATACTACACCCACTACTCATAATATAATATTTTAATAATAAAAAAAATCATAATAAAATAATATAATGTGAGGGGTGGGTGTAGTACACCTACACCTATCTAAGAATATCTCGAGTTTAGTTGATAAATTCTTAGGGCGGTGGAAGTGTACTACGTACACTCACCCCTCACATGATATTATTTTAATATTATTTTTATATTATTAAATATTACATTGTGAGTACTACACCACCCCCTCTAAAAATTTCTCAAGTTGGTGATTGTGACAGGGAGTCAATGATTACATGACGCACTCTCATTCACCAAAAATTTAGTGGGAGATCACTATATTTTGATAATCTTATTGTGGAGGAAAAAAAGAGAGATCTTCATTCTTAACACAATTTGTATACGAAGGAAAGGATCATGGAATAAGTGTACACGATCTTAATTATTGTTCGTTTTTCTTTATTACTTTTGCAACAATTATGAGTAATAAATAAAAATTACCCTTGTCTCCATGAATCAATTGTCTAGAGTTAACCGACCCATAATAAAATAGATTAATTTAGTTGGCACTACGTACACTGAGTTAAATAATGGTATCATTTATAGGTATTTGTAAGTACAAAAAGATTAAAAGTAAAATAAAATGTGTTGGATTACTTCTATAAATGGAGTTACAAATCTTATATTTGTTCACGATGGTATGAGTTTGACACCATTACAATTTTTCTGGACCTTATTGAACTCGGATGAATAGGTTTTGAAATAACTTAATCTACATTCAATTAATAATAAATTATTGACGACTAAAATAATAGAAAACTTTTTAATAAATAGTGTTAATCTTCCATTTTCTTTATATCAGACAAGAGACATAACTTTTTAATTTTACAAGCTACATCTATTCCAAATACTAGTGCATAAGATTTTGCTTCACCTCAAGCCAAAACTTAACCCAATCAGGCTATCTTGGCTTTATATGCACACATATAATACAATACCATCGTAACTATTAAGGAAGTTAATTATTTTCCTCCGTCCTTAAAGAAAAAATTGAAAAAATAAAATATGCATGTCTCACAATTTTTAAATAGTTTGTTTTCAGTTTTGAAACGTCACAAGATAGATGAGAAAATCAAATAAAAAAAGCGTGTCAAGATAGATAGGATGAATGAAATATTGATCTACAAAAGTGTTTTATGAAATATTCATGTACTATTTTTTTTTTCTTTTTTCACTAGCTTTAGCTATACTACAAACATTCTCTAGTCATTATAGTGAACATGTTATTTGATTAAGATTGATACATTTTCTTTACTAAAATGTTTTGAATACAATCTCTACGAGAACATCCACAATATAAATCCAAATGTTGTAATGATATACTTTCGGATTTGATCCCAAATTGTAACCGTTCAAACTATGTCAATGTCTCAAAATGTATGGTCTTATAATTAAATTTATACATTTAAGCCTATTTTGCACAACCAAATATAGATGCACCCTTATTTAATCAGGGACGATAGAAGTATAAGGATATGATATTCAAAGTCTATTTTATTTTTTTTACTTTGAATTTTAATTTACTTGATAACTGGAGTCGTGTTTTTGGACTAGGAATATTTCCAGACTCCAATTCCAGTTGTAAGATTCTCTTTGATTTTTTTTGCATAAGGATTTTGAATATTTAATTAGCACAAAATGAACATCTGGGGAAGTTGGAGTTAAAAACAAATTAAAATCATGAACACTTGGAGAAGTCCCAAGGACTGGCAATAAGGCCCCTAACTTACTTAAGCTCTTCATCTTTGAACCCTACGAGGGTAAATTAGGTAAACAATAAAGTTGAAAATAATTTTATATTTTATAATAAATCTGTTTAGAGTAAATTATATTGTCAAAAAATCTAAACTCTGACATTCAGGTGTACGTACCCTACCGCATCGGGAGTTTGTACTTTTTGGCACGTGGCATCACCCTGTTGCTTCTCCACCACAGCGGGCCACGGCTGCGGAACACTGTAACCTTCCACTTTTTTGCTAGAATGGAATCAAACTCGAAACACAAAACTTTCAAGTTAGAGAGAGAGAGAGAGAGAGAGAGAGAGAGAGAGAGAGAGAGAGAGATCTTGGGAAAAAAACACACGCAAATTATCTTCTCTGACTTGGTTCTTACTTCTTGTCGTGCGAGTCTTAGTTGACGCTTCAGAGTGCTCGGAAGGTGTAAGAAACAAGCGAAGTCGCTCAACGAAATCATTTTTAGTACTATATTCTTGTTTCTCAAATTAACTCACTTCCCATATTGGATTTTAGAGAATACAATGTTGACGATCAATTTTGTACTATGTTGTTTGATCAATTACTATTTTTCACATAACTAGTAATATTAAGAGGATAATTATGGCTAACTAAATCGTTTAAGAATGCAATTATATAAATGAATTCAACTAAACAATTATAATAGTTTGATAAGCATTTTTTTCACAGATACAAGATATATTAACATATCAAAAACATATACAAAGGTAAAAGGTCCAAATTTGGACAAGTTGTATGGTTCAGAATAACAAACGCATTAAGGAAATGCAACATGTGCATTAAAATGTAGGTGTATTAAAGAAATAAATTTTGTATATTTCGAGTGATAAAAATAGAAAAAAAAAATTAGCAGAAAAATAGAAAACTCTTTAGTCTCTATAAACAATACAAAAAAAATACTATAAATCATAGCACCTAGATCTTGGAGCACTAGTCAAATTAGTTCTAGAACTATTCAAATTAGTATAAACTAGAGCATTAATCAACTTAGTAATAATAGAATGGAAAGACAATACATAATCTACTAGGAATCGAACTAAAAACATTTTAGGAAACAGATTATATAGTGCTTTAATTTTATCGCTTGAAATAGACATAATACTAGTATTTGTTAAGATTCGAAATTTGAAACAAATAAATCCAAAAACATAAAAATATTAGAACCCGAAAATCTTATGCATTATTGGCAGCTCATTGTTTACGCATTCACATATTTCAAAAATTATTTATAAATAAATAACGCACAATAAGTTTATCGCATACGAAAATATAGCGCATCATCACACCTCCTCAATAACCATTATGAGATTAAATTTTAAAAATGAGTTAAAGAAGAAATAAAGGCAAGAAAATTTGAGAAAAAATACTCCACACCAAAATTATTGGAGTCCAGAATACTTCTTGGAATTGCTTCAAAAGACAAGAGACCTTTTTACTCAGCTAATCATATAGCCAAACGTAGTCCCCTTTAATAAAAAGTCTCAAAATTAGGGGAGATTTCAATTATCCAAAGCTCTCTTCTTGGACTAATAAATAAAAGAAGTCCATTCTTTTTGACAGCCAATATTGGAAATAATTAAGCCAATATATAACTAAAAGGGTAAAACTATTAAATATAAAATTTAGATTTTTGTTTTTTTGGGGAAAAGGGGAAGAATACCTAATGCAGTAATGCTTATCTATAGGTTACGAATCCTCTACATCCGGCGCAGACAATCTTCGCCGCTTGTTTTCTGGCTCGGCTTCGTTGGAGCCGGAGCCGGGAAGTGAGGCAGGATTTTGGGAGAGGGTGTCGCAGCTAGCACAAGCCGCCGCATCGAGGACGCCGAGAGGACTCGGCGGCGCGAGCGGCTCGACTTTAAAACCATGAGATGGACACGTGTCCAACAAGTATTCCTCCATTAGTCGATGACAGCTTCTCACCATTTCCTGCTCCCGGGGAAAACACTGAATCAGAAAATATTTCCTTTTTAACCCCTACCACCCTGGAGAATGTGAATTCCATTTTACTACCTCAAATTTATAACAATATTTCCACTTTCCCCCCCTACAAACTTTCAATACCACACGCGAATCTTACTCTGTTTATTCTCTCATCCAACACATGATCCAGCAGATCTGCACCCGCACCAACGGCGGAGATCACGGCGGCCGCTGCAATCACCGACGGCGGAAACCTCACGAAATCTATCACTGATTAATCGAAAACAGCACGGATTAGATCGACATTGACGAAATCTTATAACAGTTATTGGAGATTGAATTCTACCACGTGCGGTATTGAGGATGATACTGGAGGCGACCGAGTAAACGGCGGAATCGATTTCCGGCGCCGCGGCGGAGGACGGAAGCATCGAGATGAAACAATGGAGGTAATCAAATGGAGTGACGGAGCGCAGTCTCCATTCGAGAGTCGCCAAAACCAGAAGCTCCATTCTCTGTATCGTCCTCGGCTCGAAAATGTAGGTGCGCTCGAGTATTTGCAGGTCTAGAAGCCATGGAACATACAATTCCTCCATTTTCGCCGCTAGGGATAGACACGCCACGGATAGAAGCTGGAACGGCCATCCAGTTTCCTATTTTATCAACAGAAAAATTTGGCTAAATCAGAGCGCAATATATAATTTCTGGATCGTATAAATGCATTAATGAAGCAAGTACCGGAAGCGCATGAGCGGCGAGGAAACGGTCGAAGTAGTTGATGGAGAGGAAAGCCGTGACCGGTTTGAATTTAAAGTGTGCATGTACCTATGCAATCATGAGTGTCATTATTTGTTCAATTAATCTCTCTGCTGGTATAAATACATAAATGTGTGCGTTGCAGACCTTGAGAATGGAATTAATGGCGTCCTGGCGAGAAGTGAGGTGGATGGAGCAGTTGCGGCAGAGAAGGATATAATCCGGGTGGGGCATATGGTGGGGCTCCGAATCCAGCATTCGGGCGATGAATGCGGATACATCGGGAGATGAGGAGGCAGCGGCACCGGATCCGACGACGTTGTCGGCTAATTCCTCGTCGCAGCTGGACATGGCGGCGGAGGAAGGAGGGCAGTCAGCGGCGCAATTGGGGGCGGTGGTAGGGATTGAGTGAATATACACATGGCCGTTTATGGTTTGTGGAGGACTACTGCTAGTGAGGACATGTTTTTCCTTTTTTTTTTCTTTTTTCTTTTTTCTTTTTTCTTTTCCCTCTCCCGGTTGGGGTGTCTGTGTTTTTCTCTCTCTCTAAATAAGTAAGTAGCTGTGTGAAATGAAGAGAGAGAAAGGTGAGAGAGGAGTGAGATCAAACATTCAAACCAGCACAACATCCATTTATGTATGGGCTCTCAAACTCAACCAAGAGGCTGCTTTCCGAATTACTAGGATTCCTGGATTCGATTTTCCCTAATCTCATTAGAAAAATATTCTTAAAGATTGTTTCTTATTGGGGTTTTCTTTCTTCATTTTTTTTTTGGGGCCCTACAAGATGATGCGGGATTGTCGTACTTGTAAATGAAAAAAAAAAAAAACCAATTAATACTCCCTTGTGCGACTTTTTTTTTGGTCTCATAAGAGCATGCACAACTATAGTTAGATAGACCCCGAATTTATCTTTAGGGAAAGTAATTTTAATGGGTTTCAATGATTGGATAGATCCGGATAGAAAATTTGATAATCAAGTTAATGTATAAACTTTAGATCTATCCAATCATTAGCAATTATAGGTGGAATGGATGAATTAGCCGTTGAGGGGGTATTAAATTAATTTTACTTTTTCTTTATGTCATAAAATTTAAAAAAAGATAATTGTGGGACGAATATAGACAAGCCACGTGTCCCCAATATGCAACGAATCGGTGTCGAAATTACGACACCACTCTCGACCCCGCCACAATGGTGATCGCCTCTGGTGGATTGATGGGTGGAGTCGAGCGGGGGGATCGAACCGGTGATCTATCCCCATTGTGCATGCTCTAATTTTAATTAAACTTGGTAGATTTGAAGCAAAATGCCAGTTTGTGAATGAATAAAGAGATAAAAAAAAAAAGTACTCCTACGTGAGAATAGTCCTAAAACTTTTGAGTATGGACGAAAAAGGAAATATAATTGCATTATCTTGAATGGATGAAGTATTACAAGATAAAACTACATTTATTTGTATTTGAGATTCTATAATATTCTATCTATGTTTGTCCAATAAAAAGAGCTCAATCATTTTGAAGAGAAATAAATTTTTATATTGAATAAATGACCACTTATATGAGATAAACCTAATAAGAAAGTGTGATTATTTATTATAGGATGGAGGGAGTAATAAGCCAGCACTTGGACTCCATCGTTAAACTTTACAAAATTTTCAAGATATTCATAATAGAGTATGTTGAATTTCTTGCTTAAATAGCAAAGAAAGTTTTATAAGAGACAATTCATATAAAACAAGCGCCCCACTTGGAAAAAATAATATTTGATGAACTTCAATGAAGAATTGGACTTATGAAATTTAATCATGAATCATGTAGAAATTATCAATAATAAACTATCGACCATGATTTGTTTATCACATTCATTTATTAATATATATATTTTTTCTTTTAGAACAGATGTACGAATTGGTTTGCACACTGTTGCTTAAAATATCACATGTATTGAAGTATAACAAAATGACAATAGAGAATTTCCACATTCTAGCTGGCTGGGTTAATAAATCTACATCAATTTACATTTATTTAATTTATATATTAAAACACGCATTTATAATTGTAAAGCGGATTTCGGTTTTGAACATAGAAAACAATATTAATTCTACTATTTCTTTTTAGTTCTTCAAATTTTTTGTATATTTTTCTATGATATCATATGATAATTTTAATTAAATTAGTTGAGCCGTAATTTTGGATGGGAATGATTAAGATTGTAAATGAGTCAAATTATTCGTCAGCAATTCGGAATTCGACTCGATAAAATTTCGTTCGAGTTCGTTTAGAGAAGCTCGTTGGCTAAACGAGCCGAGCTTGAGCATGACGGTATTCGGCTCGTAAGCTCGTGAACATGCTCGTTTAGTGATTAAGATTAGGGGTGTTCAAAGTTTGGTTTAAATAGTAAATCAAATTGAACTAAACCGTAATTTACGGTTTGATTCGGTTTTTTGGTTTAAAAAATATGGTTTGGTTTAGATTTTTAAAAAATTATGGTTTATGGTTTAGGTTTGGTTTTTAAGAAAATTCAAACAAAACCGTAAACCGAAAAATCGTATTTGATATAATGATATTAATATTATCATTTTATTTATTATGTGACGAAATAGAGATTTTCTTGATTGCATGTCATATCTGAGTGTTACACAAATTTAATTAATAAAATCGTATAATTTAGAATCATTAAACCCTAAAATCTACTATACATTTTCAATTAATTGTTACAGTGGCTTATCTTCACCTTTGAATACAAGGTACGGATTTCCATTTGTTTTCTTTTCTTCTATGTCATTTTCAAATTCAAGTTGTTTTCGATAGAAGAAGTAGAGAATATGAAATTATTTTACTATAATTTACTATTTAGCTAAATAATGTTATCCTAGACTTCTAGTATATTTATTCTAGCAAAAGAGAAAAATGTATATGGTCATGACAACAACTTTATTTAATTCATTTTATTTCTATTACGAAGAAAATGAAAAAATATTGATAAATCGCAAATCAAATCGCACCAAACCGTATTATTACATTTTGGTTTGGTTTGATTTTACTATTTAATCAGTTCGGTTAGTTTCAAAAAATTACCAAACCATATTTTACGAGTTGGTTTGGATTTAGTATTAAATCGTACCAAGCCAGGCCGCGAACACCCCTAATTAAGATTGAAAATATGAATTATTATCTAGCTGTGTCTTATATTTTTATACTCTAATAAGTACTGATTATATTAATATTTAACTAACTTTATTTGTTATAAGAAAAAAAATTAAATTTAGTTGATATATTATGTTATTGCGAATAAAACAATTAAACTTGGTAAATTATGATTTTCCTTGTGCATTCAGTAACACCATTAGTTAACACTTTTAATTCAAATCATAAGATTGTCATGGCATTTATCTAGTAGTGACAATCCATAAAAATGCACCATTTGACAATGTAAAAATAAAAAATACACCATAGTCTAAAAATATCAATGAATTTTACACCCTTTTAAATATTTCAAATATAATATGCCATCTTGTCAAGCACTTTATATCATCTCTTACACATGTGTAAGAGATGTGATATAAAGTATATGACATTCCAATGATTTAGTGATAATTAGGTGATTATTTGACAATCATTAGCCAATAAGTATATAATTTAATTATTTTATATGAAACATATCGGGATTAAGTAGGTACCAAATTCAGTTGAAAAATTATGAATAGGCATTAAACGAACATAAAAGTAGATCTCGCTCGGACAGAACAAAATCCCGCTCGCCACGTGTCAAATCCCGCTCGTAATATCTTTATCCCGCTCGAGCGGGATATCAATCCACAAGTCACCAACTCGAGCGGGAAATATTCCACAAAACATAAAAAAAATTGAATTACTTAGATAAACTAAATCCCGCTTGGCAGAGCTATATCCCGCTCGAGCGGGATTTGGTCGATGATCAGTTTACCGAGCGGGATATATAATAATTAACATGTATGAATTAATTAAAAAATAAGTACCACATTCCATATTCAAAAAATTCAACATAACCGTATTTCAGCCAATTAGTATCCATTAATCACCAAAAAATCCAAACATCGCCAATTAAGCGAATTAGGGATCTAGGGCAGGTTGTAAACTATTATCATTAATTTATAGGGACAAAAATCAATTTCCCGCTCGTCTACTGCATATCCCGCTCGAACGGGATTTAGATGGCATTAGGGTTTTTCGAGCGTGATTTGCAGAAATAACAATTAAATTAAATAAATAACTAAGGGACTACATTACAAATCGAAGCAGTATATATATATTCAGCGTGTGTAATTCCTACAAATACACAAAAATACTCACTAAATAAAATTAATAACATTATCGAATATAATACTAACCTCTCCATAATTAGCCATATTTGCTGCCTATATGAAGGGATGAGTGAAAACAATAAATATGGGCGAGATTGTGTAGGTTTTGGGAGAGATAAGGGAGAAGAGTGTGCAGCGAGATAAGGGAGAAGAGGGGGTGGGCAGCGGGATAAGGGAGAAGAGGGAGTGGGCTGTGGGCAGCGAGATATAGAGGTGGTAAACTATTGGTTTCAAAACGTGGGCGTGGGGGTGGGGGTGGAGGTGGGGGTGAGAGTAAGTTTGAATTAACCTTCACCCTCAAACTTTGGGTCGGTCAAAATCACCTAAAAAAAAACATAACTGCAATGGTGTCAGCTTTGGTGGGGGGGGGGGGTTGGGGAATAAAAAAAAACATGTCAGCGTGTGCAGGGGAATTTGACACATAGTGGCCCAAAAGTGAAAATAGGGTAAAATTTATTTTATTTGTTAAGGTAGTATATTTTTCATTTTATATCTAAGAATTTGGTGTATTTAAAATTTTTCTCATATCTAATATTGCAATAGAAGATGCAACATAATAATGCGGTAGAAGATCTTACTTGAGATCTTGGATAATAAGTGTCTTTGTTTAGGAAAACGAAACAAAATAAGTCTATATTTTCGAGAAAGCTACGATTGTGCTGTGCATATATAACAAAAATAAAGAAGCCGACGTGTATGATCCAAGAATACAGAGAGAGAAATATAGTAGTACTAGCTTTTTATTGCATAGTCAAATCAAATCATTCTATTGACCAGAGTGAAGCAGTGATGGTATTTTATGAATCTATAGATTTTTTTAATATAACACTAATATATAGCACAAATATAGTTATACCATAAAACAACGTTCATGTAAAAAAGTTAAAATAAACTTTGTAGATGATCATTACTACTTACTAAATATTTAATTGTTGAAACCAAATTAAAGATAAATATATTTTAAAAAACTTGTTTTACCAACATACGGGGACAACACTGGTAATATAAATGGTGAAAAACATCACAACGTCAAATAATTAGAATGGAAGAGAGTACTTAATATTTAGACAGTTTACATATAAATTTGATGGATTTTTCTAGCAATATGATTAACCAATTAATTTGTCCAGCTCACGCGCGTGACAACAAGTAGTTCTTAACCACGCCAATAAATACTACTCCCTCCGTCTCACTCAACAAGTCCTATTTGAGTTTGACTTGACACGAGGATTAAAAAAAAGAGTGTTAGATGATAAAAAATTTAATTAAGTTAGTATTTTATTGATGTTAAAGTGTGTTGAGTGGAGAAACACCGTTTGAGTGTAACATAAAGTGGATTTTAGTGTATTAATCTTTGCCAAATAAGGAAATGAGACTTATTGAGTGAGACACCCAAAATGGCAAAATGAGACTTATTGAATGAGACAGAAAGAATAGTTAATAACACAAGTTGCGAGAAATAATATTTCGATGCGGTTCAATTTTTAGTTCACCCCTAATTGTAAAATAGTAGTAAGAAAAGTTCCTTTTCTAAAATGAAAAAAAAAAAGTTTTAATTATAAGTAGTTATCATTTCTACATTTTTATTTTATTTTATTTTATTCTATTTCATTTTATTTGATACACTTTTGTCTTATGATCTACCATTTGGGGTGCTAGGCGTGTATATTTTTCATTGTTATATTGACATTTGACCCCGCTAGGATTAGGTGTGCATATTTATATTGAGACATGATTTTTTTGCTTGATCTTGAAGCAAAATAAAGCCTATTACATTTCATTTCTATAGCAAGTTCTCGATAGTATGATTCTCTCCTCTTCATATGTCATATTCAAATTATACGGATCTATCACAATTTGTAGATCACTTGTAGTTTTAAAAATTCACGAAATATCGGCTTCATGATAAGTAATTATAATAGGAATTTATGTCATGGCTTTTATAATAAAGAAACGAGTAAGGATTTCAATTACGAATTTAATTGCAACAGATTAAAATACTCATTGCGTGGAATCTAATTATAAAATCTAAATTTTAGATTAGTTCTATATATATTTACCAGAAATTGGTTTCCATCTATAGCAATAGAATAGGAAGTGTACTTGGATATTCGTGATTGACTGGTCTTTGCTACTTTTCACTAACTCTTGTTATTGTTATTCATTTTGATTTTTAATGCTCTGTGAGCCACGTACAACTTTCAATGCAGGGCATGTGCTGTTCTTGGTGCCCAGCTGGTTAATTTTTATTATTTTTTTTCTCTTTCATTATTCTAAATTTATTTATTTATATGAGGCCCAACTTTTTAAATACCAAAACACAAAACACAATTCTAATATATCCTCATTTTAAATCACACTCTTTTCTATACCAAAACGCTTTAAAAGACTATTATACCCTACAACTTAAAAAATAATTAAATAAAACTTAAATAAAAAAACAACAAAAAAACAAAAACTAACCCTACCCCTCACCACCGCCGTCCCCATCTCTCTCTCTCCCCACATCGGTCCCCCCACCGACAGCCCCCTCTCTCTCTCCCAATCGGTCCCCCACCGCCAAAAAACAGTTCTCTCTTTCCATCTTCATCGTGAATTTCCTCCTCACGATCGATTGATCGTCGTGAACGGAAGAACATGAGCAACCGCCGCCCCAATGAGTCGCCGTCGACGTCCTCCGGCGAAGAAGAGGAAAATTTGAATTTTCGAGTCCCAATTCCACCGGTTAGTGCCCTTTCTTTTTTCAAAATTCATGCTTAAGTCTTCGATTGAGAATGCATGTATTTTAGTTTTTACATGTTAGAAATTGTTGTATGTTAGAGTTAGGATTTTCATGTGGAAGATTTCGACAATGTTTTTGGTGTAATAGAGTTGGAGATTTTTGAATTTGTTCGTGTTGGGTAGTTCGACATTTGCTGTGTTGGTTTTGGTGTTCTTACGGGGTCGATGGAGGTGGGGAAGACGACGGCGAAAGAGCTCAGGCGTGCTCACGATGGGGCTTCCCATCGTGAGGTCACGTTGAGGTTTCCATCGCCCGAGCACGATGACACTCTATCGTGAGCTCACGATGGAAACCTCAGCGTGACCTCACGATGGGAAGGCCATCGTGAGCTCACGATGGGAAGCACATCGTGAGGTCACCCGAGAGCTCTTTCCCCCATCCTTCATCTTCTTGTGTTTATGTTGGTTTGTTGAATTATAACACGTTACCATGCACTTATACTTGGTTTTATTGATTTTGTATGAACATTATGAATTTGTTAGACCCGCCATGTTGTACTCGTCTCCTAAAGTAAACCTTTTCATGAGGGTAGACGTGTTTGATGAAATTAGGCGAGTTTTATTTGAAATATCCGGTGATCATCAAGCCGAGAATTTTCTAAGAACCGGTGTTGTTGGGCGGTTGATTGATGCTAGAAGAAATCAGAGTGCAAGTAATGCGCTAAATCTAACAATAGCCCGACAGTTGCAAGGGGTTGGTGCTAATCGGGTACCAGAGAATGAGCTTTGGTTTTATCTTGGTAATACGACCCTTCGTATGACGGCAGTGGAATATGCTCTCATCACCGGCCTTCACTTTAGAAACTCTACATTTAATCCTCATGCAGTTCATGTACCTCCTAGAACTGGCATTCACTACAGATTTTTCAACGGCCGAGAGATAAAGACAAATGAGTTGCGCGACGCCTTCAACAGAAAACAACTTGGGAGAGACATCGATGACTATTTGAAGGCGGCCAACTTGCTTATTTACTATTATTTCCTCCTATGTCGGGATAAACCCACCATAGAGGATTGGGCATGGACTTTAGTTGAAGACTTCGAGGCTTGGGATGCCTTCCCATGGGGCTCGTACACCTGGGGAGCACTATGTCACTATGTGTACAACGCCCAGACAGTCCCCAAGGACTACCACCTCTATGGTCCGGTTTGGGCTCTACAAATTTGAACTTATGAGATGATTCCGGTGTTGGGAGGTCGATGTGGAATCAAAGATCACATCGAGAGAGTGCCCCGGTGCTTGATGTGGGCCACAAGAGTGATGAAAGTTGATTTCAGTCAATTCTTCGATAATATACGGGTACATTTATAATCTTATAATGTTTTTCATTCACTCAATGATGCACTCTATATTAGTTTCTAAAATTCTAATATTACCTTTTCATTACCTTTGCAGCTTCAGGTATTGGAAAGTTTTGAAGCTACGGAAGCAGAGCGTTATGAGTATTACATGCTGAGCTTCGAAAATGGAGACCCTTTTGATGTTCGATATATACCTCCCAAACAAATTGCTTCCAGAAATAACCCGACTACAAAGAATGCCAAACAGAAGACTATGGGAAAGTTGAAGCAGTTAGCAGCACGGGTGGTCCGTGGTGACCCGGCACGACAGATGTCGAAGTGTCGTAGGGAGGGTACCCCACCACCTCGCAGTTCACCACCTCCTAGTTCATCACCTCGCAGTTCACCACCTCGTACTTCACAGTGGGGGCCCTCGGGAGAGCCAGACAGGGTTTGTTGTTTGCACGGACGACCATGCCCCCTCCATGATGTGGGCACGAGCAGCAGGGGGGACGAGATTGAGCGCCGGTTGAGGAGTGTTTTGGACGACGAATCTGACAATGGCTTCCTTGCTAAACTGACTCGGAGAATGAGTCAGTTTTTTGTTATGAGGCGCCCAGACAGTCCTCCACAACAGTCACATAGGAGTCGTAGGACGGCATTGGACGCAGCCCGTCACTCTACCTCGGCATTTGACGCTCAGATGCGGACTGGTAGGATCGACCAGGACTGGGATCCGGCCCGTCACTCTAGTGCTGCAGGTTTTAGTCACATGCAGACCTCTCCAGTTCGGCCCCAACACTCTCCAGTTCAGCCTCAGCACTCTCCAGTTCGCTCACACCATTCTGCAGTTGGGTCCCACCACGACGAGAGGCAGACTTCCCGCCGCTCTGAGCCGGTGCCTTTCTAGTACTCTCACCGGCAGACTTCCCAACACTCTGAGCCGGTGCCTTCCCGTTACTCTCGCCGGCAGACTTTTGACCACTCTGCGCCGGCCCCTCTTCACGACTTTACGGCTCCTTCTCGGCAACCTCAAATCGGTGTTACAGTCCGTAATGAGCCGTTTCAGCAGTTTAGGCCGTTCCAAGCCGATCAGGAGGCGCAGTCCTCACAGCAGATTGGTCAGGACTTGTTTGCCCAGCTCTTTCGCCCGATGCCGATGTCGACCCCTTACGAGACAGTGCAGCAGCCCATTCTAGAGACGCCGCAGCAGCCTATTCACCAGACGACGCAGTTGCTCCCTTACCATACACCTCTGCAGTTGACCTATAGTCTGAGTGAGCATCAAGGTTCCAGCTCACACACTCCCCAGCAGTGCCTTGTAGATGATCCGGTTAATGAGGATGATGCTCAATATGAGGAGCTGGATCAGGGGGGTGGTGGTGAGGAGGTAGGTGATGTTGCCTTTCGGACCTCGGCAACGTAGACCGTCTGCTGCTCTCCGCACCCCTTTTCAGGGTGCAAGACAAAGTAGAATGGAGAGGTTGAGGATGATGTATAGTGACTTTAAGAAGCAGGGATATGAGTGTTATGTGCCTGTGCTTGAGACGGGTCATCATCTAACAAACCAATTCTTTGATCGGGTGGAGGATCCGAAGGAGGACTTCCATCAAGATGTAAGTTACTAATTTTATATAGCAAGTTTATACTTATATTGAAATTGATTTGAAATTTATTTTGTCTCAGGTAATGGACCTCTACGTGCTTTCGGTTCGCACGAGGATCCGAGTGCATAACAGGACTGCTCCAAATATTGGGCCAGCTAACACGATCATTATCGGCACTCAGTTACTTGTAAGTTTTTAATATATATTCTTTATATTTTTCTATAAATATTTAAAAATGATATTAATCTTGTATGTTGTCAATTTGATAGCAAGTTTTGCGTGCCGAGCTGCAACTCCTACATCCGAATGATAAAGAATTCAAGCACATTAAGGGGAAGCCCACATATAAGGGTTGGGAGATGCATCCGGGATTACATGACATTGTGTACGGGCTAGACTATCCAAATGCCGTTCCATGGTCGAATTGCAAACATGTAAGTGTTTATGGTGATATATATTTCAAGTTTCTAACCATTCATTATTGATTTAGGGTTTAAATTATTCTATTTTTGTATTGAAACAGATCTGCGTTGTGTGTAATGTCTTTAAGAATCATTGGGTCACGATTCGGATAAGTATTGCTGATTGGACGGTTGAGTTGTACGACTCAATGTCACACGAATATGATCAGGAAAGGGTCGCGCCTATTGATTATGAGCGCAAGACCATTACTCGTCTTGTTCCTCGTCTACTAGCTCTCTCAGGCTATTGGACTAACAATGCAACAACGACGAAGCGAGATGGTGAAATGAAGCTTTTGAAGATGCCGATCAAAGACCAGTTTGCCCAGACAGACAGTCACAGTTGCGGCCCCTTTGCATGCATGTATTTGGATCGTTTGATTAGTAGTAAGCCGAGACACTGGGGGAACATCACCGAACGCTACATTGAAAGATATCGGTGGCTCGTAGCGACTAGGATATATTGGCTTGCTGTACTTGACAACGTCTAGTTTTATTACTTTATTGAGTTTATGATGTTTGAAACATGTATTTGGATCTTATTTTTATGGAAGTTCCTTAGTTTATTGACTACATGAATGAAACAGTAGTTTTGAGCAGGTAAACCCCTAAACTCTCGGGTCTGGTCACGATGATAATGCCATCGTGACCTCACAATGACAACACCATCGTGAGCTCACGATGGAATGTAATCGTGAAGTCACGATGCCAGGGCAGTCGTGAGGTCACGATTAATACAACCGTGAGCTCACAATGAGGACGCTAAACCCCGTCGTGATGTTAGGATTTTTGACTAATTATGGTGTTTTAACCTGTTATATTATTTTGGTACGTGTTAAATATGTTCTACTTAACATTGAAATACATCAACAAATGAAAAATTACACATTTAAACACACACTTATAGTGTTGGCGAGGTGTGTGACACAATAATGAATACATTACTATATGTTACATATACAATGACTCTTGCATTTGATAAACAATACACCTCTAACAGTAACTCATTTAGTGTTTCTTTGATATAAAACCGCAAAATATGATGTGCAAATGTTTGTTAAGACATAATATAAACATTACAACACTAATTAATCATTATTTTAGACGTAATTGTTCCTGTTTATTAGTTCACGACAAGATAAAAATATCATCGTGAACCTGGTCGTGAGAATGTCATCGTGATCACGATGTACTCATCAACGTGACTACACGATGGCATTATCATCGTGACCTCACGATGGAATCATCATCGTGAGCTCACGATGATAATGCCATCGTGTGGTCACTTTGGCGTGGTCATCGTGACCTGTCCAGAAACTAGAAAACAATTAACATTCAAATTCAAGTTACCATCGCATAAAACGAAACATCAAATTCAACACAAATTTTAGTACAAATTCATACAGAACCAAATCACCAAATAAAGTCACCAAATAGGTCTAGTAGTTCAAACATAACTTTAAAACAAATCTAAACTATAACCAACACGCTAGTTGACATCTAGAGCCGTGGAGGGTGACGCACCATCGTCCGCTGCTTTATTTCGGGCCTCAAGTTCCGGCGGCAACCAAGCAGTGTCCCTCAGGATCAGCACTCGGCATCTAATAATTTCCCGTGTCGACTCCATCACCTCAAAGATCACGGCATCATCTACTTTGAGGTCGAAAGTGCGTGTGAATTGTTTCCACCCTGCATACTCAAACTTCGGTTTCTTCAAAGATCCAAGGTACATCAACTGACATTCGGTTCCATTATGATTGGCAACCAGTGGCACATCCGCAGGAGGAAGTTTACCGACAATATGTGCTGGTATATGCTATATTGCACACAAAGCATTGATTAAAAGTCATACCAAATAAATTAATTGTTTGTTTAGTGGTACAAATTCTTACCAAATGCCAAGGGGCCAAAACATGTGACTTGGCTAGGATAACATCAAAAAAGGACTTGTCTCCTGATAGGCAGTTCAAGTTTGAATCGGATGGGTTGGTCGACATCTACAACCATCCAAATGCGACAAAACATAAAGTGAAGACAAACATCAACATCAACATCGACTAATTAAATTCAATAATTTGCCACATTTTACATAAATCGAACATCATTATCAACATCAACATCTCCAACCAACTTCAACAATTGACACATAAATTTAAAATTTTTACATATCAACAACATCAACATATTCTTCGAAATTCAACATAGCAAACCAAATTAAAAAACAACAACATATATCGGACATAAAACAAAAGATAATTTCATAACTCCTATAATTGGGTGACATTGAGGTCGAAGAAATGTACCTCTAATCGGAAACGAGCGGTGGGGGCGGGGGCGGCGGCGGTGAATAAGAGAAGCGGAGGTATTGAAAAGAGGGAAGAGGGAGATAAGAATGAGATAATAATGATATATGTTGGATATTGGTGGAAAAGAAGGTAATGTACGTATGGTTGAAATAAAAAGTTTGAGATTCTGTAGTACTTTATCGGGAAATCTGGATTCATCACGATGGGATCACCATCGTGAGGTCACGATAGGAGTGACCATCGTGAGGTCACGGCTGTTCCTTCATAGTGACTTCACGATGGCTCATCGTGACCTCATGTTGCAGATACCATCGTGAGGTCACGATGATTTTGTCATCGTGATCAAGACAGAGACTCACCAAAAATCATCCATGTATGCAAATAATACCTGTCTCAAAAATTCTGAACATAAAAACAGATATTAAAGGTTTAAAAAGGTCAATACAATGCCATAAACTCAACAAGTTCTGTTACTCCTATATTTCATCTTCACTTGGGTTAGGATATGCTCTAATATCATGACCCTCACGACTACAATTGCTACATCTTTTTTTCCTCCGGCGTCGTTGACTTGATTCTACTCCCCCAAAATCATGAAAATTTTGTTCATCCTCTGTTTGTTGGAGAGGGATATTCAAATCGACTCCACCAGGGGGAATAGATGTCGTGCATTTTTTTTCTGTTGTGCCCAAATCCACCACACCTTGAGCAAACTTGAGGACGGCGTGCTCTCGTGCCTTCAACTGCTGACCGAGCATGACTCGTTCTTGGACGACCGGCCTGACGTACATCTTCTGAAGGATAAACCCTAATTGATTTGATCTTCGGTGGCACATTTCACTCATCGGGGTGTGGTATTTGATTGATATGCTCAGCATAAGTCTGTCTTAGGCCTTCTTGTTTGAAATATCTATGTACGAAATCGTACACGTTCAAACCAATGCCGGCCCGCCTGTTAAAATAGGAAAAATAGAATTACTTACATACAAAATGAATATAAAAATACTAGAAAATTATAACAAATAATATAGATTTTACCTTATAGCGGCAGCAACATGCTTACATGGAATCCTATCCTCATCGAAGACACGACAATCACACGTCCAATTTTGAAGATCCACTTGATATTGTTGATTATCTTTGTCTACTTTATAAACATGGTCGGTGATTGCTCGAACAGGAAGATGGAGACTCGCTTGCATGGATAGAGAAAGCTTGTTGAATGTAGTTACAGTCAACACATGATCTCTCGATTCAGCATCAGTACGCCGCTCGTCAAACCAATCCTCCAATGTGTGGCGAAATGTTTCAAGTAATGAGCACACTGGTAAACGACTACCCCACCACAAAACACTGTTCACAGATTCGACAGCATTGGATGTCAGTAATCCATAGCGCCGCACATGACACTTTGGCCTAGCCCACCTCTCTGGTCCAATTTGAGAAAGTCTTCTGTGAGCACCATTAGGACTTACAGTGTACAACAATTCAAAAAAGTTTTCAAACACTTCGTGGCGATAACTAAATGCTGCTTCATAAAAGAGTGTGGCCACAGTTTTGCCGTATGGGGTCAAATTTTTCTGCAGATGGTGATAGCACAATCCGTGGAATGCATTTGGATAGACGGTTCGAACTGCATTCCTAATGCTCTTATGTTGGTCGCTCACTATCAACAAATCTTCGGGTGGATTGAAGCATTTGCGTAGGTTATAGAGAAAATAAGTCCACGACTCATCGTTCTCTATCGGACTAAGGCCAATTGCAAGCGGAAACACTTGCTCGTTCCCATCCTTCGTGCAGACAACAAATAAGGTTCCTTTGTTTCTACCCTTAAGATGAGTCCCGTCTACTATGAGCACAGGGCGAAGACACTCTCAAATGCTCTAATACACTGTCCAAGGGCAAGGAACATGTGACAAAACATTCCTTCACTAGTCGTCTGCAAGTCGTATACAGTCCCAGGATTATGTTGTTTCAACAAATACAAATACGACGGAATCTTCTGATATGACGAGGGGAAGTCACCGTACATTCTCTCTATCGCTAGTTGCCTTGTTCGGACGGCAAAGGTGTATAATATTTGAACGCCGTATTGCATGCGCATCTCTGCCATCATCTACTTAGGCCTCAGAACGACCTTCTCATCTATCAATTTCTTAGAAAAATAAAATGCGGCCACCTCGCTACTCACCGACCTTGCACGTGCAGCACGGTTCAAATCTGATCGGCAACTGTGCTCCAATGTCAACTTAGTAATCCGAAAAAGAGTTGCACATTCCGTAGCACACAACCTAAACATGCAATTCTTTCTACCACTCCTACATAGGTACACTGCACGGTTCGAAGCGGAGCGATCGGTCTTACACTCTACAAAGTGCTCCAAATGATACATTCCTACAGCTATCCTCAACTCTTGCACCGATCGAAATATCGATCCTACCTCGAGACTACCATTGATGACGATAGGCCGCTCAACCCACGCCAACGGTATTGCGCTTTCAATGTCAGGATGTGGAATGATCCAATTGCGCTGTGTACGCTCATGCTCAACCTCATTTTCTGATTGATGGTCCAATGAAAAGTGTCGCTGCCCCATGAGCCTATCCATTTGTGCCGGCTGTCCAACAA
Source organism: Schizonepeta tenuifolia (assembly GCA_029490685.1). NCBI lineage: Eukaryota > Viridiplantae > Streptophyta > Magnoliopsida > Lamiales > Lamiaceae > Schizonepeta > Schizonepeta tenuifolia. Next base: position 89,032,821 of record CM055960.1, on the reverse strand, counting down.
GCATAAACTCTTCTTTCAATGATTCAAGCAAATCTTTACGACGATCTTCCTCTTCATCTTCGGATGTAGACACCGCTTCATCCTCCTTATAATCTTCATCATATTCATCATCATCACCATCGTCACTATCATCTTGTGCACCCGAGGTGCTACCTCTCACATTAACTTCGGGGGCGGAGTTCCCGCGGTTTCCAATCACATAAACTTCAGGATCTTCTTTAGGGTCCGCTAACCATCGAAGTAATTCTAAATCGCCCCGCAATAGCATTTTTGCTTTCATGCTGTTAATGGTTGTGAGGTACCATAACACATATTCGGTCTCCTTCCCACCATTCAAACCCTCTCTAATGAGTTCCACAAGGTTAGCACGATTAATAGTGCCGGGGTCGATGTAGACAACAAATAAATCCCCGTCCATATATGTCGATCGCTCCCAATGACCGCCGTGATATATAATAATACGGCGTAAAGACATCTGAAATTAAGAAAATATACAAAAATGAAGTGTAAGCAATCAATGAAAATACTTGTTTAGCACACATCTGTGCTGGTCACGATGGTGATCACCATCGTGAGGTCACGATTCGTGAGCTCACGGTGGCAATTGTCAACGTGACCTCACGATCGTGACCTCACGATGGCAGTTGTCACTGTGACCTCACGAATCATGACCTCACGATGGTGATCACCATCGTGAACACGGTGAACTTGTCCATCGTGACCATAGCAGAATTCGTGTGCTTAGCTTAGAACTAGGTATTTCAACTTCTTTTAACCCCACGATACCATGAAGTTTTTAATTTAAGACACAATTATATGAACAAAATAACATATTTCATGACATAAGATGAAACATATCTTGTATTATACTTTCAAAAACCCTAATTTCACCCTAACAATAACCCTAATTTCAGCAGCAACTTATATCAAATGAACAAACATTATACATATTATGCTTACCTTTGTATGAAGTAAGGAACGCCACGGAGCCCCCGTTGATGCTTTCGTTCTTCTTGGGCGAGATCTTGGATGCTTGTTTTTTTTTTGTTTTTTGGGTGTATGTTTGTTGATTGTGTTTTGAATGTGAGGTTATGAGTTTGAATGAGGATTATTCTTCCCCATTACTACCACCACCAACCTCAGTGGCTTCATTTATTACCTAGTACACCCGAAAATATTCACCAAATCGAATGTGCAGATACATTAATGAGTTTCGCATGCATCAGTCGTGGTCACGATGGAAGTGCCATCGTGACCACACGATGGGACTGCACCGTGACCTCACGATGGGATTTCCATCGTGAACAACCCATCGTGACATTCCCATCGTGACCACGTGCGCATTCAAAAGTATGACACGGTTGACTTTGAAAACTAAGGGTATTTTAGTACTTTTACAGGATTTTGGTATTCAAAAGAGTGTGTTTTAAAGATAGGCTATAAAAAAAGTGTTTTTTATGTTTTGGTATTTTTTTGTTAGTTTCCTCTATTTATATTTATATAAAGTATATACATATATATTGTTGATTGTGCGATTGTATTTTGATCTGCCTATTTGAATGTACATGGTTTTAGGAAAATCATATCCTACTCTCGACAAGCGCTAAATGAACGGTTCAGATGATGATTTCATAATCATGGCCAATTTTTATCTTTTTCCGATCTCATGGCTAGTTTTATTTTCTAGAATGTCAATAACTTTATTTATATTCAACAGCATATTACTTAAATTTATCGCCTTACAAGTTTTTCTTCATACTATTAAACTAGAAATAGCCGGACGGAAAGAGGGAGATAATAAATAAATTGAAGGAACTCTATATAAATTCCTTTTCATGTGGATTTATAATTTACTATGCACTTTCGTTGTACTTAACAATGAATGAAATGTATTTATTGTTGAACTTAATGATCGTAATATATTTTACATTAAAGCTACCTGTAAATTGTAATTGCAATACTATAAAATTACAAATCCTCGAAGCAAACCACCAGATATAACATCACAAACACACACACTCCTTTGTTTCTTTCTTTCTTTAAAATAGATGTCAATATAATATGGCTAAAAAAAAAAGATGCGAATCCAAAATAATAGTAAAAAGAGTACATGTATATTTAAGTTTATACAAATACAACACACACTTGTTCCAATTGGTAGGTATACTCATGAAAGAAAAAAAAAATGTATGATCGACTAATTAATTGATTCCCAACGCAACAAATATTAGATCTTGCTAGCTACTTTATACATATGGGGCAAATGGGAGGGACATTTTCATTTTTCAAATACAGCTAGATAGAAATGCTTTAGCTATAAATTGAATTGAACTCAACAAAGCCAATTCTTGATTCCCTTCCCATTCTTAATGTAGGAGCAACGAGTGAGGAGTTAAGTTAATTAGTAGGAAGGGAAATACTTGGAAAGGCCATATGGAAGAGAGTAAAACTCCTCACTCCTAGGATCTTTATCAAAATACTTGAACTTAGCCCACCAGTGCCTACCACTGTCTCGTCGCGTGTTAGCATGCTTACGTGCAAGAGTCAGGTCCAGAAACATAGCAACGACTCCCGCCACCACGGCTGGGGACGTGAACACAACGAGCACCATTTTGTTGAACTGCACATGACACGACACAACACGACACGACACAATGAGTAGTTTACCCATAATCCCTTCAACTATAGCAAAAGTTGGAGGAGAAGCATGAGAGATGGATATCAGTTGCATGCATACATACCCACACGGAACGAGTGTGAACGGGACCGTGCCCAGAAGTTAGCACGTAGTCGTTGAAATACCTAGGCACCGAAAGCCCCATGAAGAAGGAAAAGCCTAAAATGAACTTGGTTCTGAAACTGTTGAGGTTGCAATATTGCAGCAAGCCCAGTCCAGCAGAAGCTGTCATATCAACATAGATCAACATGAGTATAATCGAACATCGGATGATCAAGCTCGATAAAGAGGCATGCTTGTTAAGTAACTTGCTATATTCAAACTCCAAGCATAGACCAAGATAAATTTGATCATAGAGAATGTTTAGGTTCATTTCAACAACATAATTTGATCACATTTTCCCTCTAATGTATCAAAGGAAAGAAACAAGTCGAGACATACACATGAGAGCGAACAGGACACAGTACAGAGCTCCTACAATCGGGAGGGGAATGGAAGCAATAACGGCTCCAAACTTTCCTGTTTACAGTTATGCAAGACTAAACTGTGAGTATGAAATGCAGATCATCAACTGTATCATGTGATAACTAAAGCATAGTATATCACAATGGGCATCGAATAACATACCCATTGTTGAAAAGAAGAGCATGAAAACCGCTGATATCTGAACCACTCTTCGGCTTCCAACTCGTGTAAGAGCCAATAGTCCTACATTTTCACTACAATAGAAGAAAATGAAACCGCCGTTCATATAATCAACCAAATACAAAATTCGAAAGCCAACTTCAATAAAAGTATGTTCCTAGAGGGTTTCAATGATTGGAACAAATAATTTAAGCATATAGATCCTTAGTTAAGTTACTTGTTTCTCCAGAAGGTTAGTAGCATTACACAGATACGGTAGATCCAACTCCCGTGCCAAACAAACCATTCAGAAAAATGCTGAATCCCTATATTTCACAGAAAGAAAATAGTAAGACTTAAATTTATACTGAGAAACTGACAATTGAAAACATGTATAGTTGACTCTCTTCTTACCAGCCAGCCGATGCCTCGGCTGAGAACAGAAGATGGTATATGCGTAGCACTTGCGTATCTAGATGCTGCGATTAATGCCCCTGTTGACTGCGGAAAGAAAACAAAAACGGAACCAAATGAAAACCTCATTCTCAAATCTCAATAGATGTGGAAAAGGGACTATTGATTCAATCTGAAAAGAAGGATTTTATCAACATATTGTCACCTATCACCAATTTTTAACAATGAGCACAAACTTCTACAAAGAGGAGAATGCTAGCTATTATTGACTGGTGGAATATTATGATAAATATTTGATAAGAGAGAAAGGAATTGGTATGAACCTCAACCATAGCAACAAAAGCAGTTGCTAGCATGACAAAAACTTCTCCAACATGTAGAGTGGGTTGACCCCATTGAACTGGATATGGAATGCTAATCCTGCACATTAAGCTGCGACATAAGCACTCCGAAGCAATCAAGTACTAAGTTTCGATCATCAACAGTTTCGATATTGCCTGGACATCCATGATATGCTTGCATATTATGAAAAAAGAAGAAGAAGTATATTTAAGCTTAATAAAGGGATTTTCTTGAATGTTTGAAAGGCTTAACAGTAAAGAGATCAACTTGAAAGCCACAAAAGGAAGCATTACTCTCAAGATTAGGACTTAATCTTGAAAAGCAAAAAGTGGGCTAATATTTGTGATCAAACTTTACCCAAGTGAAAATGATGACATCAAATGCATGGAACTACAGGATATGAATTACACTACTCTCCACTTACCATGACGATCCACCTACAAATCCAGAACGATCAACACGACAGCTTAACTGCGTGTTTAAGGGTCTATTCCTGTATGCACCAGCGGCTGTCAAAAGGGATGCATAAGCCCACACCAGCCCGACAGACAGTAAAACAGCAAAACGATCATAAATGGGACGCTTTGAGCTCATGAAATTAGGGATGAACTGAAACACGAATGTCAATCATGCATAAGCCGACTTGACAGATTATTTTGTATGAAAGGCATCAGTAGCCCCAGATAATGAAAAGTAAGTATACTTACATGAGAGAATAAAACAAGAATAATTAGCTCTGGCAGCCCAATTTCCACACATTCTGCTAGCTACAAGCATTAAATAAAATTTATACACACCATCATAGAGTCATAATCATTATTACATTTGAATAAACAACATTGCTCATACCAACGGGAAACCTTGTTCGAAGAGGCCAAATCCGACAAGAGCTACCAGAGGCACAGCAGAAAGAGGGCTCAGGAATCTGCATAGTCATAATAAATAAGTTCACAAGATACAAACATATATAGCTTACTTCATTTTGTGGCACACACCTCACAACGATTCTCCAAATTCCGAGAAAACCCAGTAGCATCGGAAGTACTGAAGCAACCATGAGAGCACCTTGCATTCCCCTCATTGTTCTTAGAAACCTCTTAATCAATGAAAGGAGAAAACATACATAGATTAACAAATAATGTGGATTCTTAGTGAATAGCAGCATCAAAAACCAAGTGGAGTAAAGAGAGAGATGGTGAGCTAACCACATTAGGATTAAGATAGATGAAATATCTTTGGGCAAACGCAATATAAAGAGAAGGAACTAGGAATCTAAGAGAACCGCCTATCACTACTGGCATCCGGCTTCCAAACCAAGTCTGCAGCAACGTGTTAATCCCCGATACAAACAACAGAGTTTGCATCAATTGAGCCTTCTCCACCTAATCATCATTAAAAACTATGATGCCACGAAAGATTTAAGACGAACCATGGCAAGTCGAAAGAAATCATAAACAAACTAATAAGAAAGAAGTACTAACATTGCCACCACCCATGTAAGGAACAATAATGGTTGGAATTATCACAGTAGTTCCAAGCATTACCAAGTAGTGCTGAAACCCCAGAATCACAGCTTCACCTGCATCAAAAAGTTTAGAAAAAAGTTGTATAAACTCTTGATGCGAAAGAGAAACAATACATAGAAATTTTGAAGTTATTTAGGGATGAACTTCAGTTTCAAGAGAGACAGACATCAATATTCCCTAATTTTACATGCATCAGAAACAGAGAATCTGTTTCTGCACATGCATGAATGTTTAGAGAGAGAGAGAGAGAGAGAGAGAGAGAGAGAGAGAGAGAGGTACCCCATGAAGGATTGCTGTTGACACAATAATCAACGCCGGGGAGCTGCTCTTTGACAGGGTGAGGCCCCAATTCAACCGCCACCTTCGCCGCCACCGTCATCCTTTAACCTTCCCAACCTAGAGTACAATCACCTCCCTCTGTCTCTCTGTCTATATATGCGCGCACACACACACAATTGAGCTTTCTTCTTCAACCAGTAAACTCGTATTCTACATGTATAATATTGTACATGCAAATTTTGACTCCAATCTGCAAAAATTTAAGGACATAAATTATTTTCGAAGTAGTGGCAGGGGCAAACGGGAAATTTTATATGCACAATTGATCGATCACATTTTATACAATTTCTTCTAAAGTAGTGTCACTATTTTAGAAATTTGATAGAGTTGGTGGCCACTCATAAACTACTGCTCCTAGCTAATTCTTCATGAAAAATAATGATTTTAACTACTTGAAAGTGAACTGTAACGATTGTTATGGGATAATTTTTCAAAAAAGAGTAATGTTTGTATAAATACGGAAACCCTTGGAATTTTCGAGAATTGATAAGGTTAATTAACTTGTTATCCTTCTCTTATTTAGATGTTTTACTAATATTATCATATTTTAAATAAAGAAATTTTTTATTCTTTAAAAGTGGTGGAACCTACTTGAACTTTTTAAATTGATCTATTTTATTTTATTTCCTAAAAAAGAAAAGTTGATATCTTTTATTGTACTACTACATATTTTACTTTAGCACAATGTGCTTCTTTCGTGGTACTATTTACAAGAGAAGTGAGTATATACACTTTGTATCCGGAACTATACAAAGTGACACTAGTGATCGATGGACTTTTATAATATCAAAGGGAGAAATACAAGTTCCTTGAGGATGATCTAGTGGTAAAAGTGAGCGTTTGAGATTGAGAGATCTCAAGTTCGAATCTCATGAAGCGCCTCTATCTATAGGTCTAATCTGCCACATCTGTATTTGGAAAGTATGATTTATCTGCCCTGTGTGGTTTGCAGGCTACTGCACAAGGGACGAGAGTTACCTAGTACCACCGAAGGTAGCGGCTGCGGGTTTCCACGATATATATATATAAAAAAGGGAGAAATACAACACAAATTAAGTCAAGTCAGAAAAAAGATTTAGGATACTCGTCGCTCACTACATATGTAATAAATATATATACGTATTTTAGAGTTTATTTTAAATGAAGATAATTTTAGTTTTGGTTTATATGTGAACCAAATTGATAGGTAAAATTGGGGTAGGCAAAGAAGTTGAGAAATGGGAAAGACAGGCAACCCAATGTGGTGAGCAGCATTTGACTCTTATTATTCTTGTGACTTTTCATCAATAGGAATACCTAATTCACCAACCCAGCACCTGAGCTGAATGTGTAGTGTCTGCATTCTGCAATTCCAAAACAAAATAAAAGATCGCGATGAGATTATATGAATTTAATCATAATTGAATTTTCACTAAAACTTGAATGCGATTGGTCGCATGGCGCGTGTATTACACGTGCCAGATTTTTTTTCTTTATTTATTTTTTTTCCATTTTTTTTTATTTTCTGCTTTTATTTTAATTTTTTTTAAATTCCACATTTTTTTTGTTTGCCTCTTCGTTTTTTTATTTGCCGCTTTTTCTTTGGTCAAGATTCGAGCGAGGGGGAGCCGAAGGCCTTCAAGCGAGCCAAAAAAGTCCAAATTGTTGTCCGACGATTATCCTTATATTAGCAATCGGAGCGAAGGTGGAGCCGTAAAATCGGAGCCGAAGGTGGAGCCGGAAAAAAAAACTGAAATTAAAATAAAAGTTCGAAAAAAATTATATATATATATATATATATTTTTTTTTTTGATCGGGTCAATGGGTCAGACCCGAGTTGATCGGGTCGACTTTACCTGGACCCGGTCGCATGGCTGGCGGTGGATCACAGGGGAGAGTGCCTCTAATTAATAATATATTTATGATTCGAATTTTTATTCTTTTTATTTCGTGGGAATCCACAACCACTATCTTTGGTGTGCACTGGGTAAACCCCGTCTGTGTGCGTGTGAATATAAATGTTTTACTCATCCCATCATGAGACTATTGTAAATAAAAATTAATAGTGTGGATAATATATGTATACCTTATTATTAAATGCTGTTAGTGTTAGCTCCATACTTAACAATAAAATATATCAAATAATCCTAAAAAATTAATAATATCAAATCAAATAAAATTATCACTCGCTTTGTTTTCTCCGTTGGCTCCTCAAACTCTTTTGAGAAGTTAATCAAATCAGATCAGATTCACAATAACAGCAGATCATGAGTTACTACAATCAGAATAATCAAAATCAACCGCCGCCGCCCGGTCCCTCCGTCGGCGTTCCTTCTCCTCAAGGCATGCATATATAAATGCAAATTCAGATCATGTTTTTTTTCACGCATAATTGATTTTGATTTGATTTTGAAAATTTTCCGACCAAATAAATAAATCTGGGCATTGATCTAATCTGAATGTACAGGATATCCGCCGCCGCAGCAAGGACAGGGGCAGGAGGGGTATCCTCCTCCTCCCAAGGACGGCGGTTATCCGCCGCAGGGGTATCCTCCTCCGCCGAAGGAGGGCTATCCGCCCCAAGGGTACCCACCCCAACCCTACCCACCCCAGGGGTACCCTCCCCCCGGTTACCCTCCCCAGCCCCAGGGCTACCACCCCTACCCCCCACAATATGCTCCTCCTCCGCCGCCGCACCACAAACCTAGCGGTGATTCCGGCGGCTTCATGCAAGGATGGTACGTACCCTACGCCCGCCGACTACCTCTATTTCTATTTATTATATACCAATGTGTTTATTTTATTTCATGTTTTCATGCAATTGGGATTTACCTATAATTACATTTGTTTAATTAGTTTATTTTATAAGTAGTTGATAACGTACATGCCATATTTTTTAGAGTAGTCCTGAACTGTCCCTTTGGGTATGATATAGTTGTAAAAGTGAACGTTTTAGGTTGAAAGGTTTTATGTTCGAATCTCATGAAACGTCTCTATAGGTCGAGCATGCCACATTTGTACTTGGAAAGTGTGGTTTACCTGCCATGTGTAGTTTGTAGGCTACTGCACGGGGTTTACCCAATGTGCACCGAAGGTAGCGGTTGCGGGTTCCTACAGACAAAAAAAAAAAGAGTAGTCCCGAACTATTAGATGTTATATTCGATGAAATATATATTAAAATATATTCGTTGTAAAGTGCATTTACTGAATTAATTAGTGTGGGATAAGTAATTAGAATCTTGAATGAAATGAATTGATATAGCGCAATAGTACATTCATGGCATGGGCGGAGGCGGTATATATAGGTATTAAATACAATCTTTCATTTCATCTAATCCTAATTAAGTAAGAAGATATATTTGAGCAAGATGTTTGCATTAGCAATTATTTGTTAATTATTTGTGATCAAGTATCATTAATGTTTAATTTGTTGTTATGCAGTTTGGCTGCACTTTGCTGCTGTTGTCTCCTTGATGCATGCTTCTAGTGAAGAAAACGTTATCTGTTGGATGAAGAAATGTTATCTGGCAGTGAAGGCTACGCTCTTGTTCAATTCAATTCCCAATAATCACTGTTTTGCTCTTTCTAACACTTTGGTTTTCACTGTGGTTTATTTTTTTGGAATAGTGAATGACAGATTTTAAGTGTTTGTCTCCAGCTGATGATTAATTATCTTTTATTTATGGCAACAATATTTTTTTCCTTCTGATATTTACTAGGTGGGTGCAATGGGCCTGAAAGAAACCAGTACGTGGGCCGTAATTGGCTCGGTCCATAGTATTTTTTAAATAATTAATTAGGAAAATATAATTAAATTTTATTAATCTTTATTAATATGTAGTATAAAATATAATTATAATTTATGAGTTTCAATTATAATTTATTAAGATCAAATACTTATGCACCAACTATTGGGTGTGGTCAAATGTTTATGAGTGCATCTATATTCTTGGCAAAAATTTATGTACCAATAGTGTGAAACAAATGGGTGTAATATTTATTTTTTACTGCTATTTGGTCGTGGTATGGGGGCAGGCCGATTAACTCAATTATTATTTTGTAAGGAAGCAGGCCAATTCCAAACTCAAATAGTTTGACAATTATAGAACAACATTTGTGTTGCAATTTATATTTTCTTGTAGTTCTAATTAAATTCAGAGTGGCATCCACCACGCACAAAGTGTATCAACACACAATACCAGTTAATTATCGTTTATGGTTTTATGTAACAAGTTTTATAAATCGCTTGTGGTTGATACAAATTATATGCAATTTTGGAATCGAAAATAGAATTATCTCGCTTGAGTCATGCATGTATAAAAAAGTATACAAACAATTGCAGAAAACTCAGAACTTTAGAGTGATTTATGTCATGCCATGTGTAATTTGCAAGTTGTTGCACATTGACGGAATTTGTCCAGTACGCATCAAAGATAGAAATTGCAAGTTCCCACGACATAAAAATAAAGATAACCAAAAACTTCACCTATTATTAGCATTCTTATATAATTTTGAAAGTCAAATTATTATTATTATTATTATATATTTTTTTGTTGATATAGGGGAAAAGAGAGCGGTGATATTTGAACCCTAGACTTTACTGCTTACAGACTGAAGCTTGCACCGTTTGGATGTCCCTTTGAGCACGAAAGTCATATTATTTTTTAAACTCATTTCAAAACAAGTCATATAAACTAAGTAACCCGAATTTTGATAATTATACAATTAGTTTTAGTGGACTAGTTTTATGTTAATAGTTTGTTTTTTAAGAGAAGGTATATAAAAAAGAGTACATAATAATTATTGGCTAAAATCCATTTACATAATAATAGTCTTTAGTAACGTGACTCCTTTTATATATAGGAAAAAGGGAAAAAAAAAAAAAAAAAAAACATGACGATTTTTTTAAGGTGGAAAAAGTCATTTTTGAGATTTCCAAGATAAAGTTTCAATTACACATATACTATTATTCTGCTAAAAAAAACAATATATATATATATATATTAATTAATTCCCTCAAACTGAAAAAATACCGTTAATTCACGCCCATACAGTTACATCTTCGTATTGGACGACACGAGATTGGGAAAAAAAGAGGGTTCTTTTACACAATTTGATTATCAGATCTCCAATTCATATAGCATCTCCGCCTTCAGGTAATATTTCTTCTATATTTGATGGTTAATTATTGATTTCAGCTGCAATTAGAAGCCAATTTCTAGAAATTGTCATTTGTTTTGCGAAATTAGGGTTAGGGTTTCCGCTGCTGCGGCTCCACCAGTCCCAATCTTTGAGGGCCGTGAAAAAACGCCGCCAGATTTGATTGAGTCTCGGTAATTAACCTGCGATTTCAATTGGATTTGCTCCGTAACATGATGGGGGTGGTAGGGTACTCTAATTAGATTTGATCCGTGAAAAAGAAGCTGATAACATATGTTTGTTGTTACGGAGGCAATTTCCCCCTTTTCCTCCCCTTCTATATACGACGTGAGAAGGGGCAGTTGCTTGATCTTCAAAGGCCATTCTTCATGTAAAAATTGATTAGTGGTTTCTGTTATAACTAATAAGCCGAGCTGCTTTGGGTTATATCAATTGAAGTGAATTTCTTGAGATTATGCTTTTGTGCTCTTTTAACAATTTTATGTACTTAATCTCGTTTTAGGAATCTGTGAATAATGGGGGCACCTAAACAGAAATGGACTCCAGAGGAGGAAGCAGCTCTTAAAGCTGGAGTCCTTAAGCACGGGCCAGGGAAATGGCGTACCATTTTGAAGGATCCACAATTCAGTGGAGTTCTCTATCTGCGGTCCAATGTTGATCTGAAGGTAAAATTTTTGTACCCAATCAATTTGTTATTATAATGGCAATTTATGTCACTTTCTAGTTTTAGAAATTTAGATGTTTCTGATTTCATGGTAGTGTTGGTTAGGACAAATGGAGGAACATGAGTGTCATGGCAAACGGATGGGGCTCACGTGAGAGGGCCAGGTTAGCTCTGAAAAGGATGCATCCTGCCCCCAAGCATGGAGAGGGCTCTATGGCTCTGAGCACCTTAAGTCAAAGCGACGACGACCTAGTAGATGCTAGGTCTATTGATCCTTCTGGTGGTTCGTCACCAAATGATGGGCCAAAGAGATCTATCATGAGGTTAATACATTTTTATTTTTACAACCTTTTTCAGTTATATTTCCAACTCAAAGTTACAAGGCGTGGTTAACTGTATGATTTTCCTTTTGCCTCATATGTTAATGAGTAAGCTTTTTAGGATGCATGGCTCTTTAATTTTCGTCGACTAGCAGTATACTTATAAGTTACATCTTGATATATAGTTCTATAAACGCCAAGTCGCCAACACGTGTTTGTGATTAGGACATAAGTACTGTGTGTGTTTCTTGTAACTTTATAGTAGCTCTGTTCTAAATTCCAGGGATGACTGACAGTGGATGTTTATGTTTTTGTTACCGAAGGCTGGACAATCTCATAATGGAGGCCATAAGCAACCTGAGGGAGCCTGGTGGTTCTAACAAGACATCAATTGCTGGATATATAGAGGTGATATTTTTTTTCACTATGCCATGAGCTGATTTCCTTTTTGTTAGGTTGATGCAAACTTGCAGCTAGTCTGTATGTGCTTTGCAATTCACCTACATCCACTTGGACCTGAAGTGCATGTTCTTTATAACAAGAAGGTACTGCTATATGATAGTCACCACATACTTCCCATGCCCTCCTCGGACCATAATTTGCTGAAAAACAGATTTTCTTAACGTATATGTATTGGTGTAGATAAAACTATCAAGTGAATTTCTTTCATATATTTTATGTTCTTTACGACTTGGATAAAACTGTCAGGTGATATCTTTCAAATTCATTCGTTCTGTTCTCTACTGCTCACATGGGTGATATTCATCATTGTTTATGATGAAAAATTGTAAAGGTCCTTTTGTGGCTCGGAGACAATTTATAGATTTTATTGCACGCATGTGGTTTTATGCACATTCTGTTTCTTCCACAAATAATAGAGTATCAATTTGAGAAACTGATACGAGTTAATTATGTTTCTTGAGGTCTTGGGGACAGTGGTTGGCAAGAGATGTGAATTCAGAGAATTCGTCATCTTTTTTTCTCAATGTTTCTTGCTTCTTGTTGTCGCTATGGGTGTGTCTGGATGTGCATTATAGTGGGGGAGAATAATTGGATTATGATATGCAATTATGATTTCGTGTACACTATTCTGTATAACTGTATTTATTGTGTTTGAGGGAGGAACTGTTTGGTAGAACAAGCACCATTGCTTTTTGTTGAATTCTCAATCAAATTGTGCAATTCTTGTGTCCTGGAGTTGCTCCCTTTTTTGGCCAAAAACAAGAAAATAAATGTATCATTACTCTTTTTGTTGCATGCAATGCTGTAACATAAAATTTAAAGACCATGCCACGGTGGACTGAACCTGAGACCTTTTGGCCTTAGGCATTATTAAACACACTACTGCTCGGCCAACACATTGTAGCGTGTTTGTTAGTGATGATCTTTACTGTTGTGTGCAATCCTATTTGTATTTTTTTTGTCTTGGAAGTCAATGGTCTCAGATGTGATAGTACATGCAACAGGCAAATCAATCCATAACATTTTATTGAGACATGGATCTTTTACTATTGAAGATTATGTGATTAAAAAATGGGTTGGTTCTTGTATTACATATAATTCCCGAATATTTTGTTTACTAACTATTAGTTTTTATGATTTGGAACACTAAGTTGATGTATATCTTTTGGGTGCTGCAGTATGCATGTCTACTGTCTTCTGATTGTGGACTTGCATGCATTCTTTTACCTAATACCTCTTGGCTTTGTTCTTTCCTTGAGGAATTGATTTGAAACTTACATTTGCTTAGTTAACTTTTGCTATCCTCATCTAATCTCATTATAGTTTCGTTTCCCCCTAGGATCAATACTGGGCACCTCCAAACTTTAAGAGAATATTGTCTGCGAAGTTGAAGCATTTGGCTGCAAATGGGAAGCTTATTAAGGTCTTTGTCTTTTAATTTCTCCAAATTTGTTTTGCTCTCCCCTTCAATTTCTGAGTATTACGATAATTGAATTAGATCAATTCCTTGAAATCTCTATGAAGCTGAACTGCTGTAAATCGAGTCAATATAATTGACTAAAATTTGGAAGTCATTTTTTGTTTTGCAGATGAAACGCAAGTATAAAATTGCCGCAGCCTCCACATTACCTGAACGAAGAAGGCACCCCTCCATTGCTGTGGATGGAAGACAGAGGATTTCTCCAAAAATTGGCCATGATGACATCGGTCATCTCTCAAAATCTCAGATTGATGTAGAGTTAGCCAAGATGAGGAGTATGACTCATCAAGAAGCCGCTGCAGCTGCTGCTCAAGCAGTTGCCGATGCAGAAGCTGCAATGGCTGAAGCTGAAGAGGCAGCTCGTGAGGCTGAGGCAGCAGAAGCTGATGCAGAAGCAGCCCAGGCTTTTGCAGAGGCAGCATTGAAGACACTGAAAGGAAGAAACGCCCCTAACATGGTGAGATGTTAATGGTATTCTTGTTTACTTCCTCAAGAATTGCATATTTCTCGGTATTAGTTTGTAGAAATCCTGGTAGGGACAAAAATTCATACAAAAAATTGCTTTTAAGTTTGTTGAATTGAAAAGAAGGATAGGTTCAGGATTTGCCTAATTAATCTGGATAGAACTGTGTGTATAGTATAGTCATTGACTGGTATATTTAAGTAACCAAACCTCTGTTACCGTCACCGACACCAATCCCCATCCTCAGACCACAAAAGACTTGATAGTGTTATATTTACTATTGCACTATGACCCTTGGTCTGGTAATTGGAGTGAGTGACTAGATTGTTAGTTTTGTATGTATTTGACCATTTTATGTGACCACTTGGTAGAACTTCAGTTATTTACCCATCCATGCTGTGTGAAGCAATGAGTTTGTATGTATATACGTCTCACATGATTGATTTTGTTATTTACAGAATGTACAAATGATTCAAGCGTGATGGGGTTCACGATCTGGTCACTAAATGCTTACACATTCTCTCGAATGAATCCTAAATGCTTACACATTCTCTCAAATGAATCCTAGTGTAATATCCATGGACTTGCTCTACGATGTAAATATAGCCTATATTATGGAGGGGGGAGGTGTTCCTCCAGGCAAGTCTGGCACTCGTCGTGGTCATTTTTTGGGGGTTTAGTTGTGTGTTGATTCATTCTACTGTAGAAATTGCTGCTTGTTTGCTGAGATTTTTTCTTTGTATTGGTGGAAGATGGTGGAGAGACATTACTGGAAAAAAAGAAGAGGGAAAAAGAAAATCTTGAGAGAGGTAGATATTGGTTCAATTGTCTACCAAAATTGTTGTAGCAGACTTTTTTTTTGTATGATAATAATTATATAATAATAGTGCTAATCATGTATTTATGATGGAGTGATCATACTAGCCAGACTGCATGTATTTTCATGCATTAATTAGAAATAATTTGAATTTCTACCTCTTAATCGTATTCACAATTAACTAATTAAGTATAATTAATTCGTTTCAGATGGTAGGGTTGCATATGATTATGAGCCAGAATATCCCCCTTCCCCACGTAAAAGAAAGTTTTTTTTTTTTTCCTTCTAATATAAACTATTGTAAAATCGAACAGAAATAATAAAGATTTAAAAAAGATTAATGACCGAAAATTCATAAACTTTGATTAAATCGATCATTTTACTTTAATTTTTTATTTGGTAAAAAAATACACAAGCTCGGAATTTAATTGCAAATTTTACACAATTTTAACTTTGGGCATAACCAATTCTCAATCTTCAGTTGGAATTTTCAATATGACAGAATGCATGTATTTTCATTCAAGTAAGAACGACTTGCCATGTTGGAAAGTCCGGTTAAAATTTGAGAATTTGAATTTAGTAAAATTAAAATTGTGTGCAAATTCATTCAATTCAGAAATTTATGTATTTTTTACCAAACTGAAGTTCAAAAATCTAATTTAGTCAAAGTTTGTACTAGTATTTTCTAGACATTAACCCATATAAAATAGATACAGTAGATAATAAATAAATAAATAAAAATCAGAGCCGATACCAAAAAATATCCAAGTGACATACTGTTTTCCTATATAAAAGGGGGAGAGATGTCGGGTTTAATCCCGCTCCTTTCTCCCCCCTTGTCCCGACAAATCTAATAAAACTTCGAAATCGATTGAAATTGTTTAGAGAGAGAAAGAAATAGAGAGGACAAAATTATTAGTTCATTACGCCTCATTCGGGCTCCGGGAATCGAATTACAGAAGCTGGATTCCAGAGCTCCGAATCAATAATTTGATTTTCAGGTGACTATTTTATGCTTTTATAGTATTTGTATATTGTATTCGTGCTTCATGTTTATTTTCCTTACCTCTACATATTGAATAATTGATTGATGGTGTTAATTTTATTGACAAATTTATCTTTCTAATGCTTGAAGGACCGTAATATTGGCTGACAATGTTAGTTATTTTGAAAATTTATCCAATATGATAATTGGATTTGGCTTCGATTACAGCTGCCTCATTATTGGTTTCCTTTCTAAAATTGGTGTTTAAGTAATATATGTGGGGGGGGGGGGGGGGGGGGAGGTTTAGTTTGTGTATTGAATTAGTAGTTATTAGTGTTTATTTTCGAAGCTATGTGAATTCGCATGTAATTCAATGTGAATTTTTGCTTTTCAGCCATGGATCAAAATGCTACCAATGATGAAACGTTGGTTGCTCGTGTTCAGCAGTTGGAGAGAGGTATGGATTCACATGCCTTTTAGCTACTTAGTTTCAAGATTTCTTAATTATTATTTGATTGGCTGAGTATGAGTTTGGAAATTATTAGCTGGTTTGATGTTGGATACATCAACTTAGAATAGATGCTTGAGTCTTTCTATGATTGTACATGTGATGTCCGTATCTTTGTGTTAACTCGTTATGATAAATCCGACGAGGAAATGAGTAGAGATGGGAACCATTCATGAAATTCTCATACCTTTGTGAATTTTCATATTTGCCGTCCTGTTATTTGGAGGAACTCCACAAATTTATGCTTCTTGTAAGAGCATAAAAAGTGTGCCAGGGTGATTGAGCTGAATTCCATGCAGTCTAATGTTTGACCCTCTTATGCTTTGATGTTGAGGCTTTGAGTTGACTACAGTTTTTGTTGTACCTTGGACTCAAGTTTGCTGATCTGGTGTCATGTTGACTTTTCTGCAGAACGTAATGAACTGCAGAAAGATATCGAACAGTTGTGTATGCAACAAGCTGGACCGGCCTATCTTGGAGTAGCAACTCGATTGCATTTTCAGAGGTAGAACTGTTTTAACAGTTGCATTTGATTACCTATAGTTAGTACCGCACCCATGTGTTGAGGATGGATCATGATGTTCATTTCTCTACAAAAGTGATTGCATTCTTGATTTTTCTCAAATTAGGACAGCTGGATTGGAACAGGAGATTGAAAACTTGACAAAACAGTTGGCTACGTGCACAAGACAAAATCAGAATCTTCAAGAGGAGCTCTCTGAAGCTTATCGTATTAAAGTGAGATAGGTTCCAATTGATAAACTCCACTTGCATGGATTTTTGTTTTCTTCCTAAATACATCTTTTCTTACATGTTACTGTTTACAGAGCCAGATCGCTGATCTACATAAGGCTGAAGTCTTAAAGGTCTCTCTCTCTCTCTCTCTCTCTCTCTCTCTCGTTCACTCTCTCTCTCTCTCTCTCCCCCCCCCCCCCCTCCTCATGGTATATAAGTACCCTACCTTTTATTATTTAACTCCTGCAGTTTCTCTCTCCCAGTACCTAGTCGTTGTTTTGTATAAATCAATATCATCACCATCATATGACTATGTTTTGTTGTTTGCTTTATGTACCAGAATGTTGAAGCTGAGAAACAGCTTAGGTTTTTCCAAGATTGTGTTGCTGCCGCTTTTGCTGAGCGTGACAATGCAATAATGGAGGTAATAGTTTTCTTCTTCTTTGGTCCTTCCTCTACCCTGAACCCCTTCCTGGATCCTTTTGTCATTTAGTCCATCCCATTAATGCTTCCTTAACTTTGGTTGATAGCTTAAACCTTAGGCTCTAAGGTGTATGTTAGGTGCCTTTGTCAGCAAAGCATGTGGGGTTTGTTGGTGGTTCTTGTTTGTTATTTCAGTTAACGACATGAATAAATTTGGTTCCAATATATGCTATCTTCTCTTGTACAGGCTGAAAAGGCAAAGGAAAATGAAGAAATCCTGCCACAGGAGCTGAATAATTTTCAGAGAAGGTACACTTTGCAATATTTTCTTAAACCTTTTTCTCAGTTTCTATAACCATGTTTTGGAGCTCGAGATGTACTACTGATTTCCAACCCTATTCAGGCACTGACACTCAGTATATTATGATATTCGGTTGATATAAAATGGTTAATATAAAGAGGTGACATGGATAATGGGTGGATTCTGCATCTATGTTCTGTTTAAGGTCGTTTAGTCAGGATATTAGCTTAGTTTGGGAACTACATCCAGATTCAAATAGGTATTATGTTGTTCTCACTACAATAAGCTATTCACAAATTTTGCTTGAATTCGTAATTGTAAATGGGGTTCTTGAGCAAAATGTGCACCTAGCACAGCCCATGCTGCCTTAGAATGTCAAAGGTGGGTGCTCCTCTACAGTCACACACGTGGCTGCACTTTGGCCTCATGAGAGGCACTCCAAAGGCACGCCTTTGAGACAGAGACTAGGGTGTCGGTTGAACTTCTGAATGAGGGTCAAGGGGATTCTTTATAAATACAGAAATTTCAGATGAGATGATCAAACTACTATGCTTTTTATAAATATTCTTTAATCTTGGATTTGCACTCTGGTCTTTATTTTGAGCCCCAACTGCGATTAAATCAATTATATATATCAAATGTGAAGAAACATTAGTGAATGTGAACTTATCCGTGTATAGAACTATCTATTTCTTTGTTCATCGACTATATGGCTTTTCTTGGCTGCAAATGAAATAAGAGTCTTGTAGAGGGTACTCTTAATTAAAACATACTTTCTATTACCTACAGGGTTCAGGAGCTGACTGCCGAACTTCATGAAGAAAAGGGACTTTCAGCAAGTCGTCGTATTGATTTAGAAAAGCTCGAAAGTCAGAAAGAGATTTTCAGAGAGGTGACCGCCTAGAACAATCCATATGAAGCTTGAAACAAAGGCCTCTTTAATTAATCCTCTTGTTTATCACTTTTGTTGCACCTTGATTATCCGTACAATGTAGTATGTACATCTAAGCATTGTGGTCCTGCTACTTGCAAAGTAATATAAAATGACAATCATGTGTTGAACCTTAGAAATGATACTCTCTCTGCTCACGTCCTGCCATTCGTGAATTCTCCATTTAAGGATTTGCTTTTTTCATAATAGGTGATTGACAAATTTTACAACATGAGACAATGTTCCCTCAACAATTCTACTGATGGAAGTTTGGAAGAGAAATGTCAATGTCTTCTGAATGATTCAGATGAATTATGGCGGTTCCAAAGTGATGAGGATGCTTCGACCTCCAGTTACATTGTAAGTCCTAATAAATAATATTTGTCCATTGCTTATCTGAATTTTGATTGATTACATTAGCTGTTTCTCTGTTGCCTGAATTCTGAAATGTACGTGAGTTATTTATTTCTTTGGAGCTATTTGAGTAATATTTTCGGCCTGTTGGTCATTTTGCTGCTCTGCCCCTTCTTCCGGGTATTCTCCATTTTATTCAAACACTTCAAGAATTCCTTTTCTAATACACTTTTAGTATATAATAAAAGCAACCCACATGTTGTAAAGTTCTATCTTCTAAAACATTTATATTCTTATGAAATGATGATTCTCTTCTTTTACTTGAATTTCTTGTCCCATATGTTCAGATTTCATCGTAGAACTTTTTTGCATGTGTACATTTTGGTGTCATTCGGCTGCATACATTAGGGACTCATTTAGAGACCATACCTGGTATGAGCTTACTTAATATAGAGCTCTGTGGTATGTGGCATAAAACTAAATTTATGAATGTTGAGGTGGTCTTTGCTTTATTTGTAGATGTTCAGGGAAACAGTGGTTTGGTTGGCAGGATGGATGCACTTTGAGAACGAATTTGTGTTTTGGTGTATAGATAACCTGATTTTTCTTGGGAAGGCACATTTTTACTGTTCTTGTTTGTTTAGTTAGTCCTATAACTCTTGAACTTTATTTATTTTTATTGAACTAGTGATATATCAGTGAGTTTAAACAACTGTTTTGTTAGAAAATATTAATGGCAAATGCAATTTTTTTTATTTTTGGAGAATGTACCCGTTGTCAGAAAACGGAAGCAACATGCTTTTTGGATTCTTTTTTTATATATCATTATTTAGATTTACTATTCTATGTTATGGTGTCAGATTACCAAGTAATATGTAATGAGTGCTAGCAGAAATAATCAACAAAAGGATTGAGCGTAATGCATGGCCATTAATTTTGACTAAGAGCTACATGGAATGCCAGATGTTAACATGTGTATTAGATGACTTCCTATTAGAGGTTTATTGATTAAATTCCCTTCAGACAGAATTCTCTTGAAGCAGAAATTGAAACTCTGAAGAGAAGTGTAGATAATATGCAAAACAAGTTTCGAGTGGTGAGCTTGCTTATTCTTCATCCTTCTAATGCATGCTGTGCATGAAATCTGCTCTTCCCAAGTTGTTGATAGTTGTTGCATTATTATGTATTGATGATTAGGGACTGGAAATTGAAACTCATCTGAAGAAGAAAGTTCGTGATCTAGAGAGAAAGAAAGTAAGAATGTGTTTGCTGTAGTAAATATGTACAATTTCCAGTTGCATTTGCTTGCTACTTATTTTCTAACTGTAATCTGCAGATCCATTCAAAAGAGAAAATTAAAAAGCAGATAAAGGCATTATCTCACCACCATTCTCAGTACAGAAATGATATCAAAAGATTACTTGATGAGGGATATTCAGAGCTAAAATTAATTAACGATCTGGTAGTTGAGAAGATGAAGCAGCTCGAATTGAGTAGAGAATGCAATTTGATATCTTCACAGATACAAAAGAAAGAATTTGATCAAAGTGAATGCAGGGATGTCCACGTTAGTTCTGATTCTACTCCAGTTACAATCACTAAGGCATGTTCTTGCTATTCCCTATTGTGTCTTCATATCTTTTACCTTTTATTAATATATTCTCGGTACGAGCTATTCCATCTTGGTTGCACTTGCTCCTGTCAATTATCTCCTTTTTCAACTCCACTTACAACACCACTTACACTGGGCATCGTAAATATTGGATCTGCTATTTTGTTTAGCACACTCACAATATGTTTTGTCTGAGGATATTTGATGCTGAAGTGAGACCCGTAACAATGAGGAAATATGGGAGGCTGGGAGGGGGACTGCAATAACATTTAAATAATCACTTCAACAGCATTACTTAATACTTGCTGACTTGGTTAACCGTATTGTGCATAACATTGGGTTTTTTTTCTCATACTTTAGACTAGTCATCCCGACTTGCTGATTCCAAGTGCTTCTGAAACTGGCGATGCATCTGAAGCCGAAGCCCTCTCTCTGGCATTACATGAGAAGGTTGTCAAGAGTATTCCTTCCTTGGTTTTGGCATTGTGACATCATACTTATGTTGTTTTTGTTGTGTTCAGGTTTCAGCGTTGTTACTTTTGTCACAGCAAGAAGAAAGACACCTACTAGAGAGGAATGTAAATGCAGCTTTGCAGAAAAAAATTGAGGAACTTCAGAGAAACTTACTGCAGGTGATTTTGAATATTCATCTTCTTCTATTTATCATCTGTATTGCTCCCAGTTTCTTTAATAGATAGTGAATCACCCTCTAAGGGGAGTTAACGCTTAATGTTTTTTGATTAAATGATTCTTTGGCCTTCTGAAATTAACCCGTTGCTGCATTTTATTATGAAACTTACATTCTCCCTCACTATACCTTTGGTGGATTATTCCGATCTGATGCTACTTCATACTCTTTGTTGGTCTAGGTTACAAATGAAAAGGTGAAAGCTCTTATGGAATTGGCACAGCTGAAGCAGGAACATTGTACACTACGAGAGTATGTTCTTTCATTTTATGATGAGCTTTGCAATAATATTTCTTCATATGCAATGCTGTTGAGATGAAGTCTACGTTTCTATCCAAACTGTCAAATTTGGTTGCCAAAGTGATAATTTGATCATAGCCGATGAAATGCTTTGTTCAGTAAAATTAATTTTTCAATCACAAATGTTCCTTGAGGATGTGGAATTTGATCTTCCACCTCATCCTTGCTGTATTTGAGAACCATGGAGTGTATTAGGTTGAAATGCTCATAGGTTAACATCTGTATTCGTATGCTTGTTTATTTCTTCCTTTGCCTTTTTTTTTCTTTTTCTCAAAGCATTGTCATTAACATAAGCTATACCACTGTAGAAAGATCGGTGAGGACAAGACACAAGGAAATAACTCGGTTGAGACTGCAGAACGAAAAATTATACCAGAAAAGGACGGGAAACTAAAAAGTCTGCTGAAGAAATCTTATTTAACACGTTGGGTCGGAGGCTCAGATGGAAGTGATATATCCACATATTCACATCATGAAAGGCCACATCAAGTGGATTTTGCAAGGTTAGAGTGGATATCAAAACGCGCTAGTTACAAGCTTGGTAGTTATATATATCTGTGAATCCCATATTAAGACGTTGCTTATAATATTGCAAGTAAACAGTTGAAAATTATCTTTGATATTCTTGCAGGATGAAGATTGAAAATGCCACTCTTAGGGAGAGCCTAGACAGTATGGAGCATCTACTTTCTTCAGTTCGAAGACTCCGTATTTCCCTCTTGAAGGTGACTGACCACTCATTCCAGTTATCCTTTACTCAATGCTCTATCCTGACCTGAAAAGCCAAAAACGAAGCCATGCCCTCGACCTACTTCGTCTCGCCTTGATGTTTTTCATGCAATGTTTGTTACAGGTAAAAGAGTCAAGTGCAGCGAGGGATGTTATAGATCTGGAACAAGTAATTGCAGAAGCAAACCTGGTGAAGACGGCCCTCAGCAGCTCTCTCCCCGTTAGTTGGTCGGCTGAAATTGATCGATCATTGGACGAAACAAGTGAGGATGGTGGTCCAGAGAAAGTAGATTTTGTTTCAGCCGCAGGATTTGAGATGGTGGAGCTCTTGATATTTGCTGCTCAGAACCTCAAGGACCGTGGTGGCGAACGGCCGTCGGTGAAATGATGATGCAAGAAGCATGGCTTGTGTGAAGAATCTCACCATGTGAAAGTAGCATTGTTGTATATTACTCTTTAGTTGGGCGTGTTTGGATACTGTACAGTTGTATTTGTGTTGTGAATTTCGTAAGGCTGTATATTAATATTAGTACATTATATTTTTCCTTAACATCCTTCGCTTGTTTATTTCTTTTAATTAATTTATCTTCTACAGTTTTTATTTATGCTTTTGAAATAAAATGACTTGTTACCCAAAAAACATCCAAATACACTTTCATTTCATGATTTTCATCCAACCAACAATCAAAAATACATTTTGCAAAAAGAATGTCTTCCACAAATTAAAATGATTCTTCTGAAATAAATATTTAAATTATAGATAGTTAAAGCATCTGGGTATTTGGTCTAGTGGTATGATTCTCGCTTCGGGTGCGAGAGGTCCCGAGTTCGATTCTCGGAATACCCCATCTAATATTTTTCGTTAGTCGTTATGATAGCTTATTTAATGTTAACAATTAAATTATATGAGCACAAACAAAGTATGCAGTTGGGCATTTGGTCTAGTGGTATGATTCTCGCTTTGGGTGCGAGAGGTCCCGAGTTCGATTCTCGGAATGCCCCCATTTCTTCATCATTTATTTTTATTTTGCACTATAATAATAAACACTCCAAAACTATGAACTTGTCTGTATAAATTATACTAAAAATAAATTAGTTTTGCGAAAATTTCCCCTAAAATTCTACTCCAAACTTTTATGTATTGATTAATTAATTTTTAATGCCCCCATTTCTTTATTATTTATTTTTATTTTGCACTATAATAATAACCACTCCAAAACTATGAACTTATATGTATAAATTATAGTAATACTAAAATAAATTAGTTTTGTGAAAATTTCCCCTAAAATTCTAGTCCAAACTTTTATGTATTGATTAATTGATTTTTCAATCATTTTATTCTTTGAAATAGCTGCCTTATTTTATTATCAAAATTCAAGAATCAAAATTCTCATTCACATTTTTATCAGTTTTCAATGTAAATTTACTAAAGTCAACACCTTTTAGTTTTCAATGTATGCATTAATTTATTGTGAATACAAAATATTAATTCATTTTCTTTTTTACTATTCATATAGTACATTGTTCTTCGTGTAACTCTCAAAATAACACATTGCTATGATGTGTGTGTGGGGGGGGGGGGGGGGGGGCGGGGGGGAATCAAAGTCAGGTATCTATCATCATTTACACACTCAACCAAAAATATGCATCTTACATGCTATACGCAGATGTATCCAAGTCGAATGATTTCTTCTTTCAATTTTGGCTACCATTCGGGCAATTATATGTAGGGGTGAGCATTCGGATTACGGATCGGATTTTTGCTCAATCCGATCCTAATCTGAAATCCGAAATTCTCAAAAAATTGGATCCGATCCTAATCCGAAATCCGAACGAATCCGAACCGAACAAATCCGAAATCCGAACCACAATTTCGGATCCAATCCGAAAATCCGAAATTCTCCAAAAAAAATACAAAAAATCGAAATAATATGTAATTTATCCTTTCACAATATGAATATTGAACATTTATAAAATTGTAAGTTAACATTCATTCATTCACTAAGTTAAACAAAATAAATATAAATATTTGATCATCCATAAAAATAACACAACAGTTTCAAAATATCCATCAATGCTTCTCAAATATGAAATCAACAGCATAAAATAAAAATAAACAACAACATAAAAATAAAATTTGTTGATTTATAAATATATAAATATATATATAATAACTAATAATTAATAATATAAATAATAATATATTATATATATATATATATTTCAGATTTCGGCTTTGTTCGGTTTTTTAAAGATCTGATCCGATCCGAATCCGAAATCCAAATTTCTAAAAAAATTGGATCCAATCTGATCCGAAATCCGAACAAATCCGAACCAAATTTCAAATTTCGATTTGGTTCGGTTTGGATTTTAGGATCTCGGTTTTTTTGCTCACCCCTAATTATATGGGTAACGAGGATTCTATCTAACAATTTGAGATAAATTTTATACAACAAAAAAATAATTCGCATTGGATTGTGCGAGTAAAAAATTTCTTCCATAGTCCAATCTTTAAAGGACGTTTGATAATATATTATTAAATAATTCCAACTTCTCCTTATTACATTCATTTTTACCTCTCTTTATTACATTTATTTTTGTCCTTTGATTTACCGAATAACTTTTTTATTAGGATGACAAACAGTCAAATAATGCTTAGCCTAAAAATCTGAAGAAACAATTGAAATTCAAATTTTAAAGTATGAATCTATTTCCGCATATTAGGTTTATACATATATACTTCACATACTAATTGTGCATAAGTTGTGTTTTTAGTTTTCTTTTCTTTTCTTTTCTGAAAAAGTTTGTGTTCTTAGTTTATCATTGTCATGTTGCTTCCCACTCTTGTAACATTTGTACTTATTATCTATATATTTCTTTTTATATTTGCAAATTTTAAATAATGAAAGTTCTTGAAGACAATAATAATAATCCTTCCATTAAAACTTAGTGCTATCATAAAATGGGATTCACATTACAATATGTATAAAATTATCATTTCGGTTTTGATTGAATTAAATGCGCATAGTAAGAAGAATGACATAAAATATGTGTCCAAAATAATTAATCATAATTAACGGGATTGAGAAAATAATATATTTTTACAAAACAAAACAAACACTGACCCCACAGCTAGGCTGTAATTGTGCCCGTGCAAAGCGCTTAACTTAAATAATCCACAAAAAATGGATATAATCTAGATACTCCTGTCTCGATGCTTGATCGGATGTTCCTGTCCTAGAGTTTTCATCTCCATACATTACTGCAGTAACGACATGAGCATAGGAGGAAACTAAAAAAAAAGAGGAGAATTTAATAAACATTATCATGATATTGACACAATGATACATAATTAAAAAAAAACACACACATACATAATTTGAAAAGCATATTAGTATTTCCTTGATCTTGGACATGTAGTATGGTATTCGCTTGCATCCGCATGAAGTATGATGTAGCCTGGAAAAATGTATACTCATAAACAATTCTATTTCAATTACATAAACATGAATGTCAATATTTTCCCTTGTCTACTGCACATAATGCACATAAGATAAATATAACATACATTTTTCAAGAAGGGAAGCGACTTCACGTGGGGATAAACTGATGGGTCGATAATTGTAGCTTCTACGTCCATAATTGAAAAATTGATGGGTCGATAATTGAAAAACACTTAACTTACCAAAATAATCCACAAACTTTTCATCAATCGTTTTTTTCGATTTAATCTTCTTGAAAATTTTCATGATCCCATGGTTCAAATAGGCTAAGACTGCCGCTCCCCGGGTATAAGTGTCAACATCCGTGAAACATTCTAAGTGTTGGACGTATGTCTTCGGAACTTTCCCATCATTCGAGTGGATGACAAGTGAATATAGGATCATGAGATGTAAAAAAATGAAATCATTTATTTCACTCTCTCCCAACTCTTTCGCATTCTCACCCTATACAACAAATGATATTTTGCAAATTAAATTAGATTTTCATCAAATGAAAATACACGATAAACATTTTATAATGAGGATTCAATCTAACAATTTTGAGATAATTTTTCTACAGCAAAAAGATAATTCGTATTGGATTGTGCAAGTAAGAAATTCCTTTCATGATCCAATCTTCAAAGGATGTTTGATAATGCATTATTAAATAATTCCAACTTCTCGTTATTACATTCATTTTTACCTCTCTTTATTACATTCATTTTTGTTTGTCGTTTGATTTACCGAATAACTTTTATATTAGGATGGCAAATAGTTAATAATGCGCCTACAAATTTGAAGAAACAATTGAAATTCAAATTTTAAAGTATGAATCTATTTCTGCATATTAGGTTTATCATTGTCATGTTGCTTCCCACTCTTGTATTTCACATTTCACATTTGTACTCCCTCTGTCCCGCTCATTTTGTCTCCCTTTCCTTAAATGGACGTCCCACTCATTTTGTCTACATCCAAATATAGACATAAGAGCATGTACTACGGGTGTCTAGTAAGACCTAGGTCTAAGCACTGGGAAGCGTGATTTTAATGATTGGTGGTGTTGAGTTAGACATAGGTTGATTTCTCCACTACAATGAGGTTGAGTAAGACCTAGGTCTAAGCACTGGGAAACGTGATTTTAATAATTGAATAGATTTTATTTTGTTATTTTTTTATTTGTAATAAATATTATAAAAACTAACTTAATTAAATTCAGAAATTAATAACTGACAATTTTATTGAATTAAAAAAAAAGACAATAACTAAAAAAAATACAATAATTAGGAAATAAATAAAAACACAATAACTATTCGCGGAGTGGACCAAAACGTGCCCAAATCTCTTCAATCATATCCTCCATAAGGCGGTCGTGGGCACGTGCATCCTGAATTTGAGCTTGTCTCTCAATAACTTGGCGGAGTGGCACTGGCGCCCCTTGATGGACTGGTGCCCTGTTCACGTTTGCATCGCCCCTTGCGCTCGATTCAGCATGGAATTCAGTTGCCCTCGGTCCTTCATCTTCAATTATCATGTTATGCAGAATGATGCAGGCATACATGACATCACATAAATGCTCCTGAAACCACAAGCGAGCAGGGCCTTTTATGATTGTCCAACGAGCTTGCAGGACGCCGAAAGCCCTTTCAACGTCTTTACGCGCAGCTTCTTGCATCCGAGCGAATCGCTGTCTCTTCGGATCTGTTGGCGCATTGAGCGTCTTCACGAAAGAGGCCCACTTCGGATAGATGCCGTCGGCGAGATAATATCCCATACGGTGCGGACGGCCGTTTGCAGTGAAAGCGGTTGACGGCGCTCTACCATTGATGACGTCGGCGAAGACAGAGGACTGATTGAGCACGTTGATGTCGTTCAGAGAGCCGGCGATACCGAAAAAAGCATGCCAAATCCACAAATCTTGGGAGGCGACAGCTTCAAGGATGAGGGTTGGAGATTTATTTCGTCCAGTGTACATTCCTCTCCAAGCAGTTGGACAATTCTTCCATTGCCAGTGCATACAGTCGATGCTTCCAAGCATTCCGGGAAAGTCGTGCGTCCTCTCGTGCAATGCAGTGATCCGGGCGATGTCAGCCTCATTTGGCCGCCTCAAATATACGTCGCCGAAAGCAGATCTGATGGCCCGACAGAAATTCTTGAGGATGATATTGCCCGTTGTATTGCCACAGTGCAAATATTCGTCGTACTGATCGGCTGCTCCACCATTGGCTAGTTGCCTCAGAGCAACGGTGCACTTGACTCAGGGGTGGAACCCCAATCTTCCAGTGGCATCCGGGTGTTGCTGAAAATAATGCTCCCGATCCTCAAGAGTTTGAGCAATTCTCAAGAATAGGCGTTTGCTCATTCGAAACCGCCGGCGGAAGACAGCATCACCCCATATAGGGTGGTCGACAAAATAATCCCGTCGGAGGCGTTGTTCGGCCTCCTCACGATTCCTGTGGAGGTACGTCCTCGTATCCTGGTTGTCGTCGTCTGACAAATCAGACTCGACCACTATTTGGTAAAGCTCCCTGGCTCGCTGCAAACGTTGGCGGCGTCGCGCCTCCGCCTCTTCAGGATTGTAGCTCGCACCCGGCCAACTCATAATTTTTTTTTTGAACCAACAAGTGAATTTGTATGATGAGGAATGAATTAGATGAATTGATGTGGTGGTGTGGTATGGATAAATTGATGTGGTGGTGTGGTGGGATATATATAGGAAAAAATTGGAGATATTACCGTTGCTACTTCAGATATATACGTTCGACACAAAAAAAATATACCCGTTGATTTATTTAATTTTTAATCAGAAAAAAAAAATTGGATAGGACCAATGGGGACACGCCACGTGTCCCCATTTTTCAGCCGAGTGGAGTCGAAGGCTGGGTCGACGCCTCGACACCGCACTCGCCACCACCCTCGACTCCGGGGTATGTCGAAGTCCCACTATAGGATCGACCCCGGGTGTGTCGAGTGGGGGGGGTGTCGAAGGCTTCGACACCGCCACTCGACTCCCCCCATCGCATCCCGTTGGACATGCTCTAATGAGTGGTTATAAGAGTTTCTCTCTCATCCATTTCCAATCTCATCCACTAGTTTATTAAACAAATAACTTTCCTTAATCTCCGTGCCCAATAATAAGGAGACATAATGAGCGGGACGGAGGGAGTACTTATTATCTATATATAGTTCTTTTTATATTTTCAGATTTTAAATAATGAAAGTTCTTAAAGACAATGATAATCATTCTACGTAGTGCTATCATCAAATGGGATTCACATTACAATTATATATAAAATTTTTATTTCGCTTTTAATAGAACTAGACTTGCATGGTAAGAAGAATAATACAAAACATGTGTCCTGAATAAAGAATCATAAATAACAGAACCGAGAAAATATTACTCCCTCCGTCCAATTTTATTGTTCCCTCTTACCCCTTTATTTTTGTCCATTTTTATTGTACCCATTTGAACACAATTACACATATACTCTCATTCCTTTACCATAATTTATACCTTTTGAGACTGTGGACCCACCCTTAACAATTTAACCACCTAATTAAGGAGTTAATTAACATTGCTAATTACCCTCATAATTAACCCTAGCAAAACACCCACCCCACCCCACCTACCCTCATAACACAGCACTCTTTCTCTTCTCTCATCATTCTGTGTGTCTCTCTCTCGATCGTCTTCACCCCAATTTCATCGAACCCTAATTTTCCTGCTCTACTCGCCCCTCCCCCGCCGTATCTCATCTATCTCTCCCTCTTCTCCCCCACCGCGATTCCCACATAATCCCTAATTTTCCCCACTGCCATGAAGTGGCACCATCCCGATTCCCCCAACTTCCATGCCACTTTCATGAGTTCCGATGCCGACCACGGTACCCCTGAGTTCTTGAAGGATTTACCACGGCCGGAAGGTTACAAATCTTCCCCAGAATCCACCGATTCAGACCATGGTACTCCCTCCGTCGTGCCAGAATTGGAATTATCCATTGAAATGATGCAGCAGTGGCGGAAACCCTAGATCCATACCAGATCTACTGTGCCGCGAAGATGAAGGGTGAAATCAATGATGCCTTTGATGAGGATTTTCCCTTTGAGTCTGAGCTCGAATCCGAAACCCTAGATGAAAATCTGATAAATCAGGTGGATTTTTTTAACATGGGGGATGGCTGGTGATGCCTTATGTGCTGTGTTTTGATTTTTTTGTTGCGTGGGGATGGCTGGTGATGCCTTATTTGTGTGATGGCTTCTGCTTCTCTTTCTGATTTTTGCTCGTTATTTTTCATCGGGTGAAATCTGATCTGGTTCCGATTTGTTGCTAGTTATTTTTTGATTCATGCGAATGATGACTGAAATCTGATGTTCATGATGCCTATGATGCATGTTCTTGTCTGAAAATTATGCATATGCTGCCTTAATTCTCTGAAAATGGACATGGAAATGTTGATAAGTACAGATACTACTCTTGATCAGTGCCTATGCAGATGATGCATTTGTGTGTGCTGATGCAGTGCAGAGTGCTGATTAAGTTGTATATGCTGATAAGGACAGATACTACTCTTCATTGCATCATGCAGTAATGTCATTGCATATGTCAAATGTGTGATAAGGACATATACTACTCTTCATCATTAATGTGTGATAAGGACATATACTACTCTTCATCATTCATGTATGCAGATGATGCAGTTGTGTGTGCTCATTTACTTATGTCATTGCATATGTGAAATCTGTGATAAGGACAGATACTACTCTTCATCATTCATGTATGCAGATGATGCAGTTGTGTGTGCTGATGCAGTTGTGTGTGCTCATTCATTTGTGTGTGCTCATTCATTTTTGTGTGCTCATGCAGTTATGTCATTGCATATGTGAAATGTTTGATAAGGACAGATACTACTCTTGATCAGTGCCTTGCAGATGATGCAATTGTGTGTGTTGATGCATTGTGTGTGTTGATTCAGTTGTGTGTGCTGATGCTTTCTATGTCATTGCATACGTGAAATGAAAAAATAAGGACAGTTTCTACTCTTGATCAATGTGCCTTGCAGAAGGTGCAAAATTAAACCATAGGTCATATACTACATCAAAATGATAAGTTTACATTCCAAACAGCTGCAAAACAAAAACTATGATGTTGTTTGTCCCTGTAAATTGCTTGACTTTAGTCTTCTAACCCCACTTCTTCCAATGCATTCGAGATATCATCCAGATTGTAGAATCTGTCTTCTACATTGCCATGTGTGTTTAAGAATGCTACGATTTCTCTGACAAGGTTTTCATCCACCTCAATGCAATCTGGCAAGACTCCTTCCCTTTGCATACTCTCTTTTCCCATATGAGGTATCTTGTAGTTATTGCCTCCTTGCACCTTCATGATCTCATGATAACAGCTTTGTAGTGTTAGGAAAATGTTGTTTAACTCGTCTGGTAGATAATTGTCGTATGCTTCTTTTACATTATGCAGCAACTCATCAACATTATTTGCTGGTTTATGATCTTTGAGTGATTGTATGCTTCTAAAGAATCCAAGGTCATTCACATTTGTGTCTGGACTGTTGGCAGGTTGGTTGATTAGTTGGATATGGAATTCATCTGCTCTTGCTATTGCTTGAAATTCTGGATCACTGTTCACAATATGAGATTTGGTATTGTCTTGTTGGATGTAGATATGTTTGCCTAGAATATGAACGGGCCACTTAGCTTTAATTGCTGGCACCATCTGCATGATTGTGTGTTGTGATAAGTCAGATACTACTCTTGATCCCTTGCTGATGTTCAGATGCTTTGCTTGTTCTTTTGCTTAAGCAAACTGATGCAATCTGTGTGTGCTGATGCCTTTTGTGATCAAATGCAGTTGTTAGATGCATATTTGGTTGTTAAGTCAGATGCTATGCTTGTTCTTAGTTATAGGCATATGATGCAAATGTGTGTGCTGATGCCTTTTTGGTGAATTGTGATCTGGTTTGACCCCTCTCTTTATACTGTGATGCAATTTGATGCTTATTTGGTTGTTCTGTATTCTGAAATATGTTAAGTCACATATGCTTGTCCTTAGTCATAGGCATATGATGCAAATGGGTGTGCTGATGCCTTTTGGGTGAAAACTGATATGGTTTCACACATTTTGCTGATTGTGTGATGCAGTTCAGATGCTATGCTTCTTCTTATGCATAGACAAATGATGCAATTTCATGAGCAGTTTGAAATATAAGGAAAATTTACTACCTCCATGAGTAGTTGATTTTTCATTATTGGCCTTGTAATTGCATGCATTGCTTTGGTTTTCATGGTGCATTCTTGCTTCTCTGTTATGAATGAAAAAACTCAAATTTACCATAAAAAATTACAGTTCCATCTTGTTCTATTATTGGCCTTGCAACAGCACAATTGAACATTACTTTGGTGATGAACCTCTTTGACTTGCATGCCCTATGTGGCTCTGTCTCACCTGCACAAAGGTAGTACCTATCCTTTGTTTTGGAAAGGTAAAACCATTTCTCATCCACATGCACTGTGTTGTGCATCTTCTGAAATCTGATCTTCCCACCCTCAATGATGCTTCCAAGCTGAGAGAGGCTCCAATTTAATCTACATAACTGATTTTCTGGGGTAAGGAAATGTTTTATGGCGTTAGTATGTGCCTTGAGCTTCTTCTCCTTGTACCAATTATGAACCAAACTTTTACTCACTCCCAAATTTTCTGCCATTAGTCTCAGTGATGTCCTCTGTAGAACTGAGAGGTTTTTCACATTTTCTTCATCGAATGGCTTAGTTTTCTTGTGTGCTGACCCCTTTCTTCTGCCTTGAATGTTTACAGGAATTGCGGCAGTCTGTTGAGATTTGGCCCGACTCCAAACATTCCAAATAGTCTTCAAACTCATCTGAAATGTTTCTGCAGCTGCTGCCTTCGCTCCGTGCTGTAATTTGCCACCGGTGGTGCGTTGAAGTAGCCATTGAGCAATGTTGTTTTGCTGTTGTTTATTGAGACCTTTTTTTGATCCCATTTTGCTGTAATTTTTTCTTTCTTGGCAGTGGTGAAAATGATCCAAAAAACTTCACAGTGTACATATTTCTAGGGGTTTTAGTTGTAAGCTTTAGTTTGAATTTTCCCTCCCATGTATTTTGATCACATCATTGGATACTTTAGCTTTGTTTAATCAAAACGAATGCAGTTTTGGCTCCAAAAGTTTTGTTTTTGCCTCCAATTTTTGTCTTTACAGCTTCTGCTTCTTTCAATCACATTGCAGCAGGTTTTTTATTTTTGTGTGAAAATTCCTGCTTAACACTATAATGCGTACAAGTAACAATGACAAAATCGAAAAAACATTCACACTATCAATGAAAAAATAAAAAAGACACAAATGTCACTATGCAAAAAAAAACGAAAAAAAGAAGACGCAAAAAACAGTTTTTTTCGAAAAAAAACTGTAAGGAAAAAAAAAATGAGTAACGTAACTGTAAGTGGATTCCGTCAACGAAAAATGAAAAAATGCGTAAGACAATACTCTTCACATATACCTTTATTCCTTCTCTCTCCTACATTTTCAATTTTCTTAAAACCCGTGCACACTACCAAATGGGAACAATAAAAATGGACGGAGGGAGTATATTTTTACAAAACAAAGCAAACATTAACCCCGTAGCTAGGCTGTAATTGTGCCGTGCAAAGCGTCGGAATAAAACTAGTTAGCTTAGTAGTTAGAGATGTCAATCGGGCCAACCCTTTCGGTTTCGAGTCAACCCTATCGAGTTGTCAGGTTATTCGGGTTGGATTTTTTTCGGGTTGAAAAAACTCAACCCTAACCCTAACCCTTCGGGTTGCGGGTTGGCTCGTCGGGTCACACACTTTATTAATAAAAAATAACATGTTTATTAAATATTCTATATTTGTCGCAAAAAATACAACAAAAAATTGCAAAAATAACATAACAAGCATATAAGTGGTCTGATATATTAAATCCAAAAATAACATCCAACAAATCAAGTCTAAGAACACCACACGACATCAACTATTACAATAATATTCAATATTAATTTGTTATCTCTCAAAACTAAACAATTTGAATGACATTCAACTATTACAATAATATTCAATATTAATGTCGCCGGTGGATTCATGCCGACGACGGTACTGTTAGATGATGTTGAGAATGAGAATTGATGGAGACTGAGAGATAAAGAGTGAAAATTGGGAACGACGGCCCTCTAGTCTATTCTATTATTTATATGTTTAGGATTAAGGTAAGAGAAAGACAGAAATAGCGTGAATTAATTAGGGTCGTTCGGGTCGACCCTAACCCTTTTTGGGCCAACCCTCATCGGGTTGCAACCCTGTCGGGCCAATCCTAATAACCCGGTTATGTATTCGGATTGTAAAAACTCAATCCTAATCCTTTACTTTTTTCGGATAACTCGGGTCGACATGTCGAGTTCGGGTTCAATTGACATCCCTATAAGTAGTAGTAGTATTATTCTTTGTTGGAGATGTAAAAACGTTGAGTCTTAAAGATAAAAGGATTATCTTTTTCATATGGGCATTTGGTCTAGTGGTATGATTCTCGCTTTGGGTGCGAGAGGTCCCGAGTTCGATTCTCGGAATGCCCCTTTTTCTTATTTTTGCATACTCAACACTGTCATACTTTGAAGTCCTTAATTATAATTATCATTTCATTTATAAACAGAATCATCACATTCACTAGACCATTTATTTTTGGCGCCTCTCCACTTTCTAATTTTAGCCCTCCCCTCCCCTCCCCTCCCCTCCATCTCTTCCTTTGCATTTGATTGAATTAAATCTCCATTTTTCAACACTGCCCACTTTCGAGGACACTCCTCAAATTCAATACCGCAATCGATTACACCAAAACAATGACAGAAATTGAGAGAGATGAAAAATCCAACCCCGCGAATGGGAATGATTCCGCTCGGCCATGGCAATCCTACAACACTGTTTATACTACCGCCAAAGCAGGTTCTCTTTCTTGATTTGAAATTTCAAGATTAATAATATTGAATTTCGCCAATACTGTTTATTGATGTCTGTGTATGATTATTTAGGCCGATTAAGTTTATGGGTCCTTGATTTTTTCTAGGGATGGAAGGTGTGGACAAGGAAAAAGTGCAGAGGGTAGTGTATGAGATGAGCAAGGGGTCTAAGTATTTTGAACATGAGGAAAAGAAAGAAGCTTATATGAAGCAAAAAGTCGAGATTTTTCGGGCTCAGCTTGCAAAGCTTACTGAAACAGATGTATCACACCATCAGAAGGTATAATTAGTTAGTCACAAGTGGAGAAGGATGAAGAAAGAGTTTAATCAAATAATTATTATGTGTGGGAGTGTTAACTATTGTTATGCCTCATGTGTCTCGTAAGGTTCTAGTCTCGACTCAATAAGAAGTTTGGGTATCTAATTAGGCTTATTTAGATTTTCATAATTGTGAAATGTAATGCTTAATGATGTTCTAAGACATAGAAGAAGGGAAGATATGATAGAATTTGCAACGTGCAAGAAGTGGAGTGTTTTTTGGCAAACTCATGTATCGATTGTAATTGATATTTAAAAATCTTCGCAGATTGCTGATAGGAGGATCGCAGAATTGGAAGCCACCCGCGATCTGTCAAGGATTTGGCTACATGTAGATATGGATGCTTTCTATGCAGCTGTTGAAACACTGTGCAATCCGTCCCTAGAAGGCAAGCCAATGGCTGTTGGTAGCATGTCTATGCTCTCAACAGCTAATTATGAGGTTTGTACAGCTGAATGTGGTTTAAATTGATCATGAAGATCTTTGCTTGAGCTTATTATTCAGTTTGGCGGTTACATGATGAGTCACGGCCACAGCTATCTTTTGTAGGCACGGAAATTTGGGGTTAGAGCTGCAATGCCTGGATTTATTGCACGTAAATTGTGTCCTGAACTAATTTTTGTTCCAGTAGACTTCAAGAAATACACCCATTTTAGTGGTTTAACAAGAAAAGGTTAAACATCACTCTTTCCTCTGGGTTGTCTGTGATATGGGATATTTATCGTTTACTGAATTCTCTTGTGCATTTGTTTGTATTTAGTTTTCCGGAGGTACGATTCCAACTTTCTAGCTGCAAGTTTGGATGAGGCTTACCTAGATATAACAGATTTCTGCAATGAAAAGGGAATGACTGGTGAACAAGTATGTCTGCAGGATGATTGATAAGACACTCATCTATTCCTTTGAACTACCATTTATTAGTATTTCATCTCTCGTTTCTATTTTTTCTTCTTCTGTTGTCATTAATTTGTGGCTATTATGTTTCCTAAGGTGGCTGAAGAGCTCAGAGAAAGTGTTCACAAAGAGACTGGACTGACATGTAGTGCTGGGGTGGCACCAAATCGCCTGCTTGCCAAGGTGCTCAGTGACAACACTAATGACTTACAATTTCTTGGATGCTTATATGTCACTATTCGTATTATATTATTATGCATAACTCAATCTTAACTCCGGTTTATCTGGCACTAGTAAAATTGCTGTTCTAGTAATGTATATGGGATGGCAGAGACCTTTATTATAAGCTCAGTTCTTATGAAATCTAAAAGATGGTAGTGACTTCATAACAAGCTTGTGGTTTTTGTGAAATCTATTCTGCCCGACTTAATACATCACATTGTCATTCTTTTGGAGTTATATTTGATATTCAAAATGAGGATCTCTGACGACTGAAAGATTTCTTTTATCTCTTGAAATAATGTCCAAACCTTTCTTGAAATTGTAACATACTCCCAATTTGACAATTTGAGCCTGCATTTTATTCATGCAATTTATCGGAACTGATTTGTAGTCCTTGTGGATTCTATTAATAGAGAGACTTTTATATGGTTGCAACTGTAATGATACTTCGGAAGAAAGAGAGTGGCCTCTGCTGAAGTCTATATCTGATTTCCTGGTAATTATGAATAAAGCTTTTGAGCATAAATCTGACTATCGCTACATAAAATTTTGAATCTTCAATTCCTTAGAGAGCTATAATCTGACTAACTTTGAAATTTTACTCATCATTTTTATGAGCTTATAAGCTGTCTTGCTACACCCAATTGGCTCCTTAGGTCCATAATCTGTTATTTTTAACTTGTAAAATTAATGACTGTGTTTACTTTTACTCAGGTTTGTTCAGATATCAATAAGCCAAATGGTCAGTTTGTTTTGCCAAATGAACGTATGGCTGTTGTCACATTTATATCTTCACTACCTATAAGGAAGGTACTTCTCCATCTCTTAGTGATACTTTTTGTTGTAAGTTGAGGCTTCCGTAATCCTTATTTTAAGAGGTCTGTTTGTAGATTGGGGGCATTGGTAAGGTTACTGAAAATATTTTGAAAGGAGTGTTCGGAATTACGACATGTGAGGGGATGCTGCAGAAAAGTAGTTTCATCTGTGCACTGTTTTCTCGTACATCTGCCGGTTCGTAATTTCTTTCCCATAATAATTAATACAAATTAGATTCGTTTGAGAATCCCCAAATTTTTTTTTAAGCTGCTCATGTGCACAATGATCATACTGAGATGTATATCACATACTTCTTCATTATCTGCTCTATTAACTTTATTATACTATTCTAATGGAAATATATTACAACCTATTTCCTTCCTTTGCAGATTTCTTTTTATCTGTCAGTTTGGGAATTGGGAGGACAGATGCACCTCAAGCGACACAGAGGAAAAGTATGAGTACTGAAAGAACATTCTCATCTACAGGAGATGAGACATCAATTTACCAGAAATTAGGTAATAATAAATAAATCCCCTTATCTTTTTTTCTTCTTCTGTGTTGACCACGCTTCCTTTTCTCCTGTTTTCTAAATAATCTGGGTCCCTGTATGCTCTATTTTTTTCTGTTTTCTAATGCTAATAAAAAATTTTGAGCTTGTTCTTTCTTTATGATTATTTATTCGAGTAACTGTTCTTTCTTTCTTTTGTATTTTTCGTTTTTGTTGGTTTTGAGGGGAAGTGAGAATTTTGTATTTTGCTTATGATAATGTGTTATTTCTTTAATAAATTCTATAACGGAGAATACTAGTCAAATTTTTGAATTTCCTTGTCGAATAATGTCTCAGCTAACTTTGAAAAATATCACAATTATATTTATGTCTGAGATAAGGACATTTCATAAACAGGAGTTGGATATCATGCATGAAATCTTTGTCGATAGGATCTGGTGCTCTCCATTATACGATGTGGGAATGCAGTGGCAAAATATGCCGTATTTTGATGTCAGCTATATTATTCAGTATTCACTGATTCAAAGACAAAATCTGTTTGCAGTTGATCTTTCAGAAAATCTTTCCTCCGACATGAAGAAAGAAGGCATCTCGGGAAGAACATTGACGTTGAAGTTGAAAACATCATGTTTTGAGGTATGATTTGATGCACTTCTGCAATTTCAGACATATGAGCTACATTTCTAGAGATTGTGTTATCTATGTATATTTGCTGTGAGTTCTTTCAGACTCCGTCTAGCTATCAAGAATGGGCCAGATGAACTGCTGATTGCATTCGTATATATGGTAGTGATTAGGAAAAAATGGTTGTGTTTTGGTGATCTTTAGGGGGATAGATTTTACCAGGCTGCTTATAATTTATGGATACTCCAGGTTCGAACTCGGGCATTGACTCTACCATATTATATTTGCTCAAGTGAGGATATCTTGAAACACGCTAAGAATCTTCTCAAGGCTGAACTCCCTGTATCACTCAGACTTATGGGTAAGATGGTTAACTATAATTTTTAATTCTTTTTCAGAAATTTGTCATTATACTATCCCTAATATTTATGCTTTATCGTATCATACCACTGAGACTGATAAAATCCTTAATATGTACTGCAACATATTTATGCACTATCATAAGACTACGGATGTAGTTTTTGTTGGGAATTGCGGCGACTATTTAACTCCTAGCATGTTGTCAACTATAACAAGTTAAGTTCTGTGTAATTGCAGCTCATATCTCACTGATTTCCGAATTCATGAGAATCATATTTTAAGTTCTTTGTTATTTTTCTCTATCACTTGGTCTTTGTTTACCCATGCCTGTGTTTCATGTAGTTCGTAATAATGATTTTAATCTCCAGACATGTTGAACTTGGCTATTTTATCTATACTGTGCATCAGGACTCCGAATGTCACACTTGAGTGAAGGCGGAGAAGGTGTTTCAGCTGACCCTAAACAAAAGACACTTTTTAACTTTCTAGTGGCGGAGGATGCTTCAAGACGAGGACTGGAAGCTGAAGCGCAATCAGAGTCTATTATTAGTGATGATGCTTTAGCCACTGAAAGAGAGTCCAGTTTATGCAGTGATATACACGAGCCATCCGAATCAATTGATTTC
Source organism: Schizonepeta tenuifolia (assembly GCA_029490685.1). Classification (NCBI taxonomy): domain Eukaryota; kingdom Viridiplantae; phylum Streptophyta; class Magnoliopsida; order Lamiales; family Lamiaceae; genus Schizonepeta; species Schizonepeta tenuifolia. Next base: position 88,993,140 of record CM055960.1, on the reverse strand, counting down.
GTGGATACCTATCATCAGATGCCAGATTTTGAACGTACGGGCACAAGGCATATCCACAATGAAGCAGAAACTCGGGAAATTTTTGACAATTTCAACGAAAAGGTGAGCATTCTAACCCTGATCCTTCTCTGAGGATTGAATTTCAGGATATTTTTACTGTTTTTGTTGATTAATGTTATATAAAATGAATGTGAATCTCTGCTGATAGCACAAAGAAAGTTCAAGCAACCAAACTTTATCTTCAACTTTTTTTATGTTAGGGTTCTGATGATGACACAGTTAGAGCTGCAGCAGATCTCCTTACAACAAGAGCTGGTCCGTTAGTGGAAAGAGATTTGTCGCCTGGGCTGCTTGAGGAGAGCAGTTTTGATCAAGTGAAGAGAAGCAGCAGTAACGACGAGCCAAGTTGTTCACTATATCCCAGAGAATCCATCGTTTGGTTGAATGACTACCAATGCTCTGTATGTGGAGTAGAACTGCCTCCCAGCTTTGTCGAGGAAAGGCAAGAGCATTTTGACTTCCATCTTGCTGAGAGGCTGCAACACGAGGAGTCGAGCAACGGAAACAGACATGTCAAGCCTAACCTTATAAGGTGATTCATTTCTGTATTCATCACTAATTTCATACACAATTTTCAACCTCCTCTCCTCTTTGCCCTTTCTCACGACATCGAAATGTTATACTCGTGCCAGGTTCACCGGGAAGGATGAAACTAGCTACAATCGACAGAAAAAGAAGCAGAAAAAATCTCCTTCAAATGGTAAGCATATCCCAATTGATGTGTTCTTTGCAAAGACCAGCCAAAACTTCTGATATTGTATACTTTTGTTTATTTTCACTTGATAGTTCCCTTGTATATAATTCCAAATCTTTGCCAATAAAATTATTTATTGCTCGTATGCTCATATATTGAATTGAGAGGATAGTGGTAGTAGCACTTCTATGATAGTAAAGATAAATATTAGCACACATACCAAAGAATAAAAAAACAAAAAACAGAAACACGAGATGCTGTGTAAATCAAATCGAAAATATAAAGCTTTTTATATTAGCTAAATCAAGTTGAAAACCCACATATTTCCAACCTCTTGTACACTTTTGATCTTCTAACCTCTTGTATATTTCACTAACTCAATCGAATCTTAATGATTTGCAAATTGATATAATCGTTAAAATATTTAGTCGCCAACGATGGGCGCAATCGATTTGATTGTGATATTATTAGTATAAAATTAATACCCATATATGTACTAATTGGCTTTTTTAATTAAAGATTAATAAATTTTAATTAAAAGTTATAAGAGTTAATTACAAAAGGATTATTCTTTGGTGCATTGGAAGCATATCAGAAGTATGAGTAGGAGTAGAATAATCTCTATAAATATTGTTAGGTACAACTATACACAAATTAATTCTATATTACTAGCTAGCTTGAGATTATTTTCATTATTATTGTCTCAAAAATTAAAGGCAAATTCTTGTGCGAAACGGGTCTCACAATGTGAGACCGGGTCGATCCGGTCTTAATTTGGCTTTTTTTATTTTTATTTTTTCTTAAGGATCAGATAATATGCACCTCAAAGTGTATTTATATGCACTATAATGTATAATGTGATGCACCGGTTTTTAATTTTTATTAATATTTTTCCCCTATTTTTTGTGATGCACCACATAGTGCATCCATATGCACCACCATGTGTACCGAGATGCACCACACTGTGGTTTTTTTTTTTTTTAATTTCCATATTTTTTTGCCTTTTTTTGCTTGTCTCTTCTTTTTTGTTTGACTCTTCTTCCTTTGTTAAGAGCTCGAGCGAGGGGAGACGAAGGCCTCGGAGCGAGCCGCACGATCAAAACTGTAGCCACTATGTAATGAGATGCACCAGAACGTTAAACGAGATGCATCACATAGTGTATGCAGATGCATGCACCACACTTTAAAGAAAAATCGAAATTAGAAACAGGTGCATCTCAATACACTTATGGTGCATCTTATTATACAGTATAGTGCATATAAAAATATGTTGGATGTATATAATCTGACCGTAAAAAATTCAAAAAAAAAAAAAATCCAGGCGCCAGGTGCGGTCTCACAGGAAACTAACTCAAAATTAAATTGCCCTGATCAATTCATTATGGTTATCTTGGATATGCTCGGGCCAACCTTGAAGACGGTGCTAGCGAAGAGCAAGTCATGGAATTGGCCATTAAAACGTATCAAGAATTGTACAAGATTGAGGCTACGGGAAAATTAATTAGATGATGAGACCTCGATTCGGCAATCGAGGAAGGTGGATATTACTCTTGGTAAAAGAATTATGATCTGAAACAATTTCTGGAGACAACTCGATAATGTCATCATCTAAATTAGTCATGTGAAAATTTCGTCAAATCTAGCTTGAAAGTGATTCTGGTCCAATTCTTGTCCTCTCCGTAGTCCTCAATACAAGGGTCCAATCTTTCACTCTATGAAAAAATTCCTTCAAAAAAACCAGACATGAAAATATATTTAATTTATGAGGCGTGTTTCTGTTCAATTGCCGCATGCTATACACCTGGGTGCATGGCGCGTGCATCATACACGCGTGCCCGATTTTTTCTTTTCTTTTTTTATTTTCAATTTTTTTCCAGCTCCACCTTCACTCTGATTACTAATATAAAGATAATCGTAGTGACAACAATTTGAATTCTTCTGCTCACTCTGAGGCCTTCGGCTCCCATCGCTCGATCTCTTAATCAAAAAAGAAGAAGCAAACAAAAAACGAAAATTTAAAATCCTAGAAATAATTTTAATATCCTAGAAATGTCTTTTGGGATAGAAATAAAAGTAGTATTGGATATTTTCAAGATTTAAAATAAGGAAAGTAGCAACTCGTAAAATTATATTCAAAATCGAAACTAATTTATATTGATATATATTTTAATTCCCAAAGTATAATATATATTATATATAATACACACACACACACTCACACACACACACACACACACACACACATATATATATATATGTATGTGTTTATATATATATATATAGGGTTGAGATCTGGTGAGAATAATTTTTATATGAGAACGTGAGAATGACACATTTTAATGCATTTTTATCATATTGGAAATGCATATATTGCAGAAATGTAATGCATACATATTCTTATGCATAACCTGCAATAACTTAATGCATTAACATCATAATGCATAAATTACATTAACTTAATGCATCGTTAAATCTGAGCTATTGATTAAAAAAGATCAAAGGTCCAAATTTATTCTCATTTCTCACCTAAGATAGCATTCTCACCTGATCCTCTTCATATATATATATATATATATATATATATATATTTATATATATTTATGCACATACTCCCACAATTAACCACTATAAAATATACTAATTATATCATTAGTAGTATAAATATATATATATATATAATTGTGGGAGTATGTGCATAAACACACACACGTAAGCTATATATATATATGTCCGAAGTTATAGTTTGCATGGTATCATATATATATATAAACTAATACGTAGTCCGTCGAGATTCGACGGAAAATGAATTTATATTAAAAAATAATTTTATATATTATCGTAATGCTGTTTAAAATAATTATAAATCAACTATAAGAAGTAAATTTTATTTCCAATATCTAAAATTGTAATTTGAAATGATAATTAATAAATAATATTACAAAGTGAATATTAATTAAAATTAGTAAAAATATGTCTTTTTATGTTTATTTGCATCGTCTCGTTGGTTACATTAAATTGATTGTTTATAATAATTATTCAATATATTTTTACGTATATTTATTTTGGTTAGTTATCAAAATTACAACTTGCATCCACACGTGTCTTCATTTTCTTTTTAATAGACTAATGACTATCGAACCCTATTACCCTAATACCCTACATAATTTCTTCTATAAATAGCAAGTGTTTGACGTCCATTTTCATTGACTCGTATTATATCATTCGGAAAAATAAAAGAAGAGAAGTACAACTTGTTTTCTCATGTAAAGATTTTACGTGCTATTTTCTTGAAAGATCCAGACAAATCATAGTACTTCAACACATTTTTGATTAGTCAGGTTATATTTCACAAAATTATTTTAAGTTAATAAATTTTGATATTTTAAGTAAAAAAAATGATTATTTATGATATTGTTTTAGAGCGTTCTATCTATTTAAGATTTCAATAATACCGAACGGAGTTCTTTATTGGTTTAACAAATTAGCAATGAGCTGTGTATACGTAGTTAGAAGTTCGGTGAGTTGATCGCCATCATTTTCTAACGAGGATATATGTTTTGGATCTGATGAGTTAAGACTGGGATCTTGTGTTGTGGTTAAAACAGGAAATGTATCTTGAAAGTAGCTTTATGTTTTGAAACCTTGTAAGTTATGAGTAAAGTTTAGATATACCAAATGTTTTGTTTTTATTAAACATTGTTTAGAAAATCTTACCCACTGAGTACACTAGTACTCACATCCAATTTTTTTTCAAAATGTCTTCCGCTATACTATTTTAAATGTGCAACTCTGAATATATCTCTTTTGTGTTATTTATTATTTTTATGGAGAATGTCTTGTGATCAACTTCTTTTGGACGCTCGAATTCTCACTCCCTCATGATAACAACATTTGGTGATGTGGATGTTCGACTCCTTTTATTATACTAGACACAGATTTGCCCCATATTTTAATTTAAGGAGTGTTGCGTGGTTTTGTCACCTCACTTTAGTATTCATTTTTCTTTCCCACCTCTTAATCTCCCCCTAATCGCTCCTTGGCTTATGAGTCTTCCCTCGGTAACTGGGGCGTGACATGTTTATTGCTATGCACAAACTAACTATACTCTTAAAAGAATTTAAGAGAATTCCAAAATATCATCAATAGGTGGTACCTGTTTATAGACCTTCTTTGTTGTACCATCTGCAATCTCTACCTTAAACTAAACTGAGAATCTAGCATTATCCACCCATTGTGTTATTCTATTACCAACATCAAACTTGTCTATACCACCGGAAACCAATTCCGAAAAATAAGCTTTAGACTCTGGATGTGCTAAAACAGAAATCCCAGCCCCACTGTGCGTCTCATGTGCGCGTCTCTTGCGGCACATGAGGAGAATCTTACTCATGTGCGCGTCTCTCACGGCATTGAGGAGAATCTCGTCAAATATCCTTGCTACAACAAGTAAAAGATAAACCAGAGCTAATATAGCCAATCCTTGCTACAACAAGGCTTAGTGAAGAAGTAAAGCTTAATCGGAACTGTTATAGTCAATTCTCAATTCAACAAGCTTGAATCTGATCAAATATTGGATTTTCGTAGAGTTTCAACTCGAATACATGTTAACAAGACTTGATCAACAAGTAAAGGATAAACCAGAGCTAATATAGCCAATGCTTACTACAATAAGACTTAACGAAGAATTAAAAGCTTAATTGGAGCTGTTATAGCTAATTCTCAGTCTAACATACTAGAATCTGATCAAATACCCGAGTTTTCGTAGAGTTCCGACTTGAATACATGTTAACAAGACGTAATCAACAAGTAAAGGCTAAATCGAAGCTAATGTAGTCAATTTTTGCTACAACATGACTTAATGAAGAAGTAAAAGCTTATTCGAAGTTGTTATAGCCAATTCGCAGTCCAACATGTTATAATCTGATCAAATACCCGAGTTTTCAAAGACTTTCGACTCGAATACATGTTAGCAAGACTTGATCAACAAGTAAAGGTTAAACCGGAGCTAATATAGTCAATCCTTGCTACAACAAGACTTAATAAAGAATTAAAAGCTTAATTGAAGCTATTATAGTAAATTCTCGGTTCAACAGTCTCAAATATGATCAAATACCCGAGTTTTCGTAGAAATCCGATTTGAATACATGTTAGTAATACTTGATCAGCAAGTAAAGGCTAAATCGGAGTTGTTATAGTCAATCCTTGCTACATCAACACTTAATGAAGAAGTAAAAGCTTAATTGGTAATGTTATACTCCCTCCGTTCGTGAGTAAATGTCCAGTTTGCTACAGTAGCAATGTTCACAAGTAAATGTCCAGTTTACCTTTTTGTACAACTATACCCTCTCTACTTTACAGAAATTACTACCCTTTGCCACTCAATACAAACGACGACAGCAGGAAAAAGAAAAAGCTCCGGTAATCTCAGTCGCCGTTGAATCGAGTCACGGAACCACCACCGTAATGTGCGCCTTGAGGAGAGGATTCCAACGGTATATGGCAGCGACGGTGGGTCGTTCGGACGACGCCGAAATCTGCAAAAGAAAACCTCGCCGGAATCGCCATGTAAACGACGGTGGGTCGTTAGATGATGTGTAATTTAATTTTAATTTTTTAATACAAAACGACGTCGTTTTGGATCAACGAATTGCCATGTAAGCTTCCCGACTTCCACCTCAGCATAAAATTAGGGGAAACCCGCCGGAGGTACCCAATCGCGATACAATTAAAAGTCCGGTAATTTAGGACTAATTTTAAAAAGTCATTCTTAAAATGCGAATTCGGTATAAAGTCAGTAATTTCTATGAATCTTGCCTTTATTAATTAATTGTTTCTATATATGTTGCTTTATGATGAGTTTGTTTAATTAGTTGTTGAATATATGTTACGTTGTGATTTTGCTTAACTAAACCTAGCTACTATACATGATTTTCTTTTTACATGAATTACTTGTTGAACTCAAGATTATATATGGCTAGCTGGTGCATGTTTAATAGAATAGACATATACTTATTAGTTTGAATAAAGATTGCTAGTTTGCATGTGTCTGTGTTGTACGGTTATTAAATTAGTGCGTGGTGTTGAGGTGCTCTGCAATCGGGGTTGTGTACGCTGAGTTTTATGATATAACTAGCTAGCTTGTATTGTAAATTACTTATTAATTGTTGATTAATTTGCATAATCAATAGTAGTACTAGTAGTTATATATAGTCATGGCATGATAATTAAGTCTTATAGTAATAATTTGGTGAACTGACTTGTTATATATGGTGAGCAACCACTTTTATGTACTCCCATTGATTTATTCATTCTTCGATTTAATTAATCAACTAGTTAACTAACTAACTAACAAACTAACTGCATTGAAATACTAGTATTTTGATATGTTATTATGTATCAACTTAATGACTTAAAAGGCAAGCTGATAGCATTGGTCAATTAATTTTTATCTTTTGTGGTTTAGTAGCATACATACATTAATGAATATTTGCAACTTTGGTTAGTGATGATGGATTGTGGTTTAATTTGAATTAGAATGGAGATTGTAAAATATACAAGAGGTTAGATAACAAGTCTACGAGGGGAAGAAACGTGGAGGCTCTTGCGGCTGCTTGCATTTTTATTGCTTCTCAGTGTTCTCACCACGAATGCAACCCACTAACTATGGAAGGTAATAAAATTTAATTACTTGCACATTTGAATTTGTTGTTATTGTTGTGTTGTCTTAAAATTAATTTACCTACCTTTTTATTAACACAAACTCTCCCCGGCAATAGGTCCTTTACTAGAGATCGGCGCGTCAGGTGCATGGGGTGCGCGCACGTGCTACTATTTTTTTTTTGCTTCTTTGTTTTTTTGTTTGTCGTTTCTTCTTTGGTCAAAATTCGAGCGAGGGCAGCCGAAGGCTTCAGAGCGAGCCGGATAAATCCAAATTGTTGTTCGACGATTATGCTTATATTAGTAATTGGAGCGAATGCGGAGCCGTAAAATCGGAACCGAAGGCGGTAAAAAAAAATGAAAATAAAAAAGAATCTGAAAAAAAAATGATCAACAGGCTTGACCCGGTTTGACCGGGTCAACCCGGTCTCTAGCAAGAGACGGGTCTCACACCCTTTTATTAATTAATTAATTAATTGAAGCCCTCCTCTAAACTAATTAAACATGTGGCTCAATTCTTTTCTCTACAGAAATATTTAATTTGGTGAGTAACGATCTACCCTACCTAACTAATTAGTAGTACCTATTATGTATTCTCGATTTGAGTTTGTAATAAGTAAAATCCATCTCGTCTTAATTTCTGTTTCTCGTTTTGCTGTGCAGAGGCTTTTTTGGTCCACGACTACAGTTGCAGAAGTTACAATTAATCATCAAGAATGCTTACAAAGATGTGGATTCGAACAAGATCAATTTTTTTTTCTCTTGAGAATAGAGTCGTTAGTTTATTACTTTAGCTGTTTTTACGTTTTCTTTTTAAGTTGTTAGCTGTTGAGTCACCTTTTTTAGGGTACATTTGTGTTTACACTATGAAGGGGTCACGTGATCTTAGTTTTAAGAATTCTATTCTATGTATGTTTTATCCAAATTATATTTTAATACAAGTGTGCCTCCTCTTTAAAAAAAAAAGATTTTTATATAATGGCCATTTATTGGGCCCTTTTATTTTTATTTTTTTTTTTTAACCATCGAAATTTTATATCAACCAAAAGGGGGAGTAAGGGTACAACATCATCCGGTTGGGCTCTGTTCGTTGTGGGCTTATTTGTTATATAGGTGTAACCGTATAAGGAAAAGATTTGGGTTTCATTATTAGTTCTTCATCTTCTTTCATAATGACGAACTTAAGCTTCTTCATAATGACGATGCAATCATCATTATATCTAAAAGGCTTACAACGGATGAATATTAATCGATGTTACAAGTATAGTAAAACCTGTATAAGTTAATAATCGATAAATTAGTAAAACTTTTTAAAGTAATAAATTCTCTTCAATCCGCAAAGTCATGAAATTTAATAAAAATTAAAATAATATTTTTTAAGAAAACCTCTTTAATATAATTCCATCAATATCATAAATTAATAATTATGATATGCTTAATCATATTTTTAATTAAGTTCATGATTTTCTTCAAAAGTTATCTTACTTACGTGAATATGTTCAATTAAATAAATGAATCCTTATTTTCAATATGTTAAAAAATTATGTACTCCTACAATTTATTAATTTCTACGCATTATCTTTATATAAATTTTTAGAGGAGGAAGTTTTACATGTAGCAGGTCACATGTCAAGCGACCGGATCCGGGTCGGGTTGACCCGGTTGACCCGGGTTGATCTGTTGATCCGGTCAAATTTTTTTTTCAATTCTTTTTTCGTCTTCTGCTCCGATTTTACGGTTCCGCCTTCGGCTCCAATTTTACAGTTCCGCCTTCGCTCCGATTACTAATATAAAGATAATCGGCGGGCAATAATTTGGACTTTTTCAGCTCGCTCCGAGGCCTTCGGCTCCCCTCGCTTGAATCTTGACCAAAGAAGAAGCGGCAAACAAAAAAACGAAGAGGCAAACAAAAAAAGGTGAAAAAAAATAAGTGGATTTAAAAAAAAAAATTGAAATTAAAAAAAACTGGAATTGAAAAAACGAATTTAAGGAAACTGAAAAAAAAAATAAAATAAAAAAATAGCAGGCGCGTGGGTGAGGCGCGTGCACCCCACGCGTGAGGTGCGACGTGCTGCATATGAGTTATTGTGTTTTTAAAGTATTACAATGAGGTATGAATATTTAATCTAATAAAGCACTACACTACCATATAGGTAGGATATCTACGCCACACAAATGTGGGACTACTACACCATATAAATTACTCCCCTAGAATTCAGAAAACACTCTTGTAATTAATAAATTACTTAATTTATCGATATTCTAAATATTTTTTAAATTAATAAAATTGCATAAAGTTTCATTGAAGTTTTACTATACTATTATTTTTTTAAATGAAAATTTACAAATATGTGGATTCAAACAAGATCAAATTTTTTCTTTATTTATTTATTTTGAGAATAGAGTCGTTAGTTTATTACTTTAGCTGCTTTTACGCTTTCTTTTTAAGTTGTTAGCTGATGAGTCGCCTTTCTTAGGGTACATACGTTTGTTTTACACTATAAATTAATACTATATATGTTATTTTTAGTTATAAAATTATCATTATTATTATTATTATTATTATTATTATTATTATTATTATTATGGGAATATAATTTATATATACAGTATGAAAAGCGGGTCCACCCGGATCCGATCTAGAACCAGAGTTCTTATTTACGTGTTTGGCTTAGGGAAACTCTGAATAGTCGTTTGTTGTTGTGAAAATTAAAATATAAGAAAAGGCATGCATCTGATGATGTTATATATAAATTTTCAATCAACATGTTTTAGGTCAAACCTTCGTGGAAGTAATTGCGCACAAATGTAGTGCAGTTAATTATATAGTGTCTTGCCCAATGCCATTTTTTTTTTCCTTTTAAAAAGACAAATGGAGGATATTATATTCATAATATTATTCAAACTTCTAGTAGTAGTATCAACTACTAAAGCATATATACAAGTATATAAATTGTTATGGTAAGAATTTGATAACACGTTCTCAACAATTATAAAAACAACCACAATAAGTGTGTATGTCATCGCTCATAAGATCACAAATCGAACTAAGAAAGTTTAATTCGAGACCACTCTTAAGGCATGTAGAATCACAGCTAACTGAACTCCGTATGTTACAAGGTGTGTTGTCAAATTTACGATAGCATACCCCCGCAACAAGCGAACCTGCATTCCATAAATTCAAACTCTAATTTAAACAATACATTGATTGATTATTATTTGATTAATTATTTCAAAATCCACATTTTGTATTTTGTGAGAATTAACTGCAAGTAGTAAATAATCCAAAATATATAATTACTAGTAAAATTTAACGAAAGTCTGACAAAATTACATGCAATACGATTACAAATATTTTTTTGGTGTCTTGCTTTATATACTTTTAAAAATAAAGCGTATGCATATGATTCAAAAATTAAAATTACGTTTTTCTTTTCCAAGTACATATACACATATGCATATGATTAAAAAATAAAGCTTTAGCTATTGAGACATAACTCAAATGACAAAGCTAAAAATCAAAGACTCTTCTTAAAAAGAGGTATCGGGTTCAATCCCACCTGAATGCGGTGTAAATTTTCCACCTTGTATGATGGTATAGTAATCCCACCATGCGTTGTGGTGTAGAGATCACACCATTACAGTGGAGTTGTGATTAATTTGATATAATATAATATATATATATATATATATATATAGTTTGTTGTAATTTAAAATAAAAAAATAAAGCGTATATGTCGGAGAGAGAGTAGATATAATAATTAACTGAGATATAGAGACTAGAGACGAAATTGATTTTTGGTTTTTCAAAAGAAAATGAATATATGTCTAACTAAACTTTTGTGGTCATATTGTCTATTTATCATTTTTCAATCATAGTCATGTATTAAATGTCGGATAAATAAATAATACTGATAAACTTGTACCTGAAATAAGAGTGAAACAGATGAAAAGCGCGAAGAAAGATGCCAAGGGCCTTGCCATTTTTTATGTTGAAATTCAAACCTTTTAATCAACTCATATAAAGTTGCAAATATTTTGGTGGGTTCGTTATTCTGTAATATCATGTTTATATATCCTAGTGATCAGAAATATTTATATCCCAATAAATTTTCTCGTTACATTAATTGATAAAATATATTTAATTAAATCGTACCTATTCATTATCCATTATTTACTAATTACTCCCAAATAAATATTCTCTTTACATGAATTGAGAAAATATATTGAAAGCATACGTATATTATCTATTTAAATACTCACTAATTACTCCCCAATAAAATATATTTTTTGCAAGTGTGTATAACGTTGCAAATTGCAATGAACACGTGCTCTCAATCACAAATGTAACCACAATCGAATACAGCCACATTGTAGTGAAGTGGTAATTTTGGCCTTTAAAATGGATTATATCTGCTTTTTAATTAATTTATTTTTTTGAGAAAAATGAAGAACTTTCATTAAATAGATAAAAATAGCAAGTACAAAGTGTAGAATTGGATCAGATATTTTCTAGACTCTAAAGGGGGTGTATTGGATGGAAGAGTTTGATAAATTTTTAAGGAATTGTGATTCTAGCGGTATTCAATTCCTAGATTTTGACAGATTTTCTAGAGGTATTGGATGTAACTTTTTCACACAGAGTTCAATTCTTGCGGTATTCAAATTACACATGATTTTGAAGGATTTCCCATAAGTTGTGGAGTTAGACGGAATTCGTGAAGAAAAATACACAGCCTGAACTCCGACCTCTGTACCTCGGAGTTCCATGGAGTTGGCATGAGCGGTCATTGGCCATACGCCACCACTGAAAATGTTGTCCACCCGCGATCGTGGACAATCCATGGGCGCTGGTTTGTAAAATAATTACAAAGGGATAGCCAAATCAAATACCATGGTCGCTGGACTCGGTTTATTGCTTCTTGTCTGTTCAATTTCCTTCCCTTGCCCAATTTAATTGCAGTTGAAGAAAGGAAGGATTGATGTAGAACTGGCAGATTACTCAGGAACAAGTGTTAATAATCGTCAAAAATTAATGACGAAAAGATGAGAAAAAGGGCAAACCACACTACACTCGACAGATAATGCAAAGATGCGGATAAATCACTGATAGATCTAGGGTTTGTAGAGATAGCAGAAAATAACAATAATGCGACAACACAAAGATTTACGTGGTTCGATCAAGGTGATCTACGTCCACGGGAGAGAATATAGAGAGCTTTTATTATGCTTGAGAGTACAATGAGTATTTGAACGTGTCTACACCTCTAATCTAGCATCTATATATAAGCCTTGAATCGAGCTCTAATCCTACTAGGATTCTTCGTACATATCCAAATCTCCTTCATAACAGAATTCCTTCTCCTCTAGGATAAGACTTCATTACTTGGTCTTCAAGGCAATTAATAATTCGTCTGGACCGAGGTCCTTGGGCCGAGCTCAACGTACATGCCCAATTAGGTTGGGCCTCGGATCAGGCCCAAAAAGAGGCCGGTACCATCACATCCCCCCCCAAAAAGAAGAAAGAAGTCGAAATTCCGACCTGAACAATTGTACACATCGGCTCTTCCCCGACCTGGAATTGGTTCCATCACCCGAGCTCGAGCTGGGAATGGCTAAATCCGAAAAGTGAGTTTATTTGAGTACGCACGCGGATCCGGGTCACGATGCAATTGGATTTGGAGGGAAAGTTTGGGGGCTTTTTTGAAAATACTTTTGAGGGGCGGTTCACATTCCGAAAAAGCTGCTACGTGACACGTGTGACACGTTCAGCGGCGGGATTCAATTAGTCCCTACGGGACTCCCCATAACTTTCATTCTAATTCACCATTGCAGCAAAGATTAACTTCCAGAAACCTGCTCTTGCCCCAATTTCCCATCCAGAGATTTTTCAGTCGAACCGTACCGCCGCGCCGCCGGTTGCACATCTGTTCTTACTTTCATCTGTGAATTCTGTCCAGCCGACTACCTTAATTAACAAGTAAGTATGGCTTCCCATTCTTCCGTCTCTCATTCTAGTAGCGATAGCGAGTGCCCTCCGGCCGATTCCACCGGAGGAATGGTCAATTTTAGGATTTTTTCGTTAGGATCTCCTACCCCGACCGTCGCGGCTTTATCTGTACCCCGCCGCGTGGAGGGGAAAGTAGCTGAGTACTCTTCCATCCTAGACGAGTCTAGGATAAAATTTCTCGCCAAATCTTACAATTTTCCCCTAGACGCTGACCTCATAGAGCCTCGTCCGGAGGATAGGGCGTGCTCGCCCCCTATGGGGTTTTGCACGATTTACGAGGACAGTCTGCATCCGGTCTTCGTCTACCTCTTCCGGTGCCTTTTGCCGACCTTCAAAGGAAGCTCGGATTAGCTTTAGGGCAGATAACCCCGAACGCCTTTAGACAGTTTGCCGACCTAGGCGTAGTAGCTATCCGGCACAATTACCCGCTCTCCGCCGAGCACATCCACGAGCTCTTCACCTTCAAAGCATCCGCGGGCTGGTACTATGCCACTGCTCGCACTGAGTTTAAGGGGAGAACCCTGAACAAGGTGGAGAAGTGGCATAGGAAATTCTTTTTCTGTCGACATGATAGCCTAGTCGAGACGGTCTGGAGGTTGGGCAAGCCTCGCGCCTGGATGACAAACGAGGTGGACGAGGGCTTGGGGAGTGTTGCTAGGGAGATAGCGAGCTGTGGGCCGTTCGAGGAGAGCTACCACGAAGACTCGCTAGCTGAAGTGGGGTTGAGCCCGTTCGAGCCCCAAAATATGGTGGATCCTGCAACGGGTGAGGCCCCGCTAGTGCTGTCAGGATTGGTTTGATTGTTGAAACGTTGCCTAACCCCGTTACTTGTTTTGTCCTTGCAGTGAAGTTCGGGAAGCAGGGACCTGATGCTAAGGCCGCAGCTCGCGGGGGAAAGAGGCCCAGGTCGTCAGGACGATCTGCTTCTGACCAGAGCCAGCTCGGAAGAGCCTCCGACTTGGGTCGGCAACCCGAGGTGGCTGTGCCCGCAGCAACGGGGACTCTCTCCCCTTCCACCAGCCCATCCCGCAAAAGATCCAGGGTCAACGTGGAGATCGTTGACATTTTGGGCAGTGATGCGAGCCCGTCTGCTCCAGCTCAGCTGGGGAATTTGCCCTTTCCCGAGGTAGAGATTTGTTAGCTATTTTTCTGTACTTCTTGCTTGCGTGTAGCTAACTGTATTCCTTCTTGCAGGGCATCGATATGTTCACGGCCTGGCTGAAGAGTAGCGTCGGGGAGATGTCAGCGAAGCACGAGGACGAAAAGAGTCGGTACTCAAAAAAGCTGATGTCGACCGCGGCCAGGCTGAAGAAGGCTGAGGAAGAGTTGGCCAAGTCCCGGGAGGAGGTAAAGGCCGCCAAGTCCGAGCTGGCCGAGGAAGCTCGGAAGAGATTTGACGCCGAGCTGAATGCCGAGGAAGCTCGTAGGAGGTTTGAGGCCGAGCTGAGTGCGGCCAAGGAGAGGGAGGCCAAATGGCGGCCTGTCAAGGTGAGGCCTTGCGGGCTTATACGAAGAGGTTGCTCTTGTCGGATAGCTTCTCCGGCCTGGCCAATGACTTGGCCGGGCTTATCAACGGAAGCCACGCCCTGAGCGCTTTGGAGGCCGCCGCCAGTGATTTCCTCAATCTGGACGTCTCCAAGTATGGCTACGAGCGCCTGGAGGACGAGGCCCTCTTCGCCGAGTACGCCAGAGTGATCCGGCGTCACCTCGGCCAGCTGCCCATTTTGGATGCCCTTGCCAGCTCGTCTGTGCTCCTGTCTGCCGAGCAGATTGCTTCCTACTCGGCAGATCGGGATCCTGCCCTTGACGCAGCCTTCGACGCTCTTTCCGCCGAGGGAGGAGAGGATAAGGAGGAAGAGGAGCGCGAGGCTTCGGCTGACGAAGAGGATCCGAAGGATGCAGGCGCTGATGGCTCTTCTCAGGGCCCCCCCTCCGGGCAGCCACCTCGTCAGGACAAGGAGGTGGACGCTCCTTAGAAAAATTTTTGTGTTTCTTTTTTTTTTTTTGTATTTGTAACTATGTACTTGGATTTTTTGTTGAATAAACGAACTTTGCACTTTTTTTTATGTAGATTTCTGATAACCCTGGTATAACTTCTCTTCATAAGCAAATAAGTCTCCTTTCTCAAGATTTATCTGAACAACGGTCTCTAGCTAGGTTGTGGATGGATAAATGTCGCCGAGCTGAGGCGCTTTTTGATGAAAAGTGTGCGCTGTTGAGGTCCAAAGAATCCGAGCTGGAGGAATGGCAGGTTAAGTTCGAGTCGCTCTGCACGGAGGCTGAGGTCAAGCAGGTCGCTTGTCGAGAGCACGCGGATTTACTTCAGGCCAAGTTGCTTCACGCGGAGGAAGAGTTGGAAGTAGCCCGAGGTAGGGCTGGGCGCGTGCTGGAGGACCACGAGAGAATCGTTGAGGAGCATGCCGAATACGAGGATATCATCCGCCGCAACGGTGGTATGACCATCTCCGAGGCGGAACTGAAGACGACGGAGCTGCTGGAACAGTATCTTGAATTGAAAACAGCATGCGGTCCCGAGTCTTTTGAGCTTCAAGGGGCTTTTGAGATGCTCAAGGAAAGCGCGAGCTTGTATAAATGCGTGCTATCCCGCCGGCCGAAACTGCGTGCCTTCCTGTCCAACAGTGCGGATGAGTCTGCTCAGTCGTCTTCCCGGACTATGCCTGCTCGCGCGGCTAGAGCTGCTCCTCGTGGACGTCAGGCCGGATTGGGCCGCGGTGGCCGGTTCGTAGGACGAAGTTCAGCGACGTCGCGAGATCGTGGTTTTTCCTCTGGAAGGAATCGAGGTCGGGGACGAGGTCGCATATCCATTGACGACCTTCTGGGATATACTTCCTTCGAAGACCGATGGCTCAACTTCAGTAGGCCAAATCCCCCTTCGTAGAGTAGCTTTTTCTTCCTGTAATTAATGTACATGTAATGTTGTAATTAGTCAATTACAAAGTAATATATATTGTTTATTACGATTTCATGTTTTTCGGGAAGAATGCTTCCTTGCGTTCGTGCTTTGCTTCTTTGTTTTGTTTTTTTTCTTTTAGAGGGAGTTTACCTCGGACCTCTTTGTATGACAAGGGAACCTTGGTTTAGACCTCGTGTTATGAGTCTCTCGGGGGAACTTGGTTCTGACCCCGGTTGAGAATATTTTATCCTTTGGAGGGAGTTTAACTCGGACCTCGTCGGATCTTCCCTTTTGAGGGAGGCGAGCTCGGGCCTCAAAAAGGGTTTCTTATGCGCATTTCTTAGAATATAATTACCCCATGTCGGATCATTATTGACCTCGGAAGTGAACCTTAGTTCGTCCTTATGAGGGGATTTGTCTTTGGATGCTTCGTATAAGCAAATTAAAAGACACGAGAATATGCAAAATGAAAAGAAACTTTATTAAAGGAAAAGCGAAGCAAATTTTGACGAGCTCGTAAAAACAAAACATTATTACTTAAAAAAAAGAAAAGAAAAGACGAAAAAACTTAAGACTCTAAATGCAAGACTCTGCTGCTTATACGAAGAACCTCTTTAGGTGGGCGATGTGCCACGTTCTGGGTATCAGCTCGCCCGAAAGGTAGGCGATTTTGTAGGCTCCTTTGCCGAGGACTTCGTGCACTCTGTAGGGCCATTCCCATGTGGCGTCAAGTTTGCCGAGCTTCTCCGAATGGCTTACTTTATTGTTTCTAAGCACAAGATCACCGACCTGGAACTGCTGGGGTTTGACCCTTTGATTATAATATCGGGTCATCTGCTGTTTATACCGAGCTTCTTTTAGGCTGGCTAGTTCCCGCTTCTCCTCGAGTAAATCCAGGTCGGTTCGGCGCTGCTCTTCATTGGCTTCCGCTGAGAGGTTGATAGTGCGGGGGCTTGGTGCCCCGATCTCTACTGGTATGACCGCTTCTGTTCCGTATACTAAACGGTACGGGGTTTCTCCCGTTGGAGTTCTGGGTGTAGTCCTGTATGACCACAGGACGTTTTGGAGGTTGTAGATCCATTCCGTTTTGTCCTTCTCTAAGCGGGCCTTGAGTCCGTTCACTATTGTTCTGTTGGTGACTTCGGTCTGGCCATTAGTTTGAGGTCGGTTGACCGAGGTAAAATTTTGCTGGATATTGAGTCCTTCGCAAAATTCTTGGAATGCTCTGCTCGTGAATTGCGTCCCGTTGTCCGAGATGAGGACTCTTGGAACTCCAAACCGACACACGATATTCTTCCAAACAAAGTTGACGGCTTTCTCACTTGTGACTTTTGTGGAAGGTTCGGCTTCGACCCACTTGGTAAAGTAGTCGACGACGACTATTAAGAATCATTTTTGTTTTGGGGCCGGGTAGAATGGCCCTACGATGTCAATGCCCCACTCCACAAATGGCCATGGGCTCTGTATAGTGGAGAGGTCGGTCTGGGGTACCCTTGTCACCTTGGCATGCAGCTGGCATTTCAGGCATTTTTTCACGAATTCTTCCGCGTCTTTTACCATTGTTGGCCAATAGTACCCCCACCGCATGATTTTCTGTGCTAGCATCCGAGCTCCGATGTGGCTTCCGCACGACCCGGTGTGCACTTCATTTAGTGCGTAGTCCGCTTCCCTCGGTCCCACACACTTTAGGAGAGGCTGTAGGTATGACTTTCGATAAAGGATTCCTCCTTCGAGGACGTACTGCGTGGATTTAGCTAGGATTTTCCTGGCTTCCGCTTTGTCCTCAGGGATCTCCCCGCTCTCCAAATATTTCTTCAGGGGGGTCATCCAGTTCGGGTCGTCTTCCTCAATTGCGTTGACTTCCGCCTCTTCTATACTTCGATTCCGAACTTCTTCTATTAGAGTTGAGCCGGTTGAGTTCACCAGCTTACTTAGCTCGTCAGCTCGGGTATTTTGGCTTCGGGGAATGCGAACTATCCTGAAGAACTGGAAGGATTGTTCTAGGAGCTTGACTTTCTCCAGGTATTTCTTCAGCTTCTCACTCCTTGCTTCATACTTTCCTAGCACGTGGTTGACCACTACTTGGGAATCACAATAGGTTTGGATAGCTCGTACCTGGAGTGTTTAGGCAAGACGCAGTCCGGCAATGAGGGCCTCATATTCCACTTCGTTGTTCGTAGTGGGGAACTCGAATCGCAGCGAGTATGTTAACTCTTTTTTTTCCGGGCTGATCAGGAGTATGCCAGCTCCGTTCCCTTTCTTCCCCGAGGCTCCATCCACGTACATCTCCCAGCAGTCTGGGGGAGTCTTCTCTGGTATTTCTTGGAGTTTTGCTTTGGCCTCGGATTCTTTTGGTTTATTCACGACGTTGCACTGAGCTTCTACGTGGAAGTCTGCTAAAGCTTGGCCTTTTATAGCTCGGCGAGGGACGAATGATATGGAATGCTCTCCGAGCTCGATTGCCCATTTTGCGATCCTTCATGAAGCTTCCGGTTTAGTAAGGACTTGCCGGAGTGGTAGGTCGGTCAAAACTTGTATTGGGTGAGCTTGGAAATAAGGTTTTAGGCGCCGAGCTGCATTTACCAGGGCTAGAGCGAACTTCTCGAGGGGTTGATATCTTGTCTCTGGATCTTTCAGGACTCTGCTGACGAAGTACATCGGTAGCTGCCGATCTCCTTCATCTCGGACCAACACTGTGCTTATTACTTCCTCCGACGCTGCGAGGTATAGGGATAGGGATTCTTCCTTTTTGGGGACTGACAAAGTTGGTAAGTCTCCAAGGTGGCGCTTTAGCTCGTCGAAGGCTAGTTCGTGCTCTGGTCCCCATCCAAACTCCGGTGCCTTCTTGAGGATTTTGAAGAACGGAAGTTGTTTCTCGGCAGCTTTTGAGAGGAAACGGCTCAGCGCGGTTATGCAGCCTGTCAACTTATGTACGTCGCGAATAGTTCGGGGTACCCTCATTTCCTGGACGGCTTTAATTTTCAATGGGTTGGCTTTGAGTCCTTCCGGCGAGATCCAGCACCCTAGGAATTTCCCAGATCGCACGTTGAAAGTGCACTTCTTGGGGTTTAGCTTGAGGTTTGCCTGTCTTAGCACGTCAAGTGTCGTTCGTAGATCGACCACAGCTGAAGCTTTCTCCTTGCTTTTGACGACAATGTCGTCTACATACACTTCAACGATCTCGCCAATGTGATCTCGGAAGAGGAAGTCGACCATTCGTTGGTAAGTCGCTCCGGCGTTCTTCAACCCGAAGGGCATGTATTTGAATGCGAAGACCCCAAAGCTCGTGGCGAAAGCTGTCATGATCGCATCTTCCTCATCCATCAGGACTTGATAGTACCCCTTGTAAAGGTCAAGAAAGCTGAATACCTCGTATCCCACTAAGGATTCAATCTTCTCGTCGATGTTGGGGAGGGGGTAGCAGTCCTTTGGGCAAGCTTTATTGAGGTCGGTATAATCCACACACATCCTCCACTCCCCTCCTTCTTTCTTGACTACCACCGGGTTAGATAGCCAAATTGGGTATTTGACCTCGAATAGTAGCCCTGCTTTCAGCCATTGCTGCACCTCATCATAGATGACCTGGTTTCGCTCGGCCGCAAATGTTCTTCTCTTCTGCTTTACTGGGGTGGAGCTCGGGTCGATATTGAGCTTATGTGTAATGATGTCCGAGGACACCCCCGTCATGTCCGTTGGCGACCAAGCAAAGACGTCTTGATATTCCCTAAGGCGCTGGATTATCTGCAGGCGGGTTTGGGGTCCCCCTGCAAAGCCGACCTTGACAAATTTGGTAGGGTCTTCTTCAGATAAGGGGACTTGTTCCGCCGAGGTGTCTGAAATCGTTGTCGCCTCTTCCAACTCTTCGGGATACTTTGATTGCTATGCTTGCGGTTGACCTCGAAGGGCAACTTGCATGCACTCTTTGGCCTTTTTCTGGTCGCCTCGGATAGTTAGGATTCCACCCGAGGTCGGGATCTTCAGTAACAAGTGGTATGGCGAGATAATGGCTCGGACCGCATTCAGCCAATCTCGACCTAATATGATGTTGTACGGGGAGTTCGCTTTGACCACGTAGAAGTGGATTAGCTTGTTGACGCTGGTCGGCGGGCTGCCAATGGCGACATCAAGCGCGATGATCCCTTCAGGTCGCGTCTCATGCTGCGTGAAACTTTTGAGGGGCAGGGGCGCTGAGTTAACCCGAGCCGGGTCGAGTCCCGTCCTATCCAAGCAATGTTGGAAGATGATACTGACGCTGCCCCCACTATCAACAAATACGCGGTGGACAATCTTATTGGCCACTCCGACCTGTATTACCAGGGCGTCACTATGGGGCGTTGCTGTAGGTACAGGATCGTCCTCGGAAAAGGTGACTGTTTCACCTTTCTTGAACCTCTTTTTTGTCTGTTCCTCTTCCGATGGAATTGGTGGTCTGCGAGCTTCAGACCTCAGCTTAGTTTTTGTTGTGCCCGGGGTTAGCCCGGAGATGGTTGACACCACCCCGTCGTACTGGGGCACGCCGCTCTGAGGGTCGTCGTCCTCCTCATCATGACTGGTTTTAGCTCGCTTATTATCGGGAGCGCAGCGGCCCTGTCCGCCCTTTCGCTTCCCCCTTCTGTTTTTCCTTCCCCCGGCCTCGTACTTCTTCAGAGCTCCTTCTTGGGCTAACCTCTCTATTTCCACTGCAAGGTCGCGGCAGTCTTCTGTGTAGTGCCCGTGGTCGTCGTGGAAGGAGCAGTGTTTGTTTTTATCTAGGGGTTTTGACCCCGACATAGGGCGTGGTCTTGTGAACCAGTCCTCATGAAGTGCGAAGATCTCCGCATTTGTTTTCACAAAGGGAGGTCGCTGAGGGGGTTCCGACCCCGGCCGTGGTCCGAGCCGGGACTGGATAGGTCCAGGTCCGAGCCGGGATTGGATAAGTCCCCGCTGAAGGCGTTCGTGGGCACTTCTCCGATCACGATCATTCCGGCCCCGATCACCTTCAGGCCTCTTCTTCTCTTTTTCCTCCAGCTTCAATCGGTCCGCATCTTGGCCGTCCGCGAACTGGTACACGATTCTCCACATCTCTTGGGCCGTCTCGGGTTTCTGTTTAGCGAGCTCCTGGTTCAGGGACCCAGGAGCGACCCCGTTTCGGAAAGCCGAGATGAGGAAAACATCGTCGATTTTATCGACCTTCAAGCTTTCTTGCATAAATCGGGAGGCGTACTCCCTTATGGTCTCTCTGTCCTTTTGCTTTACGGACAGGAGGTAGGCCGTGTCTCGGCGAGCTTGGACTTTCATAAGGAATCTTTGTTTGAAGATTCCTTCGAGGTAGGCCCAGGACCCTACGCTGCCAGTCGGCAGGCCGTCGAACCAAGCTCGGGCGTAGTCGACCAGCATCTCTGGGAACAGCTTGCACATGTGCTCTTCTGTGAGGCCCTGGTTGTGCATGCTGTACTTGAACCGCGTCAAAAAATTGAGGGGGTCCTCCAACCTATTGTAGGGTGGTATGTTGGGCAACTTGTACGTCGCGGGAAGCTTGGCATCAAGCAGCTCGTCGGTGAACGGGCTGACGAGTCGGGCAGATCTTCTTTCACGTCGGTGTCGGTTTACCTTGGGGCTATAACTTCTGGAATAGCTCGGACTTCGGTCCCTGCCTGGACTACGATGTCGCCTCGGGAGATGGTGTTGCTTGGGACTCCGATGTGGGCTGGAGCTCCGGAGGCGGAGTGGGCTTCGCCGAGTGTCGTGCTTTCTCCTTAGCTCGGGCTCCTGCGTTTTGGAATGATGTGGAGTTTTGGGTATAGACTTCCGTGTGGAACTCTCCCTAGCTTCGGATATTGGGGGCATCCTAGCTGTTGTGAGGAAGCGCTTGAAGCTCTCCCTATTCGCTCTAGCGAATTCGGTCGCGGCGTATGTAGTGGCAAGGTCGAAGTCGTCGAGAAAATCCTCTCCTTTCGATCCTGATTTCTGTGGACCCTTCTGAGGGATGTCTTCCAGCGCGGGCATCCCTTTGAAAGGATCATCTTCTATAGGGTTATTGTCGTGCCCCTCCTTTGGGACCGAGCTGTCTTTCTGGCGATTGCCCCTGTTCGTGGGGCGACTTTCTGCTTCGTTGGGATTCCCACGTTGGCTTTGGTCCTCCCGCACGTTTTGTGATCGCGTTACCGTCATAGTTCTGCTACCAAAGAACCGTCGATCGAGTTCCCACAGACGGCGCCAATGATAGATCTAGGGTTTGTAGAGATAGTAAAAAAATAACAATAATGCGACAACACAAAGATTTACGTGGTTCGATCAAGGTGATCTATGTCCACGGGAGAGAATATAGAGAGCTTTTATTATGCTTGAGAGTACAATGAGTATTTGAACGTGTCTACACCTCTAATCTAGCATCTATATATAAGCCTTGAATCGAGCCCTAATCCTACTAGGATTCTTCGTACATATCCGAATCTCCTTCATAACAGAATTCCTTCTCCTCTAGGATAAGACTTCATTACTTGGTCTTCAAGGCAATTAATAATTCGTCTGGGCCGAGGTCCTTGGGCCGAGCTCAACGTACATGCCCAATTAGGTTGGGCCTCGGATCAGGCTCAAGAAGAGGCCGGTACCATCAATCACCATATTTAAGAAAACGCAAGCATAACAAGAGCAACTGAAGCAGGTGATATTTATGAAAAAGAAGAAACTAAAAATCAAACCTTTTTCATTTCTGGGGTAAGCAAACTTTTCAACTTGGTGGAATAGTTGACGGAGTTTAGAATGAGAGCTGCGAGAATGTGTGGAGTTTTGATTGGGAGAAGAATTCCTTGCCCATGGTCGTTGAACCCCCACGATCGTGGGAATGGGAGGGCATCCGCGCCCGTGCACCACTCACGATCGCGAGAAGGAGAGGTCATGCGCGACCGTGCATCATCCACGATCGCGAAGATGTGGAGTTGAATTTGGCCAAACTCCTTAAAAATCGATGCCGAATTCCTCTCAACTCAACACTCAACTCTCATAAACTCTCTCTAACTCTATGGAATTCAACTCCTTAAAAATCTATCAAACTTCACATCCAATACACCCCCATAAGTTAATGTTTTTGGGCCAGACCCGATCCAACCCACTTTTTAGCCTCCTGGATCACGTCGGGTTCATGCCGAGCAAAAATTTCGGCATTACTGCTGACCCCCTTAAGGAAAATAAGGAAATTTAATGTGACTATTATCAGGCCACTGCTCATAAATTAATAACTACTATAACTTTATAAGGAAAATTAATATGACTATTATACGGAAAATAAAGAAAAATTAATGACTGTTATCTTTAATTTGAACTTCTTAAATTAATTCTTAGTTAGGCTTAAATTCAGGCCGGGCAATAAAATTCTGTTATCATTAATTTTTATTAGTTTATTTTTTTAGACGTGCCCAAAACTTTGCTTGTTAAATTTATCATGTGAAAATGAAGGGGAAAAAATCCTCATCCTACAAATCCCTCATTTTATTTCCCATCATTTTCCATAGAAAAGAGATACAAGCCTATCTTCTTCCTCCTTTTCACTTCAAGATGGAAATTATTTATTATCAGGAGATATTGATGTGATAATATTTTCTTTCACTAGGGTGAAAATAATAAAGAAAATAGAGTGAATTTATTTTAAAAATGATTGAAAAGAAAGAAAATTTTCACAATCAAAATAAACACATTCCAAAGGCGGATTTAGCACCCAGGCTGCCTAGGCCGTCGTCCGGGTGAATTGAAATTTTTTATTTTTATTTTTTGTATATGCAAATAATATGTTTCAGCATATCTATCCCTTCTCTTTATTACTTTATATTTCTGGTCCATTCCCTTAGACATTAGTATAATATTATTTACTCGTCCATCTCTCCCTTCTCTTTATTAGTGTGGTGACTACAAAGCTTCTTCCACCTAAAAACCTTCTTATTCCACGATAGAGAGCCAAATTCAGAAAATCATACATTGAACATATCAAATTATTAACAATACTTTTTCCGTCATCCATTTATACGTTTTAAATTTTTTGTATTGGTCGTATCTTATTTGAGTTTGCTTGCGGATGTGATTAAGAGCTAACTTACAAAGTAATGTCAAACTCAAATATGCACTTTCAAAGAATACTGAATGTTTGTATATCTAAAAACGGAATAACTAATACTAAACCCTGACTTAGCACAAATACATACAGACCATAACTGTTTTTGGGTGGCCTCTTTGATCATTTTTTGGGCATGCTCACAATTCCTTCAACTTCGACATAACTCTTGCGCGCTAAGCTGGAAGCAAACTTCACCATGTTACGGCTCACTGCACCCTCTTTCAAAGCAACAACGCATTGGACAGTACAACCTTGATCTCGAGCCAAAGTGAAGCCGATACTCTTTCCGATCGGGCGAATCATATGTGCAAATCCTCTAAAAAAAATGGCATCTCTTCCGACGAGAGTATCAGTCAAGAATTTGACCGACGTCATTATCTTTCCCGAGTGAATGGTCGACTGCACTTTTGATAGAGGCATATCCCCGTAGTTAGCCGCCAACTCGTCGTCGTCGGATGGGGCGTTAACCGCAGCGGCAGTTGCTGCTACTGCTTCTTTATGTTTACATTGCCGCTCCAATTTAGCCTTCTCTTTTTTCGACAGTGTCTTTCCGCCGGAATCGGCGTCTGGGTCACCCAATTCCGGTTTCGTTTTCTTTGCGCGCGGTTTTGGTTTTGGCTTTTTTTTTTTCGAAGTCCAGTTTTCTTGTTTTCTAAACGAGAAATGAAAAATTGAGAATGAGATGACGGTGACTAACTAAGATGTTAATTTAAATAACACAATCAAATTTAGTGTGAATGACACAATCAATCTCATTCACACGTTTAGTGCGAGTCCTACGACTCTCAAATTCCATTGCACGTTTAGTACGACGGCTATCAAATTCCTCTACACAATCAATCTCATTCACACGTTTAGTGCGAGTCCTACAACTATCAAATTCCATTGCACGTTTAGTACGACAGCTATCAAATTCCTCCATTGCAAGATCAAATGATACCTACAGAGAGAAGACAGAGGGAAAGCATGGGACTCGAGGTATTATGGTTTAACCTGTTATATAATATAATCGTGTAATTTAGTTTGACTTGTTATCTATTTAAAGTGATAGCTTGTTAATTACACAAACATTCGGTATTCTCTCTGATGTTCGTGTGTTTAGTGAAGAATGAAGAATGCTCAAAAGCCACACACATATATATACCAATTGAATGACGTCTTCTCGATAGCTTGTTAATTACACAAACATCTGGTATTCTACCAAAATTAAATGATGTCTTCTCGATATATATATTTTTTGCGCATGTGCGCATATATTTTAGTTCTATATATGACACTCAATTTTTTTTTTTTAATATTTCAAACAGGACACTAAAATCACAAGTATAGAAAATGAGGTCAACCTTTATTTATATTGGGGAACAATTCGTATTAATGATTTAGATCTTCCGAACACTTGTTTGATCCAATAACTCTTATTAGCTAATCATGAAATTTTAGGAACCTATTTACATGATTTGTTTAATGTTCAAATATTATAATACATAATATATTTTAGATTTCCATAACTTCAAGTTGGGAGCTAATAAAATGATGGTTGAAGTCGTTGTCATAAACGAGATATATTGAGTTTGATACTACTTTACAAGTTAGCTCATTTATAAAATATTGACTAATTTAATATTTTTTTTATCATTTATGCCATTATTTAATTAATATTTATCTATTATGAGTGTTTAATAGATATAAAATATTCTTAATACATTTACAAAGTCATTCCTATGATCATGGATGAAACGACAATAAAAAAAGTCAGATAGTGCAAAGCCCGTTGCAAATCGGACCCAATTGTGAACTAGAAAAAAAATCGAATCAGGATCCGCATTATATTTGAACATTTCTCTTTCTATTGTAAAAGGAACATCGACAACATCACCGGGCTTGAGGTCTAGGGGTCAGTCAAGTTATTGAGCTGCATTAGGTGACGAGGTTGGAGAAAACCTCCGCCGCTGTTTGGTAGAGGTCGTCGTCCGGCACAAACCGTGTACACGGGACGGCCATTGGACACTCCGACGTCGTTTCTGCAGATGCAGGGGAAGGGGGGCTTCACATTCTACTTCACGGCAACGGTGTAGCTGCCGTTGTTTGTGAGGGGAAGGTTGTTGGCGCCGAGGATGGAGCGTAGGTGGACGACGGTGGAGATGGTCTCGATGGCGGCGAGAGTGGTGCGGTTGGGGGCGGGGTTAGTTGACGACGGCTTGAGAGGTGGCGCCGGCGAAGCTGCAGCAGAAGGTTTTGGGCCTTTTGGTGGAGGTGGAATTTGAAGAAGAAATGGTGATGGTGAAGAGTAGTAATGGAATTGAGAGTAGTGTTAACTTCTTAGAAGAGAAAGAGCCCATTTTGTTGAGATTAAGCTCTTTGGAATCTTGATGAGGATTCTCAAAACGGTGGAAAAATTAAAATGGAGGGCGTTAGACTTCCATTAGGGAGAAAGGGGTATTTGCCCAAATAGTTGTACGTTAAGGTGTTAGCAGCCCATAATGATTCATGAGGATAGTAAGTATGTTAAAGAGGTGTACGATAGGGGTAATATGCTACTTTTCTCTAAAAGATAAGATGAGACAAAACACTTTTCTTGAAGGAATGAGAACCAATCTGGACTATTAATTTTTATATATCTACGATTGTCATTGATTGATGTATTATAATTGAATATGAAATGCAATATCATAATATATTATAATAATTCAATATATTATGACGATGCATTTGTATAATACATAAATTATACTATTTTATACATATTTTCATTTAGGGTGTGCTTACTTTGATGGAAATATTTTCATTGAAAAATGATAGATAAGAAAAGATGAAAAAATATTAACATTTTCATCCTTTTTGTTATCATATGTTTACTAGGATTATTAAAGAAAATTATCACATGGTCCCCCAACCCCTTTCCCATTTTTATGCCTTTTATAATTGGAAAATATTTTCACATCAAAAGCAAATGATAATATTATCCAACATTGAGAGAAAAAGAGTGAAAAATGGCGGCCCGAGAAAAATTTCTAACCTGCCCTGGAAAAAAATTCCATCACAGTAAACATGTGAAAAGAATGAAAAAGGGGTGAAAATTTTCCTTTTCCACAATTTACCTTCAAAATAATTGCACCCTTAATAGCTTCGTGGAAATTTTGGTAGCTTATATGCCCAATATGAAATTTTGGTAGCTTAGTCTCATTTTGTTTATTGTATTTGTATTTCCAAGATTATCAGTATCACCACGAGAGGATTATCAACTTTCAATATCCAGCACTAAACTAAAGTGGAATTGCCATTTTTTTCAAGGAAAATCAATAAAATTTCTTCGTAGACAGAAAATATAAGTCGCGAAACTATTGCCGGTGTTTAATATTACGAAGATAGAGAGAATAGTTGAGAATAAGCACCCAAAAACTTCTATCTGTGGTCCTAATTAATTAATAATATTCCCAAAAAAAAAAAAAAAAAAAATGAAGAATGATGATGATACGAGAAAGAGTATTCGTAAGATTTAGATCTGTCCTTAAAAGAATCCAATTTCTTGTGCTCTACAAGGGCACTGAATCTTTGACTTTGGCGTTCTGTATTTTCTTCCTTTTTTTATTTTAGGAAAACTATTACTCCAGTATTTATTAAGCAACCCAAGGTTTAAAATTTCCTACGAAAATCTACAAATCTAGTAAATCTTTACAATATATACACTTCGTCTCTTATTAAATGTCCATTTGGGAATAAATTTCGTTCCGTATAAGTGCCTTATTTAAATACAATAAAATAAAATAATGTTTTTTAGCAAATAAAATAAAATAATGTTAAGCTTAATTTTGGATGTAATTTAACTTCATGATTTGTATTTTAATTTCATTTGAGTCTTCGAATGCTATTTGTCCTACTATATTAATATCGTTATTTATGATCGTGTTGGTGGAATTGAAGAAATTAAAGTAATTTCATATATGTAATTGTTAAGGTTAATACACATATTTAAATGTTTGCTGCTTGACAATTTGGTAATTAATTTACTGTTATTGCCATAGATTAATGGGAAAGAGAGTGATTGAAAATCATTCTTCAAAATGGAAGATGACTTTTTGTGTATTTTTTTTTTTTATAATGTTTATCTAGAAAAAACAAAAATTCCCACCACTTTGACGTGGATTTTTTTTTTTTTTTTGAGATAAGACGTGGATTCTATTTTAAATGAGTTTGATCTCATGAAAACATGCAGGTCACAATTATGAATTGGTAAATGAATGTGACATATTCATGTACTTTCTATTATCTATTTTGCATACAGTAAAATTTTGATTTAACTTTTGTAATGAAAATTGAATATCATATTTTATTTTGATTGTATGATTATAGATAAATATTTCAAGTTCTTAACTTCATTCCTATACTGTTATTCCAAAAGAAAATTGGATTTTTTTTCTTTTTATGGTATTTCGCCCGACTAATCTTAAATTCCTGGCTCCGCCCATGAACACAACCTAAGAGTTTGAATTTATGAGTCTTGTTGTCATATCATGCCAATACATGAATGAAATCGTATATGTGTCATGTCCATATATATGTTTGTACAATTAACGTGGTGTTCATATTAAACAGATTATTAACAGATCAGAAATCATTAAAATGACGTGGTTTTAAGATTTAAGGTAAAAAGGTGAATAAAGTTTTAAATTTAAAGCGTAAATTTGAGTTAAATAGCCAAACTATCCCCAAACTATTAAAAAATGTAAATTCATGGCTAAATATGGTACGTCAGAAATATGACGTGGATTTATTATGTTAGATGTGGATTTAAAAAATAATATAAATTAAAAAAATGCCCTCTGCCCATCTCCTTCCCCAGCTCATCTTTGCCTCAAAATTCTTATTATATCCAAAATTCTTGTCACGTGCATGTTGTTGCTGGTGTTGTTTTGTATCTTCCACCAGCGCCACTGCATCCCTCGGAATGGGCCCCTACCGAGGCGTCTTCTTCTTTTGCCCCAACTTCCTCAGCGACACACTAATATGGTTGGGCAGTGACTGCAGAGGAAATGGCTTCTTGGAAGAATATCATGGGTGCCGTCGACCTAGACGGAGTGGGAGACACCTCAGTCTGAGTTTTGACTCGGCCAGGGGCTGTTTGTGGCGGAGGATCTCGCCGGAGTGTTCTTCGTGGATGGAGTACCGTTAGGAAGTGGCGTCTAGGAAGGGAGCTTGGCAGTGGCGGTGGTGGTGGGGTATTTATCGTTGTCTCCGGTGGGGATCTATCGTCTTACCGTAAAATTGACCCATCAGTAACGTGTATCAACTCAAAAAGTCTTGTCTTTCCGTCATCACACATATTAAATCTACATCAAACATAATAAAACCACATCATATTTCTGACGTGCCATGTTGAGCATGATTTGCCTGCAAATTGTAGCTAGCACATTATTGTGAAAAATTCAATAGTTTAGCCATTAATTTACAATTTTTGATAGTTTGGAACATAATTGTGATGGTTTGAATAATTTGGCTATTTAATTAAAATTTGTCCAAATATAAATGACATTATTTTGGTTCGTGTGGACTATTTTTTTTTTTTTTTTTTTTAAATAACTTAAACAATTAAATTTAAATACCATGTTATGGTAGATTCAAATTCGGAACCTTTGATCTCGGGCATTATTTTCTTACTTTTATTTCCACATGGGAACCCAATGGTAATTAAAGAGAAAATGGGGTCAAATAGTTAATATGAGAAGTAAAAATTAAATTATGTTAAGCCACTTAGTTTTTATAAATTTTGTCATTCGTGGTGCGAAATGTACGTATTCGTACCATGAGTACCACATTTAAATTCTGTTAAGCCACTTAATTTTTATAAATTCTGTCATTACGAAATGTACATATTCGTACCATGAGTACCACAGCTGGTACGATTTGTACTAATAGAATATATACTCTTAGTACGAAATGTACGTATTTGTACCATGAGTACGACAGTTATATCAACAAATACTCTTAGTAGCATATAACTTGATATGTTAGTACAAATCATACCAATCTCACCAGTGTTAATTTAGTTTATTTGTTGATAACTGTGGTACTCATGGTACAAATCGTACCAATCTCACCACTGTTAATTTAGTTTATTTGTTGATAAGTGTAGTACTCATGGTACGAATGCGTACATTTTGTACTACGAATGACAGAATTTATAAAAACTAAGTCGCTTGACAGAATTTAATTTTTACTCCCCATATTGACCATTTGACATTTTGCCCCTATATTAAAACTCAT
Source organism: Schizonepeta tenuifolia (assembly GCA_029490685.1). Classification (NCBI taxonomy): domain Eukaryota; kingdom Viridiplantae; phylum Streptophyta; class Magnoliopsida; order Lamiales; family Lamiaceae; genus Schizonepeta; species Schizonepeta tenuifolia. Next base: position 88,962,458 of record CM055960.1, on the reverse strand, counting down.
ACGCTATAAGGCGATCTGCATCGCGTCTCTCCAAGGGGTCTCGAAGACCAGCTCGAGACGATGCGGCATCGAGGCGGTGGCGTTGCAAGCCACGGCGGCTTGAGACCGGCTCGAGCACAGCGCGTGGCTTGCACGCACGAGTTTTTCGAATTAAAAAATAAAATAAAATTAGAGGCGCGTGTTTCCTAACGTTTAAAAGTTTAAAAATTCGACCGTTTTCGTGTTCAACGGCTATTGCCGATTTTATTTTAATTTTTTTATTTTCTTTTCCTCCACTGTAAATACAACCTCTCATCCCTCATTCATCCCACAATAAAAATACAACCTCTTTCTCTCTCAAATCCAACACTAAAAAAAATATCTTCGTCGAGTTTTTCATCTTCGTCGTTCGAATATGTCGAGGGTGGCACCGACAACGAGGTACTGGAGATGATGGTGGATGTGGATCGACATATCCGTGCACACTTAGCGGCGCAGAAAATGAAGATGAAGAGGGCGCCGGGGTTCGTTGACCGCGACCGTGAAGCGGCGTGTGCGCTCCTACACGCCGACAACCCCACCTACGGCGAGCACTTTTTTCGACGCTTTTTTCGGATGCATAAGCATCTGTTCTTGCGCGTCTGCAAGACGTTGGAGGACAACGTCCGCTACTTCACGCATTGACAAGATGCACTTGGGCAATGGGGGTTGACGTCGGTGCAAAAATGTACAATGGCGGTGCGACAACTGGCCACCGGTGGTGCTGCGGACTCCTTCGACGAGTACCTGAAGATCGGCGATAGCACGGGCCGGCTTTGCCTCAAAAAAAATTTCCTAGCAATGATCGGCCTCTTCGGCGAGCAATACCTGAGGAAGACAAACGCTGCCGACACCGTACGTCTGCTCCAAATGCACGAGGCGCGGCATGGGTTTTCGGGGATGCTCGGGAGCCTGGATTGCATGCACTGGGTTTGGAGGAACTGCCCAAAAGGGTGGGCGGGTGCCTACACGCGCGGCGATCAAGGCATGCCTACCTTAATCTTGGAGGCGGTGGCGTCGCAGGATTTGTGGATTTGACATGCCTTTTTTGGGTGTGCCGGCTCCAACAACGACATCAACGTCCTCAACCAGTAGCCCTTATTCGTCGACGTGCTTGAGGATATAGCTCCACCGTGCACCTTCACCGTCAACGTCAACCGATACGACAAGGGGTACTACTTGACCGACGGGATCTACCCTGCTTGGCCAACACTGATCAAATCGCCGAAGGTTGAAACTGTCACAAAGACGGCGAGGTTCAAGAAGATGCAGAAGTCGACCAGAAAGGATATAGAGCGGGCGTTTGTTGGAGTGCTCCAAGCCCGATGGGGAATAATCCGAGCTCCGGGTCGGTGCTGGTACACGAGGCATCTCCAAGACATCATGTTCGTGTGCATTATTTTGCACAACATGATTATCGAAGACAAGCAGAAGTATGCGGAGAATTGGAGAGACGACTCCGATTCTCCGTCCACTAGCGGGATATCCCATCGGCCCACTCCGATCGCCTCTAAGACCTATCTCGCTCGGGAAGCCGACTTGAGAGATCAACGAAAGCACGTTCGGCTTACTAATGATCTCACCGAGCACATTTGGCGCAAATTTGGACATTTACCGGAATAGTCTAAATTTTAATTAATATAGTAGTTTTTATTTTATTTTAATTAATGTAATTTTTTTGATTTCAATTAATGTAAATTTTTTTATTTGAATTAATGAAATATTTTTATGTTATTTTTATTAATGGAATTTTATGAATTAATTTAATGGAAATGCAGGGGTAGAGGTCTCTAAGAGATCTCTAGTGCTGGAGACACCCTTGGAGACCACTAGTGGTTTCCAAAGGATGCAGATAGCCTAAAAAAGGCATGCAAAATCCACAAATCCTGCGTCGCCACCGCTTCCAAGATTAAGGTAGGCACGCCTTGATTGCCGCGAGTGTAGGCACCCGCCCACTCTTTTGGGCAGTTTCTCCAAGCCCAGTGCATGCAATCCAGGCTCCCGAGCATCCCCGGAAATCCATGCCGCGCCTCGTGCATTTGGAGCAGACGTGCGGTGTCGGCAGCGTTGGGCTTTCTCAAGTACCGCTCGCCGAAGAGGTCGATCATTGCTCAGCAAAATTTTTTGAGGCAAAGCTGGCCCATGCTATCTTTAATGTTCAGGTACTCGTCGAACACATCAGCAGCATCACCGGTCGCTAGTTGTCGCACCGCCATCGTGCATTTTTGCACTGACGTCAGCCCCCATCGTCCGAGTGCATCTTGTCGATGCGTAAAGTAGCGGACGTTTTCCTCCAACGTCTTGCAGATGCGCAAGAACACATGCTTATGCATCCGAAAACAGCGTTAGAAAAAATGCTCGCCGTACGTGGGGTTGTCGGCGAAGTAGTCGGCGTGTAGGAGCACACACGCCGCTTCTCGGTCGCGGTGGACGAACCCCCGCGCCCTCTTCTTCTTCTTTTTCTGCACCGCTACGTGTGCACGTATGTATTGATCCACGTCCGCCATCATCTCCATTACCTCGTCGTCGGTGCCGCCCTCGACATATTCCACCGACGAAGATGAAAAACTCGACGAAGACATTTTTTTGTAGTTGAATTTGAGAGAGAAAGATGTTGTATTTTTTTGTGTGAGATGAATGAGGGTTGAGAGATGTATTTATAGTGGAGGAAGAGGAAAAAAAAATAAATAAAATAAAGTAAATCGGCATTTAGCCGTTGAGAAAACAGCAACGGTCGAAATTTTAATTTTTTTTACGTTAGGCGCGTGTAAACACGCGCTATTTATTTTTTTATTTTTTTTATTCGATAGTGTACGTGCGTGACTTGCACGCGCTGAGCTCGAGCCCGTCCCATGCGTTCAAGCACGCCTCGAGGCGCCGTGACTTGCTATGTGGGAGGCTCGAGCTACGCCGGTCTCGAGCCACACTCGAGCACCCCCCATAGGCGCGATGCACACAGTCTAAGTTAAACTTGCACATGTGCCTTATTTGTGTTTTTTATTTGTGTTTTTTTCATTTATTTTCTTCTCTTTTCATTTTTCCAATTTTTTATTTTTAATTAATTCCAATTTGTAAAGGACTAAAATGCCCACACAAAGAACTCCAAACAGAACATTCCTACCGTTTCTGCACAAATATATCATCGCTACATGCACTCTTCACATGAATCTGTATATGTATATACACACACAAAAAACACACAAACACACACAATATATGTATGTATCTGTGTATCTTTCGCACTTTGCTTGCATCTGCGCATTCATTTGATCCTATCTTTTCGGTTATTTCAAGCCTTGTCTCACTGCGATAAAAAAACTTTAGATAAATCAAGAAGAGAATTTGGCGATTTTTTAATTTTATAGTGGAAAAGGCCACTAAGAAGGTGAGAAGTTTCAATTTCTTCCGACCTTCGGGAATTTGGTGTGAATTTCAAATTTCGTGGAGCGTTTTTTTCGGTTGGAAAAGCGTAAATTCGGTATGAAATTGAACGGGACGATTCTGTATTCCTGCGTGGATGATGAAAAAGAAGAGGAAGAAACGCCGCCGTCGGAAACCTCGCCGCCGCCGCCGGCGAGTATCGTAGTGGGCTATGCTCTCACTTCGAAGAAGAAGAAGAGCTTCTTGAAGCCGAAATTTGTTCACTTAGCTCGGTACTCGTCCCAAATTCCTTGTCTTAATCTCTCTTTGTCTCCCGCATGCAATGATCCATCGATCATTTTACCTTTTGTTCTAGGTTTTTTGTGAAATTTCTGTGTTAATGTAGACTTTATTTGTCTCCTCCAACGATTATTGACATCAATAGTTCCATTTCCACTGTGATTAAATGACGTTAAGTATCTATGCAAATTAAATCACATTTTGAATCAGGATAATCTTTTTAATTTGATTTCTTACCATGATGCATGCAGAGGTTTTCATGGCAATATCTGCGCTTTTTTTCTTTATCTATTTTGATTCCGAAAATGAAAAGAATTAGATCTGTGTTTTAGTTAATTTCTTGATACTTGAAATGGATAATTTTGATTGGGTTGGTGCATTTTGATTCATGAATATTTTTATAATTGTGTTGTGTGTGCCCTGATTTCTGAGCCGTGTGGTCAGCCTTTTGCAACTGTTTGTTTGACTTATCTATATCTACATTGGTTTCAGGAGGAATCATGCATGTAAAAATTCTCTTTGGAGGGAATATTCCATTATATGTGCTCTTAAGATTATAGTCAACCTATTTTATGATCTTAATAATTCAAAAATCACCTGTTGCTTTCCCACTGCTGTGGAAGATTTGGTATTTAATGATTGTCCCTACTGCTCCCTCTAAGAATCAGTAATGCACTACAAAGAATTCTTTAGTGATCCCCACTTGTCGAATTTTTCAAAACTTAAAATGGACAGTAATCAATAATCGAATTGTAATACGAATTTTTGCATTCTTGTCCTGATGTGGAGTTACGGTGATGGCTAACGTAGGCTCAGTGGCGTAGCCAGAAAAAAATATTGACAGGGGCTAATTTTCAATTTTCTTCTAAATTTTTAATTATTAATGTAATTCCGTTTATTTGCTGGGGCTTTTGCCTAAATTTTCACCTAAAATTTCAATACTTCACTATTTTTTAAGGAAAATAACAACAAAAATTTGTTTGCGTGGGGCTTAAGCACCTTGTCCTTCTTTACTGGCGGAGCCAGTGCGTAGGCTAGATCAATAATGAAAGCTTTTGAGGATCTAATTTGGCTAAAAGTTACTAGGCTGGAATTGAATTCTACCGTAACTGCTAAAGTGGAGTGGAATATCTTTCTTTCCAGTTTTTGCTCCAATTATGTCCAAACTTAGCAGACATTTTGCTTCCCCCCCCCCCCCCCAACAGTATAATAATTTCATTAGTTGCCTGTTTGCAGTAATTAGTACAGTTGATAATCTTTCTTTTCTATGTGCTTGTTAACTTAATCTCGATTACCTCGATCAAGTAACTTGGTTGATGCAACAAGTTCTGATTGATGATGCTCCAAATGTCTTCTTAATCTTTCTATTTCTGGATATCAATTTTTGTCATGTAACTTTGACTTGTTCACCACGTCTCTTGAAAACTAGAACTTTTCTGTTCACTTACTATAAAAACCCCCAAGATGTTTTGGTGCGATATTATCTGTCTTTTCTGGTCACTTAAGGATCACATTTTTGAATGCAGAACTAAGGGCATTCAGTTTGTTCCAATTGATCTGAGAAGTCCTCTATCAGAGCAAGGTCCATTCAATGTTATTTTACACAAGGTTTGAGTTATTACAGTCAAATTCTCATGTTAGTTGTTTGACAATGCGAAATGCAATGGTCAGCTTTGCTATTTTGGAAGTTCACACATAGCTATTGGTAGTCTTTTCACCACCACTGTTAAAGATAATTCTGAACCAAATCCTTTCAACTGTATGATTTAGTGGAAATGTGCCCAACAGGATCCAGAGGTTGGCTTGTACATATTGAAAATGGGGGTGAAAAAGAATGAAGGATCCTTTTTTGTTTTGGTTTAACTCATTCTACCACTATATAAATCTAGGCTACCCGTGCTCTGTTGGTAATAACTAATAACAATTAAAAGATAACATGATCGGAAGGGATGTATCATAGCTTTCCTCACTCAACCATAGTTTTTGAACTCAATCCTTTCTCGAATTCCCCTTCTCTTTGATTATTTTCAAGTGCCAATGCCACTAGCACATTTTTTGCAATATCTACCAGCCAAGTCTAGAACCACTGGTAGAGAAGTCTTTTGCTATATTCTCTCCTTCATTGCCAACTTCATCTTGCCTTGTTGGATGGCCCCATTCACCAGGTCCTTTGGACTGAAGACTTCCAGTGATCTGCATCTCTTTTTAGTAATCAAATTAGCTCAGGTTTATTTCTGTTTCTTGATGAGTTGATGTTACGACTAATTATTCCTCACGATAGTGAGTTTCTTAACAGTGAGTTGTTTGACATATTGACCAGCATAAGCCAGCCCCTTTAATATTCAGGAGATAGAGTTTGTAATGTTTTTTTCGGATGTGAGAGCTATTCTTTATGGTTCCCTTCCAACTTGCAAAAGAGAGATGAAAGAAAAAACCTAACATATATTAAATTTCAGAAAAAGCATTGGAGAAATAATGAAGATATGGTATATAGGCCAGCTCATTTATTAAGCCTTGTTTTATGAATTTCAGATTTGCATTTATTTTCTCAAGTCAAATGCTCTGCTTTGCTAATTTATTTATAAAATCAGTTCATTATCTTGCCTTCTTATGAGACAATGCTTCATCAAACCTCAAAAAAGAGGGATAAAAATGGAAAATACATAATGTTACTTTATTGTCCTTACCTTTATTGATTGATTGCACCTTTTGTTTTCAGTTAGAGGGGAAGGACTGGTCCCAGGTTATTGAGGTTTGTGCTCTGCTCCCAACTGTACACTGGTTTAATGAATTCAATGGGTGTAATGACCTTTCCAGATGCTGCTGTGAAATTTATGCTCTAAAACTATGCCGTGAATATGAAAATATTAGCTGTTTTGTTGCTAAAATTATATACTATTTCCTAATTCTTAGTCTCGTAGGTGATTGTAGTCCAAAGGTGGTAAGTAGATGTTGCAGAGAATCTGAGGCTTAAAAACTCATTTCTGTCTGACACAATTGCAGAATTTTTGCTCTCTCCGTATGATTCATGACCAGATAGATGTGGTTGGTCCCCAAGGATCAAACAAGTGAAGATTTTACTTTCTGGGATCTAGTATACTTGTGCAGGTGTAGGTCTGATGAACTTTTGCTACAGTGTGTAGGGAACTTCTTCATTTTGGCTGATTATTGATTGGGCTTGTTTGACATTCCATTTGAACTAATCAAATTGTTAGTTTAATATTTTTTGTGCAAATCAATGAGGTGATTCTGATGTCTTGTGTTGACACGAGTTAGGTTTCTATCTAGTCTTGTGCTAATTTTGAAGAGTGCACATACTTCAATCAAGTTGAACTTCTTTGTAAGCTTGGGGAATACAATAATTTTTTTTTTTTTTAATGGTCTGTTCCCAACTCCCAAGTATTAATATTTTGGTGATGAAGTAATGATAGAATTACACATTCACTTAAAAAGAATGCCCTTTTGGCTTTATGCTACATATGTTTCTAAAATTTAGTTGTATGGGAAGTAATGCATTTTCGGTTGCTTGAGCTGCTAAATGGCCATTTCTATGAAGCCTTTCATAAACCATCTTATTTGATAGGTTTTTATTTTTATTTTTATTTTTATTTTTATTTTTATTTTATTATTATTATTATTTTTTTTGCAATAGCTCCTGTCTTGCTTCAAGGATGTGTTGAACTTATGTAGGTGACTTCGGAGAACTCTAAGCTCTATCTTTGTACAATTTGGACAAGAGAACTTGTTTAGTGTATAATGTTGTTAAAGGATAGATCTCAAGATGACGTAGAATATGGTATATGTTTCCGCATTTCTGTATAATGCATAGGAGATAAAGGGTGACATTCATGTGTCTTCCTTTACAAGAACGAAGATGATTGCTAATGAATTTGGTGCTTATTTGCTCATTAATGAATGGTGACTGGGTGGGATCAAATAGGAAAGGAGAACTGTAATGAAATACACGATCAACTAACATGGACGAGCTACTGTTGTTGGCAGTTGACTATTTGAAAATTTGGCTTATGTAAGTAACTAAGTTCCTTGTATTTGCTTGGAGAAGTGACAACCTATGTTTGCTTTTTTCCATGCCTTCTGTCACTGGATTCAATTTTCTCAGTAGTTGACCAATCAAAGGAAATGAAAATGTTTTATGTGATCTCTCTTGCATTAGGAGTTGCATAAGGAGAGAGATGCAAGGTTGTATCAGCATGTTATTTTAAGTTCTCCAGGGTTTTCGTCTATGCTCCTTTAAAGGCATTTTTCTTTTTATCTTCATCACGAAACAGTTTGTAATAGTGAAACAGAATATGTTGACTTTTTTTAAATGTGATCTTTTGTTTTGAACATAATAATATTAGCAACCTGGATTTTGTAATTTCTGTACATTGTTTCAGCAATTATGAATCTTAGCCTAGCTGGGAAAGATAGTTATTTTACATGCTGCAGCATCTTTTTTTTCAGTCTCATTCTATTTCATTTTTGCATTGAAGGTTTATCAGAGATTACATCCAGAGGTGACAGTTGTTGATCATCCTGATGCCATTCAACATTTACGCAACCGTCAATCGATGCTTGAGGCGGTTGCTAACCTGAAACTGCCCGATTATTATGGTATTTCTATGCACCACAGTACTTTTGTCACTATATCAAATGGTTTCTTATAATTCAGTGTGGCTCTTTCTTGCCCATCCTTGCTATTTTTCAGGATTGGTCCTTTCATTCTCAATAAAATTTTATCCGTCTGCTTCGCTATTTTCTGGTAGATGAGTTTCGAAGATATTTGATCCACTGCCTGCTAAATTACATGGTTCTTTTTGGGAATTATAGGCAAGGTTTCTACTCCAAAGCAGTTGGTGATTCCAAAAACCCCAACTTCGTTACCAGATGAAGTCGTTAAAGCAGGATTAAATTTACCTATAGGTAATCTTATTTTCAATTTTTGTAGGTAAAAAGTTTTAACCAGTTCTGAAAGGGACAAAGCAGGAAAATAATCTCTTGATTCTTTTTTTATCAGTAGTGGGGGGGGGGGGGGGGGGGGGGATATGGTAGTATGTGTGCTACTGTTGTATAATGTGTCGTGCTGTGGCACTGCACTCCCTTCAAAGCAAGAATTCTTCAGAATTTGTGTAGAGACGTCACCTCATAGTGAACAAAATTTATGATGCTTTTCTACTTACAGTTATAGACTTTGTAGGGATCATGTCAGGGTAATAATGACACTTTTGCAGCTTGTGCTATCTTACCGGGCGAATCACACTTAGTTGAATGAAGAACCTGGATATCATCATTATAATGCAATAATAAGTTAGTTAAAAAATTTGAGTGGCAATATTATGGCAGACAATATAAGTAGTTTCTCTTTCTATGAAAATACATAATTTCTCTTTATTCAGGTTCTTTAACTAGTTAAGTCAGTTGCTTCATTCTCTCCGTGATATATCTAACCTTTGTCAAGTTCTGCTGTTTCAGTTGTGAAACCGCTTGTAGTGGATGGAAGTGTAAAGTCTCATGCGCTCTTCCTTGCATATGATCACATTTCTCTATCTGAATTAGAAGCTCCAATGGTTTTGCAGGAGTTCATTAATCACAGTATGAAACTTCGTATTGTTTTCATCTGTCTTTCAGCTATTGCTTACTCAACTGAAATTAATAATGTACGTACTCTCTATGGTAGGTGGTATCCTCTTTAAAGTTTTTATTGTTGGTGAGTCTATTAAAGTCGTCAGGCGTTTCTCTCTGCCCGATGTAACTGAAAGTGACTCATCAAGAATTTCTGGAGTGTTCGGCTTCCCGAGGGTTTCTTGTGCTGATTCTTCTGCAGATGATGCTGATCTGGATCCTGCTGTTGCTGGTACGTTTAGTCTTCCCTGAAAATATTACATATCCCCCCTCCAATCGTGAAGCACTTTCTTCACTTCTTAAAGCCTGTTATTTTTGTTTCATTCATTGTGTTTGAAACCTTGTCGCTTTATCTCGTGGGAATTTATCCGATTTGCATTCTGTCTTTCTTGAAACAAGTAATAGTTCACAATTTCGTCTCACGTAGTTAAATATTCAACTGCAGAACTTCCTCCACAGCCTTTGCTTGAGGTGCTCGCAAGAGAGCTCCATCATCGACTGGTAAAATTCACTTTCATTGAAATTTTGTCTCATCTATTGTGTTGTTTTCTCATGTACTTGTCTACGTTTTGTAATATTAGGGACTTCAGCTATTCAATATAGATATGATTCGCAAGAAAGGGACCAAGGATCTATACTACGTCATTGACATCAATTATTTTCCTGGTTAGTGCCGTTAATTTCTCAGTTATGCTCTTTGATGTGGATGTCGTAGCATGTATATTTTCCTAGCAGTTCATCTCCTCAACTCTTGATAAAATATCTGCTACGCCAGTAATTTCATTCACTGTTTTTGTCTCTTCTCTCGTCATCTGCATCACCGGAGAAGTTAAAACTGCAACTTCACTTCTGAAATGAGCAAAAGACACGAGTTTTGTGTGAATGCCTCAGATTAAGACTGCTCCATTAGTTTCAACATATTGCTCTGTTTTTAAAGAGTTAGTATCGACATCTTAATGCTGAGCCTTGTGCATTTGCTCGTCGCAGGGTACGGGAAAATGCCAGAATACGAGCATATATTCACGGAGTTTCTTCTCAACCTGGTGCAAAGCAAGTGTAAAGAGTAAGATTGTGCCTGGCTGTTGTTGGAAGAGTACATATTGTACATTGTGTGTGTGTCTCTGCTTGTAAAGTCCATCGATTAAAATAGTGTGGGGAAAAAAAATCACTTTCCGTTTTACCTTCCCTCATATTAGGGTGGTGCATTTACTTCTCGAATCTGTTTTTAGACTTAAGTTTCTTGATTAATGCCAATTTAATTTCGTATTATGTGTTTCTTCACCTTTTATTTTTTTATTTTTTATTTTAGAATATTTGGTGAATCTTTCTTCATTATGCTGATCTGTGACAATAATTGGATTAAGGCAAATAAGCGCATTGCTACATTCTCTCCAGTTGATGATAGACAGAGATTAAATAAGACGGTTGGTTCATTCATGTCAATATTTTCTTTCTTAGGTATACTGATTAAGTTTTTATAGCTTACAATTACAATTAATTTTTATTGAGCATTAGCAACCAAATTATGCTCGTATGGAGGAATGAATGTTTGTATCAATCGACAGTAAGTATTTATTTGTATGTATAAATATCTAGGATGCATCGTACCTAAAAATTATCGAACAAAACGACCTTTTTTATTCAAAATCGCAATTTATGTATGATTTGAAAACGTTGCAGTCATAACACTAATCTTTCAAATTTTTACAATTTGAGAGTTTCTAACAATAAATTCATCGGAAAAAACAATGTAGTTCAACAATCGAACAAACTTCCGAAAAATTGGATGTTGTATAATTTCAGAAATGGAAAAGGTAATTTTATAGTAATTGTGTAAAATATTGCAAATCTATATAAAAGTTCTGCTACCTTTGATAATTAGCTCCTGATTTTGTTATCATACAATTATTACAAACTCACGAAACGATTTAAGATTCGTACACCGACAAATTTACACGATTGCACTCGCAACAACCTCGTGCATGTGCAACAAGTCTAGTAACATTCCAATACAATTTTAAAGTAACAAGGGCACACCCAGTATGTATAGATTATGAATGAATTCATTCATAATTTTATGACCTAAATGATTTTATAATTAGGGCGTATCGCTTCAGACGAATATGAGATTAACTATCTATCCATTGATATGATATTATGTATATCAATTAATTATAAGAAATGTATTTTATCTCTTCAACAAAAGGCTAAATTGCATATAAATTCCCTATCTTTTACCAATTTCTCGTTTATATCCCCACCTTTTAAAATATGTGAAGATTCTCTACTTTTTAAGTTTTCGCAATTCGAATACCTTCGATCATTTTCCCCATAATTAATGCTGACATAGAATCTGAAAATGCTATGGAAAAGACCAGCTGAAAAACAAACGACGTAATTTTAAAAACACCAAATGTTGTTGTTTCCTCAAACATACACTTATATTTATATTTATTTATGCGTATTATGACACCAACCAAATAACAAAATAAGAATTTTTAAAATTACGTCGTTTGTTTTTCGGTCGATTGTCATATAAATATTTTCGGATTCAATGTAGCGCTAATTTGGAGGAAAATTGCTGGAGTTATTGAATTGCGAAAAGGTGAGAAATTTTCGTCTATTTTAAAAGAATGAGGATATAAAGTAGGGAACTTTTATGTAATTTAGCCTCAACAAAAACTACCATTGATTATTTACTTTCCATGTCCTCTTAAATTTTACATGGAAAACCTTTATTTACTATCCATGTGTTTTTTTTCATTTTTTACGGAAAACCTAATTTAGGCATAACAGTATTAAACTACTCCACAGTATTCTATTTCACAAAAAATAAAATAAAATAAAATAATACTTGTATTCCTACGCAAGGGTTGCACAGCATGTTTATAGTACTAATATATAAACCCTTCAAAATTAGAAAAAAAAAGTATCCGTTTGCAATCACTGGGGAAAAAATACTGCAATTACGAAAACAGTAAATAATAAGCAAAATAAATGAGAAATATAACATTACTAAGAGGAAACGGAATCCTACCAAAAGAGGGTTTTTGGCTGTTAGACAGGTAGAGAGCATCCATTGAAGAGGGTTGTGCTACCTGCTTTCTCGCTCTAGAATTTCACCAGAAAACTTATTCCCTGCATCCACTGAAAAATTCAACGAGTTGATCTTCAATCTTTGTTGTCTGATAGTAACAAATATACTGAATTTCCGTTGGGTTTCTGAGAATCCGTACGCCGCCGAGTTGTAGAGACTGATTTATGCGGCGTAGTTTTTCCACCTCACTCTGTGATTCTTCGGAAATTCTACAGTTTTTCTCTTTAATGCATATCGAGATTGGGGTTAGGGTTTTGAGATTTTAGCTCTTCGAGTGCTTCCACATATATATATACATGTATAGTTAGGATGGCACTCGCAACGACAGCTCAGTCAATTCGCTACATTGCTCCGGCGGCTGCCACCGGAGCTAGCAACCTTGACGCTCTCAATCGAGTACTTGATGACCTGTGCATCCGCGGCAATCCTAAGGTTTGAAAATATCAAAGTTCCTTATGCTATCTTCTACTTCTTCTGTGCGAGGGCGCGTGTTTAAGTTGAGTTGCGCATAAATTCATGTTTTTTCGTGGTTGAAAGTGGTAGCTAGTTCTCTTCCCACTATCATGGTTTGAAAGGAGCTTATGCTAAGGTGTGAATTCTGCACATCGCAGAAACCATGTTGCTTACATTTATATAATTATGTGTTTCTCTTTTTCTTTTTTTGGTGGGGCGGGAGTTCGGGTATTCCAGGATACTTGAGGGGAAGGACGAGTGTCTTTTGCAGCTTGATGCGTTTGAATTAATTAATCGGCAGTAGTTGTTTGGTCCGTCTTTTAACTAATTGTAAATATGTAAAATCTATTGGACATCTTAATGAAATATAGTGTCTATTAGGATGGAGCTGCCCCAGCATTGAGAAGATACGTCGATGAACAAGCTCGTGATCTTAGTGGTGAAGCATTTTCACGTTTTATGGATCAGCTCTATGATCGGATTACTGGCCTTTTAGACAGCAATGAAGTTGCTGAAAATTTGGGTGCATTAAGGGCCATTGATGAACTTATTGATGTGGAAAGTGGGGAGAATGCAGTCAAAGTGGCAAAAATTGCAAATTACATGCGAACTGCATTTGAGGCAAAACGCGAACCTGAAACCTTGGTTATTGCTAGTAAAGTTCTGGGCCACTTGGCCAGAGCTGGTGGAGCAATGACAGCTGATGAAGTGGAAAGGCTGGTACGTTCAATTTTTCTGTAATTAGAGGCAGAATATCTGATATCTTTGTTACCTATAATCCCTGCTGCCTCTCTCAGGTAAAAATTGCATTGGAATGGCTCAAAGGTGATAGAGTTGAATATCGCCGTTTTGCTGCTGTTTTAATTTTAAAAGTATGTCTCACTTCCTTCTCGTATAGATTGATTGTTGATCAATTAAACTTTTTGAAGCTTACAACTTTTACTATGATTGCTTGGATATTGGTGCAGCAATTCCACCCCCCCCCCCCCCCCCCCCCAAATAAATATAAAATAAAATAAAAACTAAATCAAGAGAAATGTAATTGCATTTGCTAGTGTGAGCTGGGGGAAGGAAGAAATTGAAAGGACAGAAGATGATTAAATGTTAATAATATATTTCTTTGTTTGGAGAAAAAAGAAATTCTGAGCTCTTAATACACTCAAGAACTTTTATATGTTCCATAATCAGGGTTTTGGACTTTTTGGTAATGATATTCTTAGATGATGTAGTCATCTGGTTGTAGGCTGAACCAAAGATGGAGAACTAGTAGCTGTTGTTAGTGGCACTTTGGTGAAGACTTACAATTGTTACAGTAGGGGTGGCAATTCGTGTTTCGTCTCAAGACACAACGAACACGATACAATTGTTTTTTGACCCCCATTCTACATTACAATTGTCTTTGGAAGATGATACGAGTCAAACCTACTGTCAACATCATGGCGTTTTTATTTTGCAATCAAAAATGAGGAAATGAATTACAATTAACACCTAATTAAGATTAAAAAAAAACATTTTTTAACCTGAAATATGTAATTTAGGGAATGTTTTGAAAAACTTTCTTGACAGTATTTAAGTGAAACGATTTCATTATTTGAGTAAATAAATCCAAACCTCGGACTGTTTTGGACATTGGTCTATTTTCAGGTGCTCTAAATTTGCAGCTGTGACTCTTATAAATTTTCCTTTTAATTCACTCTTTTGTGACTCTGTCTTTCTTCTTTATCAAATCGTATACATGGTAGTAGAACAATCCTCACTTTTAGACAAAGACTCTTTAGATTTTCTTGTAGCTCATTCTTCATGAAGTTTTGCTTGTTAAAGTTGCTTTTCTCCTTCATGCCTCAAGATGTGTATTAATAATTTGCAATTAATCTCATAGGAAATGGCTGAGAATGCTTCAACAGTTTTCAACGTGCATGTTCCGGAGTTTGTTGATGCTATATGGGTTGCTCTGAGAGACCCAAAACTTGATGTTCGAGAGCGTGCTGTAGAAGCATTGCGTGCTTGCCTCCGTGTCATTGAGAAGCGTGAGACACGATGGCGCGTGCAGTGGTAAGTGTGCTTCTCGGCATTATTTATGGGCTACTATTTATGGCGATACAAACAATTTCTGTCAGTTTGGGTCAGCGATAGACATTCTCCCATGCTAATTTTAGAAATTCCATTGCACTAATCATGTTGCATTTTGTCTTTTCTTTGTAGTTATAGTTATAAAAGAAGTGTATTATTAATGGGTTGTGGAAATTTTTTGTAAACGTGTAAAAAAGTATGGCGGGGTTTTATAGCTCTTTACAACTCGATTCTAAAACTTTTCATGTTCGGTGCAGGGAATATGGTAGATAAATAAATTTACCTGCTAGTTAATTTAGCATCACTTTTTTTTGGATCTTAGGATTTTAGAGGATCTCATGCTCAATCTCTTTCCATAGCTTCTCCTATGTCATTATCTGCATCTTTGATTTTACCAGTCAACTGCAATGAGTTTTTGTTGTCTGGACAGTTTCTGACATATTATGGAATAAAATGTGACCAGAACTCCAGTTTTATACTAGAGAATTGCTTCTGTCGTGACCCACTGTAGAATTTATATCCCCTACCTAATTTATATTCTTTTCATGTCCACATTATGATGTATGATTTGAATAACTGAGTTTGGTCTCCTTGTTTTTGGAGCTTCTATTTAGAAAAGATACATACATTGGTATATAAATGTCTGGATAAGTTATGCAGTTACTTAAGTCACATAATTTAGTATTAATATTTTTTACGATTGCGAATTGCTTTCAGCTGATTTGACTGTCATTTGCTCAATAATGCATGTCAGGTATTATCGTATGTTTGAGGCTACGCAAGATGGATTGGGAAGAAACGCCCCTATACATAGCATACATGGTTCTCTGCTTGCAGTTGGGGAACTGTTGAGGTAGGTCTAGATGATGAGTTTCTTGTCTGCAGAAGTTACGTGTGTGTCATTATGTCTTGTGAAATGCACGAATCTCTTTGCTTCTTGGCCATATTTGTGCTTCATCATGGTTTGCGATCTTTCATTTTTTTGCTTATGCTGTAATAGTTTTACTGAAGTTGGTCGTCCCCCAAACTCATTCTATACTGCATTTCTAACTCCTGAATTCACATCCACTAATCTCTCTCTGTCCCTTGCTCTCCCCATGATCTCACAGTTTGAATTTTTCTTCTGTCTGAAACTTGTCTTCCTCTAAGGGTTTTGAAACTTCTATAGCAAATGGGGTTTTCCTTTATTTCTGGCCGGTCCTTTTTTGATGTGCTGACATCTCGCTGCCGCATTTCATGCTTATTTTTCTAACGTGTTCTTCCATTTGGACTGGCCTTCAGTATGTTGAGTTCCTCAAATCTTCTATTCATCTCTCCGTGAAGTGTGAACTACATGATTTCAACTTCACTGAAATATATGATCCTTAGGTCCTGATGTTGTCACTGATATAGTCCTCAAACTTTTATATCTTCATATCTATGATTATATATTTTTGTAGGAGAAGAAACCTTGTAAAAATAGAAAGAATTGAATTTTTCATAATTGGTCAGGGCTTAATTACCAAGTATGAACACAAGATCATAGTGTGTCGCATGGGGAATACTAGCTGGTTTGTAATACTTGCATCATTTATTGATTCTAAGCACTGTTGGCTATAGTCTGTTATGCTATGTGTTTCATATAAATATATTCGTAGGATCATACTGTCCCGTGCCCTAAGATTCTGTTCATGGCAATGTGACGTCATAGTTTTAATATTGTTGTGGATGCCACAGGAGTTGGTTGGTGTTGTATTTCCTTATTGAAAAGGCATGACTGTGAATACCAATTATATGTAGTTTTTGAATATATTCATATACATTCCTGTGATGATAATGGATTTATTTTTTTCTTAGTGAATAGTGAGTACTTGACTAAGGTAAAAAAAAATTGCTTTTATTTAGGGGTGCGGTCAGAACAGAATAGAAAAATCTCAAATTTTTTGTTTCCAATTTGCAGAAACACAGGCGAGTTTATGATGTCTAGATATCGAGAAGTTGCAGAAATTGTTCTTCGATATTTAGAGCATCGGGATCGGCTTGTTCGTCTGAGCATAACTTCTTTGCTTCCTCGAATTGCTCATTTCCTACGCGATCGCTTTGTAACCAACTATCTGACGGTCAGTTATTTTCCCCTGCAAATATCAACATTTAATTCATTGTGTAGTTATTGCAGTCTGGCTGATAAAACTTTATTTTTTCAAATAGATTTGCATGAAGCATATACTTCATGTCCTTAAAATTCCTGCAGAAGCTGCTAGTGGGTTTATTGCTCTCGGGGAAATGGCTGGTGCATTGGATGGGGAGCTCATCAATTATTTGCCGACAATAACAGTTCACTTACGTGATGCGGTATGAGTTGAGACCTTTGAATTTCCTGTTTATGGAAATATATCTGGCTTAAACAATTCGACATGTCTTTTTTTTTCTATAGATTGCACCTCGCAGAGGGCGACCCTCCAAGGAAGCTTTGGCATGTGTTGGGAATATTGCAAAAGCCATGGGGACTTCTATGGAGCCTCACGTACGTAGTCTCTTGGATGCAATGTTTTCTGTTGGGTTGTCTTCAACCCTAGTGGACGCCCTTGAGAACATAACTGCCAGGTCCAACAAGACATCTCCTGTTGTGTTTCTGTTCTTGTCTTTATTAATGAGTCGGGGATCTGAAATAATTTTTCTTATATTGCAGTATTCCATCTTTGCTTCCAACCCTTCAAGTACGCTTACTTGAGTGCATTTCAGGAGTTCTTTCTCGACACCAACAAGTACAGACAAGGCCTTCTGTTGCTCTTAGTCGGACTAGTAGCTCAGCAGCCACTTTACAAGTATCAGAACCCAGTGGTTCTGCCCTTGTTCAACTTGCCTTACAAACTCTAGCCCGATTTAATTTCAAGGTGTCTCTTCTTTCACCTGTTTGTGCTTCTTGCCTTTTTCTTTTTTTATCTGAGAGAGTTACTGTACTTTACTTCTTTCACCCGTCTGTTGTTTTCGTCATGCTCAAGTAGTTTGATGAGTTAATTGGACCGTATTTAATCTGTATGATTGTTGCTTTTTCTTTATTCCCACTAACATTGAGGTGCTATTGGTTCAGGGGCACGATCTTCTCGAGTTTGCAAGAGAATCTGTTGTGGTGTACTTAGAAGATGAGGACGGAGGTACAAGAAAAGATGCTGCTTTATGTTGTTGCAAATTAATGGCAAATTCTTTGTCTGGCATCTCCTCTGCACAGTTCAGTTCTAGTAGGACGAGTCGTGCTAGTGGAAAGAGGCGCCGCCTTGTTGAGGAGGTTTGATCCTGTCTAAAGTTATTGCTATTCATTTATATAAACTTGACTGTGCAAATAGCTTTATATATTCTTTTTGCCTCTTCGAAGTTGGGTAACTATATTTAGACATTCATGTCTGGGAATTTGCTACTCCAGTTTTCTTAAGTTCTTTAGTTTAATAGAGTGTGTCTGTTCAAGTCGGCAATGATAACTAATAATAAGTATTGAAAACAATGAATTCTACATGTTGCTTTACTACTTGAGTAAAATTTGTATTCTAGTTCCTTGTAGTGGGGGCTATATTAATTGTTAAGCACACTCATTGGATATTCTGTTGGCCCTTACTGCTAATAGATTTAAATGCTATTTTCTAGTGCAGATTGTGGAAAAGCTTCTAATTGCAGCAGTTGCTGATGCTGATGTTACTGTTCGGCGATCTATATTTTCTTCTCTGC
The DNA here is from genome assembly GCA_029490685.1 of Schizonepeta tenuifolia. Classification (NCBI taxonomy): domain Eukaryota; kingdom Viridiplantae; phylum Streptophyta; class Magnoliopsida; order Lamiales; family Lamiaceae; genus Schizonepeta; species Schizonepeta tenuifolia. Next base: position 88,943,839 of record CM055960.1, on the reverse strand, counting down.
ATGAGAGTGGAGAATTTGATGATTTTCTTGCACAGGCTGATTGTTTGACTGCAGTGTTTGCTGCTCTAAATGATGAGGTATTTAGCTAATAATTTGAAGGGTTAGATATCTCCTTGTAAGGGACCACCTCTCAAACTGTAGAGCTTGTCCTCCATAATAATCTCATTTCTGAAATGATTTCCAATAGTTGGTGAGTTATAAGTAGCTGGTGCTACTCCCAGTTACTACCTATATTTTCTCTTTGTTTAAGCTGGAGTTACCAGCTTGAGACGTATATGGAATCATACAAGCCTTTGGGCTTTGATACTCTCTGTGGATGAGTTATACGTTGATGCTTCAATGTGTCATGGTCGCCCACTCCTTAAGGATCCGGTGTTCATGCTTCAGTAAAAGGGTATATATTGCAACTCTAGGGACTAGATGTTTGATAAATTTTGGAGGACCTGATAAATATATTACGTAGAAAATTAGAAATTTGGAAGTACTTATTTTACTATAAATTGGCCATATGAAGTAGTGTTTGCAATTCTGAATGATTAGTTAGCCGTTTAGTTGATTGTTTTCTTTTTATGACACAGTCAACCATGCTAGGACTGTAGGACACCTCTAGATGTCTATTTATGGAAATTTAGCGCTCACATGAATTGAGCAAGTCTTTTGAAGTGAGAGGACCAAACCATTGCATCCTGTTTAAAATTTGGGATATGTCGAGATTTTGTCATGGCCAAGCAGTGATAATATTTCTGGGAAGATGTCTAAATGTGCATCTCTTTTCTGTCTTGTCAGCTTTTTAACTTGCTCTATCTTGACTTGTTGTCAGGATTTTGAAGTTCGGGAATTTGCAATTTCAGTGGCTGGAAGGCTGTCTGAGAAAAATCCTGCATATGTTCTCCCAGCACTCCGCCGCCATCTTATTCAACTATTAACTTATCTAAAACAAAGGTATTTTTGAAACACTTTATTTGTGTAGTATAACTTCTTGTCTCTTTTACTTGCTGATCCTGCTGAACATTCTTTCTTTTGAATCAGTTACCTCTGCCCTTAAAATTTTACCATATTTATTAACAAGGTTCCTGCTGTTATCAGTGCTGATAGCAAATGCAGAGAAGAAAGTGCGAAATTGTTGGGGTGTTTAATTCGCAATTGTGAGAGGTTAATACTCCCGTATATTGCTCCAGTACACAAGGTTAGCTATCTGCCATGTGCCATTTGGTTTGATAATTGTTTTGCTTCCGTTTTTGTAATTTCTTTCGATTTTCAGGCCCTTATTGCAAAACTTAATGAGGGAACTGGTGTGAATGCTAATAATGGCATTATAAGTGGAGTTCTGGTGACTGTTGGAGATCTTGCTAGAGTGGTGGGTATTTTCCTGAACTTTGTAAATGCAATCTACGATTTTGTCATATCATTTTCTTCTCGAATAGCAGCAGTTCAAAGCCTCTAATCTAACAATCCTTTACTTGTAGTACTTCAGTTGTATTTATTTGAATCAAATGAGATTGACTCACATTGCACTAAACTATCTACTAGATTCTTTCTTCTCAAAAAAATAAAAAAGATTTACTAGATTCCCTTTTCTTTACTATCCATATAGAAAGAAAATTGGAATATATTTCTGACTTATCATTTTTAGGCTAATATTTGCTTTGTAATGCATAAAACTGACACAAAACAAACTAATATTTTGATCTAAACGCAACCATTATTTAACCAAATTGGTTCAGTCCAGAAACTAAAAAGTTGAGCAGCGACATGATTCATATTGTTCTAGTTCTTGAGTAATTGAAATAGTGAATTTGCAAAATTTATATTTTAGAATTATTACGGTTCAGTGATCCAATGCCAACAGTCCGCTTACCAACTTTTGAAATATTTAATTAGCTTACCAAATTTGGATATGTCAAATTCTCAACATATTTCCTTCAGATGTTGACAAAAGGAACATAATTTAATTAAGCCATTCTTATACCACTTGATGGACTATTTACTGGGATAAGGTAATGTAAGTCGGATAGGAGGGAATAGATGGGTGATTTACAGTCTTTCCCACCTCTCGGATGACTCTTCTGGATTTGTAATGCACACTTTAATTGGTATCAGGCATGATCTTATTTAGCTTTTGAGTCCTGGGATAAATTAATTGCGTTTTAGTCTATGCACCTACTTTAGATTACTATTTCAACTTTGCTGCCTTATGTTTAATGCAAGGTGACATGGTTTATTTCCACCCCGTTTGGGATTGTAAGGGGTACTCAGCAAACATTAATCTCATATTGATGCAAAGAAAGTTTTAGAAGTGCCCATCTTAGTTGAGATATTCAGGGGTTTGTTGAAGCTTTTAGCTAGAACTTCTTAGTTTTTCTTGTTTGGCTCTGTCACTTGTATCCTTGCTGACATGATTGATGAATGAACTCGTTCATGTTTATAACTGTTGTTTCATTCCATTTATGTGTTCAAGGGTGGCTTTGCAATGAGACAATATATCCCAGAACTTATGCCCTTGATAGTCGAAGCTTTATTAGATGGTGCTGCCGCCATGAAACGTGAAGTGGCCGTTACAACTCTAGGTCAAGTGGTACAAAGCACAGGGTATGACTCGTTTTCATCAGTTTTATTTGTATGTTGTTCACTCTGAATTTCCTTTAACTTTATGAGTGTTCACTGACATTGATGGCGCTTCATTAATGAGATCCTGCCAGAAAATTTGCCGAAATAACTATCCAGAGGGATCCAATGCCTAACTTCTAACTTCAGCTATGATACGACCCACGAGTGGGTGAACACTAGCGTAAGATAATTCAAATGAAAGATAACTTTAGATAGTTAGAGATCGAAATGAAAAGAATCTTCCACCTGAAACCAAATCAATTGATAAACACAAACTATAACTAGCTAGGCACAGACTTAAGGTTCTTATCATATTCCTTAGACTACTGGAGTGCTGTACGTGGCCGTGCTGAGGTATCGGTATCCAGTGTCTTTAGGTCAAGAAAATTGGTTCTAAAACCATAGCTCCCCATTAGAACTTCAAACGCCATGAGTGATTTTTTTTCCCCCACGTTTAGAAGACTGCCATGTATTCCAGGTTGACCACTTCTTCTCACTAGAGTCCTTAACTTCGGATTTAGAGTCCTAAACATCGGGTATAGAAACCTACTATAGAGTCCTAAACTTCGGATTTAGAAACTCAATTCCAGACTTTTTCCATATAGAACAACTAGATCACCTCTTGCCTTTTGCAGTTATTGTGGTCTGTGGAAAAATCGATGCACTTCGATTTCACGTTTTTGAACAGTATTATTAATTCCTGTAAAAAAAAGTTAAACACATTCACATGGCTGTCTGAGGTTATACAAACATTGATGCATGCCTATGAGTGCATTTATTGATTATAAAAAGAAACCTATGTTTCCCCACCCAAAAGTACGTCTCTTTATTGTTACAAAGGTTACCTTTTTTGCCCTTAAACAAAATGAACAACATTCAATTTTAAAATCGTTACTGGTTAGATTAGAAGTGACCTTCTCTCGCTTGGAAGAGGGTTTGGTAGTTTCCATAAAGAAAGGAATCTGACTTTTCTTGACAAAGGGATATATGTTAATCATCTAAAGATGCAATTTGAGATATTTGACTAAGTTGTTGCTTTCTAATGAAAGGTTAGAGACTTATTCTTATATTATTATGCAAAAATAACCTTAATCATTGTAGTTAGTGGTTGATCTTTTTTTGATCATAGTTGATGTAGTTTTTTGATAAATTCCTATTAAATTGGTGTCTAACACAGATGATTTTTCAGATATGTTATAACTCCATACAATGAGTACCCTCAGTTACTTGGGTTGCTTCTAAAATTGCTTAATGCTGAGCTAGCTTGGTCTACTAGACGTGAGGTTTTGAAGGTATTCAGTTTCAAAATTTGTTTCTATCATGTTAATGATATTTTGTTTCTTATAAAAAGTAATAAGTTGTATGCTTTATAATTTTGTAAGCTCTGCTTGGCCTTTTCTAGGTTCTTGGGATAATGGGCGCTTTGGACCCACATGCGCATAAGCGAAATCAACTAAGCTTACCAGGGTCGCATGGTGAAGTAGCACGTGCAGCCGGTGATCCTGGTCAGCATATTCGGTCGATGGATGAAGTACCTTTGGATCTGTGGCCATCTTTTGCCACATCAGAAGATTATTATTCCACTGTGAGAATTCAAATATGAAAGTCATGTTATTCAGCATACTGGAATTACTTAAGTTAGAAGCTGCTCTTTGTGTTTCCTTTAACATGGATCTGGTTCAGGTTGCTATCAGTTCCCTCATGCGAATTTTTAGAGATCCTTCACTTTCTAGCTACCATCAAAAGGTGGTTGGATCCCTCATGTTCATATTCAAGGTAAGGTAGATTTTTGTGATATTTGGGATGTGTTGTTCTACTATCATTATTACAGCTGCTGTGTCATGTACCAACTTTTCAAGGAAAGGCTTCTTCTTTTTATGTGTGCTGCTTTGTTATTACCACTTGGTTTCTGCAACACATCTTGACTTGTTTTTTTTTTTTTTTTTTTTTTTTTTTTTTTTTTTGCGAGGTAAGTCAATGGGTCTTGGCTGTGTTCCTTATTTACCCAAGGTTAGTTGGGTGCTCTCTTTCAGTGAAATCCCTGCTTATTCGTGCTTCTCATGTTACAGTCAAGAGTGATCTGTTACTTGAAAATGCACCTCTCTTACTACCCATTCTTGATATCACAGTTGCATGGTAATATATTAGGCTTATTTCAAGGTATATCGAAACAGAGATGTTTTCAGGAAGAATCTGCCTGAGATATATTCTAAAGGCGGTATGGGTAGAAAATAACTAGACCTACTATTATAGAAAATGTTAAATCTTCATTAGCTTATTGATTGTGGGGTTAGATTCTTGCAGTTCTACAGGTGAATAGTGGAGGATTATCTAGTATATGCATCACATTATTTGGCTAAAACTTGGTGTATTATTTTATTGTCAGTTATTCTGTTGGTCGATAAGGTTTACACTTTATTATATCAATGTTCCTTTATTAGATGCATGAAGTGTATATATAGAACAATTATCTAGTAGGTGCACCTTGATTTCTTTTTTCTTCTCTTCATATTTTATTGAAATGTAAATGTCCTATCAGGTTCTGCCCGATCTCCTCCATACTGTTCGTACGTGTGATGATTTTCTCAAGGAGTATATTACGTGGAAATTGGGAACTTTGGTTTCTATAGTTCGACAGGTACTCATTCTGTGCACATCTCAGTCTCTTCTAATGTTCACCTATAATCTTGAGATTCTTTATATTCTTATTCTGTTTTGCAGCATATTCGTAAATATCTTCCGGATTTGTTCTCTCTGATATCAGAGTTATGGTCATCATCCTTCACTCTTCCTGCTTCTAACAGACCAGTTCATGGATCTCCGGTAAATACTGCCTAGTCATACTGCTAATGCACACAGTTGCAAAATAATATCTATTTATTATGTTTTTGGCTTTTGTTTCAAGATTCTTCATCTGCTGGAGCAACTCTGTTTGGCTCTCAATGATGAATTTAGGACACATCTTCCTTTTATTCTTCCATCTTGTATTCAAGTTCTAAGTGATGCTGAGCGGTTTAAAGACTATACTTATGTCATTGATATTCTTCGCACTCTTGAAGTTTTTGGTGGTTAGTATCTCCTCTATGTAATATCCTGCACCTCAATTATATCTCATAAATATTAAATCTTTGACTGGTCCTTCTAGGAACCTTGGATGAACATATGCATCTTCTTCTTCCTGCGCTTATTCGAATTTTCAAAGCCAATGCATCAGTTGAAGTGCGGTGTGCTGCTATCAGAACTCTTATTAGGTTGATTCCTCGTGTGCAGGTTGACGTTAGACCTATCTTCTTTTTAGCTTAAGTAGGATGCCGATTCTAGTTGAATTATCCTTCATCTTTTTTCTTCTTTCCTTAGGTAACGGGGCACATATCAGCTCTTGTGCATCACTTGAAGCTCGTCTTGGACGGGTGTGTATTCTCTCTCATTTTCTTAAATTAATAAAATTAACACTTATCAAAACCTGATTGTAAAGATGGTGGAGATCCGTTCTTTGAGCATGAATATGCGTCTTCGTCTTATTTTTTTCTCTGTAAATCTGGATCTATTATAAGTCCCAGAGAAGATTGGCAGCACGTGAATCATATTCTCGTAATCTCTTACCTCTGCATTTTGGTGATCCATGCATCTACTCTTCGAGGGATGTATTGTGGGTTTATTTATTTTTTTATATTTTATACTCCCTCGGTTCTGCTCATATTGTCATCCTTTTCTTATTTAGGTGTCTCACTCATATTGTCATGTTCCAAATAAGGAAATTTTAACCCGTCAAAAATGATGGGACCTACCCACTTTCTATCATTGTACCCTTATTCTTAATCCCCGTGCCGAACAATAACATGACAATATGAGCGGGACAGCGGGAGTAACTTTTTTGTGGGTTTCTAGTGCTCAACGATGGCATTATTGGTCAGAATGTGATTAACATGAAGTTACTCTCAACCTGTAAAACTGTGAACCTCATATTCATGATAAAATGATATGGTGCGCTGACTTATTTAAGTTTTATGTGCTTACAGTCAAATAATAATCCATTAAATGATACTCCCTCCATCCACGAAAGGTGTGGTCTTGTTTCCTCTTTGGGTCATCCATGAAAAGTGTGGTCTTTCCATAAATGGAAATGACTCTACTAACTTTCTAATACTTTAAACCTCACAACAAATCAAAATATGTGGGTCCCTTTCTCCACAAGACAAACATTTACTTAACTTTTCCTAAAACCCATGCCACACCCACCGGACCACTCTTTTTGTGGACGGAGGGAGTATGTTTCTTTAAACAAAAAAAAGATAAGGAAATCTCGAATTTGGATGCAGACGCCTAGATCCAACCGTAACATTAAGTGTTAAAGAATCAAAATATCATTGAGCACACTTGGGTGTGCTTGGTGACAAATACATGCACTCTATGTAGTCTCACTCTTGTATAATAGTACCCATTCCCATGTCTGTATAATTTTACTTTTATTTCCAATCTCTTAAGTGAGGCATCCACTTTGCAGGAAAAGTGACGAGCTTAGAAAAGATGCTGTCGATGCACTTTGTTGTCTAGCTCAGGCTCTAGGAGAAGATTTCACTATCTTCATTCCTTCGATCCGTAAACTTTTGGTCAAGCATCGGATGCGGGTACCACCAAAGCCAGTCTTTCTTTTTTAGGTTTATATTCCTTGTTCAAATTTAAAGTATATTTGTTTTCTTTGTCAGCATAAGGATTTTGAGGAAATTGAAGGTCGCTTACAGAGAAGGGAACCACTGATACTTGGGAACACTGCTTCTCAGAAACAAAATTGTCGGTTCCCTGGTGAAGTTATTAGTGATCCCTTAAGTGATACGGAGGAAGAAGGTAGAACTGATCCACAAAAGCCTCATCAGGTACTTTGCACTTTTCTTCCAAGCAATAAATTTTATGTTAAAATTGATATTTTCTTGTACTTTGGCTTGAAATATGTCAGTGTAGTACTCTAAATCACTAATATTTCTTTCTTTACCCTTCTCATTTTCTATTTTGGTAATGAGGATTATAATGATGATGTGTAGCATTAGCTGCATAACTTGTGTTGCGTGGAAAATAAAATGTATTTTCTGTTGAAAAATTTGAAGTAAATCCAAAAGCAGCTAATATTTTAATTTAAATTATTTGATACTATGACAATTCTGGCTAGTTGAGTTAACATATTACTCTATGATTGTGTCATGGAAATTCTAAGTTCTGTATTAAATGGCTAATATTTTTTTAACGTTTTAAACAAAAAACTTGTTAAACTGAGTTTCTTTTTTATAATTTCCATAGGTCAATGAATCTCGACTACGAGCTGCTGGGGAGGCTTCTCAACGCAGTACAAAAGAGGACTGGGCAGAGTGGATGAGGCACTTTAGTATTGAACTACTGAAGGAATCACCTTCACCAGCTCTGAGAACATGTGCCAAGCTTGCCCAACTTCAGGTCAATTTGATTATTTCCTTTGTAGTGTTGTCAGCTGGCTCTTGCTTGAGCAAAGCTGTCCTAGATAGCTGTCGACTAAAGAATGGAATAAATTTGCTCGATTAGTAATCCAACTCCTGTTTTCACAGCCTTTTGTTGGAAGAGAATTGTTTGCTGCTGGTTTTGTGAGCTGCTGGACACAGCTGAATGAGGCTTGTCGAAGACAGCTAGTACGAAGCCTGGAAATGGCATTTTCATCTCCAAACATACCTCCAGAAATTCTTGCCACACTTCTGAACCTGGTATGATCAAACAATTAGTTCTATTCACTATTCATGCTTTGTTGGCAATATGAGTACTCTTTCCACTTGATGATCACCTTGGATCAATGGAAAATTCTATTTCTTATTATTGTGCCTTGTGAATCCAGTCACTACATCAAGAACTAAAATTGCTTTCTTCTAATTTCTTAGAATTTCTTTTGGAACTTAGATTGCGTGGGTTGTTCAACAATGTGTTATATAATTAATATCAGTATTTCCACTTCTTGGTGTACTGTATACCTTTGCTATCCGTGTATTGAAAAAACAAATATTATTTCCTTTTCCAGGCTGAGTTTATGGAGCATGACGAGAGACCCCTTCCTATTGATATACGGCTACTCGGAGCCCTTGCAGAAAAGGTATGATTTTCTGACAGTAACTGTGTGACATGTAACTTAAGCTACATTGTATAATATGAATTCACTCAAATTTTCTTTCATAACTTGTGCATTTCAGTGTCGTGCGTTTGCAAAAGCGCTGCACTATAAGGAGATGGAATTTGAAGGTGCTTGCTCAAATAAGATGGATGGTAATCCTGTTGCTGTAGTTGAGGCCCTTATCCATATAAATAACCAATTACACCAACATGAGGTGACTTCTTTTTTATGTTTAAGTTTTATATGTCTTGATTATTCGCATTCTATGTTTGTGAAGCCATCTGAGTTTGTATTCTTGTGTTCAGGCGGCAGTTGGAATATTGACTTATGCTCAACAAAATCTCGGTGTTCAACTGAAGGAGTCATGGTAAGTTTAATAGATCCATTTATTGTTGTCAGTGACTTGCTTGCCCCCCCCCCCCCCCCCCAACCCCCCCAAGCGTGTCGAAGCTACTACATCTGGTTATCTGATATATGAAAGCATGTGTATCCAAGCAATAATAGTATTTGATCTGTGCTCATATTTAGTTTACTGAAGTAGAGTTGTTTTCTAAAGGTATGAGAAACTTCAACGATGGGATGATGCTCTAAAAGCTTACACGGTAAAAGCCTCTCAAGCATCAACTCCACATCTTGTATTGGATGCAACACTAGGTGCGTATCTATACAAAATACAAGCATTCTTTTAATTTAACTGGCCATTATATACAGCTGGTTTCCTGATGAAGTCCAGAGGAAAGGGGAAAGGTGTATCAGACAATGTAGCATTATTCAGATCGCTGTCACCACTCTCAGTTGACATAGTATAGACATTTCTGAAACAGCTAATAATCAATTCCTTTTATCTGAAAATGAAATGATCTAAAATTCTGTCCCCCCCAGCGGATACCTTTTATCAGTCAAATGTCCTCTGTTTTACTGCTATCGTTTCCCTTGTTTCAGTGGATTTAGCAAAATCACGGTATTACTTATGTTAGTTATCAGCAGGAATGCCCTTCTCCAATACATAGAATTTTTTCATGAAATTTTAAATAATGCGTTTCCTATAACAACTGTTCTAATGGGCTGCTAGGTTCCTCCCATAGTGCTACTTCCTTTGACCCCCTTCTTAACCAATACTTAATGCAACATGAAGTCATATTTGTGATACTAGCATACCTTAGTTCCTTAAACCATCTGTTGCTTGATGATGAGCTTTTGTGTTTCCTACTACAACTTTTATTCTCGTGGCTGTAAGGACGAATGAGATGCCTTGCTGCACTTGCACGGTGGGAAGAGCTCAACAATATCTGCAAGGAGTACTGGACACCTGCTGAGCCAGCTGCTCGACTGGAAATGGCACCAATGGTTTGTTTCTTATTTTTTTGGGGGCTCTAGGGAATCTGCTTTCTCCATAATGTCGCTGTATTTTTCCAGTTGATGTCTGAAATCTGAATGTGGACCGAGTTAATTCCAACTATTATTACTCCAATTAATTGGAGAATCCAATTGTATTAAGGAGTTCCTTGAATTCCTTCATTCAAATAAATAAATAAAAACAATTACTACCTCGTTTTTATTTCATAACGCCATGCTTAAATTCTTGAAATAAGTGTTTGTTGTGATTTGTTAGTGAGGAATTAGCTTTTCACTACCTGAGCTGTTACTAAACTTTTGATCTATTAATCAAGGCTGCTATTGCTGCCTGGAACATGGGTGAGTGGGATCAGATGGCAGATTATGTTTCTCGATTAGATGATGGAGATGAAACCAAGCTTCGGGTTTTGGGAAATACTGCTGCTACTGGGGATGGGAGTAGCAATGGAACTTTTTTTAGAGCTGTATTGTTAGTTCGTCGTGGGAAGGTAAACCTTAAATGTTGTGTTCATTTTTTTGGTATAATTGCTTGCCTGACATGGCTTTTTCTTCTTTTAAATATTAGTATGATGAAGCACGTGAATATGTTGAAAGAGCACGGAAATGTTTGGCCACAGAAGTTGCTGCATTGGTTAGTTTCTTTAATATTTGTTTATTCCATACATATTAGTTTTCCTCATGGCGATATATTTTTGTATTACAGGTCTCTTTCTTCTATCCTTTTTTTCATCTAAATGTTCCAATAGCCAAACTTAATTTCTTGCACTCTGAAAGGATAATAAGAAGTTCTGTAGTGCCCTTATCAAGTTTCTAAGATTGAATATCTACTATAAATTGTGATGGTATCAGGGAAAATACTCTTCAGTTTTGGAATGAGATGACCCATTCTGTGATCTACTTGTTGTGTATTCTGCTTATGTTCTCAATTATGTTTTGGCTTTTTATTGGATGTATCTATTATTTCTTTTCTTCAATTTCATGATCTTGTTGATGTTTTAGTAATCTAGATGTATTCTAAAATATACAGATGTCAAACCTTTTAGGTTTTAGTTTCTCTGAAATTATATTTATTTCCACTTACTAGGTTGTTGAAAGCTATGAGCGTGCTTACAGCAATATGGTTCGCATTCAGCAATTGTCGGAATTAGAGGAGGTACATGCTTTTGTGCCACTAAAAGAACTTTGCCTGCTTCCTTTACTAACTTTGTAGCAACTGTTGAAACAAGTATCTTAAATGAGATATCTGATTGCACCTCTTGTAATAGGTTATGGATTACTGTACCCTTCCTGTTGGAAACACTGTGGCTGAAGGAAGAAGGGTTCTTATCCGCAACATGTGGAATGAACGCATAAAAGGAGCTAAAAGAAATGTTGAGGTAAATATCTCAATTTGGAAACTAAGTACAAGTTTCCAGTAAAAGAAAATGGTTTAATTCGCCTTTTTCTCTTCAGATTGAGTGGCATGTAAAGAAATGTACTCCCTCCATCCGATAATTATAGTTATTAGATTGGTGCGGGTTTTAAGAAAAGTTAGGTAGATGTGTGGGGTGGACTATTATACCCCTCACCTTTTGTATTGAAAAGTAGGTAGATGTTTTGAGTGGAGTAATAAAGTAGATAAATATTGAAAAGGGATGAGGTTAGAAAAGTAAAGAGTGTGTAAAGTCATTTCCTTAAATGGAAAAACTATAATTTTCGTGGACGAACCAAAATGGAAATCTGACCATACTTTTCGTGCAAACTTTGCCAACTGTTCAATCTTCAACTAGATATTTGTAAACAATCAATTTTGAGCTCTTTGAGCCAAGCTCTGCCAATGATTTATTTGTCTTTAAATTCTGCCTATCTGGTCAATTGTCTCGTTTTTAAATGGTATATGAGGGTTGGAGATGACTGCTTCTACATGAATTTCAATTCAGAAACTAAATGATGCTTTATTTTTCTTATTTAAATTCAAGATATCTATCAACTTTTGCATGGACTTTGATTTACCAAGTCAAAATTGCTACAAAATTTATGTGACATGCCAAACAAAGCTTATTGTTGAATCATGATGATCTCTTGAGGCCTCATTTGAAATTTAAAAAGGTCATCTCCTAGCATCTCCTAAGTAAAAATGCTCAAAGGTTCCAGAAGAAGGTGGGAATGACTACCTAGGGTGCACACATCTACGAAGTACTCATCTCCTAGTTATTAATAGCGCGCGCTATGTGCGCTATCGCGCATCGCGACTCGGCACGCAAGGAAATCGAGCCACACCGCTATTCTCTGTACACATTCCGATAGCGCCGCTATTAGGGCGCTATTTGGCGCTATTTGCGCAATTTCCAGCATGTGTATAGCGCGCTATAGCGCGCGTTAGGTATATCTGCATGGGCTAACAGGCTTGGGCTTAATATTATAATTAATTAGGGTTTAATTAGGTTTAGGCTTTAGATTTATATAAGTATAGTATTTAAAAATGACGGTCTGCATGCGTGAGAAACGCAAGAGACTCACGAGCACGACAGATTCTTCACGGATCTTCTTCGGTTCTTCACAGTATAGTATTTTTTAGACTTCATCTTTTTTATTACCTAGATTTATTATGCATATTTCTCTTATAATTATAATATATATGGTTTTATATGCTTCTGATAGCGCGCTATTCGCGATGCGCGATAGCTCTAGGACAGGTTTGGGCGATGGTGCGCGATGCGCGATTAATAACTATGCCTAGGTATAAATTTCTTGACTTCTCTATGTTGGTCATGGTATGGTAACGTATATGTTACGAAACGCTTCTGTGGTTGTGCAACATCTTATTACTTTTCGACATCATATTAAATTAAATCCGAAACACCTGATATTACCCGTTTCCCCAATCCTTGGTAGTATGTATAAGATTGCAATTGTGGGTGAACATATATACATAGACTGGGCTTAACCAATGAGAATTTTAATTTATCTTGATAAATGTAAACTTGGTGAAGTTTCTTAGGGTCACTGGTCTTCCACTTACATCTTGCATTTCTTTACTCCTGTGGTACTATTGTCTGCAATTTTACTATGGTGTGACTGAACTTCAAACTCACAGGTTTGGCAAGCAGTTTTAGCTGTCAGGTCACTTGTTCTGCCACCTACAGAAGATGCAGAGACATGGATAAAGTTTGCATCACTTTGCCGTAAAAGTGGCAGAATCAGTCAGGCTAGATCAACATTAACAAAACTCTTACAGGTATTTGATGAATATGGGTATTTACATGCTATTATATGACTTGTCCACATATTATGTTATTATGCTATTATATGACCTGTCTACAACATTAACATCATATTACTCTTTTTATGGAAAATGTAGTTTGATCCTGAAACAACTCCTGAAACTGTACGATATCATGGGGATCCACAAGTTATTCTAGCTTATTTGAAGTATCAATGGTCAATTGGGGATGACCATAAACGCAAGGATGCCTTTTGCCGACTGAAGGTTCACATAATTTACATAGAACATCATTCTTGTTTTCTGTCGTTGGTGATGAAATGGTTTGATATATTGCTGCTGATTTTCTATGTCCTAGGATTTGGCAATGGACCTTTCAAGAACCCCTATTCATCAACCAGCCCCCCCACAGTCTGCTATATCTGGTTGCTCAATTGTGTCTCTCATTGCACGGGTTTATCTCAAATTAGGAACTTGGCAATGGGCACTTTCCCCGGGGTTGGATGACGACTCTATACAAGGCAAGAAAATTTTAAGTGCTTGTTGCAACTTCATCTGCTTGCTACCATTCTTTGAGGGAAAACTGTTACCTAATCTGATTAATTATTGGTTGGTTCTGCTTCCAGAAATCCTTGGTGCATTCCGTCATGCGACACATTGTGCAACTAAATGGGCCAAAGCTTGGCATAAATGGGCACTGTTTAATACAGCAGTTATGTCTCATTATACTTTGAGGAGTTTCCCTAGTTTTGCTTCACAGTTCGTTGTTGCTGCTGTCACTGGATATTTTCACTCCATAGCTTGTGCAGCTCATGCTAAGGGGGTGGATGATAGTTTACAGGTATTTCTTTTAAGGGGTTTTATTGATTGTTCTGAGGATATGGGCCAATTAGGTCCCATGGCTTCTGCATCATGTTAAGTAATTCTTGCTAAAAAGGGGATGACCCTTGTGCTCTATTTAAGTAATATTCTTGCTTATCGTTGTGATCCTGGAATTTCAGGATATCCTTCGTCTTCTGACTTTGTGGTTCAACCATGGATCTACATCCGAAGTTCAGCTGGCATTGCAGAAAGGATTTTCCCTTGTTAATATAAACACATGGTTGGTTGTTTTGCCTCAGATAATTGCCAGGATACATTCCAATAATCATGCAGTAAGGGAACTGATACAATCACTATTAGTGCGAATTGGTCAGAGTCATCCCCAGGTTTGTTTTGAAAGATGACTTACATAATCATAGTATCAACCTTTTGATATTGGTTAAAAATGACTATCTTCTTTATTATCTTGATATTTCATTGGATAATATTGTTCGTGCAGCACAAGTCCTTGTATTTGGGGTAATTTTGTTTGGTCTCTTCTAGGAACATGATGAGCTTTTCAGCTATGTTTCTTTCTAAATAATTGGTGTCAAGAATATGTACCTCTCAACACTGTTATTTCTCGAGATTGGTAGTTTCCCATTAGGAAAGGTAAAAACAAACACTTGACTCCATGAGGAGGTCACTAAAAAAAAAAAACACTCACAATATTAAAGTCTTTTCTCTAGAAGGTTCATTATATGACATTGACTAACAAATGCAACTTGGCTTGACATGAGCATGTTAGCGACAATAGCTCTCAGTTATAATTTAAGAATCACCTCCACCATATTTTAGCAAACCAAGTATCTAATTCTAGGATTAGCTGGAACACCCTCTTCCAGATCTCTAGAACTCTCTAAAATGTGTTCGTGTGTGTTGAGACCTGAGCATGAGCATTGAATCTAATGCTATTAAGCTATGAGATTGATCAGTTGTAAGAAAAACAATTGTACATAGACTGTTAGGCTGCTTAGAATTAGGAAGTATACCAAGAGTTACTGTATTAATATTTTTGATTGCTGTATGTGTTTATTGATACTGCAAGACAACATTTGATCTTTAACTTTAACATTAGGCTCGTTGTGAATGAATGTGAAGTTCTAAATTAACTTGCACTAACTACTAGATGTGATCAATATCGTTATATTCTCCTTTCCTCAACCTTTTCAATAAATGAATATATCTTTCTTTCGAATGTATTTCTAATTTAGTTCTACTGTGCAGGCTCTTATGTACCCTCTTCTTGTCGCATGTAAATCTATTAGTAATTTAAGGAAACAGGCAGCCCAAGAGGTGGTTGATAAAGTTCGACAACATAGTGGGGTTCTAGTGGATGAGGTAAACTGGAATGTCAGTGATAATTCTTTGGTTGTTCTCCAATATCTAACATTACTTCTTGAATTGAAAAGGCCCAACTTGTGTCCACGGAGTTGATCCGAGTTGCAATACTTTGGCATGAGATGTGGCATGAGGCTTTGGAAGAGGCAAGCCGCTTATACTTCGGTGAACATAACATTGAGGGAATGTTGAATGTTTTAGAACCATTGCACAATATGCTCGAGGAAGGTGCAGCGAGGAACAGTACCACTATAAAAGAGAAAGCATTCATTCAGGTCCCCCTTTTTATAATGCAGATTTTCTGTAATATTATGTGTATATATTTTGAATTTCCTTTATACAGCATATATCCCTGTTGTTATGCAAAATGATCCTCCCTTGCAACTTATTGAAATAAAGAAAATTGACCTTTGTCAATTTGTTTGATCATTCCAGCTTTTTTTTTTTTTTTTTTTTTTGGTTGTTGTTGATTGGACAACCACTTGTTCTTCAGGCATACCGACACGAACTTTTGGAGGCCTATGAATGCTGCGCGAGATACAGAAGAACTGGAAATGATGCTGACCTAACACAGGTATGATTTGTTAAAGAGCATATCATGTTTCCACCCTTTTTGGAATAAGGTGTGACTTTATTATTATCTGGTGATAATATATCATGATAATCCACCCGCAAATAAAAATTAATAAATATAGGAGATGTCTCAGATCAGGTCAATACACAAAGTATATATATTTCAAACTACTTCAAATATTTTACCTCCATAATCCTGAAGCTACTTCAACAGAAGTACTTCGTTGTCGTTTTCATAATACAACAATTTTAAAGATCATCAGTTCATTCCATAGCTGCCAATTCTAATTTCTTGGAAAAGGCAATTTTAGCCTCATCATGTATCTTCCCATGTGGAAGATTCACTCTCTGTAGATCCATATCTGCTGTATAGATTTTGAAGAAGGTTATTGTGTGTGTATTTTATTCTATTTGGTTGGACCGAATTGAAGAATCTGTGAAGTTGACAAGGGAATGTTGAAGGTTTAGTCGGACAATTTAGATTTAAGTAGCATAGTGGATATCAAGATTGGAGTGATTAAGAATTGTTTCTAAGGTGATAACTTTTCTTACTGGAGCTTTATTTGTAAGTTGTTTTGTCTATGATGCTGCTGACTGGATGTCTCATGCCCATGTATTGATGCTATTCTCTGCGTGTAATGTAGTACAAAATATATTTTTTCTACTAAAAAAGGAAAAAGGTGTGAAGGGGTAATGACAGATGTAAGTGATAATAAATAGTCCTAATGCTGCAAGGTCCAATAATCTAAGAGATAAAAAATAAAAATAAAAAATCATACGGTGTATCAGTAAGATGAATCCTTTTCGTTAAAGTACTACACAGTCCCATGAAAGACTGTACCATCAAACTTGAATAGGCTTCGTATATGAATTCATCCTTTAAGCTAATAGATTATTAAATTCTCAGCAGATCTGAAAGTTATTTTCTGGTTGTTTCTTTGGGAAACATCATGTGATTGCTAAAGGTGGTTGCCTCTTTTTGTTTTTATAATGCCTCAGACTGAGTTGAAGTTGCATATAGAGTTGTTCTGCACCTTGGCTCTATCTCCATGTTAAGGACACTCCTAATGATTTTTGTGTTGCTCCAGGCTTGGGATCTCTATTACCATGTATTTCGGCGTATTGATAAGCAGCTTCAAACTTTGACTACTCTGGACTTGCAGGCAAGAACCAATTTCATTATGGTTTTGGTTCCCGAACCCCAAATTCCCCCGGAAAAAAACTAAAATGAAAAGAACCTACTCTCTTCTTTTGGTGGTGTTTAGTTGTTTACTTCGAACAAGTTGCTAACTGTTTCATTGCTGTTTTGCTAAACTAGTCCGTCTCTCCTGAGCTGTTGGAGTGTCGTGATCTGAAACTAGCTGTTCCTGGAACCTATAAAGCTGGTATAGTTGGAACTTTTGTCATTCTCCCCACCCCTCCCTACCCGTATCCTATGCATATATACATGCACCATATATATGCATGTATTGATTATTATCTTCTAATGAAATGACAATTTTTCCCCCAGATTCACCTGTGGTGACAATTGCATCATTTGCACCGCAGCTTGTTGTCATCACGTCCAAACAACGACCACGAAAGTTGACAATCCATGGAAGTGATGGAGAAGAACATGCGTTCTTGTTGAAGGGGCATGAAGATTTACGCCAAGATGAGCGTGTCATGCAGGTATATTTTGACATCAAGTGTTGCGCTTCACCAGAGTAATCCATTCTCTTTTCCATTTTATGAACAACTAACATTGTGGAAGTTCTCCATCAGCTGTTCGGTTTAGTAAATACTCTGCTGGGGAATTCTAGAAAAACTGCTGAGAAGGATCTCTCTATCCAAAGATATTCAGTCATTCCACTATCCCCGAACAGCGGTCTCATAGGATGGGTGCCAAATTGTGATACCTTGCACCATCTTATTCGTGAGTACAGAGATGCTAGAAAGGTGTGACCTATTTCCCCTTTTGCCCACCTTGCAAAATCTTTTATTTTGATGGTACTTGGTTATTTCCTGGTAGTTATGGTAAATTTTCTTGTTTTGTAGATCACCCTGAACCAGGAGCATAAGTTGATGCTTAGTTTTGCTCCAGATTATGATCATTTGCCTCTTATAGCAAAAGTTGAGGTGTTTGACTATGCGCTGCAGAACACAGAAGGCAATGACCTTTCGAGGGTATGAATAATTCATTGTAGACTTATTTTGCTTTTTTTTTTTTTCCCACATGCCTATATTTGCTTCTGTTAATGGCAGGTACTCTGGCTTAAGAGTCGCACTTCTGAAGTCTGGTTGGACAGGAGGACCAACTATACAAGAAGCTTAGCTGTTATGAGTATGGTAATAATTTATTTATTTATTAATAGTTCTCCTATTTGTGTAGTACATATTTGTAGAAGTGCTACACTGGGATACATGATATCTTAATGTGGAATTTTCTTGTCCTGACAACATTGAAACATGGTTTGAGATATTTATTTGGTTCATTCAATGAATTTCAACTTTCAAATGCTTTCGATTTTTTATGTGAATTTTTAAGCAATGAAAGTTGATTTATGTTAAATATTCATGTTGAATACTATTGAGACGCAAGCTACTGTCATTAATCAAAGAAGATAATTTTCTACCCAAACACTTTTTATTTTCAGTATGTTGGACACTGTCCTGCTTTAAATAAAACTCCATCCTTTTCCAGGTTGGTTACTTGCTTGGCCTGGGTGATAGACATCCGAGCAACCTCATGCTACATCGCTTCAGGTACAAAAAGATAAAATGAGTCCGTGATTGTCAATTGTGTTGTTTTCATAGTGTATTTAAAAAAATATATTATTGGCAGTGGGAAGATACTGCACATCGACTTTGGGGATTGCTTTGAAGCTTCGATGAACCGAGAAAAATTCCCAGAAAAGGTTGAAAATCTATTACACTGCGTTTTAGTTTTTTCTATCTGCTCTATTTGGAAATGGTTGAAATTGATACATATTTGTTGGTTTAGGTTCCTTTTCGCCTCACAAGAATGCTTGTTAAAGCAATGGAGGTCAGTGGTATCGAAGGAAATTTCCGCTCCACTTGTGAAAATGTCATGCAGGTTTTGCGGACTAATAAAGATAGTGTTATGGCAATGATGGAGGTAAAAACCTTGTTTGGTTTAATTCATGATGCCTTAGTGTTAAACCTAGCTTCTTTTTGTTCAGGACTTATTTATTTATTATTATTTTTTTTAAATAAAAGTCTTTCTCTAGGGTTTGCCTTGTTTCTTATTCTGTCTCTATCATAATCTTGGACATGCATATGTTCATTCTTTTCGTAATTTGCTCAAAATTCGTTATTTAGATTTTCCTTTCTGCCGTATACTAGTACAATGTATGTTTCTTATCTGGTTTAAGGAGTTTGCACCATTTTGATCAACTAAATAATCTGTTGAACAAGCTTTTTGTGTATATCAACATGTTAAGTAACTAGTAGTTATGGAATAATTGACATTTATGAGTGGTGTCCAGGCATTTGTGCACGATCCCCTGATAAATTGGCGTCTTTTCAACTTCAATGAAGTTCCTCAAATGACACACGCCCAACCTGTCGTGACTGGAGAAGAATCTGTTTCTAATAGAGAGATGCTTCAACCACAGCGGGGTGTTCGTGAGAGGGAGCTCCTTCAGGTATTTGTTAATAATTTTGAATTTCTTGCTTCTTAGCTATGTCCTCATAATGTTAAACGATTTGCTTTCTAGGCTGTGAATCAATTAGGTGATGCTAACGAGGTTCTGAACGAAAGAGCGGTGGTCGTGATGGCAAGGATGAGCAACAAACTTACTGGAAGGGATTTCTCTTCCTTACCATCTAGCTCCATCCAACATTCACTGGAGCATAGTACCTTGATATCTGGTGATACACATGAGGCTGACCACGGATTATCTGTCAAATTGCAAGTTCAGAAGCTTATCCTTCAAGCGATGTCACACGAAAACTTGTGCCAAAACTATGTTGGGTATGTTCCATTTTTTAGAATTTGATGCTTCTTCTAAATGTTTTAGAATTCTAGTGAATCAATCCTCCTCTCTTGATGCAAAAGATAGCAGTAAATTTCATCTCTAAACTGAATAATTTCAAAAAAGTTGAATTTAGCTATCCTCTTCGTTTTATTTTTGGTGTTTTTGTAACCGATAGAAATGTGTTAATGTTTCAGGTGGTGTCCTTTCTGGTAAAAGTGTGACGATCTGCAGGAATCTAATGTTTCAAGTTGTAATTTGTATATAATTTAGCTTTAAAGGACAATAAAATCTTATTTAATTTCAATTTCCAGTAGTTTTTGAATTTATGTAAATATATGTAAATATTGTACAGATAATTTAAATATAATTTGTAAATAATATATACTTTTGACTACTCGGGCAATTTTTTATTTGCTATTGTTTCTCTTTAAAAAACTTTTTGCCTGATCTATTTGAATTATGCATTCGTCCCTTTTCAATTGATACCTTCCTAAAATAGAAGTCCAGCGCATAATAAAACACCCCACACAAGTAATTACTTACATCATATTTTGCAAAAAGTAACTATTATGACACCGAATGACCCAATTCTTTTGCCTTTCGCCATTGGAATTCTAACGAAATGGGTAACCATAGTGAAGTTATTTCACTATAGACACGTCAGGACGTCCGATCCAAAAAATGTGATTTCTCAAAGGGACGTCGAGCCCGAAATAGGTCTATTTTTCTTCTTAAGGTTTCATTCTTAATGACATGCATGTGTAGGCCATGAGTAAAAGATCCAATGACGCAAGAATCAGGTTTATCAGATCGGTGGCTAGGGAGATATGGTGATAACAATTTATCGACGGAGATATGGAGATAACAATTTATCGAGGGCTGACATGGTTTGTTCCACATCTGTTTTTTGTCCGATTTGGTCCGTTTACACACCGTTGAAAATTTTATTCGAAGTTCTACATGTGGGTGTGTCAAAATCACATTCTCTCTCCATCGATTTTCCGGTGAATGATTTGTCAATGCCATTTGTGCTTACATTAAGCGGCATAGGTAATAGAAAACTCGTTTTTCGCACGGGAGAGGAAAGTGATGGGATTCTTATCGCATGTTTAACATCATAAATGAAGCCCCACTATGCAAAAAACGGGACAATCGGATCAGTAACAAGGGAGATATGACCAAAACAATTCGTCGGGGGCCAACACATTTGTTCCTTGTCCGATTTGGTCCGTTCATACGCCGTTGAAAATCTTATTCGAAGGACTATGGGTGGGTGTCATCAGAATCACATTTCCTCTCCGTCGATTACTCGATTTTTCAACAAACGTTCTGCCAAGGCATTTGTTCTATAAACCACTCATTCATTTCTTACATTCATGCCGGGCCTAGGGGCCATTTGAAATGTATGTGTATATGTGATGTATCACGTAAAATTTAACCAGACTATTATTTATAACAACTATGTAAAAATAGCACACTCTTTCACTTTATAGATTTCCTTAATGATGAAATTAAGAGGAAAAAGAAGAATTTGGATTATTTGCGTCTAAAGTTCTTGAACTTGATTGAATTTTACGTCCTAATTTTGTCTTGAGAATAAACACGGGTATTAGAGAAAAACATAATTCATATTCAAAAAATTGGTATAACATGTATTTGCTCAATATCTTTTGGATCTCGGCAAAGTAAAAAAAGAGAGAAGAAATTCAGGAACTTCAAATTGCATTAAACACACAGGGTGCAAATGAATAAGCTGAAACAGACATTGCAAACATTAAAACTAGAAGACTAGACTATGTCTAATTCACAACACAAACCATATCATTTCTCAGAAACTAGAAGACTAAATAATACTACAAGTACTACTACAAGACTAATACTAATAATGATAGTCTGTTTCACATCAGAGATGTGCTGCAGACACTGCTACACTCCTACTCCGCCACCACCACCGCCGCGCCTTCACCTTCTTCATGGAGAAGTTACCAGATTCCTGATTCTGCTAGATCGCCTAACCGGAGTGACAATCTCCTCATCTCCATACCCCAGCATAGACTGCACAATTCAGCCATCTCAATATTTTCAATAAACCTAATTAACCATCCAAGTGATGATGATAAATAAAAAAAGAAAGAGATTGTGTTTGTGTTTGTCCACTCACATTATTAATCTTGACCGGAATTTTCTCGTAAGTCGTGAAGCTTCCATACGAATAGGATGAAGGCTCTCCTGACGAAGAAGCCAACGATTCCCTTTTCGAATTCTTCCTTCTGGACGTCGTCGTCTTCCTCTCGGAGCTCTCAACTTCATTATTCTCAACCTGATGATAGCTGCTGCTCATTGCCGACTCCGACTCTGTTTCCCAACAACTCACTGAAATTTCCCTCTCTTGCTCCCTCGTTGGTGCCTTGTTCATCTTATCCACACCATCTTCTCTCTGTTTGCTCATCATCACCGGCTCCTTGATTTGGACAACGTGAGACGAAGCAGGACGATGATTTGTCTGGTACAGGTAGTAAACGAAGGCCGCAACTCCAACTACACCTGCAAACAGAGATGATGATATTGCCACAGCGTGCATTGCACTAATACTACTTTCTTTTTCTGCCGTCGATTCAGCCATTGGCCTCGTTTCATCCAATGAAATAGCTGCAGCAGCATTTCCATTATCAGAAGCAGCTTCAACATTGATGTCGGCTTGTGATTTCTCAGTCTCCATTGCTACTTCTTCAATAGCAGTTTCCACTTCACTTTCTTGATTCTCAGCAGCTGAAGCAAACTCTGTTTGAATCTGGATATCATCATCAGCAACTTCTGCAGAAGTTTCTTCAGTAGCTACGACGTCATCATCATAACTGACTTCTGGAAACTCTGCTTCTTCCTCTTCAAAAAATGTATCAATTTCAGCATCAACAACTTCTTCATCTGCATATGCTCCTTCTTCCTCTTCAAATTCATCTTCTTCTTCTTCTTCCATTGCAGAGCCTAATTTCTCTTCCTCCACTCTTTTCAGAAAATATGCCTCCTTCTTCCAAGTATCATCCTCCACTTGCAGATCAGAGATGTTCATGAACTGCAACGGAACTTGTTTTTCGCCTTCCACGAGCAGCTCATTAGCTAGCTTAAACACCAGAGACACAGAATTGCCAAAACTCAATCTTGCAGAAGAAAAAGCAACATCAACAGAAACCCTTGATTGTTCATACATGCTTCTCAAATCAGCGAAGCTCAAATCCTTGATGTTCATCTCATCAAAATCAAATGAAGTGGGAGCACACCTCACAGAAACACACACCAACAAAATCATTATCATAGACAAACTCAACAATCTAAACCACCTCCTCCTTGGTTTCTTTTCATTCTTCTCAACCAAACCCTCCTCACAGATTTCATCAACTGGAGTTGTACTAACCGGTAACAACGACTCCGAACATGGCGCCTCGAAAACTATCTCCTCATCCACTCCAATCACCATATCCGAATCTTGAGGCTGAGACTCATCAGTGGCCTCATCAGAATCTGAAAAGCCCTCAGACATGATCATCTCAGCCATCAAAGTCCCATCAATTTCTTTTGCATCAAATGCCTTTTCTTTGTTCAACAGCATCTCAACTCTGGGATTCGGTTTGTAACGAATGAATTGAGGCCTCGGCGACAAGTAATTAGTCTTGGGATCATAAGGAGGCAGAGAAGGATCAGCATCGAGCGGCGCGATGGAATCAGTGATTACTGATTCAGTTGAAGGCTGAGAATCTGAAGGAATGTCTGAAAACGTCACCTTCTTACAAGGCGGCTTCGGAACTGGATGACTGTCAAGAACAGCCTTCTTGGTTTCAAAATCAGAAAAGGTTTCATCTTTCTGATTTTGATGATTGCCCATCTCAGATTTCTGCTCCAATTCTTGAGAAACATCGGAGATGGCAGAGAAAAACATGGCTTTTCCGTCGGATAAAGAGATTGAAGTTCGAACAGGTTCGTTCCTCTCCACCAACACCTTCTTTCTGGGAGAAGGAGTGAATTTTGAGGCTGCAGAAATGGTGGGAGCCATGAAGTTCTTGCAACCCTTCGCCGGCGACTGCAGTTTCGAAGATTTCAAAACGTTGTCGTTTTCGTCATTCTCTTTTTCTTGGCAATCTTTCAAGTGAGAAGGTGTCCCTTCTTTATCCACAGATCGTCTTCTCCCAAAATCTGCAGAAAAACAACAAGAAACAGCAAAAATATTACTGATTTGCTACAAAAACTTTATCAAGAAAGTGAAAATTCAGATAAAAATTTGAAGCAAGAATCAAGAAAATGTGGGAGAGTTGAGAACCTGAAGGGCTATTAGCAGGTGTATTCGGATCGAGGCGTCTTTGATTGGTGAGAGCTGAGGGTCTGGCGAAATGGGTGTTACTGTTACCATTGAAACTTCTGCGGATTGTTGGGATATTGCTTTCGGAATTTCTGGGATTTGGATTGATGGGTCTGGAAGAAAGTGGGGAGGGGGATCTGTTGGAGTGAGCCGCCATTGATGATGAGAGAAGATTTCAATTTCCTTTTTTTTTTTTTTTTTTTTTTTTACAGTGAAGCAATTTGGAAATTTGAAAGAATGGAGGATGGAGGATCTTGATATGATTTAATGAGGACTGTGTTCTGTTTTTTGAATTGACTTGATTTTGAACAAGATTGTGAGTAATTTCGATTTGAAGAAGAGATGGTGTAACGGCTAGTTTTTGAACGGGCACTGTGAATTCAAATGGGTTGACAATTTGACCGTTGGAAGTAGGGGTAAAGTGTGAGAGAGAGAGAGAGAGAGAGAGAGAGAGCCGTTGGATTGGATTATCTGGGTATGTAACTTTTCTTTTCTTTTCTTTTCTTTTCTTTTGTTAATGTTTGGTAGTAGTTGTGCAATTTTAAACTTGGCTGATTTGGATTTATTAAAGAAGATCCGCAATTTATTAAATTTGCATCGTCAGCAATGTATGGATTCATAATGATGATGACAATAACAACAGTGTGTGTGAGTCAAATAATTAGTTGGCATTATAAATTCCTAAATATATAAATAACAATAATAAAAATAATATGTATACAAATAATACATAATAAAATAGTAATATATACCAACTATACTCAATTTCAATATTAATTTTTTATGTGGTGAAAACCCGCAGCCGCTACTTAGTGCACACTAGATAAACCAGGACCCCATCTGCAAACCATACTAAGCAAGCAATTTCAATATTCTATAATTATTAGTTGGTGTTAGCCCTAAAGTTCAATTTTTATCATTTTATCTTCTACAGCGTACGTACTATACTTTTTAAAAAGAAATGGCTTTCAATTCAGTTCTCACTATTTTCTTCCGAATTCAGAAAAGGGTTTTACCCCTACAGTTTGAGTCAATTGATAATCTTTAAAGAAAAGGAAAAAGGAAAAACAATTCCATTAATCACTTTACATCAAGTCAAGAAGATTAATTATCGACTGCAGGTTCCCACGAATTAAAAAAAAAGATCAATTATCACGCACTTTCATTCAACTTTGATAAAATTGATATCTAATGATTTTTTTATATTTACAAATTTAGAATGAGGAGAATTATCTAATATGAGAAGGTCTCGTCCGCCATATTTTGCCACACAAACTATGATTTATTTGTTTTTCCAAATCATCTATCAACATTGCAAATAAAAACGTATAAAATTGAAGCAATAAATGATGGTGCACCACTACAAAACTGCTATTCATGCAATGATTTATTTCACTGATATATTTTCATTTGAGACACACAAGTTGAAACTAAAAATTAATTATTAACTAAAAATTGAAACAAAATAATAAAAGATAAATATATATCCTAAGTGCCCGTTTGGTAGGTTAGGTAGGATATGCTAAGATAAGATATGAGAAGATAAATTATCTGAATTATTGAGATAAATAATCTAAGATGAATGTTTGGTAGGAAAAAAAAAATATCGAGATAACTAATATTTTCATTTGGTATGTAAGATAAAATCTGAGATAAACTTATCCCTTTTCCACCGTACCCCTTACCTAATAAGATAATTACCAAATTGTCATCATATATATATATATATGGGAACTCATTTCTTCAAATTAAATTCCTCTCATTTTCCAATCAATTTTGTGAGACAGATTTTTAGGAGTGACGAATAGAAGACGCTAATTAAGAAATGCCATAAACCAATTGATTGCCTATACCAATCCGATAGATTTACCAAGTTGATCTCCAGAAATAAGGGCAGAAATATCATTCTTCAATATTCGTGGAGAATCTCTCATTCTCCACCACCCACCACCACACTCCTCTGCCTTCTCCTCCTCATCATTGGAGTCTCCTCCGGCCCCCTCCCCGACCTGAATTCGCCGTTGGCGAAAACGATTTCCACGGCCCCATCCCTCCCTCCCTATCCTCCCTTCCCAATCTCCGCAACCTAATCCTCCGAGTTAACTCCTTCTCCGGCCGCCTCCCGCTGTCCATCGCCGCCGCCGCCAAGTCCCTCCAAACTCTCGATCTCCACCCACAACAAACCATCACGTATTAAGCTCTGGTATCCAATTATAGATGAAAATATATTCCAAACTGTGGGAGATGAATGTATCTTGCGAAGGGGAAATCGAAGAGGGGAAATTACAGAGGTGAAATTGGGCGATGAAATTGCAGAGGTGAAATTTGAGATAAAATCGCAACCTATTCTTGTTGAGGCCGCGACGGAGGTAATCGCCCGGGTGTGTTGCTGCGGCGGCGACAAAGATGAGGTACGTCATTTGATGTTGCGGCGGCGACGGAGCTGAGGAGACCGAGGAGTTCCTGCGACTGCGAGCTTTGTGAAAAAATGGACAAGGGGAAGAAAGAGATTTTGAGGGAATTCTTGGAACCATGGTGGTAGTGTGGGTTAGTGTTACTTCTAGGATAAATAATCTCTCCAATTTGGAGAGTTTATTAAACGGGACGTAACAGTGAAATAGCGTGAAATAGCCACGGGCCAGACGTATATCACGGGCTCTCAAGATTAATAAACTTGCCTACTAAACGCAAGATAAATTAAAATAATTTATCTTATCCGGGTATATCTAGCCTACCAAACGGGCACTAAGGATGCCTGCAATGGTTGGCTTCCAATTCAAGAACCCAAAATATGAGCATTGGAGAAAGTAGAAATCAGATCCACGAAAGAGAACCAGAAAAGTAATTCTTTGAAGCCAGTTTCTAAATTATAAAATGGGGTCCATCAGCGCGTCATGCTTTGGGAGTGCGGAACACGCTCAAGCTGGATGGAGAGTGAAGTTGAAGCGCGCGTGGCGTTGCCGACAGTTTTATGTTTATTATTTTTTCTTTTTCAGTTTTTTTAATTATTTTATTTTTGTAATGTATTTTCACGAATATATCTTATATTAAAGATCACGACGAGAGCTTATTCGACATAAAAATCGTAAAATCGGACTTGAAACAAGCAACAATTTTTAAAGTTCAAAGCTAATAATTTATATATTATATACTCCCTCCGTCCCGCTCAATTCGTCTCCTTACTGTTCGGCGCGGAGATTAAGGAAAAACTGTTTAGTGTATAAAGTATGTCCACCCACTTCTTTGATATGTATTTTAAATTCAACTAATTACCCACTTCTATGTGTTGTATTGTGGTTGACTATTTTCCACATAAATGGTGTTATTAATTGAAATTACATACGAGCTCATTTTGTGACGATGATTTTTTTTACGAGCCATTTATTTGTATGAACATTTATCTTCAAATTTTATCACTGTTTTGGATTATTTAAAATGAGTCAAGTTGTACAACAGTAAAATTAAAGCTGTACAAATGAACAAAAAAGCACTCTAAAAATTTGGTGAACCGCCAAAAAGTTTCAGCAATTGGATTTTTTCAATTTCCCTCCAAACATCACAACAAAAAATCTGCTTTTTATAAATAGCAGTAGATACATCATTTCAGCAAAAGCTAAGTCTTCAAAATGGTGAAAAAGGAACTTTCTACAGATCAGAGAAATCAAGTGGTCCAATTTCTACTTTCTAGCAGCCATGGAGGAACACCTCAGAAGGGGAAATTCAAGGCAGCTGCTTCCAACTTTGGCGTGCATAAGAGGACAGTCAGTCGTTACTGGGCTGCAGCAAAAGAACAACAGAGAAGAGGTGAAGTCATACATATTCAAAGCAAAAAGGTAAACTTTCCAAGAGGAAGAAGAGTGCATATTGATTTGGACTTAATTTGCAGTTTACCTGTTCGAAAGAGAGGATCAATAAGGACTTTAGCTATTGGAATAAACGTGAAAAAAACTACAGTAGGGAGATGGGTGAAAGAGGGGCTGCTCAGAGCTCACACTAATGCTATTAAGCCTAATCTAACTGCTCCAAACAAGTTGTTAAGACTTAGGTTTTCTCTTGAAGCTCTAGAACTAGATAGAATTCTGAATACACTAAGGTTTAGGAGCATGCACAATGTGGTTCATATCGACGAGAAGTGGTTTAACATAACAAGAGCAACACAAAGGTACTACATGGCTCCAGGAGAAATAGGACCCCATCGAACATGTAAGAGCAAGAAGTTTATTGAGAAAGTTATGTTTGTGTGTGTTGTGGCTCGACCTATTTTTGCAACAGATGGGACTACATTGTTTGATGGCAAGATAGGAATGTTTCCTCTCACACATAAAGTGCCAGCAAAAAGAGGAAGTAAAAACAGACCAGCAGGGACACTTGAAACTAAGTGTATTGAATTAGTGACTCAAGATGTCATGAGAGATGTGGTAATTAATGAGGTATGTAATGTGGTAGTTCGTAAATGCATGTATTTTGATCTTATATGCAATTGTTTTGATTAAATCTTCTATGCATTACAGCTTTTACCTGCAATTATGGATAAATGGCCAGCATTTGCAAGTAAGGTGATTTACATACAACAAGATAATGCTAAGCCTCACATAAAGGATAATGATCCCTTATTTAGAGCTGCAGCCAACCAAAATGGATTCACTTTCCATTTAGTGCAGCAGCCGGCCAACTCACCAGATACTAATGTAAACGATCTTGGGTGGTTCAGAGCAATTCAATCTCTTCAAGTTGAGAATGCGTGTACCACAATAGATCAATTAGTTGATGCAGTGATGTTATCATTTGAAAAGTTAACAGCTGAAACATTGAACAAGGTATTCTTATCTCTTCAAGGCTGTATGGTTGAAATAATGAAGGTGAGAGGGGAGAACTCATATAAAGTTCCACATATGGGTAAAGAGGCACAGATCAGAGCTGGTACACTACCATTAAATTTGGATGTTCCAGAAGAGTTGGTTAGAGATTGCCTAAAATATTTGGTTGAAGCTGGGAATTTGGAGGGAATAGGAGAGATAATGAACACACTTGGGATTCACACTCTTCAAGAGCAGTAAGAACAAATTGGGAGTACAGATTTTTGTGGCATTAATGCAGGTGCAACTAGCTTTTTTTTTTGGTCAGATTCTGTAGTTTTTGGAAAGCTTGGGACTTTTGTGCATATTTGAAAGCTGCAACATGTTTTGTGATTAATGCAAGTTTTTTGTAATGAATGAATGCAAGTTTTTTGTAATGAATGAATCATAGATGCAAATACACACATACACAAACACAGAAACAACCAAATTAACTATCTCCTGACATAACTACACTTAAACACAGTAGGACTCAATTGAAATCTAAAAAACGGTATTTGTTCCTAAACTCCCATTCTTGTTCACAAAAAACAAATTGAGAAACTTAAGAACACATTTTGGAATCAACTTACCAAATTGAGAAATTTATGGCCATAAATTCGAACACATTCTTCCAGCAACTCCGCGCATTCTACCAGCAACTCCGCGGAATCTTTGTCGTCCCATTCTTTGAACTCCATAATTTCGGCTGAATCGAGAACTTGAGGGAATGACCATGAGATCTGCGTAGCCTCCACCGCCGGAGAAAGAGAAACAACCGTGGTTGTCGGCGTGGAGCTCTGCGGCTTGTCGACGTTAGTTGGCACGACCGCCATAAACAGAGAGATCCCTAATGTGTCGCCTTCGTGCAGATCATCAGTGGTCCAGTAGTCTACGCCTTAGATCATTCCATCAGGAGCCTCGTGTTCATCGATTGATTGAGAATCAATCTCAGTGGATGGGGTATGAAGAATATTTGGGTGGGTAATAGAAAAATCAGAGTCGGAGGTGATTCCATATAGTTCCGATTTCATGGTGGCTGTGGTTTTTTACTGGTAAAATTAGACGAATTTGCAGGAGAAGAAGAGAGAAAATAGAAGAGAGAAAGAGATGCAGAGAGAGACAGAGTGTGCGAGATAGAGAGAGAGAGGGTGTGCGGCTGAGAGGGTAGTTAGGGTTATGGGTTCAAATTGGGCCGTTCTTTTTTTAATTAAGGCCCTAAACTTTTGCTAATTATTTCCTTATTAGGGAGGTGACAAAATGAGTGGGACATACATTTATAGTAAGGGTGACAAAATGAGCGGGACGAAGAGAGTAATAAATATTTATAAAATAATACATTATGTAAAAACTATTTATAAATAATTAATTGTAATAAAAAGCTGGCTAATAAAGGGCCATTTTTATATTTTTCCAATGTCCAATTAAAGCAACTAGCAGCTATTTTCAACATTACAATTTCAATCATTTTCAACGTTCCTTCTAGCTATTTCATGTCTCCACACCAAATCAATTATCAATAAATAAAAAAAATTAGCTCTCAATATCCGCAACATTCTTCACTAATTCCACTAGAACAGTTCCACATTGTTGATCATGATGATGATGATGTCAAGGAAGTTGCTCAACCTTCTACAAAGACAAATGAAACAAGGGCGACTTGAACACCTAATGAAGACATCCTTCTTGTAAAAGCTTGGTATAACACCAGCACCGACTCCATAATTGGCAATGAACAAAAGAGAAGAGATTTATGCAACCTTCAAAAATATAGAAACTGTTTTAATTTTATTGTTGGAGTAGATGTTAGATACAAAAGTGGGATAGACAAAAATATAAGTTTCATTCATGTTGTATACTTATATGTATATATTTGAATTAATCGTCTTTTTCATTACAAATAACACCACAAGAACAAAATTCATTTCCAAATGACAAAATTTGGGGTAAAACCCCTACGTGTTGGTTGTAATTATAGTATGAAGTGACTAAGGAGAATTAGGGTCATGGGCAATTACGAGGTTACTTAGAGCTTATTAATATAATTAAGATTATTAATTCTTATTTTAGAGTTTATAATTATTTCAATCATAATTTATTCTAGAAAACATTAAAAAATCAAGTCAAGTGCACCGCACGCAATAGCGCGCGCCTCTTTCCAAATGAGGAAGTAAAATTAGTTTAATGAACATTATACGTTCTGACTAAATCTAGTCTCGTATCAATGTATCATCCAAAATTCATGAAAAATCTAGAAAAAAAAAAGGTAAATAAAAGCAATTAACAACATTCCTTTAGACAAATATATATATATAATTTAAATTTCTACCAAATGTCTCGCTCGTTTAATAATTTAATAATATCTAAAACAGAGACGTTGCCAAACTCAAATATTGCTACCAATTAAGGATCAAAATTAACTTCAAATCCATCAAAAGCCCGCCATTTTCAATTCACATTATCCAAAACTTTCTCCAAATAAATACCTCAAATTTATTTTCTTGAAAATCCACAAACCTTGAACCAAACACACACAAAAACATGAGTTCATCAAACCAAACAGCCCCACCAAGAAAGAGCAGAGGCCGGCAAAAGGTGAAGATGGCGAAAATGGAGAATCACAGCAATTTACAAGTCACCTTCTCCAAGCGGCGCGCCGGCCTCTTCAAGAAGGCCAGCGAGCTCTGCACGCTCTGCGGGGCCGAGGCCGCCCTAGTCGTCTTCTCTCCGGCCAACAAGGCCTACTGCTTCGGCCACCCCAACGTCAAAGCCGTCGTCGACAGGCTGGCATCGATGGAAGAACCGGCGCCGACAAACCCTAGATGCCAGCTCATCATGGAGGCCCACCGCAACTCCAACATCCGCGACCTCAACATCGAGCTCACCCGAGTCGAGACCCTGCTGCGGGCCGAGAGGAGGCGGGCCGAGGAGATCGAGGTGCTGAGGAAAACGGCCCAGCAGCAGGGGTGGCTCCCGACGTCGTTAGATGATCTGGATTACGCGCAGCTCTGCGCGTTGAAGGATTCGGTGATGGAGTTCAAGAAGAATGTGGATGCAATAGTGCAGAAAGAGATGTGTGGGGTTGCTAATCCGCTTGATTCTCATCTTCATCACCAGACGGAAAACCCTAACCCTAGTGGTTTTCCGTCTGGCGTTGGAGCGGATGATGTTTCTCGTTTTCCTTCCGTGCTTGATTATCCTAAATTATCACTAGGGTTTGGTGGTTTTTCAACTTATTTGAATGGTGGAGAGGAAGATTATATTAGTAGTATGAAGGGTAATTATGGGTGGAGTGATGATCATATGTTTAATTTTAATAATGTTGGTGGTGGGAGTAGTAATGGTGGGGCTTCTTCTTCTTCAATACTTCCTAATGATCCTCACAGAGGTGGCCATGCTCATGGCTTGTTCCAAATGTTTTAGCTTTATTTTATTCTTTTCAAATTATTATTATATTTTTCTTTATGTTTTACTATGATTTATTTATTCGATTTTGATGTATTCTTCTTCCCGTACCGAATTAGCGTTTAATTTATAGTATACTTTATGATTATACTTTAAGTTACTAACGTTAATTATATTAAAATTTATGACCATAATATCTGGCCACTTATTAAAACAAAATAAGAGAGTATATGCTCTCGTTTATCGATTGATAAAAATGAGCAATATGTACTACTTGTATTATACAAAGTGATGATGCACAGTACACATGCAAAGGTTTTTATTTTTATTTTTATTACGTATTTTGTTTTAGTTTTGATTAATTTAATTAATTATCTAGACGGATATTATTAAACTCTCA
Organism: Schizonepeta tenuifolia; assembly: GCA_029490685.1. NCBI lineage: Eukaryota > Viridiplantae > Streptophyta > Magnoliopsida > Lamiales > Lamiaceae > Schizonepeta > Schizonepeta tenuifolia. Next base: position 88,910,804 of record CM055960.1, on the reverse strand, counting down.
GAAGAATATAATTAAATTTATAAACTCTAATTAGAATTATAATATCCGTAATTAGAATTAGTAAATCTTAATTGCGAATAATGAAATTCTATGAATTGATAGAAAATTAATTCTCGGAATTTACACCGTACCTTTATATAAATTTCTTGCACTACATCTACATTAGGCATTTAATCATTTATATTGCTGCAGTTTTGTTAATTTATCATAATTTTCAGCCTGATCTCCATTACTTCTATATGAAATAACATGTACCAAAACTTCAAAATCATAATCAACAATCAAAAACACAACGACCCACAAAAATCATAGAACATTAACCGAAATGATTTCTTATACCCAATAAAAAAAAACGAACCATAATTCATCCAAAATAATAATTAAGCTAGTGAGATACTAGCACACACTCACACACCAAAAAACAAAACCAAATATATGCATCAGAAAAATCCATGACAATATCCAAAGTTGCTATTAGCAGCGGCGGCGGCGGCCGCCGCGGCAGCAATGTTATTAATATTCGAACCCACGACCGATCCATGGTTCGGTTTCGTCTCGTACTGATCGAAAACCCCCGCCCTATTCGAGACGAAAACCGGCGTCGGCGTCGCCGTGCTCATCACCTTGGCTGCCTGCTGGCTCACATTCTTCTTCAGCTCTTCCATGGCTTCCTTCACCTGCTCCAGCTCCTCCAACCCTAATTTATTTATCGGCGATTCCCACCAATAATGGCTCTGATTCGCCTTCCTCATGATGTCTAAGCTCTCTCCTCTCTTCCTCTCGGCTTCGACCTCGTTAAGGATGTGCCCTAATTGCAGGTTCAGCTCCCTCACGCTTGCATTCCTCTGCGCCTCGACGAGATGGAATGGGTCGTTGTTGTTCGGGGCCGGGTTACGCGTCAAGAATCTGTCGATGATCGACTCCACGTTGGGGTGGCCGAAGGAGAAGACCTTCCCGGCCGGGGAGAAGACGATGATGCCGATCTCCACACCGCAGAGCGTGCAGAGCTCGCTTGCTTTCTTGAATAAGCCTGATCGACGTTTCGAGAACGTGACTTGGAGGTGATTTTTCACCTCTATTTTCTCGATTTTGATCTTTTGCCGACCCATGCTAGGTTTTTTTGCCATGTTTTGATGATATGTATTGTGTGTGTGTGTGTGTGTGTGAAGAGTGATGGATGATTGTTTGATGATATGTGTTGTATTTATAGGTGAGATGGATTAGTAATGTGGGATGAAAAGCTGGCATTTGTTTCTTGTTTAAGAAATTTAACATATGATCATTTGGGAGTTTCAAAATCTTGATGATTTATTGCATGGATCTTTTTCAGGTGAGTTTTGTCTTAGTTGTCTCTATTGAATGTTGAGGTGATGATATGTAATGTTTCTTACAATGATGTGAGATTTGGATGATGATTTTTTATTTATTTTGCACCATGGTCAACTTAGTTATTGTTTATTATGCGTTGGTTTTGTGATTAAGGAAGACAATCACAACAAAGAAACGTTTGTTTCAATGTTGATACTAGTTATGAAGAGAAATTAAACATGAATTAATTCAATCCCTTTTGTAACATAAACTTTCTTTAAATGCGAATGTAGTAATAAAAAGGAAAAAATGATCTAGAGAGAAAAATAATTATATCGAGATGATTCTATGTGATATGACGAGATTGTTCGGAGCAATATTACTTTCGAGGGTATGAAATATGACAACATATATTTATTTAGGAGGAAATGCACCCATATGTTATTAGCTGAATTGTAATATCTAAAAGGGTCACTAGTTCAAATTTTATCAAATTTTGTCATATGTTTACTTTTTGGACATTTATACCTTTATACTTTATACCTTATTCCATCCTAACACATTCTCTCTCCTACTTTTCCACTTTATTTTCCTCTCTCCTTTTTCTCTTTCTTTTTTCTCTCTCTTCCTCTCATTCCCTCAGCTACGTCTTTCTCTCTCTCTCTCTCTCTCTCTCTCTCTCTCTCGTTTTTTTTTTCTGTTCTTCTTCCTCAAGTTTTTCTCTCTGCTGATTTCTCCATTGTTGATCTCTCTCTATCGTCGTGGTCGCTGTTGTCGTCGCCGTCACCGCTGCTCGGCGTCGTTGCGCAGTCATCTCTGTCGTCTCCATAATTTCGAGATTTTTCCTCCATCATCGTCGACGTCTTTTTCGTCGTCGCCGGAGCTTCTGCTTTTGTGGTCGCGATTAGCTTCATCGTCGCCGTCGTTTATATGTTTTTACTGTGATTTTTGCAGCAATTTGATTGTGATTTTTGGAGAATTTTTTATTTGTGGTTTTTTTTTTATTCTGCAAATTTTTATGCGATTTTGCTGTGTTTTATTATTTTATTTTTGTTTAGAAAGTGTTACGTTGGTTCAATTATAATTTTCCGGCGATTTGTGGTTGCGATTTTAAGCTATGGATGTAATTTCCGGCGACTGTATCGAATTGGTAAAATTTGGTATGAAATTAGAAAATCGTACCAAGTTTTCCAAATATAAGTATAAGCTCTTGGAAAACTTGGTACGAGTTCCTAATTTCGTACCAAACGTAATAGATCGAGCTGGTAAAACTTGGTACGAAATTAGAAAATCGTACCAAATTTTCCAAATATAAGTATAAGCTCTTGGAAAACTTGGTACGATTTCCTAATTTCGTACCAAACATAACAGATCGAACTGGTAAAACTTGTTACGAAATTAGAAAATCATACCAAGTTTTCCAAATATAAGTATAAGCTCTTGGAAAACTTGGTACAATTTTCTAATTTCGTACCAAACGTAACATTTTTAGGTTTAAGAAGGAATCCCCACTGTCATATGTGCTTGAATAGTATTCTACTGCGACGTGGCGTGAGATTTATGCTGATGATGTCTATTCCGGATAAAGATTCGTGGTGTGTGCTGCCACATGTTGCTTCAAGGATTGTTCTTACACCTAAGGAACCTAAGCGTACAAAGAAAATTCCAGTTGGATCCCATACCACACGCAGTCGGGGATGTTTGTGGTGTCATGAGAAAGGTCATTATATGAGTACATGTTCTCTAAGACGCCGCTTGATTAATCCGGAAGAAGAATGGAGTAACAACCAACCAAGCATCAAAACGAGAACCCGCAAAACGAAGAAATGTGGAATTTGTGGCGTTGCGGGTCATACTCGCCAAACATGTCAAGATCCAAATAGATTTGGTTGATAATTGGGGATTTATTTAATTCTATTAGCTGTGTAGTGTTTGTCATGGTTTTTGTTTGAAATTTTTGACGTTTTAATCAATATTGTGCCAAATATTATTGTAAATCTTTGTACTTTTTGAAGTAAATTTTGGTACATTTGAGCATTGGTTGACCTTAGATGAAGCTCCACTGTAAGTTAATCTTTTCAGCTTATAATATCAAAGTTTACAGTGTTGAATTGGTAAACTCGTTACGATTTTATCAATGCGTACCAGGTGTACCAGTGTAGAATTGGTAAACTCGGTACGATTTTGTAAAAACGTACCAAGTGTACCATTCTTAATTGGTAATCTTAGTTCGATTTTGACAATGCGTACCAGGTTTAATTAATGTAATATTAATTGAAAACAGGAGGAATATCGGAGCCTTTTGTGGTGTTGAGAATGTAAAGAAATTACATTTGCGTACTGTGCGTACCAGAATTCATATACATAGTTATCTTATGAATAATACCAATATATTTGTTGATATTAATGTTTATACCAAAATCTACTAATGTTTATGGATTTACAAAATACTATCCATCATGCACAAAATATTAACACGAATTCACTTTTCATTCATTTGCCTTCATTTGCCTCTTGTATTTCCATCTGTGCTGCAATGAGAAACAAAAATAATTCAATAACAAATACATATTCACTGTTTAGTCATAATCTGCTTGGTAAAACTGGTAAACTTTGACAAATACGTACTAAAACTCTAGGTACGCTTGGTACGTTTTTACTAATGTGTACCTAATGTACTTGTCAAGTAGGTACGCATTTGCAAATACGTACTTGACAATAATAAAATACTGGTATACGCGGTACGTTTTTCACAATGCGTACCAAGTGTACCAGTAAAGTAGGTACGCTTTTGTGAAAATGTACCTACATTTTAATGAAATACTGGTACACTCGGTACGTTTTTTAAAATGCGTACCAAGTGTACCAGTAAAGTAGGTACGCTTTTGTAAATACGTACCTATATTTAAATGAAATACTGGTACACTCGTTACGTTTTTCACAATGCGTACCAAGTGTACTAGAAACACACTAGTTTTCTTGGTACGTATTTCTGAAAATCGTACCAATTTTAAGCATACAATGCCATATTCAAATGAACCGAATGCGAAAATACATTATGCATAAATAATTTCAGAAATTCAACAAGAAGCTATCCACGATTCCAGAAATTACAGATCTGGAATTACCGGTACGTATTTCACAAAACGGACCCGGTGTACCAGTACAATTTTCCGCCAAATCTGCAAATGGTACCCTAATTCCATTCTACTCAACAAACTGGGTACGCAATCGACATTCAAAACATAGTAAACCCGCAAAATCGAAGAAATCAAGTGATAATCAAACATAGTACCTGTATTTTACTTGACAACTCTGTACGTATTTACAAAAACGTAACAAGTTTATTAGGTACGCAGTACACATTTACAAATACGTACTGCGTACTGAGTAAACTTGGTACGCATTAATAAATGCGTACTGCGTACCCAGTAAACTTGGTACGCATTAATAAATGCGTACTGCGTACCAAGTACACTTGGTACGTACTGGTAAATACGTACTGCGTACCAGGTAAACTTGGTACGCACCAGTACGCAATTACGAAAACGTACCAACCCTGAACTATAAAATTCCGTCGCCGGAAATTTACAGCAACATCCGATCTACACAAATATATCGAAATCGCTCGGATTTCAACCCAAATACACTAGAAATCATCAGAAACTCAACGAAAAACCTATAAATGAGTAAAAACAAGGCTAAAAAAATCATGAATTTGAAAAAAAATTCAAATAAACTCATTACCCCAATTTTAGATCTATGACTTTCCGGCGAGATCTATGGATTTCCAGAGACAATAGTTGGTGTAGTGGTTCTGGATGATGCAGACGGCGGCGGAAATGAGTGGGGATGAACGAAGAACGGAGGACCTAGTTTTGTGGCGGCTTTCGTCGGTTGTGTCGCGGCGGTGCTCTGCTTCGTCGCGGCTTTGGTGCTTGCTCGCGGCGGTTTTGCTCGGTGCGGCGGCTTTGCTCGACGATGCGGAGAGAGGTGACGGCGGAGTGAGAGGAAGAGGAATCGCCGTGCTAGAGAAGAAAATGGAGAGAGAGAAAAGCGGAAGCGAGAATGAGAGGGAAGAGAGAGAAAAACAGTAATAAATATACATCCACTACTCTATAAGGGTATTTCAGTCAAATTGGGTACAATTTTACCCAATATTTGTCAAAAGTAAACTTTTGACAAAATTTGATATTACCATGTAGGGTAATGACATATCACCATTTGCCTCTTTATCTAATTACTAGCTAGTGGCATGGCATATATATATATAAATTATTTTCAAGATATATACAGAAACGCAGCTTTCATGAAATCACTTTTGGTGATTTGGACTTTTTCAATGTCATTTTGTACACAATACTGAAAATTTGATGATTTTAGGATTTAGTATTTTTTTTTTGGGAGGGGATAAAGTTCTTGTGATTGTCCCTAGTTCCAATAATATATATTCCTACTCTCATGTATGCATTATCTTTCCAAAGTCTGTGTGTGTGTGTGTCATGCATTGAGTTTTGAAATGTGGTTGCTTTATTTTCTCATTTTTATCTGCATTTTTATTTGCAATGGATTAGATTTTTCTGATGAACTGATTTGGTCTTGAACAAGTGAACTGTGTTTTGTTTTTTAGTTGGATGAGGAGGTTCAAACCCTAAATTTCTTTATTAACAAAGTTAATAGTGCTTATATTTCCAAAGGGACAAGCCTGGCACGCCATTTTTAGTCTTTGTTGATGCTAATACTTTTGAATATTTGAGTACATTTTTTTGAGAATTTCTTTTGCCGATTGAACAATATATTTTGGCTTCCATTAAATTATTTTATTTCGCAGAAATTACAAATCAATATCCGGCGAGCCATGTTAATTATTTTTAAATATTGGAGTATGAATTTCAGAATAAAATTATTAATAGCTAGTAGTATTAATTAAAATTGTAACTTAACTAGCCAGAGTTTAAGTAATACATGCATGGTGCTCAAATAAAAATGTTAATTTTTAATTAATACGTTGTCTTGCTTGAATCGCTATATTTAAGCACACGTGTATATAGATATTAAAACCAACACTCCAAATACAAAATGTCGCGAGAATTTAATTAATTTTAAGGTTTTTTTTATCAACTCTAGGTTTGAGTGTGTAGGCACACATAGTGCTCAAATAAAAATGTTAATTTTTAATTAATACGTGGTCTTGAATCGCTATATTTAAGCACACGCGTAAATATATATTAATAAAAAGTTTTTATCATTTTCGTTGTCGAGAAATTTAAGTTATATGTTATACATAATCCTAAATCGCTATATTTAAGCACACGTGTAGCTACATAAAAAAAGAAGGTAGTCGTTTCTTTTGTCGAGAAACATATGTTATCTGTAATACGTTATCTTGAATCGCTACAATATTTAATGACACATGTAGATAATTATAAAGCTGAAAGTTAATTATTTTCTTCCATCGTGAAACATATGATATCTCTAATTATATCGCTATATTTAAGCACACGTGTTGAGATATATACAAAGAAAGGTAATAATTGTGTTTTGTCGAGAATAATACGCTATCTTGAAACGCTTTATTCAAGCACACGTGTAGATCTATATACATAAAAAAGGAAGGTAAGTATTATCTTTTGTCGAGAAATATATGTTATCTCGAGTATGTTATCTTGTATATCGTTATAGTTAATCACACGTGTAGATATATATAAAAAGGTAGCTAGTCATTTACTATTGTCGAGAAATATATACTACTACTATATGTTATCTGGAATACGTTATTTTGAAAACGCTATATTTAAACACACGTGTGTGTGTGTGTGTACAGAATGAAAAAGGTAATCGTTTTCTTTTGTGAAGAAAGATAAAATTATATGATTTTGAAGCAATAGATACTAATATTCTTATAGCTAGCTAACTTATTAAAAATAAATAAGTTGTACTGGAAATGCATGTGTGTTTCCTTATAAAGTTATATGTGCATATAATTACATGAAATATCAATTACACATTCAAGTGATAGGTTTTTCTCTTCTCTTTAATGAAGAAATTTTATTTGATCATCAGCATCCGACGAGTCGGGTTAATTAGTTTTCAAAATACCAGATTATAAATTCCAGGAGGATTTTTTAAAAGCTCGATTATAAAATTATGATTAGCGCTATAGTTCATGACATTATGTGAAAAACTTAATTATAAGTATATGTTGGAACTTTGAAAATTTTGTCGAACCGAGTTGGTTATCTAAAATCGACGATTTTTGTTTATAAAAGTAGTTTTACCTTCAGAAAATATATATAGATTTCTTAAGTTCTTCTTATATTAAGAGTGAGCTAATTAACTTGAAAATGATTGCATTATTTATAAATCATATCAAATTTATTACTATTGAAGATGATGAGTATTAAATTAAATATCACCCTCTTTCGAAAAAAGATATAATAATCTCAAATTTGGTTTTTAATTGTACTCCTACTCCTAGATATCGACCATATTCCACTTACTTAACTTAATTTGAATAATGGTCAATAACCTAGCTGTCCCCACATTTATAAACAAACTCAGACTCAACTGTAATATTTTTCAATTGCACGAGATGCATGCATGCATGCCAAGTCGATAATTTTTAAAAGGGCGATAAAATTCCCATTTTTATGTACAGAAATTTCTGATAATGTGCATTTATGATTACATCTGGACATAGTAATGAAAAATATGACTAAATATCCTGAAATGCGATTCTCCTGGGTAAGAAGAATTTCCAAACCATGATTATTATTTAACGAAGCAACCCAAAGTTAATTATATTCACTTATCCAAGTAAAAAAGAAGGGAAATTATATTTCACTTACCACAATACATCTCTACTATTTATGAAAATAAACCATTATACGTGCTTAGTTAGTTATATGTGCAGCCTTGTATATTTTATGTTAATTCGATCAATTGAATTGTATATGTTTATTAATCTCGAATTGAGTATATCTATAAAATTATCAGACTAATTTTATAAAATTACTATTGAATTAAAATCCCTTAAGCTGATTATACAAATTTATTTCATCTTACCAACTCCCACACCCAATATCGACTATAAATACACTCTTCCTCGCATATTTAGAACCAAATCTAAGAATTATCTAATTTTCACTTCACTCACTCTCTCTCTCTCTCTAGCCTTCTCTCTCACTCTATAACCACAATGAATGCATCCAACAGTGACAACGGCAGCAACAACCCTAGTCAAAATAACTCGGCCGAAAACGAGCAGCGGAAGAAAGGCAAAGGGCGGCAGAAGATAACAATGGCGAAGATCGAGAACGAGGCCAACCTGCAAGTCACCTTCTCGAAGCGGCGCGCCGGCGTTTTCAAGAAGGCGAGCGAGCTGAGCACCCTCTGCGGCGCCGAGAGCGCCGTCGTGGTTTTCTCGCCGGGGAACAAGCCCCACTCCTTCGGCCACCCCAACGTGGAGACCGTCGCCAACAGGCTTCTCCACCCCACCGGCGGCGACCCTCCGGCGAGAACCAACACCGCCGAGAGGCTAATCATGGCCCACAGCGGGGCAGCCATGCACCAGCGGACCCAGGAGCTGGTCGCCCTCGAGGCTGAGCTGGAGCGAGAGAAGCGCCGCAAGAAGGAGCTGGACGGCTTGTTCAGCGGCGGCCACCTCACGGCGCCGCCGCAGCTGGAGGGGCTCGGCTACGAGCAGCTCGAGAGGCTGAGGAAATCTGTGGTGGGGTTCAAGCGCGAGTTCGAAGATAAAGTTAAGATCAGAGGTGCGGCGAGTTCGTCGGGTTGGAATGGTGGCGATGGAGCTGCTGCTGCCGGAGGAGGGAGTTTGGCGGTGGCAGCGGCGGTGGGATCTAGTTATGGTTATGGCTACGGCGGTAATAACGGTGGTGGGAATGCTTCTTCTTCTTCCTCTTATGGTTTGCCGTTGGATCCGAGCTATGGATACATGGTGCAGTACCCGGGGGTGGGGATGGTTGGTGCTTACAACTATGGAGATCCTTCCGCCGTCGTTCCGTATGATGTCGGCACGGGGAGCTCCGATGCGGACGCCGAAGGTGGTCGGGAGGCGGCAAGGGCTGATGAAAGAAGAAGATTTAATGGATTTGGCAACAATTACCGTCGTCCTCAGTTTTAGAGCTAGGGCAAATTAGAACTCTCTCTCTCTCTAGATTTATCATGTTTGGAATTAGAGAGATTACTTTATTTGTCCAAATAGTTGTCATGTTAGGTCTTGGTTTCTTGGTGAAGCTTTTTTTTTTTTTTTTTTTCATTCTATTTGAAGTAGTTTGCAGTGGTTTCGCACCTTTATATGGTGATGTAATAATTTATTTAATAATTTAACTTGATTGTGATTCTAAAAAAAAAAAAAAAAAAAAAAAATCTGTTGCACCCGCTTGACATTATAATTAATTACTATTGATTTTTACTTGCTATAATATATATATATTGACTACACTAAGCAATTTTCACTATATGTATAATGTGCTTATGTATTAAATAATTAAAAACAACAAAAGAATAATAGCATTCAAACTTTTACTGAGCTTTTTCATTTTATGATTAGTCGAAATCATAATAAATCGAATTAGTAACTTCTTCCTTATCTTTAGTTATGTTATGTTGTGCATGTTGTTAGGCTATACACAACGCGGTCTCGAACCGCTGTCTCGAAAAAACGGCTCGAGACCGCAACCACCGGAGACACCCGCGTTGGAGAGAGGCGCGGGTCGAGACCGGCTCGAGTGGCGCATGCGCTACACGTGCTTTACCAAAAAAAAATTAAAAAAAAAAGAAAAATGACTGGTGCGTTCTGTGCACGCGCCTAACGGTTAAAAATTTAAAAATCGGCAACGGGTAGAAACGGGCAAAAACGGCTATAAATTCATTTTTTTTATTCAATTTATTTAGCCTATAAATACATGTTTTCCTCTCCCACATTTCACACCTCATTTCTTCATCTTTTTCATATTTTTCATCTCTTTCATTTCTCCAACTCTTTCATCCAAAAAAAAATTTGGATCTCCACAATCCCAACAACCCCTTCTCGTCGGCGTGGTTTCCCGATATATCCGACGACATATATGATTATACGGGGGCCGGGCTTGATTCATCAACCTCAACACTCCGGCCTCCTCCCAGTCGTATCCGTCCTTCTCCCCCGACACCACAGCCCGGCGACAAACGCCGATGATCGCCTAACTATGGCGCCGCCGCCGTCACAACCCGCTGCCAAAGGAAGAAAGGGCAAGGGCAAAGCCATCGCCACCTCCGCCGCCGCTGCCGATGAAGATGATGATGAAGCCGTCAAGGGCTGCAAGCGTCACAACTACACCGACGAACAAGCCACCTACTTGGCACAGATTTGGGTGGAGGAGACCTGCAACTCCATTGTCGGATGCGACCAGTCCAGCGAGAAATACTGGGGAACGGTCCAAGAGCATTTCAACACGAGGTTCAACTTGCACCTCAACAAGAAGCAGGTCAAGAGCTACTTCGGCCGCATCCAGACAATGGTTAAAGCTTGGATTGTCGCTTACCGCAAAGCGACCGCTCGCCGGCAAAGCAGTGCCGATGACGGGATGGTGCTCGTCGATGCCCAACAAATCTACAAGACATCAACGGACAACCCTTCTTTCCACTATTTCACAGCTTGGGAGATTCTGAAAGACAATCCCATGTTCATCCTGCATGCCTTCCCAGACGTACCCTCCATGAAGAGGACGAAGACTATGGCGGAGGAATACGTACCCAGCCGTCAGCTGAGGAAGACCAGTCCACAAAGTGGGAAATCGCACCTCCCCGACCGGAGGGTCGAGATGCGACAAGGGCCAAAGGAAAGAAGCCGGCAGGTGAGTCGTCCCAGCTCGACTCCCTTTTAGATCGATACAGCTCCCGACTGGGCCAGTTCACCGAGGCCAAGCATAAGATCGCGGTGGCAATGCGGGAATAAGCTCAAGCGAAGCTGGAATCTGCTCGGGCGAGGACCGAAGCTGCTCGGGCCAAACAATATGCCACCGACTTGGAAGTTGTCTCCAGGGATACGAGATTCATGATGCCAGAGCAGCTCCAGGTTCACATGATGATGGTGGAGGAGGTGAAGCAACGTAGGGAATTGGCGTAATTTTTTTTCGTACCTTTTAGTTTTATGTAATTTTTAATTAATTGGTGTTTTTTTTTTATTATGAAGGCATGTAATTTTCCAATTTTCAAATATTAATGGAAAATTCGAATTATTATTAATTAGTGTATTTTAATTTATTTACAAATACATGAATTAATTTAATAAATGAAAATGGGGAATTGTTTAATATTAAAGATAGAGACATCTTGGAGACCGTTGGGTTGTAGGGGTAAGTATCTCTAAGCTGTCTCTAGTGAAAAAGTTGTGCTGGAGACCCTTTGGAGACCACTAGAGATCTCCAAGGATTGCAGATAGCCTTAGATGATAATCTTAATTCTTACATGAGATTTAGGACACTATTTGAATCGACAATTTGGTGATATGTACCTAAATTTTTATTTGAACTCGTGCTATTGTTACCTTTGATTTGTAATGTCTAAATTTCTTTATTTTCTTATGATGATCTACAAATAACAATAAAAAAATCAGATATGAATCTTTTTTTTTATTGGGAGAGGGGGTGCGGTGGGGTTTGAACCCGAGACCTCTCATTGCTCAGACTGAAGCACACAGCTTGAATGTCCCCTTAAGTATAAATGACAATTTAATTAAAGCGTAAAAGCGTTTGAAAAATTCAAACATACTCAAACCATGTTATTAATTATCCCAAACTTAGAAGAAGACATTTCCCTTGATTTTCCTTATATAAATAAACTTATTAAAAGTCTAATTTGCGGAAATTTTGAGCGAGGTGTTATATGGTAAATCAGAAAAGTAAATCGAATTCACAAAAAAAAAGTAAATCGAGCCTATGGAATTTGTGAATGTATACCAAAATACTGGAGTACTAAAGAAAGATAATCTTTAGCTACACTACACTAGTACAACATCCAACGGCAACGGGGCAACGTCTATATTCACATTACAGCTATATCTGAGCAAAACAATCCAAGTGCAGTTTCCTTTAATTAACTAATGGGTAATTTTAAACATAGCCAACAAATCTCTCACTATAGCCTCCGTAATTAAAATAATTATAAATTAGATATACATATATTATTATACCTTTATAGTCCCAAACTTAAAATTCATAACCCCCAACTTAAAATTCTAATAAAAAATTATTTAGTTCTTAGCCAATTCAATTAAACCACCGGTGATGGGTGTAAACCGGTGCTCTCTATCCCAATTCCCACCATTTTCCGGCGGCCCTCGCTATTCGATCGCCAGCAGTAGACATGTCTTTGTCCGGCAGTGTTGCCGCCATTCCATTCGCTGCTCACCTTCGTTGCACTTCCACGGTGGCTACCGGCTAGGATACAACCATCTCGATCAGAACTCACTCTCCAAACAGCCCAAGATTGAGTGCATTAATTATTTTGTATTGCTGGTTAATACCATATTTAACATTGTTTGGAAATCTTTAACATCTGATGTTATTTTACATTTAATTGTGAGAAATGTTTAGAAAGCATCGAAGGATTTTGAGCACATGTGACATTAGAAGTTTGAGATTTGCAATTCTTGCAAAAAAAAAAAAAAAAAAAAAAAAAAAAAAAGAAATGGTTTATTTGAGAGTCAGCGAGCCGCCACGAAATTTTCGTTAGAGGTGATTTTTTTAAATAAAAATATTTCCTTTGTTTATCAGAATTTTAAGTTGGATATAACTTATAAGAGTATAATAGTACATTTATTAATTAAATAAATTTTATTTTAATTAAGAGGCTATAGTGAGAGATTTGAGAGCTATGTTTAAAATTTCCTTAACTAATTCAATCAATAAAAAGATTTTATACATCTGTTTATATATAAATCGACAATTGTACAAAATCTCCAGATAATAAAAGAAATAATCATTAATGTTTTTATTGTATTCATAATTTTATACTCTCTCCGTCTCGGAATAAGTGGCTCGTTGTCCATATTGGGGTGTCCTATAACAAGTGGCTCGTTTCCAAATAAGAAAACAATTAACCCTTCAAAAGTTGTGGGTCATGCAACTTTAACCAATTTTTACCATTCACCTTAATACATGTGCCGAAACGAAATGAGTTCCTTGTTTTGGGACGGAGGTTTTGTTACTTTTCAATTCAAAGAAAAGAAAAGGAAAATATAACCTTCACGCGTTTCACTAATGTCACTTCACGCATTCTTCACCTTTCACGCATTCTTCAATTCTATGCGTATTTGTTAGTAATTATAGTTAGTAGTTGTTTAAAAAAAAAAAAAAAGTAGTTAGTGGCGTTTGTGAGTAATTACCATTCTATAAAAGCTTTTTGTCCGCAAATTATATGTTTGAGAATATTAAATGAATAACAGAATGGTCAAGAGTGGATCATCACTGCAACATGAGAAGCATGAAATATTAGAATGGACAGATAGTATCTTAATATTTATGTGTTGTTCCTTTGACTGTGAGTTATTGTTTCTTTGCGTCTAGAAAAATTCAAAATGTGTTTGTAAAGTGGCAAACAAAAATGAAATAGTTCAATCTGTTTAAACCCGATCGGACCGTACATCTGGTTCGATTTAATTTAATTAGTAGTTAAATTTGATACGATATATATTACGATTCATTGGGGGAAAAAATCATCCAATTTTGAATTATTCTAATTCCTAATTCCGTTTGAACCAAATGCTCATCACTAACGACATATAGATATAGCCGTCCAAGTAAACATTAATTGTAGATATGAAATGATACTTCTAAACTTAAATATAGTGGGACTGCAACTGCAGTCTTTATAAAAACTAAAAAGGATAAAAGGTTGCAGGTGGGTGGCTGAGGTACCTTAAGTCTCTCCTTAGGCTGTGGGCAGTGGCGCGCGTGCGAGCGCGCTTGCTGCCCCAGCGAGCTCTCCCATCATGCTCGCAAGCCATTGCGGAGCGCGGAGCTCGCGAGCGCACGCTCGAGTGAGCGAGTGAGCGGTCTGGCGCTCGCAAGGCCACGTGGTGACCGCTGGTGAAGCTCAACACATCCCTCCAGCAAGCGGCGTCGTTTCTCTCGCCGGAATAATGTTGTTGAACTTCACGCTCCTCCTCATGTCGGTGGTGTAGAACGGGATTTTCTCGTGGTGGGGGAGCTCGTGGCTACGGGAAATGAACGAACTGGAGGATTACAGAGAGAAAGTTGGGGCAGAGATAGATGGCGGCAGTGGTGGAGACAAAAGGCGCTGACGGCGGTGGGCGGAGGGGCATCGCGTCGAGGCTGCAGCCGCTTGGTTTCCACTGTTGGAGAGTTTCAACACCGGAATCAGACTTTCCGAGGTTTTAGATGTCGGGATTTATGGTGGTCGCAACGGAGCTGGCGGCGGAGTGCGGAACTCAGCTTCGCTCGTTTTGCCCAGATTTACTGTTAGTCGCGACTCCAGTGAGGATGGAAGAAGAGTTGCGGCCGGCGTTTGAGCAGCAGTGGCTTCGCTTCTCCCTCTTCACGATTCCGGCGTAAATGGAGGAAGGCGGTGGGCCTTCCGGATTGTCTCCCCTTGGAAGTCGATCGTCAATCTGCCGCCGGTTGTCAGCGTCTGATTGCTCTCAAAAAAAATGAGCGAGCTTTTATTTTGGAGCTCGCCAATGCAACTCAAAATTCATGAGCGCTGGGGGGCCACAAGAATGGCATGAGAGCTCTACTTTGGAGCTCGCCGCTGCCCATGGTCTTAGTAGGAGGTCTTGGGTTTAATCCCGCCAAAGTGTGGTGTAAATATTCACACTATATTTGGTGGTGTAGTGGTTCCGCCTGCGTGCGGAGTAGTAGTCCCATCCTTGTATGGTGTAGAGGTTCCACCTATATGATGGTGTAGCTATTTATTTGATAATATACATATATACCTTATTGTAATTTCCTCAAAAATAAAAAATAAAAACTAAAAAGGATATAGATAAAAGCAAAGAGGTTGCAGGTTTTCTTGCTCTAAGCATCAAAAGGATGGCTGAGAAGAGTTATGTTCGACAGCAAAGCTAATCATAAGATGTTAGTTTGATTTGATGCTGGACTATGGCACTTATATTTACAGAGGGTAATTCTAAACATAGCCTCATTTTACTCTTCACAGCCATTATATTATAAATAAAAAAAAATTATATTTGATTTTTCTAATTCACCCCTGGGGCTATACGTTTATTCTTCAACTGGAAATTATGAACAAACCCCCAATACTCAACAATTTACATTACACTATGAATTTCTCGACATCGATAATTCGAAATACTTATTATCATGGTTGATTCATTTTCCCACCTTGTTATTATTTTGAATTAGTACTTCATCTCGTTTAAATTTGAGGTGGTGCAACAATGGAGATGGTTGAGTCCGTTGCATCGTCATTTGATAAGAATGGTGAGTGGAGAAGAATGAGAAGAAATTCAAGGGTTCTCTGAATCTTGGCAATTTTTCTGATTTCTGATTTTCAATTTCAATTTGTTGCAATTGGAAAAAAGAAATAAATCGATTATTCTATTATTTATGGAGAATACCGGAAGAGAAATGGTTGAAAATATGAAGAGAGAGAGAGAGAGAGAGAAGGGAATGGGGAATGTGCATCGGAATCCAATGGAAAGGAAAATAATAAGGTGGCAGCGACGGCGGTGCTGACTACAGAATTGTTTTAATTGGTTTCACAGTGCAATTCCTTGGGGCTATACCACTATATCAGTATATGTTTGGTGGTTCAATTTCTTTCTTACGTTGTCTTTGCCTCCTTGGGTTAAGTTAATAATTGGGATTGGATGAATTAATAGATTTAGTGAAATTAATGGTTATGAGAGTGAATAACAAATCTCCAAATTATGGGTTAGTATAGATTCTTTAGGGCATGTACTACGGGATGTCGAAGGGGTGTGTCGAAGGGTGTGTCGAAGGCACAAGACACACCTCCGCTAGACACACCCTATGTCTAAGCCATAGTGGAGCTTAGACCCACCCCTGTGTCTAAGGGTGTGTCGAAGGGTGTGTCTAAATTTCAACACACCCTTCGACTCCGCCAGTCAGCAATATGGGGACACGTGGCGTGTCCCCATTGGTCCGATGTAATTTTTTTTTTTTTCTGATTAATTTTTTTAAATTTAATTAAGTTATTTTTTATAATATTTATTACAAATAAAAAAAATAACAACAAAATAAAATATATTCAATCATTTAAATCACGCTTCTCAGTGCTTCAACCTAGATCTTACTCAACCTCATTGTAGTGGGAAAATCAATCTATGTCTAACTCAATACCACCAATTATTAAAATCACGCTTCTCAGTGCTTTAACCTAGGTCTAACTCAACCCCGTAGTACATGCTCTTAGAACTTTAGTATGGCTAGGGTTTATTCAAAATTTCTAGTTGGATGAAGAATAAACGTATAACTCTAGGGGTGGATTAAGAAAATCAAATATAATCTTTATTTAATTTTAGTATAATGGCAATGAAAAGTAAAATGGGGCTATGTTTAGAATTATCCATTTACAAATTATTATCAAGTAATCATTAGAAATGTTAAAAAAATGGACCGATCCACAAAGTGACGGATCTAGGTTGTAAAAAAACTAGGTTATATTTTCGACTGATCCGACATATTTTTAAGCTCGACGGATTTGGACTAGCCTGGCCCGATCATATAACTCGAGCGGCATCAGCCCAAAAACTACTACTGTTTTTGCGCGATAGGAAAACTGTAATTAACAAATATATTGAGTAAATTATTGAAATTGTTTTATTTTTTATTTATATCAATATCAATGTGTTGTTGATAATTTAAATATTAGTCGGTTCCTTTAAGGAACAAAATAAAAACAAATGAGAATTATTTCCAAGTTATGAGGCGTCGTCATGTAAAATTTTCAATTTCGGTGAGCGAGCAAAGGAAATAGAATTTAGTCGGTGTGTTATTGGATGGATCTGGAATGATATGATTTGAGTGAATGTACTTATTAATTATTTCAAAATTGAGTTGACATATATGGTCTCAAGTCTGAATCCATTTTTATGGGAAGGTCCATGCTAGGTCGAGTGCCAAAAAGTCGAGCCGCTCGATTGATGCCACGTGGGTTGAGGGTTTACATCGTGGTTTTAAGAAGGTACAAGTAAACACTGTGCGGTATTGCCTTTATTTGGGAATTCTCCCAATTGACTGACCCGCGCCGAACTCTTCTTCCTTTTCTACCCTTTCGTCCCTTCTTCTCCCCTCTTCCACTCTTCCTCTTCTCCCCTCCTCGACTGTAACACCATGCCGCAGGTCAGATCACTACCTACTCTCTCCCGATTTTTCAGGGTTTCGAATAAAATGACGAAGCTACCCATATTCTCTCCCTCTGATGGTGGGTGGTTGGGTTCTCGTGGACAATCTTACCCTTCCAAACTTTTGATTTGCCAGAATATAGATAAGGTCGAGGGTAGAGGGAGACGCAGAGTGAGTCTCCTTTGTTATTTGAGTTCAGTGAGCAAAAAATGAAGAAAAAGTATTCCACTATTCCGAAAAAGAAAATTGGTGGCGCCCCCTCATCTGGCAGCAGCGACGACTGTGAAGGGAGAGGGGAACCCTACAAGCGTTTGGTTTTCGACGAGAAGGTAAGATCTCCTAAAGTGGCCGGTGTCCGAAACCCTAAAGCAACTACTACTCGGAGAAAAGCAATGGCGCCTCCTAAAGCAAAGGCGGCGAACGGGAAGAAGAAGCGCTACATCGTATATGATGAATCCTCCGATGACGAAGAGTTTCACGCGGCGAAAAAGGTTCCTACTTTAAGAAGGGGCCTCAAGATTTCAAGCGCCGCTGCAGCAAAATTTGAGAAGGAGATCCCATGGGCACTTAAGGTGCCTCCTGCCGACTCAGCGTTCTCAAGATGCAACCGGAAACACGAAGAAGATGCAGTTTTCGATAACGTACATTTCTCTCTCTATAAAACACATTTTTTTAAATTATGTTATTATTTCTGACTATTACTAACCATCTTTACAATTTTGGTAATAGGAAAAATTCATGGCTTTGATGGATATCACTAGAAATCTGAAGGAACATGGTCAAACTCTTAAGGAAATCAAGGAGATGCTGTAGATTGCCGTTCGTACTGAGAAAAAGAATGGAACTGGCGAAGAAGAGAATACGGAGGAAGCAAGACCCTCTGACTGCCAGATTATTCCTTACTGTCATTGGTCTCCGAGCGCAGCAGGAAACATCCGGACAACTCCTGGAAGTTCCGGGAAGAAACGGGCTATCTTGAGAAGCCCAATCCCACCTAGAGTTGATCCTCATCAGTTGGTTGACGCCCGCGAGTTCATGAACTGGCGAAGGATGGCCGCCCGCGGTGAAGGGTAAAAGTGTTAATATAGAAAATGTTTCGAATTAATATGAATGCAAACTAAATTGGCTTGTGTTTTGTTTTGGTATATACAGTGAGCTCTCCATCAGGCTACCTTCGGCGGTTGTGAGAAGTGGAGACTACGATTGGTTTACTGAGCTTTACGATGAAGAGATAAGTCTCCGTGATGGGGTTAGTGTTTTGGTTTTATTAGGGTTTTGATTCTGTAATCTGTTTACTTGTGGTATTGTATATAATGATTGGTGAATCTCTGGAATGGAAACTGTTGATCAGTATATATGATTCTGGAAATTGTGTGGTGTATTGAGGAGGAACTGGTTTTGTTGTTTGATTTTTTAAAATATTGAATTGTGATTTTTTAGCGAAGAATGAGTAGCTCTCTTGTTGTGTTTATGATTGGCATAGCATGGACGCGAAGTAGAAGTTGTTAGTTGTTAATTTCAAACTTGGTAAATGCTTCGTATGAGAATTATTTCCTTTTGATTTGTGGTATCTTAGTGAAGAATCTTGTTCTTGTGGAGTTGGATCTGTGAACTTTTTATGACAATAATTTTGAAATGCTTAGTAGAAGTTGTTAGTTGTCTGATCTGTGCAATTTTTATACATGCAATCTTTCAATCAAGACTAGGTTGTTTAGTTACACTAAGTATCTATCATTCTTCTTCTGTTTTTTTGCTTCTTTTCTTCTTTTTTTCTTATTTCTCTTTCTTTTATCTTTTTCCTTTGTTAGCTAATAACAGTATTTTTTTGGTGAGTCTTTAGCTCATCATTTTTATTTTAAATCAGATTTATTATTACCTTTTATTGAGCCTGTTGTTTGGTGTAGCATGAACTACAAGTAGAAGTTTTTGGTCAAGAATGAGGCACTCTTGTTGAACAAATGTTTAAATTCATTGCTCTGTTTAAATGTCAAGAATGAGGCACTCTTGTTGAAGAAATGTTTAAAGTAGCTCTTGTTTTGTTTTTTCTTTGGTGTAGCATGGACTACAAGTAAAAATTGTATCTTGTTCACAAATTTGGTAAATACTCAATAAATTTATAGTATGATAATTATTTTCAAAGGAATAGCATACTTGGTAAATTAAATAAGAGTTTAAATTTGAAGGTTTGCTTACTGAATTTGACATGAGCAGCAATATGTAGGGTTTTGAAAATTATAAATATGTATCAATGTGGGTTATATGATCTGAAATCTTTATGGTGTTGCTAGTGGGGTAAATCAATCCTTTTGTGTTAAAGTAGTGTATGTGCTCTTGGATGTTTTAAAACCTAAACTAACGCATGAATACATTTTGGTTTTGTGGCCCATATTATAATGAAGCACATGGATGTGCTTATCAACTGGCTTGTGGTGAAATTTGATGAGGAGATAGGTGCAGCTTCCAGAGACTGGTCCATCCTGGAGATGTGGTGTTGGGTAAGATTTGCGTACTTGTTTGTAGTTTTTGTTTCAGTTTCTGGCTTCCTCCTTTGGTATTGAATTTGTTAATTCTGGTTTTAAATTATATGGTTTCAAATTCTTTGCAGGGCGGGCTAACACAGAACAACTTCAAACGGTGTGAGGATGACCTCATGCCGTACGTACGCAGCTCCTACCCCTTAAACCGGGGGCGTGCCTGGCACATGATGGAGAGGCTGTACGGATTTGGCCACGTGATTGAAGATCATTGGGTTGGTTTTGAGGTGAGCTTTCGTGACCAGTGCATAAAGGTTGTGGACTCCATGAATCTTGGGTTGAAGCGCATTGGTGAGCCATTTGAGATTATGAGTCGTCAGTTGCCGCTATTGTGTGAGAAAATAGGGCTCTGGGAAAAGAAGGGGTATGCTGAGAAGATGCGCATGAAGTGGGAGGTGACATATGCCACTGATAGCCCGAGACAGGAAATCGATGACAAACACAACTGTGGCATACTTGTGATCAAGTCTCTGGAGGCCATGATGCATGGTCACTCATTTGATAGGATCAAGCCCGATCACTGCTCCGTTTACCGACTCAGGTACTGTGTGGATTTGCACGGGCATTCGCAGCTGCTTCCTGCTGCTGAATGATCCCTGGATGGCTGAAACTCTTTTTTTGTGGTGGTTATTAGAACAAAAACAATGTTTAATCTTCTCTACAACGGCTGTTATTAACCCAAAACAATATCTTTTTTGACTATGCATGCCTTGGTGGCAAAACACTGTTATCATTTTGACATATTTTGCATTGATCATTCGTGCTGATGACTATGATCATGGTGATTTATGTTGGCATATATTTTGTAATGATACCCCTTGTAGGCCATGGTGATTATGTTGGCATATATTTTGTAATGATATCTTTATCTATGCCAGTCAAATTTTTGTTCTTCTATTACTCATGGTGCTTATTATTCATATATGCAAGGTGCTTATTTCGGATTTTTCATTTCTGATTTCTTATTTCTGATTTTTTGATTGATTTCTTATATGCAAATGTTGTACATTATGATTGTTCTTATTAGTGGAGCTTAGATGATGTACATGTATAACCTAGCTCTCAATTTAGACAGTAGTTGTGTTGCTAATGTAGCACCCCTTTGTTTAGTGTTCAGCATATGGATGCTTTTTGTTTTCCAGTTGATATATACTTTGAACCAATTCAAGAAATGTGTTGGAAACATTTTGTTTCAAAGAAGTTGGTTGGCTGAAATATGATGTTTGATTCTATAAAAGAATTCTGAGCAAGCTCCAAGCTAATTCTCCTCCATTTCTTTTATGTTCCGTTCTCAAAATATAAAGGAAGTCTGGGCCAACTCTAAGCTAATATTGTTGGCTCATGTTTCTTTCTCAAAACATAAAAGCTATCAAGAGCACACTTTAATTGGATATAAATTGAACCGTACACTAACATCAGGAACAAAATATATATAGAATTTTATTTCCAGAAAGAAAGAAAAAAAAACAAATAGAGTATAGAAGATGAATATTTCATACGGAAGAAGAAACAAAGCGAGATTTTTATCGCCAAGAGCACAAACTTGAGAGCTTATAAAGACTAATATAGCAAAGTATGACTGCGAGAGTCGAAACATCTGACTCGGTTACCTAACACCTACTGCATTTTCCCATTGCATTACATAATACTAAGACAAGAAATACGGCAACTCACGACTCACACCTACTGCATTTTCCCATTGCATTCCTCACTTTTATATGATAATAATAATAATACTAATTAAAATGGTGGTTATAAGCTTCTGGAAAGTAGTTGATATTATGGCTAGCTGAATAGCTTATAACATTAATAATCAAATAAAAGCTACAAGTTCGAACCCAACTACAGTGTCACAAAGACATAAGCAATAAAAGCAGTTAGGTACTAAAATCTCTCCTCTCGAATCAATTGCTACTGGACCGGCTTCTAGCTGCTTTATTATATTGTTCCACAACTTCGTTGGTGATGCTTGGTGTCGAAACACAAAATGTTGAGGATCCACCAACACTATCATCAATGTCGATAGGATCGACTGAGAAAATTGCTTCAAGATAAACCCAATTCTCTTTCCCTTCGATCATGTAAGCGCATGTCTCGGGGCGAACCTGTTATTAGTGAACAAAAATATGAAGTCCACAATTGACAAAAACAATATATGATGAAAACAGAAGATGAGAAAAATTACATTAGCTATTCTGTTCCAATCTTGCATACTAGCATGCACCTTGTTATTCATGTAATCACAACGGACATTTGGTTGGTTCAGTAACCACCTAAACATGAAGTGACGCTCCTTCCACTCACCAAACTTTAACCAATATGTTGACAGTGGAATATCTACATTATATTCCTCAAACATAGCATTCTTCACTTTCCTAAGAACTGCTTCAGTTTCACCTATATGCAATAATTTCCATCCAAGCCACTTCTCATGATCCAACTTCTCAAGTACCCTTGTTTCAACGGCACGGGTCCATGGAGCTATATAAAACTGATCATTTTGCGAAACAGGCATTGGAGGTGCCATCTGTATTTGTTTTATTTCTGTGGAAATTTAATTTAAGTGATGAAGGCTATTTATACACTCACCTATGCTATGCCACCTTCTAAACCACATAAACCTCAGTTTTATATTCCAATTCACATGTTGAATAGTGTTATATTCTCCATTCACATGCTCAACAGTTTTATATTCTCTGTCACGTGGAAACTAGCAAATATATAATACAAAGACTCACCTGTGATTCTGTAAGCCTTTCTAGCTAATCAAGCTGCGTGATAAAAGTTAAATCCTGACATGGAGGAGCCTTGAGACCGTGATCCATAGTACGAAACGGTTGGAGATGATGGAGTTTTGCTAATAGTTGTCTTAGTGCAAGTAGGTTTGGGTTTCCGGCCTGTAAAGTGGAATAGCAATAAGGGTGTGTTAAGAGAAGTGCCATTAACATATAAAATCACTAATTAATATGGATGTTGTGATTTAAACTACCTCGTTTGGGTTTAGGTGACTCCCAAGAAGACTTCATTCGTTTTGATCCCCTTTGCTTCTTACTTATTGGGTCTCGTGGTGTAGTATTCTTAGAATCATTTTGTGATACATCCGGATTACGCGCATTCATTTTTGCACAAACTTTCGCCTTCATTTCTTTAAGACCATCCTCAATTATTTCTTCACAATCGTGATTCTTGCACTGATCAATCAACTCTATCAAGAACCGTATGCTGCGGTTTCCAAAACTCATAATACGCACGAAGTCAGGCCTACCAGCAGATAGATCAAAACTGAGATGATCATTTGCAATTCTCTTCTTAGCAGCTTTTGTCCACCTACGAAGAATTAATTCATCTGGAATCATACTCACCATACTTATGCTATAAACTTTAAATATATGACGACAAACGATACATTCAGTTTCCCACATATGACAACTGCAGGTTGCATAGTGAGAGTATCGGTTAAATTTTACAGTCCGTGTCCTCTTAGATGCACCATGCCAGGTGATAGAATACTCCAAAACCACAGCATTCAAATCATCTGGATATTTGGTTATGTGAACACTAAGAGAGTTAACTGCTTCCTCTGAAATGTGTTTAAAGACAGCGTGCGTGTAAACTTCTGAAATTTTTCTCAAAAAAGGCAGCTGACTCAATAAACCCCCTGGATATCCTCTGTTAACAGCATCCTCGGCAGCCTCTGATTCACGCCAACTTCTCAAGATTAGTTCATATTTGAGTACTAAGTCATATAGAGGACAATTTACTGAGCACAAATTCTTGATTACTCTATTTGTTGACTCGCTCCGACTTGTTGAACGCGACCCACCGCAAAACTTGTCCTGTGTAAACACTGAAGCCCATCGCTTTCGCAATTGATACATGTTCTTAAACCAATCACAAGATGTGGTTGGCTTATAATCATTAATCAATGCTCTCCATCTTTCCTCCAATTCTCTCTCTGTCTCGCAGAATTTCATGCAATACATCCACTCATTCATGAATTCAGGGTTGTTTCTAAGATTACTAAAATGTTTCGTAGTGTTCCGATTAATGTTCCACTAGCATAATCGGTGTCTTGCTTCATGGAATGTATAATCGACGCCATTCATCATTTCTTGGCATTGATCAGTAAATATTACCTGGGGTTCCTTTCCATCCATTGACTCCAGAAACTTTCCAAACAACCACTCAAACGACTTTGTTGACTCACTAGATAAAAAACCGATTCCGAACATGACATTGTTGTGATGATGATTAATTCCAGTGAATGGCACGCAATATAGGTTGTACTTGTTCATCTTGTAAGTAGCATCAACAAAAAGCACATCACCAAAATAAGAATAATAAATTTTACAGCGACTATCTCTGAAGAAGAAATTTACTATCCTGCCATCTGCATTTGTATCCACATTCGAATAGATATCAGTTTCCTTGTTAGCCCTGTCAAGGAAGAATTTCACCAATGCAGCTGTGTCACCATCTGGTTGCCTCTGTTCGCTATGCAATTTATCAAGGTAGTGATAGGCATCTTTTCTTAAAAATCCAATATTGTGAGCCCCTCCCGCCTCATTAGACATAAATCTGTGGGCTTGTGTAACACCTATTCCACCAGCATGAAGTGCTGCAATCAAAGAACTTTTCCCTTCTGTCAACTTCCTAGCACAACGCAGCAAATATCCTTGGGATTGAGGGAGTAACTCATGATTATGATGTGTATTGAAAACGGTAACTGTCCATGGAACCTCCTTGCTCTCCCTGCAACATCGGAGCCTAACTTTACATTGAGTCCGCATTTGCTGTTTCCGGTAGGCTGGTTCCTTATCATTGCCACGCTTTTCGTCCGGTCGTCCCTCGCACGAACAAAGAAATACCTTCATCCGTACATCAAACGTACCTTTAAAATAGGCCTGACTTCCTTTTTTCACACTA
The DNA here is from genome assembly GCA_029490685.1 of Schizonepeta tenuifolia. NCBI lineage: Eukaryota > Viridiplantae > Streptophyta > Magnoliopsida > Lamiales > Lamiaceae > Schizonepeta > Schizonepeta tenuifolia. Next base: position 88,885,684 of record CM055960.1, on the reverse strand, counting down.
AAACCCATTAGACGACCGTACTCAGAATACAATTCAAATATTTCGTCAAGATTTTCAAATTGCTGCCCAACTTGAAGTGCTTGGGTTGTTCCGAAGTCATGATTTTTCCCGACAACATTACTGCTGCTAGAGGATTCCTCAGGTGATGTGTTCAGATCTATGGGCATTTTTCGATTTAAATCTAATCTCCCTATGACGAATAATTATACCCCCAAACCAATCAATTGCAGGCAGAAAAAAATATAATAAACACCCAAATTGGCAAATGCAGTAGATTCATTCCATGCCCAATCGGTGAACTTGTGATCAGAGAAATGGTATCTAAAAGAAGTTGTGCTTTGATATTTACCTCTCTCTCTGAAGAGCCAACTCCGATTGCAGATTCTCCAAGATATTTGTCGCCCTTCTTCTTCCCTATATTTCTCAATTCATCAGCGCATAGAGCGATAAACACCAAGAAGAGAGCAGCCACAGTCGCAGAACAGCGCCATCGCCCTTCTATCGTCTCTGTCACCTCTCTCGATGATATTAGGGATAATAATAATAATTCTAACATGTTTGCGTTGATTTGTACTTTAATTTGAAACCCTAACACTGTACTTCGTTACGATCGTCAATCATTAACCTTCATGGACTACAAATAACAGCTAGGTCGATCATGGATCGACGATATCTGGACTCTTGATGACAACATTCGACAATGGCGATCCTGAATTCCCCACATTTATCAATCTTTACTGCAAAAAAAACGACGCACACGAGGAGAAAATTAGAGATAAATATATATATTTATTAGTAAAATATATAATTCACACCAACAATAAATATTTAAATTAGTGCTTTGATAATTACCCGGTTAAGTGTAAGACTCGTTCCATCGTCACTCGATCAGAAGTGAGATATGTCAATCTATTATCACGTTAGTGCTTTGATAATTCTCCGGTTAAGTGTAAAACTCGTTCCATCGTCACTCGATCAGAATTGATATATATCGATCTATTATCTCAGTAGTGCTTTGATAATTATCCGGTTAAGTGTAAGACTCGTTCCATCGTCACTTGATCAGAAGTGATATATGTCGATCTATTATCTCAGTAGTGCTTTGATAATTCTCCGGTTAAGTGTAAGACTCGTTCCATCGTCACTCGATCAGCAGTGATATATGTCGATCTATTATCACGTTAGTGCTTTGATAATTCTCCGGTTAAGTGTAAGACTCGTTCCATCGTCACTCGATCAGAATTGATATATGTCGATCTATTATCTCAGTAGTGCTTTGATAATTCTCCAGTTAAGTGTAAGACTCGTTCCATCGTCACTCGATCAGAAGTGATATATGTCGATCTATTATCTCAGTAGTGCTTTGATAATTCTCCGGTTAAGTGTAAGACTCGTTCCATCGTCACTCGATTAGAAGTGATATATGTCGATCTATTATCTCAGTAGTGCTTTGATAATTCTCCGGTTAAGTGTAAGACTTGTTCCATCGTCACTCGATCAGCAGTGATATATGTCGATCTATTATCACGTTAGTGCTTTGATAATTCTCCGGTTAAGTGTAAGACTCGTTCCATCGTCACTCGATCAGAAGTGAGATATGTCGATCTATTATCTCAGTAGTGCTTTGATAATTCTCCGGTTAAGTGTAAGACTCGTTTCATCGTCACTCGATCAGCAGTGATATATGTCGATCTATTATCACGTTAGTGCTTTGATAATTCTCCGGTTAATTGTAAGACTCGTTCCATCGTCACTCGATAAGAAGTGATATATGTCGATCTATTATCACGTTAGTGCTTTGATAATTATCCGGTTAAGTGTAAGACTCGTTCCATCGTCACTCGATCAGAAGTGAGATATGTCGATCTATTGTCACGTTAGTGCTTTGATAATTCTCCGGTTAAGTGTAAGACTCGTTCCATCGTCACTCGATCAGTAGTGATATATGTCGATCTATCATCTCAGTAGTGCTTTGATAATTCTCCGGTTAAGTGTAAGACTCGTTCCATCGTCACTCGATCAGTAGTGATATATGTCGATCTATTATCACGTTAGTGCTTTGATTATTCTCCGGTTAAGTGTAAGACTCATTCCATCGTCACTCGATCAGAAGTGAGATATGTCGATCTATTATCACGTTAGTGCTTTGATAATTATCCGGTTAAGTGTAAGACTCGTTCCATCGTCACTCGATCAGCAATGATATATGTCGATCTATTATCACGTTAGTGCTTTGATAATTCTCCGGTTAAGTGTAAGACTCGTTCCATCGTCACTCGATCAGAATTGATATATGTCGATCTATTATCACGTTAGTGCTTTGATAATTCTCCGGTTAAGTGTAAGACTCGTTCCATCATCACTCGATCAGAAGTGATATATGTCGATCTATTATCACGTTAGTGCTTTGATAATTATCTGGTTAATTGTAAGACTCGTTCCTTCGTCACTCGATCAGAAGTGATATATGTCGATCTATTATCACGTTAGTGCTTTGATAATTCTCCGGTTAAGTGTAAGACTTGTTCCATCGTCACTCGATCAGCAGTGATATATGTCGATCTATTATCACGTTAGTGCTTTGATTATTCTCCGGTTAAGTGTAAGACTCGTTCCATCGTCACTCAATCAGAAGTGATATATGTCGATCTATTATCTCAGTAGTGCTTCGATAATTCTCCGGTTAAGTGTAAGACTCGTTCCATCGTCACTCGATCAGAAGTGATATATGTCGATCTATTATTACGTTAGTGCTTTGATAAATGTTGCCCACTAGCATCTAAAATAATGTTTTGTATTTTATATATCGCCCATTATTTTTTTTTTCTTTTAATTTTGATTCATTTTCTATGTTGACCTACAACAATATTTTTGTATATTAAGAATGGTTTTAATTTTTATGATCATTGGGCCAAATATATGGTCCAGTCCAAAGTCCGATCGATTGATTGAAATATAAAAGTACAAGCTCAGCCCGAAATAAAATAGAAGAGGGAGGAGAGGGAGGGAAGGAAGGGTTCCAGTTCAATTTGAATTATTTGGGGAAAATTCGAATACAATTTGCAAAACAAATTAGGGCACAAACACATTTTCCATTCATCTTTTCTTCGAAACCCAGAGAGGGGATGTGAAAACTGGTGTTCATGGCTGCTTCATCTTCAAGAATGGCTTCTCCCTCTTCAAGGATGACGTCTTCGCCTTCAAGAATGGGAACCCTTAATGAGACTCCTCTGTGTTGCTGTGAAGAACCCCAACCGTCGGTTCTGAGGACGTCGCGCAGCCAAAACAACCCGGAGTGCCGCTACTACGTCTGTCGTTTTAATGGCAAGGTAAGAAGATTTTACATTCATCCTTTACAGAGATACATAAATATTGTGTGGTGTGATGAGGAACTGCTTTTGTTGTTTTATTTTTTAAAATATTGATATGTGAGTTTTTAGCCAAGAATGAGGATCTCGCTTGTTGTGTTTGAACCCATATAAGAATATTCTATATTTGCATATTGTTCTTGTAATTAGAATTGGAGCCATGGGAGTATTTTTATGTACTTGCTTAGTTGCTTATTAAGATCATATTGTAAAAGCATTCCTCACTTTTATTTGATTGAGAGGTGAATCATGATTTACTAAACTGAGAACACCAGCAGTGTTAAGATTGACAACTATGGTGAAAGTGTCTTGTTAGTCTACCCAATAGGTTTAATAGCCTTGTTCCTTCAATATGTGCATCATTCTTGTCCTTTGAATTAGAGATCCACTTAAATCCAATTCAGTATCTATAAAGCACCAGAAGTACTACTGGGGATCTCAATCTTAGACAGATAATGTGGTAGAAACTCAATAATGAATAGATAGTCATAGTTCTTACCAGGCCTTGTCTTCCAATGTAGGTTTCAGTTCTTGCACATTAGGTAGTCGAATAAGCTTAAGGTTGTCGAATAAAAGCTTAAGGTTTCAATTCTTGCACATTTGTGAGTCTTTAGCTCATCATTTTTTTTTAAATCATATTATCTATTACCCTGCAGCGATTTATTAAACGTCATTGAAAGAAAATAAATTAATTGAGCTACTTGTTTGTTGTGACCACTGTAGCGGGGTGATTGTGAGTACTGGGATTGGATCGATCCAGAGCTAACGTCGTACTATCGCGAATGTATCCAGAGGATAAAGCTTGAAAGGGACATGGCGTTAGATCAACTTCTAAGACAAAGTGAGGGGGGCATTACAAAAACACCTGATGTTGTTGATGATGTCAAGCCGTCGAATGCACAACTTGAAGATGTTGAAGTTGTTCGACAGTTGAAGGAATGTGGTGCAAAATTTAAAGCTATGGAACATCGGATTCGTGGACTGTATTTGGCATTTGTTCTTATGGTCACTGTCATCGTTTATATGCATTAGGGATGATGGAATGTAGTAGTAGATAGAACTTATGGTGTAGTAGCTTTCTTTTGCTCTAGCTACTGTTATGGTTTTAGTTTTTAACTCCTTAGTAGAAGTTGGTGTAGTAGCAGTGAAGTTTCCCATTTTGAATGATGATATTATCGGTTCAATAGTTAATTAATGTCATTTTGCATTCGATCATTACTGTAAGGCCGTCGAAAAATAAACGAGGCTCGTTGGATCTTGAGTTCGTGGGTTTAGACCAAGAAGACATAAACCTACTGATCTATATAGAGATTGATCCTGTTCTGCCCTTTCTATCTTGATCAAGCAACACAATATTGTTAAACAAAAGTATCCCAACACAACAAGAGCTACACAACAAGAGCTACATCTAAACAATATTGTTAAACAATATAGTTAAATAAGCAAAGCAACTCTATCATAAGAAGGGGCATAAGTAGATTACATTACATTACAGTTGTACAATATCCACACAAAAGTATAAAGCATACACAAGCAAAGCAACTCCAGCTGCAGTCTATGAATAAAGCATACATTACATTATAGTTAAACAATATCCACACAAAAGCATAAGTACAGAAATTAGACAATTCAAAAGATCTCCTGAGGAACCCAAGTAATGTCCCCATCGAACCCGGCCATTTCTACAAGTTCTTGGAGATCTACTTTTTGCAACCCATGCACTTTAAATAAGTCCTCCATCTTTCTGTATTTGCTCTCCCCTTCTTTCCTTCATACTCGTTCTTCTTCAGTCTTCTGGTTATGAATGTATAAATAAATCAGCGATATAAACAAGTTATGACATGTAATTGTAATAAAAGGCAGGAGTGAACCTGGTGAAATGGGTTATTGAACCAATAGTCATCGGTGATCACCACCTCATTTCTTTCAGCATTGAAATCTACTCCGATAATGTTCTTCCAATGTTCGAAGCGATAGAAATACTCCCTTAAGCGCCATAGCTCGCAGATGCAGTCAATCACTCCATACTTGTTCTCTGGATGGTTTTGGTTATCTCGAAGATAAGATGTCACCATTGAAAGGGCTTCGTAGAGGTTCCCCGGCTTAGAAAGCTTCATCTCATCCCGTCGATCATGCAACTGATCAATCAAAATTTCTTCGTCTCAAACGTTCCATATTCTGATCAGAGTATTATCGCAGAGGAGTTTAAGTCTATCATAATAGGTGTGTGGAATGTCATCATCCATTTTTTTCTGCAAACGCATATACAAATCAACAACATGTATATACCCTCAGTGAACATATATATATATAGCAGTTTATCTAAAAAAACCAACAAAAACATAGATCAAGAATATGAAGATCGTGAGAGTAGCAACTGTTGACGAAAATGTTAATCCTTGTGCAGCGGAATCAGAGACAACAGTGGGGTGAATACTAGATTTTAGGAGATAAAGCGCAGCTTTGGATATTTCAACATATATGTAATGCCCCGTAAAATCCTTACGTTCTAAAAATTTTAAAGTTAATTAAATAAATGGCTTTGCACGCCTAAGTTTACAATTTTGAATTCTAAGGCTAACGGTCGAATCCGTTATTAAAAATAAATTACAGAAGTCAGCTAGACGACTACTGTATTTAGTGTTAGCGCGTACGAAAAGTTCTTAGTTCGTAAACTAAGAACGGAAAACCGTCTAATTTTTATGTTTACGAAATTGCGATACGAACACGCCGAGAAAATTTGTTTTTATATTTTTTCGGACGAAACTCGGACTATGTCGTCCCGAGTTTTTGTCAAAATAAATTTTGTAAATTTATTTTCCAATTAAGTTCATACGTTAAAATTTTTTAAGTCAAATCGAATCGCGACGATTTTGTACCGAGCAACGTTTTTCGTCGTTCGTTTTTCCGTAATGTCGGATCGCGCCGGAAACACCCGTAACCCTCCTAATTTTTGCATGGCAGCCGACACCTCACCTCATTAGTGGCAAACATGCATGTTTGATTTGTTTAATTAAGTGACACATAAACCACACTTTATACATCTTTCAACCTTTCATCATTTCAAACACATGAACAAAACAATTTCCTCTCATCTCTCTCTCACTCTCTCGGCAGCTCTCTCTCATCTCTCCATCTTCATCTTTTTCATTTCCTTCCATTCACCATTGAAGACACTTCCAAGAACAAGAAGAAATCACACAAGTCATCAATCCATCCATTCAACTCTACACATCCTTCTTTAATTCTTAAGGTATTTCTTTCCTCCACAACTCCATCCAATTAGATTTCTTTTCTTCTCTTTTTCCTTTTTGATCGAAAAATTAAGGTATTGGAATGGATGATTTGATCTTGGATTAATGAAATTAGATGTATTAGATATGATAATTAGGGATTAAAGTGAAACAAAAACAAGAACCCTAAATCTTGCATGAATACCGAAATTTTTGGGCATTTTGTAGGATTTTTGTTTTTCTTCTTTTGATGATGGATGCATGCTTAGTAGATGTTTAATTAGTAATTAGAATGAAAAAGAATTGAAAGCCCTATGTGTTTGTGAATTTTCAATTAGGGTTTTGAATTGAATTTAGGGGTTTTTGTATGTTAATTGATAATGGAATTGCAATTGATTAATGATTGTTATAATAGGTTGATTAGTGAATAAATGTTGTTAATTGGAAAAGAAAATCACCCCCACAATATATGCATGTATACCGAAAATTATAGGGTGATTAGGAGTTTCCATGTGTTGTTGTTAAGTGATGATTTGTTGGTTGATTTATGTTGCAAATCATGTTAGTTGGTTATAGAATTTAATTAAGAATTTTCTAAAAATGTTTAATGAAATATAAGAGATAAAGATCACCATATAAACTGAGTTATAATGATGGCATGATATATTTGCATGCATGAAAATGTTTCACGTTAGACGTAGTTTAACGTCGTAAAATTTGAATGAAATCCGGCAACGTTGAAAAATCGCGTAAGAGACAAACATTTAGTTGTAACTAATAATCGAGAATTCGGATGAAAATTCTAATTTGATATTATTGTTTATGATGAAATTTAGAACAACTTTCTAGTTGACGTCATAAGCTTTCGAGTTGAAATAATATGGGCTATAGTTATAATCGAGAACTAGAGCGCGTTTTGAAATTTTTGTTGGTTTAGTACTTGTTAGTTGAAATCCGACGTTTAGAACGTCGTGCTTTTGAGCGAAGTTTTGAGAAGGAGTTTGTCAAGTACAGAGGTACGTGATGACTGCCTTGAGAGTCCAGTTTCTAAAAAAATTGAATACGAGAGCTTAGAACGAACCTAAGACGTTATACGTCGAACCTATCAAGCAATTAGGGTTTTCGCAGCAGTTTTGCGACCCTCGCCGGAAACTGTAATATCTTCCAGCTTGTTTATCGGATTTGTGATCCATAAATTGGAGCACGAACTAGACTTCCTAAGCTTTCTAATGGTATAGGGCTCATCCCCTGTTTCCAAATCCTCTGTCCTTGACAGCCTCCAGAGTTACTGGACTGTGCAGTGAAAATTTCAGTTTCTTGTTTTCTAAGTTGTTTAGTTCACAACTTAGTTTCCTTCGATCGTTTAAGTCGTTTTATCTAACGAACATCTCTTTTCTGACCCTAGAGTCAAGTACAAGACCTTGAGTGATGAAAACCAGTCGAGATCTTATCTTTTATCCTTTCATTAAAGAAGTAATAAACGAGAATTTTCATAAATCGCTCAATGAACTAAAACGTAAATTGCCTAAGTTGATTCTTTCCAACTTAGTTTCTTTTAATCTTTAAAGTCGTATTAAGATATCGACTACCTTCTCTACTGACCCGAGAGTCGAGTATGAGATCTTTCGAGTTCTAAACGAGATTGGTACGAGTCTCATTTCCCGTTTAAGTAAAACGAATCTAGTAAGCGTGCAAATGCCTAAAGAATGAAACAACTAAAACTTTCTTCGATTCTCTTTAATCGATTTTCTTTACGACCCGTTTTTAAGTATGTTTATTTTACGATGAAGGAGGAAGCCAACTGTAGAGAAAGGACGGAAGATCCAAAGTTGGAAGCTTTTGCTTAAAGTTCTGTAAATTAAGGTGGGCTTTTATATACAAAATAAAACGAGCAATGCTCGGAAAATCTTTCTTTATCGCTTTGATATCTGTGTTTTCAAAGTGATATTATGGCATGAACTGTTTTATATTTTTATGTGAGTTCTCTTGTACCTATCTGAGTCAACATTCATGTTTTCCAGATTTAGAGTTAGTCTTATTAGATTAACTAACGATCGGCTCTGAGTTAGCTGCTAAGTGCTTTCCAGAGTTAGTGCACTTTGTAACCTGTGGTGTATGTGATATCCTGTTGAGGGGTACCAGCCACGGTGAATTAGAATTGGTCAAGATTGAACGTAACATTAGTCAGAAAATGCTCGCGCGAGTGATTTATGAGAAAAAGTCAGAAAATGTTTAGTAGACACAGATTCTTTCAATAAAACTCCGATGTGCTACGTTTATGAAATGCCATATTTATCTATAGTTATGATTATGTTTTCGGCATCGTGCCCACTAAGTACGTTTGTACTTAGCCCTGCATTGTTTTCTAAATGTGCAGGTTGAAGCGACGGTTGATGTTGAGTTAAAGGATAGAATGCTTAGTTAGAACCCTTCCGCTGCCAATCTCTGTATTTCTTTTTGAGATGTACTTTTGAACAATACTCTGTAGTCTAAGTCTGTAATATGAACTTAGTTTCTTTTTGTACTTTTGTCGAGTAATCCTTAGGGATTAACTCTTTCTTTTATATTCAAGTCTTATTCATGGTTTATCGATGTTTATCATGTATGTTTAGTCAATTAACCCCCTTCTTCCCCGCTTCTTTAATCCAACCCCAGTCGCACCCCGGCTTCTGCCGTCCCTCGGGATTTTGGGCTGTGACAATATATTTATGCCTTAATTCACCAACATATAACAGGGGATTAAACGATTACACATAGGCCTCTAATTGATCGAAAATAGCAATTGTTGAAGCCTATTTTGGGCAGATTAACTTATTTTGAAAGCTATATTTCCTAGTACATGATTAACTATAGTTCTAAATAATCGGATTATCCAGGTAAGTGCATATTCGAACATGAAATTAAAATCTGAGAGAATCGAAGAACCTGGCTTCTTGCTTCCTTAATTTGATGCAGAGGAGAATGGGAATGGAGATATACATACATCCGGTTCATAGGATATGAAGAGTTGCCTCTATTATGAAGAGTTGCAACATTTCTATGAAGAGTTGCAGCAACTGACACTGACGACGATTGAGGAGAAAGATGAAGAGTTGCATCCTTATATCCTTTCTTCGTTTTCATTAAGCACGGGCCCAAAATTATGAGGTTGGCCCAATGGATTGGCCAGCCCAAACTCTACAAAAAACCTTTTAAGTAAATCACATATAACACTCATAGCCCATATATTTTTAATATATACATACGTACTGGATACTAAGTGGCGTAGTTGCTGAAGTGACGTAGTAAAATAAACGAGGCTCGTTGCTGAAGTGGTGTAGTTGCTGAAGTGGCAAAAAAAAACTTAAAATAAAAGGTAGCATAAAATAAAGTGGCAACGTGGTAAAATAAACGAGGCTCGTTGCTGAAGTGGCGTAATTGCTGAAGTGGCAAAAAAAAACTTAAAATAAAATGTAGCATAAAATAAACTTAAAAAAAAAGGTAGCATAACATAAACTTTAAAAATAAAGTGGCATACGTGGTAAAATAAACGAGGCTCGTTGCTGAAGTGGCAAAATAAACTTAAAATTAAAGGTAGCATAAAATAAAGTGGCATACGTGGTAAAATAAACGAGGCTCGTTGCTGAAGTGGCAAAAAAAAACTTAAAATTAAAGGTAGCATAAAATAAAGTGACATGCGTAGTAAAATAAACGAGGCTCGTTGCTGAAGTGGCGTAGTTGCTGAAATGGCATAAAAAAACTTAAAATAAAAGGTAGCATAAAATCTCGAAGCCGAGGAAGCACTTTCATAAAATCTCCAAGCGATATAATCTGTTGCTCTTGTAGTGTATCAATGAAGTCGGTGGGTGGTTAAACTACTATTTGAAATCAATTTTATTCATTAAGTCACAAAGTTGGAGTGTGAAGAAAAACGAATGCAGTGGGTTGGTTTCCCATATTTTCCCTTTTTTTTATTTAATTGTTTATGTGGCAGCAACCACAACAAAACATGGGCGTCGATAATTTTGGTCTAAGTTACTACTAACACATATACAACACTACTTCTAAATTTACTAATTAACGCACACTAATCCTATATAATTAAAAATTAATATCCACCAAATTAGTCTGGTATCTCACAATCCATGCAACCCTCAGCGTCGCCCTCTCAATCTCCGCCGCGACGGCTATACACTTCTTCAACCTTAACACCTCCTCCTTGACGGCGTCATTCCACAGCAGCCGCCACATCACAATCATCACCGGCGCAATCCAAGCGGTAGGCACAATCACAAACCCTAACAACATACTAACACAGAACAAGATCACTCTCCTCACAACAGAATCTTAAAGCTGATTGAATAAATACACTAATTCACCCAAAATATTCAATCCACAACTATTTCCAAATGTAATAACTGAATACAAGCTTAGAATCTTACAGAAGCAAAGTGGAGTTTACAAAATATCTAGTAACGTGAAGGAGGCATGGTCACAACCATATTGAAGCAATTGTTGGCAGTAACTGTTCCGGAACAAGCCACCTCTTGTTGAATCAATCAGATCGAGAGGTTTTCCGTAGGCTAAGCACTCAACCACTTTCAAGCTAATTATTCCACAATCTGTTGTTCCATCTTGTTTTGGAGTGACATCTGCCTTATACAAATCCCACTTCTTTTTAAACTCACCAGGCATGCCCATCTTCTTCCAGAGACCTGTTTCGAGGAAGGGACTTGGAATTTGAACACACATCCATTTAAAAAAAGATAAAATCTGATCCCATCGCCAATTTGCTGAGTCATACACGGTGATGGATTGCTCCTCGAAATTGATTTCAAATGCAACCCAATGCTCTTTCACTATGTTGGCAACCCCAAGAACACGGTTTACTCTCATCCATTCGATGCCATCAATATAGGGGCGATGTCCATTCAAATAGGGCAAGAGAAACTTGAGAACACGTTGGAAATCAGGTTGTCCAAGTGCATCGTGCACTTACAGAGAATCAATCCTTAAGAATATTATCTACAAACCATATACAAATTAACTGAGAGTCAAGAGATAAACCGTGGCCCAGGATTCGATGATGGTCCAATCCCGTTGCAACTTAGCTTCTGCACTAACATTGCTTTTATACTTGTGCAGCATCAAACATAGCAACGTGTCTATATGCTGCATATATACATAATTAGGTACAAATATCCTCAATTGGAATATTGACTAAACCAATTAAGTGTCAATGAAATTAAAATAATTACCTCTTCACTAAGCCAACCCTTTCGTTTACGCAGCCCGGGAAACCACGTAGCACCTACCAATTGATTACTTGGTAATTTTATGATAGGTGTGCTGCAAATTAATTAAACAACATCAGTGCAAAAGAAGGGGCAATAGCAACTTATACATTGTCAATTAAAAGCTACCTTGCTTGTCCAGCTGCACATGCCTGCACCCACTCCTCGAACGCCTTAATGTCCTTCATAGAAAAATAAAGGTCAGAAGGCTCAAAATCTGATTCAATACATGGAGGTTTTGATCCTTTTTTTGCGCGTGCAGGTGATTCATTTATTTGGCCTTTGGTAGGGGGCACTGGTGGCTTTTTTGACTTGGAAGATGCCTCTGTGTTTTTTCTTCCCTTTCCCAGTATTCTTGCTCGGAGATTTTTTCTTTTGTAAAACCGGAGATGAACAATGCACCATTTCAGGATGCTCCTCCTTAGGAACAATTTGAACCACCTCCTCAAGAGCAATTTCAGTATGCTCCTGCTCCACCTGCTTGATTGGAAGATTTTCAGCCTGCTCCTCGGCCTCAATTTCAGCCTCGGGCTGGGTGATTGCAATTCTTGCCTCGGGCTGGGCCATCGCATTGTGGTTGGATGGTAGAGTGCACATTGGACTGTCTTTCTCCATTTATGTAAGTACTTCATCAAGTCTACGTCTGTCATCATCATCTTTCAATCCATCATCATCTTTGCTTGGGAGTATTCCCTCTATTTTGTTTCAGAACTTGAACAAGCATTTCCTTCATCTCCTGCACACTAGCTTCAACGACTTCCATTCTTCTCGTGTTAGCAAGTTCCATAGCCTCAATTCTTCTTAAGTTAGCTGCTTCCATGTCATCTAGCACCTTTCTAATCTAATCCATGACATCTGTGCTCCTCCTTTCTTCACGAGGAGGCGTCTCGCCTCTCATTCTACTCGATCTTCGCAATCTTTTTTTACTTCCACATCTTCTTCTCTCCCTTCATCTTTTCAGTTGATGCTTTTCTGACTTTCTTCTTATGGTGCCCTTCTTTCTCATCATCATCACTATCAACATCATTATCATCCGCATCCACATCCACATCCACATCCACATCCAAGTGCCCAACAGTTTGAAAATCAATCTTTCGGGCACGTTTCTTCAACGGGGTCTCCTCGTGCATCGTACTTGTAGGATTTGGGATGTCCAACCTCGCAAGAAACTGCACCTCCTCCTCATTAAGCACAATAGGCACCTGCTGATTTCATGTTAATAATTATCATGATTAAACAAAACTAATAATTTTGAATTCACAACAACATTTACCGGATGTATGCCACTAGAAGGAGTGAAGAATCTAGCAGCAAGGTCTTCAAAATGGAAAGGATACTCAGAATTTCATTTCGCCATCCTCGGGATTGTATCTACAACAACAACCCTTTCACCAATATACTCTCCCAAACCCGGAATCACCTCGTACGCCCACGCTTGGAGAGCATAAATGAATCCATGTACCTCGCAGGACACAGCCGCATTATCTTCCTTATGTCTAGCTACATTATCTCTAGCATTATACACACTCTTCACTAAAAAATCATACGCCACACGCCCCCAATTAAACTTTTTGAATCTATCCATATCATCAGTCAAGTGAAAGTAACGCATATCAATCCCTTTCGACGTAACATCCCTTATCAAAAGAAGTGAGTACAACACATACAAATGAGCCAATTTGACCGCACTATCTGACTGACAACAAAGTTTAAATTTATCGTGAATTTCCTTAACTACAATTTTACCTTGGCCTTGAAACAACTGTACATGTGCATTACTAGAAACAGGAGGGGGTGCAGATTCATTGAAGCTCAATCCAGTCATAAGTGCAAATTGTGTTGGACCAAACTCTATCAATTTCCCATTAATATGGAATACAAGAATACCTAAACCTACTTTGCAGACATAATAACAAATGATGGATCAACTGACCTTGAAATTGCATATTGGGAAATTCAAACAACGGACCAAAACAAGATACTCGCATTTCGGCCATATCAGTTGGGGACAAACGATCCCTTATACTGTCGAGAAACCATAGATGGGCCCTTGTAGACATATGGCCACCTTCAAATTCAAATATAAAATAAGAGGACACAGACAATATTCAATCAATGTAGCAAAGTCATCAAACATCTCTAATTTTATATAACATTTGCCACAATCAGATGATAAACTACCCTTTTTTCTTTCTTTTTTTCCCCAATATCAAAAACATCAAAATACCAAAACCCCAAATAGATGACGAACCCTACTAATATGCAAAATAGACAAGGGCAATTAATTAGATTAGATGATAAACTAATTTTCCACCAAATACAAAAATGTCATTTTCCATGCAGAGGAGAAGTAATTTTCTTTTATCTTCTGGGAGAAGTGGGTTGGGGAGCTGAAATAGTATGAACAACATCTAAATTTCCATTACATTTCGCAACAATGAACAAATTTCTACTGCATAAAATACTTATACATAAATTTATCAATTCAGTCAGTGTAGTGTATGATCAATTAGATGGTTTACCCCCAAAATCAAAATTAAACATCCTAACCTAATCCTAAATCAACCGATCATCAATCATGAATTCATGTAGGGCAATTACATGATAAACTTAGTTTGTCTAAAATCAATCGATATTACCTCTACGGGAGCTGCTCGGCTGTTTCTTCTTCTTATATCCACAACGTGGCCTTTTAGCGTAATGTTTCCTTTCACAGACGTCGCTTCCCGATGTAGTGCAACGTCGACTTCATGTAGTAAAGCAGTGCAATCAATGTTGAAATCATGTCAGTTTTAATTTAGTTGAAATTGACAATATTGATCAAAATTCAGCGGGGTCATAGTTATGTGTACTTTAAACAACATTGAAAGTTTATGTTCAATACAAAATTGGCCAACAATTGTTGCAATTTCTTTTTAGTTTCAACACACGGGAAATTCAATCTTGCATAAAGTGCCATTGGCACCGTATATTTTATTTGATTGTGGATGGTCACTTTTGTTGAAATTATATATTCTCATATCACCTTCTTTACTTGATTTACCGTACCTCTCTTAACTTAGCTGCAACTTGATGAAGTTGGGTGCGCCTTACGTTTTAAGTGAGCTTAGCTCTATGATGTTCTTATTCTTCTAAATATAACATGTAGTCGTATTGAATTCTCGTTTAGGGTGATTTTTGTCGGATTTTCGTGGGATTCGCACCTGATTCACCATGTGTGTATCCTTCCAAATAGAAAATAAAAAACAATCACATTCACGAATCTCTTGCGGAAAAATCGCAAATCCCATAGATGAAGGAGTTGTATGAGTTAATTTTTGAAATATTATTTAAATTATGATTTATATATTGAGCTAATGATATTTGAATTGTTATTATATAGCTTAACTAAATTACCTAATTGAAATTCTTAAGTTCTGAGTAAAAGAAAATGTGAATTACAACATATTTAATTTATAAAAAACTTAAATTTCTATATATATATGTATATATGTTTAAGTAATATTAGCTAGAGCTAGACTTATTTTTTGCCGAATCGCATCCTAAAATTTTTAAAATTTCATATCCTCGTACCTATATCGTATTGCCCCTGCACCCGCACTCGTGCAACATAGGTGCTTGGATATGTGACTTCTTTTTATTAGCATGTTCCTTCCTTGTGAATGGTATTGATTAGTAGTGGAAAAACACAAACCCTCTTCTTGATCTCACCACAAGAGACATTGTTTGTACGCCACATTCGAGGGGGGAAAAATGAAGAAATGCAATGTTCTAAAGTAACCAAAGAATTTATTTAATTACAAACTTTAGTGACTGACTGTTCTCACTACCTCTGGACATACGCAGTTGCAAGCTGCTACACACTTAATTATCTGAAATTAGTGTGCTTGCTAGCAAATAACCTTGGCCACGGCTCTGTCGTGTAGCACCTTTATCTGAAGATTGGTTGATAAATAATTATAGGGAGCCAGCATACATAAATCCTTGGAGGATGCATTTAAACATATAGCTAGCTAGTGTAATTCCCAAGATTATATTAAAATATTTATTTGACACAAGGGAGTTGAGTTGCAGGACTAACCTTAATAGTCATCAGTTGCAGTGACACAATAATCATGATCATTGGGATTGAATAGTTTCTTGGCACAAGTGACAGCTAAAGGATTGCAGTTCACTAATTCAATCTTTCCCACTGGATACTGAGATGGTGATCACTAAAATCTTAGCAATATATACCGCAACTAAACGGTGCAATTGTAGACAATTAGTAAATCGAGTATCGTATCCACAGGGACTATAATTCGAAAACACAGAGGGAAATAAAATTCAGAAACTTCATTATTATTCAAGCTCTTAGATTTAAAGGTTTGGTTTGTTGCTCACTAATTTAAAGACTTTTCAAACAAACGACTGCAATGCAAATAACAAAGAGACAAACTTGTAAATTAATCAAAGAAAAAGACTGATCCAGGGAAAGTATTGACTCGACTTTGCCAACGACAATTATTCTATTATTCTACCAACCATTTTAATCCAATTCTCACGAAGAAATCACAAAGTATTTACACCCTATCTCTCGATACGTCGTGCAAAAGTTGATTAATAAACCACCTATCTCCGCTAGGTCTCAAGATGATAATAATAACTCCAAAAAGCTCCACAAATTTATATTTCTCCTATAAACCAACCTATCTCCGCTAGGTCTCAAGATGATAATAATAACTCCAAAAAGCTCCACAGATTTATATTTCTCCTATAAACCAACCTATCTCCACTAGGTCTCAAAGTTTGTTTATATTGAATTCCTCGTTTTCCATGCACATACAAACCTATTAAGAATTTATATGAACACTGAACATGCATAAAAAGTGGCCAACAATTCATACATGAAATTAACACTCAAGAAATCAAACAAGAATTAGAGGGCAAATAAATTCAATAGATTAAAATCGAAGTCTAGATCGAATCTTACAAACCCTAGGATCAATTGAGAATTTAGCTACTCATAATTGAAATAAAGACAATCAAATAATAAGAAAAACTCAATTAAAGATACTAATTATAAAACCGTAGAGTCAACTTCTCAATCTCGTCTTGAAAGCTTCAATCCTCGATCTCAAATCTTCTCCAAAAGCTAAAAGAAACTCAAGCAAATAATAGGGTAGTAAAAGTTGGCTCCCAAAACACATCTAGACTCTATTTATACATTAGGGAAGAAATCTATCCTCAAAAGGTAAGGAAAAAGTCGAAAATAATAAGTCTCGGACCGTTCGGCAACCCAATCGGCACTCCATAGCGGGTTGCCGATTTTTCTTCACAAAACGGGACACTCGGCACTCCAAACGGCACTCCAAAATCGTGGAGTGTCGATCACTTTTAGCCTCAATTTTGTCCAGTAACTTCGGTACTCCATACGGCGCTCGCCGTTTGGGTTGCCGAATGATGTGCTGATTTCGGCTACATCGGCAATCCAGCCCTTGTGGGTTGCCGATCGACCATTCTTTATCCAAACTCATTTTTTCGCCATCTTTTGCTCGATTCTTAGGCTTAGACTTCACCATTTATCAACATGAACTTCTCCACGAGCTTGAGCACACTCCAAGACACTCAAATCCTGCACAAAACACGTAGAACTACACACAAACGTGATACCATTCCAAATCAACAAAATCCAACTATAATACATCATAAGTGTGCATAATCTATAGAAAACGTGCATGAAAGAACACTTAAAATCATGCAAAATGGGTGTTAATCACATGGCCGCTGAAGCTCTTTCAGATTGTAACAATGTTTCAAGCTTAGGTACGCAAGCCAAGGGAAGCTTCCATTTCCCGGTATCCATTCCACCAAATCACTGTCTTCGATTAGAAGATACAAAAGCCTCCCAAAACTGCCCCCTTGTGTTTCCCACTTTGAACCTCGAATTCAGCACTTGAAGATGTGGCAACTAACCAATGTTATCCAAGTACCCCCAAGGTAAACCCATCCCACTCAAATGTAGCTTCTTCAATCCACGTGGCAACATCAACGAACGAAAGATGGCAGCATCAGCATACCTTGGCCTGTACTTAAGCAGCACAGGATTTATGATACTACATTTGAGTGTCTGCAAACCTTCAAGCTTTGAAAAATGAGGAAAGCAACTCAAAATTACGTCGCTACTATGCTCCACATCATCATTAGGCACCACCTCCATCTGAACCCCTAATTTCCGTACATTTGGAATCTTTTCAAAGAGCTCCGAGATAGTAGAAATGCTAGCAGCATTCACACCTACTAGTGTTGACAACTTTTCCAGAGAAACATCATTTGGAATTGGAGGAGCTACAAGGCTCTTTCCCAAGATCTCTACATGCTCTAATTCTTTCATATCCCATATTTCTATCGGTATATATGATGAAGTTGTATCACAACATTTAGTTATGCTCATATGCGGATGGACAATCAAGACTCGAAGATTGAAGAGTTTGGATATGGTTGGAGGGATTTGTCCATTGCAAGTAAGAGCAAGGTACTTCAATAGGACTAGTGTCAGAATTTCAGTGAGGAAAGTGTAGAAACGCAGTTGAAGAGCATTTAGCTGCCTAAGCAACTTGAAACCTATGGCATCTATTGGGGTTGGATATTGCTGATAAGGCCCGAAGAAAAGGAGAGAACGCGTAAAGGATGCACAATTACTAATTCTCACCGAGTTGCAAAATTCTTCGATGCCAAATAAAAGGTTATTTTCAAGACACAAGCAGCGTTGGCCTTTTATACTTTCTTCCGAGGCATCATCAAGCCTATTCAAGACATGATAAAACTTGTTCGCTCGAGCTTCTCCTCTACACAAGTGACGCCACGATGAATGAAGCCGACAAGTTTTAATCATGGCAGAAAGAGCACTCATGACAGACACATAGAAGCTGCTCTGTTTGCATAAAACAAGATTACGCTTTGTACAAAGCTCCTCCAAACAATCCGTAATGGAATCTTCTGGAGAGTAGTATTGTTGTTTGTCCGGATCAAGAAACCAGCCCTCAGCTTTGAGCATATTGATGATCTCGGATATGGGGATCTCATAATCACGACGAAAAACTGCCAAATACAGAAAAAGCATTTTGAAACGTTGAGGTAAGTATTCGTAGCTCGGGAAAAGTACCTTTGATATTTCAGTGTATGCATTGGCGAAGACTGAGTTTCTTTCTTCAGCAACATCTTCCCAGTATTCCGGATCGTCCCTGTTCTCAGCCTTCGACATGAGGTCGGCGACTGTGACTATCGTAAGAGGAAGGCCTTCACATTTCTTGGCAATTTTCGTGGCGGCCTTGTCAAGATGAGGAGGGCATGCACAAACCATGTTTTCACCGAACACCTTGCGGCAGAGTAGATTCTTGCTTTCTTCCTCATTCAAAAACCGCACGAATTCGGGAAGAGCGTCGGGTATGAAATTTCGAACATAACTAATCATATGTCGATCTCTTGCAGTAACCAAAATTCGAATTACTCCATTCTTCATCTTTATTATGGAAGTTAACAAGAAAGACAATTCATGTGTATGCTCCCACAGATCATCGAGCACAATGAGGCATTTCTCATCACCCTTGAGCTCAGCCAAAATGCTTTCTGAAACTTGATTCAATCGAGGAGATAATTTTCTTCCTATTTTGATCCATAAGCGAAAATCAAAATAGCTCGTGAGTTCTGGATCTTCATATAATTCCCTAGCAAGAGTGGTCTTTCCGATGCCCGCCATTCCGATTAGTCCATAGCAAGAAATATTCTTCAACTGACTCATACGTAGAAATATTTTGAGTTGTTCAAATTGATCAGATAATCCAATCATCTTTGACTTGGTTTCACCACCACTGCTTGTTGATGAAAAAATACAAGTTGATTCGTCTTCGTCTTCATCTTCAGGCATATTGGCTACTTGATGAATGTATTCCTTCTCCATATCCTTGACCTTGAGTGTGTGGATGAAGGAATCAACATCGTCTTGTAGGCATCTATGGAGAATAACTTTAATGCATCTCTCTCGCTCTGACTTCGACTCTCAGCACCTGATTGAAGAATAATGTGATCAATTAATGTTATAAAGTTCCATGTTCAATTGCATGTATATCTTCGTAAGTATAAATTCATTCTTTGTCAAATTTTTTTCTTAAAATTAAAAAAGGAAAATAACTTGTAGTCTTATATCTTAATCTTAAATTAATTATTGATTGCGATAAGATCACGGTTCTACAATTTCAAATTGTGCCTCTCAATAAAAAATAGTACTATAATCTATTTTTGAAATTATTAAAAAGTATGTTAAAATAAGATAATTTTTGAATTTATATGATCATATATAACACTGGCCCTTAATTGCACATTTCAAATTTCCATTTATTGTACGTACTCCCTCCATCCCACTGATAATGTCTGTCTTTTCCTTTTCGTCTGTCCCATTTATATCGTCCCCTTTTTCATAAATAGAAATATTTAATCCTTCAAAAATGTTGGGTCACAATTTTCTATCATTTACTCTTGGTTTTTGATAGCTGCGCCCAAAAGGTAGGAGACGTTATCAATGAGATAGAAGGAGTATCACATATGTGTAAGCCATGCACATTAAATCCCCAAACTTCAAAAGGGAACAAAATTAATCACAATATAAATCATTCGACTTCTCTAGAGAAGATTTGTGAGATCAAAGTAATTTTTGTGCTTAAAACGATAATAAATTACTAAATAGAAGAATTTAATGAACTATCCTATATATTTTGCAAACTCGTTGGTTTAGAGGTTATAATCCTAATTAATAAAAGATTGAAAAGTCCTATCACTCCAATAAAACAATGAAGAGTCGTAACCTATTGTAATTTGTGATTATAATATTATTATTGTAATTTACAATAAATAAATATATTGGCCTAATCCAACTTTACAATGCTTGAATATGTCTTATTGTTTTTGCGTAAATTTGGTTTAATAAAAAGATATACATTATATATAATTATAATATATATCTAATGATAATAATAATATATATTTAATGTATAATTATATACAATTATATTAATAAGGGTAGGTAAATCAAAAATTTTCAACAAAACATTTTTTATATAAGTATAGATTAACAACGTTACCAGAAATACTTATGAATTTTTTTAAAAGCTCATTACCGTTGGAAGGGTACTCGAAGATCTTAGAAGTGTACAAAGAATAAAAATAATGTATTATTGAATGAAAAGTAGTATTTGAAAAATATAATATTAATAAATACTACTAATGTACTCACTCCAAGTTATAAATTGGATTGATCACAATTCACAACACATACCTACCGTTTGAAAAATATATCTAAGATATATCTGTTGGAAATGGCTACCAATTTCACTATCTTTCTCTTGGTCTTGTTTCTTTTTCTTTGAGAAATTGGGCTATGGGCTGTTGTTGGGCTGTGATCTTTGACCCAGTTTTATATCTTTTTGTTGGCCTTTTAGGTATAGCCCTAGTTTGAATGAGTTATTTATTCTTTAAAGATGTATTCACTTGGAAGTATAAATTTATACCTCTATTTAGAGGTAATAGAGTGATAAACAAAAAATTTACTTTTTAAATCATCCCTTCTTTTTTTAAATCTCTCCTTTCCACCACCACCACAAGGAGAAATAATATTATCACATCTCTCATTTCCACCACTATAAGGAGAGATAATATTATCACTCTAATTTGGGAGGGATAATATTATTCCTCCTTGTGGTGGTGGAAGGAAGAAATTTAAAAAAGAATGGGTGATTTAAAGGGTAAGATTTTTGTTTATCACTCTATTTACCTCTAAATGGAGGTATAAATTTATACTTCCAAGTGAACACGCTCTAGCCGTTTTGAGAAAGGAGGATGTGTTGTTGGTTCCGGTTTTTCCTAATTGGCTATATACGTAAACGTAAAGTGTGGAGAAATTTTTTCAATTTGGAAACTCTTCTTCTCTTAACATATGTTCCTCTTGTCTCCGAACAAATTCAAACGGAGAATGCACGCTTTGATTGGTGTTGCGTTAATCATACACATGCTCATGTCAATAATTAAAAATTAATTCTACATAGACAGGAACGGATCCTCTATAGTTGTCCTTTCCACTGCATGGGCTGCAGTAGTTAAACGGCCCCGCTCCATCAACTTTTTTCTTTCTTGGACTCTTATATACTTTTTGTCGTGCAATACAAACATCTCTTTACTTTTTATTTTTCACTTTTTTCTTCTTCAGATTTTGGAACTTACTATTTTGTTGATTTAACATGACTAATATTTTTTAAATATTTTTCATTTTATGTATTAACTCTATAAGATATAATCATTTTTTTATAGTTGATTATATCAGTATTAATTTTTATAAACATATTTTTTTATTTTTACTATTTATGTTTTTCGTATTTAAAAAATAATAAAAACGAAACAACAAAATTATTTATTACATGTTTACTACGATTAATAATTTTTGACACGACATGAAAGTAATGAGTTTAGGTCAAGTCTTATTGGCTTCAGGTTAAGCTAACATATCAAGTTGTTATCATGTCAACCCGACCCAATTGCCACCCATAAAAATTTTGACTTCTTAGAATGTCTATCTTATACCATATCTTTTCTCAAATTGAGCTCGACAATTTTTGAGCTGAGTTGGATCTTACTTATATTCGGCTCGAGAGGCTCGCGAACATGGTTCGCTAATATTTTAAAGGATCGTATTCACGAATTCTTTTTATAATTTAATTTTTAATACCTTTCAATACTAACATTTACTTAGTACAGTATATAACTTAAAAAATTGAAACCTTTTAATTATGATTTTTTTAAATGCTCAAGATAAATTGATAATTAAAAATAATTACTAAATAAGTAATAATTTTATATTTTAAATTATGATACTTATTTATCGAGTCGAGCTCAGTCTAATTGTATACTACCTTCGTCCACGAAATGGTTGTCACATTGTGGACGACACGGATTTTAAGAAAATTGTAGGTAATAGTGAATGTGGTAATCCATTGAAATACACCTTTTCACAATGCAAAAATGAAAAATACACCACCCTCCCAACAACAATGAAAAATACACCACTTTGAATATTTCTAATATAATATGCCATCTTGTCAACCTCTTTATAGCACATCTCTTACATATGTGTAAGAGATGTGATATAAAGTATATGACATTGCAATGATTTAGTGATAATTATGTCATTATTTGTCAATCATTAGCCAATAATTATATAATTTAATTATTTTATATATCACTACTCGTGAGTAATTAGGGACAAATTTCAGTCGAAATTTTTTTAATAAGCATTAAACGAACCTAAATGAATTTTTCGCTCGGATAGATTAATTTCACGCTCGACACGTGTCAAATCCCGTTCGATCGGGAACTATGATCCCACTCGAGCGGGATTTGACACGTGTCGAGAGGGAAATTAATATATCCGAGCGGAAAATGGCAGAAAGCTGGTCAATGTACAGAATGATGGCTGATTGGTGCATGGCATAGATTTATTTGCTTGTGCAGATATGAGACAATACATTTTCACGTGAATTGCGGAAAAAAATCTGTATAGCATTGATAACTCTATATATTTTACCATTAACACCGCTCTTTTACACACCCACAATAACATTCTTTCAAATTCATCACATTCTATAGTGGGCAGCAATCTTTCCAGTAACATCCTTTCAAATTCATAACATTTTATAGTGGGCAACAATATTTCAAGTAACATCCATTCAAATTCATTATTTTAAGTATTTTTCCTCTCTTGTATTTTTCCACTAGTGTCCACTTAATAATCAAAACTTTGAAATTTATATTAATGTTGTATAGTTTGCATAGCAAGTGAATTTTATCATTTCCCACTCGAAATTGTAAATTTCCGCTCGTAAATTTAAATCCCGCTCGAGCGGGATTTAGGCCTAGCGAGAGGGATTTTGTATATTAGGACTCCAAAAAAATCTAGTATCTATATGTATCATTTCCCGCTCGAAAACAGAACTTCCCGCTCGTGAGGTTAGATCCCGCTCGAGCGGGAAATTTGTGTGGTTGGCGAGCGGAATTTCGTATTTTTGTGTTATTTTTTATTAATTGTTATGTATTTGTACTTCTGTGTAGATAGATCACTATTTTATTATCAAATACGAAGGAACATGGTCTGGTTGTACGTACTCGGGCGGATATCAATTCGTAGATGTCGATCACTGTCTCTTCGGCCTGAGGTATAACATCGATTGTCAATTGAGTGCAAACTTCTTCAGCACACAGTACGAGTTGCATTATCTGTTGAAGAATGAGAGGGGACGTACTGTAAAGTGCCCATTAAGCACTGACGTTGAATTTTATCGTTTGTGCGCAACGCGGCCAGAAGCAACTGTGTACGTGACTCACCAATACACGAACGTATACGTGCCTGAGTTCGATGCTGATTATTATGAAGAAATGGATCGTATCCAAACACAGATGCTTTCCTCCACTTTTAGTGTTGATGCATACCCCGCTGGGGGTAATTATGCATCGACATCCACACATTATTTCGGATCCACGTCGACTCAAGTTCCAGAGACAGCAGAGGGTTATGGTAATGATGAAGATGCAGATGGTGCTGAAGATGCTGACGATGCTGACGATGTTGAAGAGGCAGATGGTGATGACGAAGATCAAGAGGCAGCTGGTCCTCAGGATGAAGACTATGAGTTGCAAACCGACAGTGATGCGTCCGAAGAGATGGCAGAGGACACCATGATAGATAACGCTGTGTTGGAGCGTGAAGCATGGATTCATGGTGAAGAAGATGACGAAGCCGGTGATTGGAGCAGTTGGTTAGTTCCAGTGATTCCCGTGAATGCAACGAATTCAATCGTTGTACATGAACAAGGCCCGCTAGAAGATGATGATTTGTCTGTTGGTTCTGTTTTCGAAAGTAAAGCAGCTCTAAATGTAGCAGCAGGCTTGTAGCACCTGGAGATTGGAGCAGAATACAAAGTTGATGCCTCTGATGGCCTACGTCTCAGATGGATATGCAGGCGTATGAAATCTTGTTCGTTCAGCTGAAAGCAAGATCAAGTAAAAGATCAAAAGCTTGGAGAACTACCAAGTTTACGGGCGATCACGCATGCATACGCCAGCTAGGACGTGTAGGTCGTAGAAAAGTTCGCATGAATGTGATTGCAGCCTACGTTGCTCGGAAAATACGAAGGGAGTGTAAAATAATAGAGCCAAAGGCCATTATGGCAGAGGTGCAAAGCGAATTTGGGTTCACCATTCATTATGATTTAGCCCTGCGAGCACGGCATGCAGCTATAGAAAGCATATACAGGGGATATGTTAATTCCTTCCGGATGTTGCCAGGCTATCTTCACATGCTGCAACAATGGAATCCAGGTACATTTACTGATTTGCAAGTTGGTATTGATGGGAAGTTCGAACACTTGTTTGTAGCTTTCGGCGCATGTAGACTTGTTTATCCACTGAATATGAGGCATGTGATTGCAATTGATGGCACTCATCTGAAGGCCAAGAATAGAGGTATCTTGTTTGTCACTGTCACTAAGGATACCAACGAGCATACCTTTCCTCTAGCGATTGGCGTTGGGCCTATTGAGAATGATATCTCTTGGAAGTGGTTCCCCAGCCAATTTAGAATTGCGTATGGAGAATTGAATGATACATTAATTGTGTCTGATGCCCATCCCTCGATAGATAACGCTGTGAAGGAGGTTTTTCGAAATGCAATTCATGGTTTATGCTACTATCACTTGCTGCAAAAGATTAACCGTTACGGAAAAACAATGGTGGAATTGTTTAAAAAAGCTGCATTTGCATATCGCCCAGCAATTTTTGATAAAGCAATGGACATGATCCGCCGAGAGAGCGAAGCTGCTTACGAAAAATTGATAAGTGTCGAACCCGAGAAGTGGTCTCGAGTTCACTGTCCTTTACCGCGTTACAGTCAGCTGACATCTAATGCAGCCTAGAATTGGAATGGGCGGTTGGAGTGGGCACGACGGCTGCCAATATGTTCAATGCTTGATGCAATCAGACATGTCATCGAGGAGTGGTTCGAGGAGAGACGAAATGCCCCTCACGGCAATGACACTGTACTGACTGCTAACGCGGCAGCCAAATTGACGGCGGGAATGAATAAGGATTTGACGTATACTGCACGAAAGGTCATGGGGTCGATCTTCAATGTCCGTGATTCTAGAAGACCGCATCGAGTGGACCTTGCCACAAGGACATGCACTTGCATGGAATTTCAAGCTGATGGGCTCCCTTGTTCTCATGCCATTGCTGCAATACTGTAAGTACACTTCACATGCATTCATCTGTGCTCGGCCTCTCGCTGGTCATTTCTAATAAGCTGCCTCTGTTGACCCCGCTGTCTCTGTGCTCTCCTTCGAGAAGGTCTCTCTTCCTGGTCTTTATCTTCAATTACTATGCCCTGGCGTAGCTGACGGGGGAACTGTTCCCCTGCACGTAACGGATTGCGCGACACTACATAGCCCACTCCAAGTGCATTTGGATACTGACTGGACCGGAAATAAAAAGTCTCCATTTCAGCATCATCCAGTACAAAAGGGTTGAATCGACCAACCTACAGCGCAAAACATTTTATCAAACACAAATACAATTATAAAAAAAATACTTAAAAATACATACAATGCAAAAATTAAAATTTACCTGCAAAGAAAATAATGGCTGCAACTCTATTCCACTTAACTTCTTAAATTTCCATCTTAGACATCTGGGCCGTGCATCCGGGTTATCAAGGACCGCAACTGCAGCGGCTAAGTCTGGCAGCACCTCCAACGACCAAACGTGGAAAGCCCAGGCTGCACCGTAGAAGTGGTACTTTTTCGTCTGCTGCATATTGTCCATGTAGTGCTTTAGATGCAAATACGTGTATGCGCCCCAAGGAAACCCAGAAAATGCGTCCAGATCGTCCACCAGCTTCCACACCCAATCCACAACAAACTTCTTCTGCTCAAGACCAAACAACAACATATACAGAACTAACACGTGCGCGACCTGCAGGTACAACTGTCCACTCTGATTTATCACTTGCCTCAGAGAAAATCGATCGAGGAGGTCCTCCACACTAATCGGTACGCCGTTGGCAAACCGCCGATACACTTGCACACCCCGTAAGTCATGGTCGTCTGAAGGTCGGAAATCAGACGAGCCGAATGACAATCTAGTAACTAGGGCATACTCCGCAGAAGCGAAGGTTCGTCCCGTTGATATGAAACCACATGTCGTGTGGCTCGCCCCATTGAACCGAAACCTGCCGGGACAATACGTGATGCACGCCCATACCGCACTTCTATCCCGACTGCCAGTAAGTAAAGTGCCTAAAACAACCTTCAAGCCACCTCTCCAGGAGATCCTGTCCCCCAACCGCCATCAATGTAGACTGAACATCTTCTAAAACGTTGTGCCTGTAGGACGTGCTAACCGTGGACTTCCGGTCAATAGTCTCGGACCTCTTGAAAATAATCTGCACGATTAAAAATTTAAACTAAACTACAAATAATAAATCACAATATACACAGTATTAAACAGTTCACTAAACATTTCCCGCTCGAGATTAGCAAATCCCGCTCGAGTGGAATATCATGCCAAATATGACAACAGCGAGCGGAAAATGACATACAAAACATACACAATAATTTCGGCAGTTAAAAAACAATATCCCGCTCGGTTAAACTATATCCCGCTCGGAAAACCTACATCCCGCTCGAGCGGGATTTAGTGTCATTAACATGTGAAAATTAAGAGAAAAATTACACGTAAGTTACACATTCAAAAAAATCAACAGTCTTGCAAATCAAAATTATTAGTATAGATTCAACATCAAACAATCGAAATAAATATCAATATAGCAAATTAGGGATCTAGCGCAGGTTACACGCTATTAAATACGAGAATAAAGAATTTCCCGCTCGGTTAGGACATATCCCGCTCGAGTGGGATGAAATGTTTTATAGTGCTATATCGAGCGGGATTTCACATAAATGGATCCTAAATGATTTTAACAACTAGTATATGAAATCTCAGATTCAAATTCGAATGCATGAAAAAATTAAAAAATACTTACCTCTCCATAATTAGCTATAATGTGGAAAAAAAGAGGTCAAAATGGACCTTCGACTTCACGCTATTGCTGCCGGAATATTTTGATTCACAGAGAAGAGAGAGTGGGGCGGGATATGTTTTAAGAGAGTAGAGAGGTGGGGCGGGATGAAAGGTGTGGAGCGGGATGGGGATGTCGGTTTATAAAATATGAGGTGGGGGTTGAAAGTGGGAGGCGACAAGGATAAAAAAATAGGTCAAAAGGTTAATTTATTAATGTCAGGTGCCACATGGTAATATGGGCCGAATCTTTGTTGTTATAGCCGACAAAATCTTCACACGTGAGTCAACAAGATGTGACTAAAAGTTATGACAATATGTACGTTTACTAAGCCCAAGTTTGAAAGGGGTATTTTTCATTGTTTATCATGTGGTGGTGTATTTTTCATTTTACACCATTCAAATAGTGCATTTAAAGTTTTCTCCCATAGTGAATTATAGTGAGTATTGTTGTGAATGGAGTAATAATCCCATAATATATGTGAGTGGAGTAACAAAAGTGTCAACTATTTCGTAGGCAAATTTAAGTAACAAAAGTGACAACCATTTCATGGACGGTGGGAGTAATAAAGAAATAAAAAAATAAGAACAAATCCTCTAAAGTTGTCATTTCTACTGCAGCAGATGCAGTACTTAAACGGCACCGATTAGTCTAATTTTTTAACAAACAAAATATATTTATTCTTTTCTCGATTCGTTCCTTCTGTACTTATTTGAATTTTGTAACTTGAATTTATATCAAACTTTTTTGTCATAAAGTACATTTCTTCCTTATTCTCGGTTTTCTCTTTTTGTTCTTCATATACTTCGATGCAAACAACTTATTACTACATTTTTGTCTTATTTTTTTATTTCTTTATTATATAATGTTCGAAAATCTATGAAATTTGTTTTTTCTTATGAATATTATACTAGTATTATTTTAATGTTCTGGAACAATTGATGATTTTTCAGGATAGTATTTATTAACGTTTCAACATTGCATATATGCAACTTTATAAAATTAGAGTAAGACTTGGGTGCAGACTTTTTCACCCAAGCTGCACGGAACCCGACCCGCCGATCCGTCCACACGCCTGTCGAGACTGTGCGTGGGTCTCACACGCTCAAATTTTTTTTTTCAGATTTTTTTTCCGGTGGAGCTTCCGGCTCCGATTTTATGGCTCTGCCTTCGCTCCGATCACTAAAATAAGAATAATCGGCAGCAACAATTTTGACTTTTTCGGCTCGCTCCGAGGCCTTCGACTCCTCTCGCTCGAATCTTGACCATAGAAGAAGCGACAAACAATAAAAAAATTTGAAAAAAAATGAAAAATTAAATTTATATAAAAAAAAACTGATAAAATGGGAGTTGAATCGGTTCGGGGCTGGTGGGCGGATGTTACACTCAAGTTTTTGTCATAAAATTATAACACAAACTCTCTCTTTACACTCTCAGTCTCTCATCTAGGGATGGCAATGGATCGGATTTTCGTGGGTACCCGCACTTTCCAAATCCTGATGGGACGGGTTTGGGAAATATTAAATGGTTTTGGGACGGGTTAAGGTAGAAACATGCAAACCTGTGACGGATTTGGGTCGGGTTTGGGCAATTACATCCGGATACCCGCTATCCAAACTCATTTATATATATAAGATAAAAAGATATTATTATATGTATAATTTATTATATAATTATAAATATTACTACCTCCGGTCCCCAAGTCTTTTCCTAGGAGGGAGTGGCACGGGTATTAAGGAAAAGGTTGTTGAGTTAGTTGTTAGTAGAGAAAAAATGATTGAATTTGTTGTAAGTGGAGAAAGGGTCCCACATAAAGGATAGTGATATATTAATTAATTGAGATAGTGGTGGGCCATATGTGGTATTTTAGATAAATAAGTTGATAAAGTAAGGGTAAGAGATAATAATTTGTTGTGGGGTAGTGTCCAAAAGTAGCTAGGAAGAAACTTGGGGACCATCCAAAAAAGAAAAGATAGGAAAAGACTTGGGGACCGGAGGTAGTAGTAGATTTAGAGTTTTATCTAATTTTCTTAACTCACACACACATTCTATAAGAGTAAGTTTTTAATGTTTCTCCTCTACTTTTGTAAATTTACTTTCGAAATATGACGACACAATGACAACATCAATAATTCATAATCTTCTAGTTATATTTTAAGATTTTGTAAATTCGTAGTACTTTGCTTTGAGATTAATATAAGTAAAATTTTCTACTAATATTTATGTTTTAATCATATTTATAAAATTTTGTTATTTGACGTTTACTTTTTAGTATTCGAATTTTTAGCGGGTAATAAACGGGTATTATCCAATGGGTTCGGATCGGGTATGAGTTTTAAAATTATTTTTTAATCGGGTTTGGGACGGGTTTGGGTGTGGAAAATTTTCATGAGTTTAGGTTTGAGAAATGCTTAATGGGTGGGTACCCGACCCATTATTATCCCTACAGTCTCATCCATGAGACGGGTTTTCACCCACCCGCGCACCCGGTCCAACCCGGCCCGCGTCATCCGCCCGTTTTAAAAAAATATATAAACTCTACTTCTTTTTTTTTTTCTTGCCATCTTTCCTTGATATTTTCCTTTTTGTTTTGGTCTTCCTTCTCTCTTCCTCACTCACGCCCTAGATCTGAGATGCTCCGCTCCGTCGCTTCGCCGTCTTCCCCCATTCGCCACAAACCTTAGTTCTGGAAACCATATTTGTTTAATTTCTGTTTTCGCATCCTCCCTTTTCGTTGTAGTGTCTCTCTCTTTCTCTTTAGCACCCCCGATCTCAATTTTCTTTTGCTTAACCTCCACGCTGCTTGCCGTCGTCGATTTAGCCGTCACTCACTGCGTTTTTCTCACTGTGTTTTTCTCAATTTTAAGGGATTCCCTATTTTCCTTTTGTCTGATTTTGGATTAGGGCTTCTCTTTTTTTTTTTTTAAACTGAATTGGATTGATGCAAGTTTTACAAACTCTGCTATGTGTGGTGGATCAAGATTTGAAGCGTCACCTTGCTTAGATATGTTGATGAAGATCTAGCTTCCGTTTGGCATGAATTCAAGAATCAAGGCTTCGAAACTGAAAGTAGAAACTTATTTCCGATTATTGGTTGTTGTACCAACATGGAATTCAAAGCCTTGATTCTTGAATCATGACAAACAGAAGCTCGCATAGATATTCTACATTTGCTGAATATTTCAATAGGTATTTTTGTTCCTATGCTCTTTTCGGTTATTGGTTTTGACCCAAAAACATCAACTGCTATATCAAAGTGTGAGTGACTGTGTTTTGATTCAATGGTAGATATAGATTATAGTTCCCATGTTTAATGAAAATTTGAAGATGGAGTTTATATATGCCAAGAATGTTTTTATTGTTCTATCCTTTTGTTTTTGCCTCTGCAATAAGCATTAAGAGCAGTATCCTTTTCTTGAAGATGGAGTTTATATAGATCCCATGTTTTATTTGGAATTGCACTCTTGAGAGAGTGTTTGCTCAATTGCTTGTTTATTTCCTGGAGTTTGAAGAGAGTTTTCTGTTGGCAGCTGTGTTACTTGTGTATTGGTAAAAAGTGGTGTTGATTATGAACTAGTTTTGTGTGGTTGAGGTGGTGAAGATATGTACAAAGGACTCTGTATCTTGTGTATGCAGAGAAATGTGGAATAACTTTGATTTGGGGTTTGAAGAATGAGATATTGAGATTACAACTACTTTCTTCAAAGTGGCAGATACATGAAGCAGGGAGAACATACATGTCAATATGAAAAGGTCCATTCTAGACAATATTTCTCTTTATGATTTGATTTTTTTGAAATCCTTTTGTTCTTTGTAGAAATAAAGATTTTGACTAGCCCTTGATTATGGTGCAGAGCCATTCCCATGTTGAAGAAGGAGAGCTTGTAGAATCTTGAATGCTTATTTTCTAGATTATAAATTTTGTGTATATATTCATGAGTTTCTTGTTTGCAATGAGGTAAGATTTCTGAGTTATTACATTGATATGTGATTATAGTTTTTTCAGTTGTTATACATTTAATTTCCAAAAGTAACACTTATGTTCAATAAAAGTACCAATTTCAGTCAATATAAGAAATACTTCCCATAAAATTATATGGACTAGATGCCTTACATAATGTTATCAATTGATAAGTAACCATGATAATATTACTTTCTTTCACATCACCATGACAATAATTGCTTTGACTTATTTATATTTTCAACCACGGCAGGTGTTTGTTTACGCAATCTTTAACTTCCGATTAAAAAAATAGAGTAATCAAAGAAATAAAAGTACAATTTTTCGTGAATGAAAATAACAATTGCCGTGGAAAAAAAAAAGAACGTTTTACAAATATAATTTTCTTTAAATCAATAATTATTTTCATCACAATAATCATCAATTAATATTTTGATTGTACACAACTAGTATATATATATATATTCTATTTCGATGCAATTTTTTTATATACTAAGTGGGTTTGGTTAACTGGTGAGAACCCGTTTCATGAATGAGACCGATTTCACCCTAGACCAACTCTTTTTATAAATAATTTTAAAATCACATTATGTTGTTAAAATGTGAGAAATTAAGATCAAGAACCATAATAAAACCCTTCTATATATGCAACACCACTTAGGAATCATATCCTCCCTCCGTGGATGATAATGAATGTGCCCTAGTGTGTGTCTAGCACGAGTTTTAGGAAAAATTGATAAAATTGTTGTGAGTTAGATAAAAATAGAATTGAGAGATAGTGGAATAAAGTTATTATGAGTGAGATAAAGGTAAAATTTGATAAATAATGGAAAGAATGAAGCGTACGAATAGTACATAAAATGGAGTAGGGTATATTTTCATGAAAAAGGGGTAAGTAGGCCTTTCGATTTATAGTAAACTTGCCCACCCTAATTTTTAAAGGAAAAAAAATGACTATTGCATGAGTTTATTTTCGTTAGCATAAAATTATGAAAAAATCTCGACATATTTCAACTGTTTGTGTCTCGATGGTAAATTAATCGAAACATCATGACAATCACCAATCTTTAATACTAAACAAATCCAAATTTTAATAGTTTATGCCAATCGATATAGACTATCATCACCTTTATATAACATCATATGTGTAAATAATATAAATAGGTATGGAAGTAGAAGTAGATACTAGTATAAAATACTAGGTAGGAAACAAGATGAAGGAAGAAGCTGGCTTAGAAGATGTGGGTGGGTGGATGGATGAGGATAGGATATGTCCAACTCCATCTCTACGAAGCAAAATGGACCATCTCCAATTGTATGTCACCTGCATTTCCATATTTGATTTGGACCTCTCTCTCCTCTCTCTTGATTATCTTAATAATTATTATCATTCATCATTCATCTTTCATTATTTCAATGCAACAGTAGATATGGGTTGTCAATCAGTTTACACATCACAGCCGCAATTCCACTTCATTCGTAATCATCAATCTCTCTCAATCTCTCTCTCTCTCTCCCCGATGATTTTTCATTTGTATATACTTTTTGAATATTGATGAATTTTTCATTTGTACATACTTACTGAATATTGATGGATTTTTCATTGACGTTTTTATATATTATTATTGATGGAGTAGGAAACTTCATGAAATAAAAGTACACAAATGTTATTTTATAGTCTCTGCCCAACTCGCTCTGGGTACGGGTAAAAAATATAAAATGATAGGTTCTACAATTTCTAAAGAGTTATTATTTATTTTCATTTTTGAAATGACACCATGTTAATAATATACACAAATAAGTAAAGAGAGACATTATTATTTAGACGGATAAAGTAGTAGTACTTCAATACTTAAACTATCACAAAACAAACGAACATCTCTAAACAATAATATAAAATTCACATACAATGCTCGACAATTGTTGACGTGAATTCAGATATTAAAATATATACAAAACAGTCAAAATAATTCATTGTGGGTCGAAATAACATCATTTTATCTAGCATACCACAGAAATATATTAATTAATTTAGCTTAGCTGGTGAGATCCACTTGAACCTCGGGACAAACTCGAACAGACCAACCTCTCATTCTTTAGAAAACGATTGTGACATACGAAAACTAAATCGATGAAATTCCTATGCACTTTTAAATGTTAATTAATACAGTACAAATAATATTAACAAAATTACTGTAGTCATAAGACTCATAACTCTTTTTTATAAATGTAAGGGAAAAGGTAGCCATTTTTGAGCTATTAAAAACCAGATTTCAATTTGATGAGGGTAAATTGATTTCAATAATTCTTTCCTTTTAAATGGAAGATTATTTTTTTCCCAAGTGATATATACATTTTCCTTGTGGCATTTATGAAAATGATTTCCTCCTAATTTACTTTCCTTAATCTGATTATTCCCAATAAGCATCCCTTAAAGCATTTTGATGCTAGATGGATTTAAAGCATCCCACATTACATTTATTTCTTTTTATCACCAAATAGAGGATAGAAAAGCACGTAGACACACATGTCACATGTGTGCGGTGGTCTGCAATGGCTTAATTAGAAAAGAACATTAAATTTAAAAAAAAATTATTTTAAAAATTATAAAAACATAATCAAAGATTATTAAACCTCGATTATGGATTGCTTATGCACTAATTACAAATTTTAATTACGGATGAATTATAATTTGGTTTCTCAAAAAAAAATACTGTGGACGAAAAGTATGAACATGAAAAGAAATAGGGAAAATAGTTAAAAAGAAATATCTGAGAGTGTGAGTGGGACCCATGTCCAAGTTGTTTGTTGAAGACTAGCGTCCAATCCTAGTCTTCTCTTCTCTTCTCTCCACATTCGGACCTCTTACAGCTGTCTCCCATTTATCACTTCCTTCATCATTAACTTTTATTAATCCCCCATAAATACACATGATAATAATTAGGCTAAACATTCCTATGCTTCAAATTATTATTGCCCCCATTTTTCATATTCCTGTTCTAGAATATCGATTTTGACCCGATACTGTTCAACTATGAGATTCTATGCAAATTCATTCACAGAAATAAAAGATTTAGCACTTAAAATTTGTATAGAATCATGGGAATTTGACTTACAAATAGATGTGTAATAAAATCAATTGTATTTACACGTATTTTCACCACAAGCTACGTTAAACATTGAGACAATCATACTCAGTTTTTAAAACTATGGGCAACCGCGATTGCGAACTTATTTTGGGATCCTGCAATCGCGAGAAAATTAGGTGCATCGGCGATCACAATTCTTACTATTGCTATTTAATTTTTATTATCATTTTTATTTAATTTTAAAAAAATTAAACATTAATTTTATTGATTAATTCTGAAGAATTAAGAGAAGTACAACAAAACACCAAAAAAAAAAAAAAAATCTAAGCCGCAGGGGAAGATGTTGCGCTCGTCCTTAATAATTCTCCACGTGTCCAAGTGCTTGAACGGAACACCGTAAATGGAGGCGTAAAGGTTGTTAGGCGATGCGATTATCAACTTGGGGGTAGCACCAGTCGGAGCTCATTCGACTGTTTCCTTCCACATCGAGTGAAAATAGTTGCATGCATTCTTCATTCAGAGTACTCATGTGGAGCCATTTTCTTGAGATCGCCGGGAGAATTGAGAAGAATTTAAGAGTGGGGTGAAATTTTTGAAAGAGAATTGAAGTGTTTATAGGTGAAAATTAAATTAAAAAAAATTGTAGATCGTCGACGGTCGTAGCGATCATCAATGGGTGACCGTCACGTGTCCACATCATTGACGTGGCATGTGAGGGATCGCATATGCGAACAGTTGCCGTGATCGCAACAACAATAATCTAGACCAAAAGATCGTTGCTGCGGACAACACAAGTACACGACAATTTGTTTCATTGATCAGTTTTATAACTTTTTTTTAATTTATTACTTATATTGTTTGGATTCAGTTTAATATTTAATTTTCTATTTAAAAAAAAATTAATGGACCAAATTCGATATTTTGAAGGCAAAATTGAAAAGATTATGATGGTTTTGGATATACTAGTATTTGATTACCTAATCTACACGAGAGAGAGAGAGAGAGAGAGAGAGGTGTCTGTGATAATGATATGCGTTAAGTCGCAGCTGGCTAGTCGAGAAACATTCGGGAAAACCAATCACAAAACCGAGAGCGAGAAAACGACAAAGTCCCCCGTACAAAGTATATTAGTTTTTAATAGTTAGAGAAGAAAGAGTGATTGACAGAGGTGTATAGGATTCCCCATTGCCCATTGCTGGCACTTAGCGTACGTGCAGCCCAGCTCATTCCGCACGCACGCCCCCACCCCCACCCCCTTCCAGCCTGTCTCCACCCCCCTTCATCCAATATATACTTTGTTTTTCTATTTTTCACTTCTACTTTCCTTACTTTCCTCTCTCCTCCCCATTCATTCTCCCTCTCCTCCCACTGCACCTCCCATGGATCCGTGCCCCTTTGTGCGGATTCTCATCGGGAATTTGGCCCTCAGGTTCCCCCAAAAATCGCATCTTCCTTCCTTCTCCTACTACTGCAAGCTCAAATTCAAAGGCTTCCCCACCCAGTTCTCCGATGTCTCCTTCCTCGCGGCGGAGACCGACGCCGTCGAGAGCAAAGTTAACGGCTGCTTCGCCCTCAGCAAGCCGGACCTCGAGAAATTAGTTGAGAAATCCAGCAAGTTGTCTTCGCTGAAGATTGAGATCCACCGCCGGAGCAGCCGAGGCGCCGCCGGCTGCGGCGGGTTGGGGAGCGGCGGGAAGCTGGTCGGCTGCGCGGTGGTGCACTTGGATTTGAGGGGTATTCTCGATAATATGAGCAAGTGTGTCATCCAAAACGGGTGGGTCTTGGTCGGCGGGTCGGATGTTAAGTTGCATCTTAATGTGCGGGCCGAGCCCGACCCGAGATTTGTTTTTCTGTTCGACGGAGAGCCCGAGTGCAGCCCGCAGGTGTTTCAAGTCAATGGGAATGTTAAGCAGCCCGTTTTTACTTGCAAATTCGGCTTGAGGAGTAATACGGAGAGGATCATGAGATCGAGGTGAATATCTCCATTCCTTTTTTTTGAATTATTCTTTGAATTGTTGCAATTGATTAGGGTTACTTTCAATTAGGGATTTTGTTATGATTGAGATTTATGACACATTATTCTAGGATTGAATAATAGGATTTGAGTCTCTTATTTGTGAAATTAAGAAGCAGCTACTTGTGTAGCAGCAATTGCTTTAGAGCTTTTGATTTGATCATTGATTGGGGGAAAAAAAGACCTTTATTGGTAGGAAAAGAAAGTGATAGCTTTTTAACTTAAAATTGATTACTTGTAAAGAATGTTTATTTTGAACATTGTCTGAATTAGTAACTAGAGAAGATCAGATTCAATTTTTGGTTGTAGGATCCCCACTTTTCCCATTTTGAATATGAATTGAAATAGATATTCTATGGAATTATGAACATATATAGACAAAATTGTTGATTTTGTTTTAGATCTAGTCAAGAAATTCTAATTTCGGGGCAAAATGCTAAAATTGATGCAACAAAGTAGTAACATATTTATCAGCATTGTTGCAATTGTTTGGTTAGTAGTGAAGAAAAAGAGTCTGATGTTTGGATTCTCATTAATATTGAACAGATCATCACTATCAGAACCAAGCACCTCAGCAAGCTGCTTTGGGTCGGGCTTAGGCAACAATGAACACCCCGTAAAAGAGAGAAAAGGATGGTCCATCACCATCCACGACCTGTCAGGATCTCCCGTTGCTGCTGCATCGATGGTGACGCCGTTCGTGCCATCCCCGGGTACGGATCGAGTGAGTCGTTCCAACCCGGGGGCGTGGCTCATTCTGAGGCCCGGCCACAGCACGTGGCGGCCCTGGGGCCGCCTCGAGGCGTGGAGTGGTGGTGACCACCTCGGCTACCGCTTCGACCTCATCCCCGATGGCGGCATAGACGCCATCACCCTTGCTAATTCCGGCATTAGCACGAAAAATGGCGGAAAATTCAGCATTGACATCACCACCGGCCCCACCCCGATGACGAGCCCCAACAGCAGCTTTGATCTCAGCTCCGGATCCGGCTCCGGGTCGGACTTGGGGTCGGCGTCGGGGTCCGGATCGTGGGCGCACCTCTTGTACCGAGGGTTTGTGATGTCGTCGACGGTGCAGGGCGACGGCAAATGCAGCAAGCCGGAGGTGGAAGTCGGGGTGCAACACGTGAGTTGCACGGAGGATGCGGCAGCTTTCGTGGCGTTGGCAGCCGCCATGGATCTCAGCATGGATGCTTGCAGGCCGTTTTCAAGAAAGCTCCGGAAAGAGCTGCGCCAACCGGATCTCGAATGATAGCATTTTTCGGGTCGGGTCGGAGCGGGAAGCCGGATTTCGGATTCTTGGATCTCAGTTGACTTTGACCATGAGCTGCATTTCGATTTTTTTTCGTGGGAGTGTACAGTCATCGACAGCTATTTGCTTTATTTATTTCTTTATGAACCCATCTTTTTTCCACAATTTATTTAGTCATTCATTTGTACATCATCAATGAGAGTTTTCATTTTCAATTTGAAAATTTTATTGTTTCTTTGGAATGCTATTGTGTCCGTGACAGGTTGGCATAATCAAGAACAAGGTGTGTTTGTTAGATTATTTGAGTGTAAATTCAAAATTTTACTAATTATTAAAGCTGTCCAACTCCTTTGTTTCTCGGCAGTTCGACCTTGTCTCTTTCGGGTGACAGCTGCCATGATGAATACATATAGATTCGAATTGACTACATTACCCTTGAATAAATTATTGTTAATAAATACTCTTTCCGTCTATAAGAATTGTAAAGAATTTTTTGTAGAACAGAAAGTGACTCAACATTGTAAGAGAGACTATGTTCAAATGTAGAAAACATGAAACTAGGTACAATCTCATGGATGAACGAAAAATAAAAATTAGCTACAGTTTTCGTAGACATAGCGAGTATAAATATATTTTGAGTTTCTAATTTTTCACCCTTTCTCTCTTATCTCTCATTCTTTCTTTTCTCTATTCTCGATCTAAACTTCAAAATGAATTTATTAATCTCATATGAAGTTTACCAAATCTTGAATAACTTGCCGGGCTCGTTTTTTATAACCAACAATGAGATCTATCTGTTACTTGTGTTGTGTTTAGTAATATTGTTCATCACAAGGAAACTCCCGCCGTCCCTTGATAACATCTGATTTCTTTTGAACACGGTTATTAAAGAGAGATAACATAGAAAATTGGTATATTCTCATTATTTTTGAAAAAATAATTATTTTCTTTTTTCTTTTCTTTGAACAAGATATTATCAATAAGACGAATCAAAATAAAAAGTAGGAGGTTGTTTATGGGAGAGAGTGTTATATTTAGTGTGTTCATATATTTTGAGGGTGGAAATTTGTCTACCTTTTTAATATTTCATTGTAATGTAGCATTTGTTATATACTTCTATAAGTCTATTGTTACTTAGTAGTATACTTATTGAGTCCCTGCCTTGATATAGCATGTCATATAATTATACAAATACAAGAAAAATACAATAGATAATATATATTGTGGCTTTATATTCTTCTTGTTTGGCAAGAATCCTCTAGATATGTGATAGGGTATATTTAAAATTCATTTTCTTTGGATTCATGAGTTGTTATTAGTGGTTGACAGTTCAAATAGCAAGGCTTGTTTCCTGCCCACATTCTTCTGTGGTTCCTATAATTCTGCTGACCTACCCACTAAGTCTTCATTTCATTTACAATTCAAATAGTCTCAACTCATCTATTATTACAATATTAGAATTTCGGATTTATGTTAAAAGTTTTCTTTCAACATAATGAATTTAAAAGAAATTAATATAAACATGTGATTCAAAATCATCGACAGCTATAGTTCACATCAATTAAATCACTAATCATAAATTGTTATATTAATTTAAAGATAATCACGAGGTTGAGGTTGAGCTTGGGCTGAGTTTTCTATGAAGTAGGTTATGCACAACTCTTTTGACTTTTTAGTTAAAGTTTTGATTAGGACTAATTAATCCCAATTAACCTATAATTAGAGTTTAATAATCTCAATTGAATTTTATAACTTCATATTTAATCCAAATAAATGAAAGGGCTGAACTGGAGTGTGGCCCCTTTGTTACAATGCTTAATTTAAAGTTTTTAAGTGGATTAGCTAAATTCTTGACTTCATCAATAGTCTTCATTGCTTCCAGAGGAATATGCACTCAACCTGTACCACAATTAGAAAAAAAAAAAAAATCCAACTATGAAAATTTGAAATATTAACTAGACTTGGGCCATCAACCACCTAATCTCACACATCAACTATGTTGACAATTGGCAAAATGCAATAAGAAAATCATTCCCATGAAATAGCACAACAAACAATACCTCAAGTCCTTTTCAGTTAATTCTGTTACAAAATAGCCCCAACTAATATCAAAACCATACTGCACAACCTCTAATGCTACCTAAATCTATTTACAACATACATTTTAGCTCCAAAGTCGAGCATCTTTGAGTCCTACATAAAGGATCAAAACACAATCCATTTATATCAATGACTTCAAATCCCAATCTGAGATTTCATTGATCTACGTTGACTTCGAAGATGAGTTGTGTACTCATGTGAATTCAACCTGGTCCAAGCTTGACTACACAATGTATGAAAGATTGAAGGAAAGGAGATGACATGATTGCAAACTTACTAATATAACCAAACTATGATAAGCTGATCAACAGATTATGAGCCAGAAGCCGGTGGCTGTCCTCACCTTGCCTAAGTTTTACGTGCAAAGTTGAAAGCAAAAAGCTTAACATTTTACACACAAGGGGAAAAAAGACCAAAAAGATACTATAATACCCTGATATTTGAGAGGGAAAACAAGTTAAATCCAAGGAAATTGATGGGATTAACAGTACCCTGCTACCTCTATATTCATTCTGCAGCAACGTCTTCACTATTAGTTCCCTCTGTTTGTATCTCAGGGAGTGTGTCGAGATCCACTCGTATATCTTTCTCCTCCATGGAATTGGAAGTATCGGATATATCAATAGCGTCCTCTTGAACTTCTTCAGGATTATCAGTCATTGTATTCTCTAAGCTTTCATCTGTACCATCACTTATATCTGATCTCTCACCATTGAATTCATTACTATTTTCTGATGAAGACTCTGTACTGTTCCCTTCTTCATTCCAACCCTCTGACCTCATATTATCCGATGCAGAAGAGTCTGTACTATTATTAGATGACTCAGAGAAATCCTCAGAGAGTGATTCTTTTGTTTCAGCAGAACCTGTTGAATTAGAGTCCGAATGTGTACTCTCCACATTTAAAATAGAATTATTGGCCTGCTCTGAATCAACAGTTCTAAAGTTGGATCCTTCAGTAGACGTACCCTCTGTGACATTTCCTTGACCATGACCTAACTCAGGCTTGCTCTCTGTTGCATCATCCGAGGGCAACTCATTGTTCTCTAATGTGAGCTCAGCAGTCATGCTGTTACTCATCAAATCAGTGGATCCTTCTGTCGTTACATTCTCAGACTCATGTAACATGTCATCCTTGATTGCAGTGGTTGTGACATTTGATTGATAGCCATCTCTAGCTGCCTCGCTGCCATCCACCTCCAGATCTTTCCTGCTCTCACCTTCATAAGTTTCTTTTTTCGTCACCTCTTCTAAAACATTTCCCGGGTGCTCAGTTGAGTTCTCAACATGTTCATTCTCGTTTTCAGTCACAATGTGGGTATCGTGCGTCACAGCACTTGAAGCATCATCTGCCTTGTAATGTTCCTCACGTGCTTCATGGGCAATCCTATCATTTGCATCATGGTCGGTCTCATCAACGGTACTTTCCTTCTCAATTTGACCATGGCCATCTTCAGAATCTGTTTCTTGAGTTTCATTCTGCTCACCATCTTCCCTCTCCTCACCATCTACCGAGCTTTGTTCTCTATCAATTTCTGCATCAGATTTCTCTTGTTCGTGCTCTTCTCTCTCATCATCTCTACCTCCTGCCTCCTCGTCCTCCCTCTCTTCAACCTTGTTGTCTTCTGGATCATCTTCACCATGCTTATTTAACTCTACTTCTTCAGCAATGTCCTCATCTTCTGATGTTTCATCATGTATCTCATTCTTAGAGCCTGTTTCGTCCACTCGGGGCTTGATATCTTTCCTTCCAAGTCTTATAGGTTCGTCACTACTTGTTCTTTGAAGTGAGGCTTTGGCATCAGTTTCATCAAATTCTTTCTTCTTATCATGGGAATGTTTAACTTGGTATAGCAACCAAAAGCAAACGGCGACCAGCAAACAAATCTGCAGAACATTTTTAAGCTTGACCCCTTTGGATCTCTGGTTCCTACTGGGTGATTGTCTATACATAATGATTTCACAAAATGCTTTCTTCACTTAATCCTCCTTTTTCACTGCTTATTGGAAGAACCTGCTATTAACAAAACATTATTAAGAGAAAAATAGCCACACAAAATCCAATTTTAAAAATTGAAATTAGCCCTATGACTCACTTATGAAGTTTTCATATTTTATATTGCACCATTTTCCAATGTTACATCATATCATTACATAAAAAATTGGCTGTTTCATGATTCCTACTCAAGAACGTGATTTCATAAATCTGGTTTGTACAAGATTTAAACTCTTACACATATAAAAAAATCTCATCATATTCAGTTGTATACAAGCTTTATAATTGACAGAATATAAAGATTGTGTTTATATGGAGTTATGGACATCGTTGATACACAGACAACATGCTGCGGGTGAGCTGGAAAAGGAGACTGATATATTCCTTAACTTATTAGAGCAATACAATTTCGAATGACAGTTTACATCACCATACCCCACCATGTAAAAGAAAAGACAAGATCCTAATCTAAGCAAAGCACAATTTCTAGTCAATCTCTCTTGCAGTCTTCCACAATATATGATTTCTGGGATTTCTTTATTTAGAATGTACAAATTTGTATCTAATCACTTATCAGATTTGCACCAGAGTACTTGACAGAAGGGATGAATTGAACATGAAATAATTTTTAGTCCACAAACATGACACTGGGTAATGAATCAAGCTTGAGCTCCTATAATAGGAAAATGATTTTCTGGAAATATTCTAACAGCTAACACAGCCATCACAGAAATACTTTAAATCACACTCCGTGGCTATGACTATGAGATGGCAAATGGTACTCGTAAGATTAGTAAGTACCCTATTGTTGTTTCCAGAATATAAAGCCTCACACTTACCCCATTAAAGGAAAATACTAAACCACGTCTACATTATAACAATAACTTACTTGGAACTTTATGCAATTCGGTCACTTATTCGCTATCTTGCAAATTGAAGCTTCATTATTGACCACCTAAATTATCCCAACCCCAACCCCACCGGAAGGCAAGCAAGCTCGGGTTTGACTGAACAAAGTTACCTTTCACATACACTGCTAACCATGGAGAAATCGAAGATCAAATTAGTCTTAAAGAAAGTAAATGCCGGAAGCTTCAGTTGAGTAGTGCGATTAAATTATCATTGACAAGACCTAGGAACTCGACATACTTCACTCCATTACAACAACAAGCCTCCTTGAAGTTTGTCCAGCAACTCAATCAATCTTAGGTTTTCTCTACTCTAGCCAAAAAATCTAAAGAAAAATATAGAAATTCACAATAATCAAGAATTTAGGCATAAATTAGAACATTCAATTGCAAAAGATCTAACCCCAGATACAAGCCTATAGAGAAACTGAGAAACTATCCAATATCCACTTCACAACTTAATTATCGTCGAAGCAAAATCCCAAGATAATGAAGTCAAAAGCTAATCCACACAACAAATACCCCAAAACCTTGCCAGAAACAATTCATTAGAAGCAATACTACAAG
Organism: Schizonepeta tenuifolia; assembly: GCA_029490685.1. NCBI lineage: Eukaryota > Viridiplantae > Streptophyta > Magnoliopsida > Lamiales > Lamiaceae > Schizonepeta > Schizonepeta tenuifolia. Next base: position 88,841,773 of record CM055960.1, on the reverse strand, counting down.
GAATCACTCAGTCATCATTGAACCGCTTCACAGATCATAATGAATGAAGTCCAAGGAAATAAAAAATAAAAAATGCACTCAAGAAGTTGCGAAAAAAAATAATTAGGTATGAAAATGAAGAACACAAAAACAATGACATACCTTAAGCGGATAAGAGGTCCCAAAGGGGAAATTGGTAAAAAAAAAAAAGGATGGATACTTCAAAAACTTGAAATTGTTTGAATATATCTCTTTGCTGAAAATAGGAGGCCTTGAAAGCTCACTTCCGCTCTCTTTGTTTCTCTCTCTTCCAGACTCACTCTCTCTCTATCTATCTACTCCGATCTCTACTGATAATAATGGAAGATTATTGTTGTTCTTTTCAACTGTGTAGCGACATACAGTTGGAGAGGGGGCTTAGCTTTAAATTATATTTTACTTAAAATTACCACGATTTTCGGGTTGGCCCATATATCAGCGGGTCATATCCGGTATCTTCCATACAGTGTCGTACAATTTCGCTATGAGTCGCTCGTAAAAACTAATCGTTATATCCAATACTAATAAATGTAGAATTTAGAATTTGTGACTGAAAATTGGTTATAGCCATAGTAATTTAAAGAAGGTGGACTATGAAATTTAGTGCTACTACTTTGGACTATGAAATTATGATTTTATTTAGTAAGGAAACTATGAAATTTGATTTGATATTTACTATTAATGCATTTGATCTGTACACTTATTCAAATAGACTTGTCATAAAATTTGAAAATTACACCTAAATACTTTGACTAGCAAATTAAAGAATGAGATGATCTAGCTAATACTACGTGACAACTATTCATCATCTAGGCTTGTTGTCATAGATTATGTGCTCGTTTAATCATCAAAATGGTGTCTCCTAATTGATATAACTATTTACTTCTTTTCTAAATAATATCATGGATTTTACGTGAAGTTGGTTTGTTAAAAAAAAAAAAAAAGTTGAACCGAAAACTCAATTTTCAATTCTTAATTGAAACCCCAATTCGAAGCAACATTTTTTAATCCAAGTAGTAAAAGTTGCTAAGCTCAGTTGTGTTTTTGGTCCAATCGATGTAAAAATTAAATTAAGAAAAAGAAAACACGTATAAATTATTTTAGTATACAATATATAATATCGATGTCTATAAATAGTCTGTGCCGATATATATTTCATAAATGTTATGCCATCAAATTCATCACCTACTACGCAATCGAAATATTATTATTTAGTGTAGGACAAAACATTTTTTCTTTTATAATAGTAGTACTACTTTTTTTTGGTTTCATTTATATGTTTTATGTATAATTGTATATATTGGGTAAACCATACTAAAGTTATTAATGAATTTTATTTCAGCATCACCTTAGATGTTCTCACCTGCACTTATTTGTTTTTTTGTAGTTAATTTGGAACTAAGTGTTTCCTTAATTTCTCTCTCTCTCTCTCTCTCTCTCTCTCTCTCTCTCTCTCTCTCTCTCTCTCTCTCTCTCTTCGATCGATATATTAAAACGCCCGTTTTATGTATTTCGAACACATATGTATTCACCTGCACAAATTAATAGCAATGTTTTCCGAATCCAAAAAATATCGTTAAATAATAAGTACTCCGAAAAACACCATACACGGCCTGCATCGAATTGTTTTTCCGATCGAGGCATGGGACCCTGTCTACAAGGCTAGCTAGTTAGGTGCCATTTTTTTGGCTGGATTAGCTGCATGTTTGTCTCATTGTCTGAAAAATATATTCTTTGATTGGAACAAACAATATATATATATATATATATATATATGTGTGTATATGACTGGAAGAGCATGCATCTAGGAGGAAAAGAATATTATTTGGAAATATTAGACCAAAATAAAAAGAGTATAATAAGGTGAAATAATTGGACTCAGAATATAAAAAGGGTGACTATAAATTGAACAAATTAACAAATTATTTGCAAAATATTTCCAGCTCATATATTATAAAGCAGTAATCCTCCTGTCAGGTTTTCACTTTTCTTACACTTTCTGCTATCGGAATGTTCTTGTGTTTTATGTATGCCAAAATCTTCGAATATTGCCCAAAAAATAACACCCATATTATTTATATTAGTTCAAACTTCAAATGCATGCATGATTACAGTTGTTACTAACTAATTTATAGTAACTACTGAAGCTGTGTGCTTAATTATGTGATATACATTTCATTGCTTCATGCTAAAGATATTCTTGCTTAACCAAAAATCTTAGTGGAAATTCTCTTCACATTGTAACCTCCCTACCATGCAACACCTATATCTAGTCTTCTACTATCTCTCTCTCTCTCTCTCTCTCTCTCTCTCTGTCTCTCGATCATATGATATCCCTCATTCTTTATCACAAAAATCATGAATAGTTTCTCTAGTTTTGTCGTTTCAATCGCAGTTTTCTCGATTTGCTTGATCCAAGATTCGTGGGCTTCGGTTGTTTCAACTGGAGATTTCAACAAAGATTTCTTTGTGACATGGTCACCTACCCATGTTAATACATCTCTTGATGGCCAAAGTAGAAGCTTAATCCTTGACAAGGATTCAGGTTCTGTTTCTAGTTTTTAATTTAAAAGTTACAAAGTGTTTTTCTTTACATTGTGCTATAAAATTAAGACTCTTTTTTTTTTTTTTTTTTTTTTTTTTTTTTTCTTGTTTATGTCCTTGCATGCAGGTTCTGGTTTTGCTTCAAATGACATGTTCTTGTTTGGACAATTTGACATGAAAATTAAATTGGTAAAAGGGAACTCAGCAGGCACAGTTGTGGCCTTCTATGTAAGTCCATAAATATATTGTAAAATTTATTCACTATAAGTCGTTGCTCGCTTAATTTATCAAAGTTCAGGCCATAACGTAATTAATTAAACCCGTCATATTGATTGCAGCTTGCATCTGGTCAGCCTAATCGGGACGAGCTGGATTTCGAGTTCTTGGGCAACGTAGATGGACAACCTTATACCCTACAAACTAATGTGTATGCAAATGGTTTTGATGGAAGAGAGGAGAGGATAAAGCTGTGGTTTGATCCAACAAAGGACTTCCACACCTATTCTATACTTTGGAACGTCTATCAAATTGTGTAAGCTCACCATTCATTTTACCACTTTATTTACAGATCGAATCTTCTATTGCATTCCGTATTGCATCTTCTATATCTATATGCATGATTCATATCCCATATTTTCAGATTAAAGAATGAAATAAATCAATATCAACGTTGATATTCCTCTCCTATATATGGAACAAGTTTAGTTCCTTATGCCTTTTTCTTCATCTAAAATCAAAGAATAAATTAATGACACAAATATCTCACAAAAATCATCAAATGCAAGTCTCCTTCTATTATATCTACAATGCAACAAATCTAATTAAGATTATTATTATGTTATATACTATATGATTAATCCACCAACTAGCTAGAAAATAAAAATCTTGTACCTAGCTAATTAATTTAAAAAAATTAATATTTTTTTTTTTGCATGCAATTAATATTATTCGTGCAGGTTCATGGTGGATTGGGTTCCGATCAGAACGTACAGAAACCACGCGGACAAAGGCGTGGCATATCCAAGATGGCAGCCGATGAGTCTGCAGATTAGCCTATGGAACGGCGAAAGCTGGGCCACAAATGGCGGGAAAGACAGGATTGATTGGAGTAAGGCGCCGTTTGTTGCCTCATTCATGAAACACAAGATCGATGCCTGCATTTGGAAGGGAAATTCAAGTTTGTGCGGCGCAGAGAGCTCCACAAATTGGTGGAACAAACAGAGCTCAAACTCCTTAACATGGCGGCAGAGAAGGCTTTTCAGATGGGTCAGGAAATATTTTGTCACGTATGATTATTGTCACGATTATCAGAGGTTTAATAATGCTCTTCCAAAGGAGTGTTTGCTTCCCAAATATTAATTAATTAATTTATAGATACTGATTAATTAATTTCAGGTGGAGGGATTATAAATTCATTCATAATATCTGAAAGGTTTATGCATTTCTGGATCAATTAGGTACTCTGTAAAATCAAAGTTAGTCTATATATAGTTCGTGTATTTTAAGATGAACTAATCCATTGTTTTCTTAAAAAGAGTCAAACTGAAAAATTAATTACTATTTAAATTAAGTAAATCATTAGATTTCGACTAAAGTGAAATGTTAATTCAAGCTCAATCAGATTACGCTTGTTAAATACTCGAGAAATCACAAAATATTTGCATTCGATATAAGAACAAAAGGAAACAATATAATTCGACCATTTTTTTTCCTGAATATTTCCTTAATTACTTTATTACACTTCATCTCTTACTGCAAAACAAAGCCACAAGCTAAACTTTTACATTATTTCACTTCAACACATTACAAGAAACATAAGCCCTCACATTTAATAATATAGGGCCTGCTTCTCTAGGACTTCAAAACAAAACAAACAAAAAACCAAAACCAAAAATAGTAAGCATGCAAATGTATTGTGTGAAATAATACACTTGCTTTAATTTTCTTCTTACCTAAGCTAAAAAAAGGAGAGCCTTTTATTTTCAGCAGAAACATGCATGATGTTTCTACTTTTATTATTTTTCCTTAAATTAGCCTAATTATTTATATATAACACGTACTTGACGGTGAAATAACCATGCACACATATATATAATATAGTCGAAATATTAATCAATTAATTAATTAGTTTAAGGGTGTAATTAATTAATTAATTAATTAATTAATAAGGCCGCTCCCCAACCCAGTTACCCGGTTGATGGTAACTGCAAACGACGTAGTACCATCCATTGTTACACTGCACGCGGGCGCACCCTATCTGCGTGGAGTCGCTCCACACAACCTGCGTATAATGCAAGCACTGCTTCCCTCCGGTGCAGGAGTTGCTGGCGTAATCGTAGTACGGCTTCTCGGCAACCCACATATTCACTGCGGAGACTCCCGTGAACCCGCTACTGCTGCCCTTGGCTAGGTTTTCACCGTAGGTCCCGTTGGAGTGCGTCAGGGCACAGTCGGCTTTCCTTGCATTCGCGTAGTTTAGGGCATATGTGGCTAAAGTCGTGTTCCAAGCCACGTTGCCCACGCCCACTTGGCCCCGAGGGGTGTTGTGGCAGCTCATGTACTCCGTCGGTGTGGTTTCTGTGGCTGACGACGGAGTACTAATTAGGGTTGATAAGGCTACAATGAAAATGAGGGTGACTAAGGAAAATGTGTGACAAGCCATTTTGATTTGATTAATTTGTGATGTCAATAGGAATATTATTTGAATGATGATGATGGATGGATGGATAATTAATGAAGGTATTTATAGGGAGTAATGTGGATTATTTTATGTTATTGTGCCCTAGTATTTAGGAAATGGCATGTGCATGAAAGTGGTACATTTGCTATATGTTACAACAATTTTAAGCAATTCCCCTAAAGTTATACTAAAAAAAAAAGTACATGTTGGGGGCCTAATTGGCCTTACGGTCACTGCGTTTTAGATAGAATGATGGATTAATTTAACTTTATTACTAAGAGAAGAGGTCGTGTTGCTTAAGTGAAGAATAAATTTATCAGTACCAAGGTTAGTTGTAATTTGTTACTGTTAATTGCAATTTGTAAAAGTTGCAATCTGCCACAACTATTTTAAGCAACCCTAACTAAATTCACTAAAACATTTTCCTTTGCACTAAAAGAAGGGATTGAGTGTTGCTGAAGTGTCGGATAATTTCTTTCACTTACTTGGTTAGTTGTAGTTTGTTAATCTTCACTCAAATCCCTAGAAACACTACTTAATTAGAATATAAGCTAGAGTAGTTTAATCAGATTCAGCTCACCCGATATATTTATCAACTTTGACATTTTAATTAGGGTCACGACATTGATTTACAATTTTTTTTGGCTATAACTAATTCTTTAATTTCAAAATGAAAAGATAAGTAAATGTATGGGTGCATGGAATATATACATGAAAGGAAAGATATTTTATAATGGCAATAAATTGTCCTGGCTTATTTTAAGATTATAATAAAAATTAAAAATTAAACATAAAAGGCGCATAACAAAATTTGTAGACTAAAAAAAAATGTTGACTCGACGACGTGTCAAAGAAATTGATGAAACATCAATTCTCTGTTTAATTCTTAAATTAAAGTATTTCAATCTCCTATTCTATTTGATGAAATAATTTTATATTTTTATATTTTATTTTTGTTTGTAAAAGGCCATTTGATGAAATTTCATCAAATGGCTTATTTTATAAAATAAATCTCCTATTTCAATCTCCTATTCTATTTATGTAATGGCTTATTTTATTAAATAATTTTATATTTTTATATTTTATTTATGTTAATCCATTGAATAATTTGAGCTTCTTTGATCGTTTATTCAAATGCACAATTATATGTATAAAACAATTGTGCATCACTTAAAAATCTTAATAAAATAGAAAAATACTACTGGCCACTGGCCAGCTACGCCATTGCCCTTGGTCATATGATTCATATTCATTATGTTCTTGCCTCAGTCACCAACTTTATAGTAGTATATAAATTACAGGCACAAAAAATAAGTCGATCTATTTATTGGCACATTAATTAACACCTTGGTTAAAATAGGACGTGCTATATTTATTTTCATATTAATTAACACCTTAGTCAAAATTACACGATATAGAAATTAGTTATTAACGCCTAATCATTTATTCCAATTAAGTAGTACAGTATGTCTTTAAAGTTTGTAACCATTTTTTGAAACAAACTTTTATTTCAACATAAAATCTCATAACGAACTAGAAATGCAACAAGTTGAAAAAATGAGACCAAGCAAACCCTAACCTAAAAAACTTAATATCGATTTTTCTTTAATACGGACGTTGGCCAATATAGTTCCCCGGAGGATCATAGTTGCAAGAAATGAGCCACCAACCATTGTTGCATCGAACCCTAGCACAACCAACACGAGTCGAGTTGAGCCACACCACCTGCGTGTAGTGGAGACATTGCCCTCCACTACAAGAGTTGGAGGCCAGGATATAGTTAGGCTTCTCCCTCACCCACAAACCTACCGCGTCTGCACCAGTGAAATCTCCACTGCCCTTGGCAAGGTTTTCACCGTATGGCCTAGCAGTAGAATGAATGAGGTTGCAATCACCAATCCTTTGCTTAACGTAGTTTCGGGCAAAATTTGCCACTTTTTCGTCCCATGTTATTGGTCCCACCCCCACCTGAGCGCGAGCAGCGTTGTGGGCATTGATGTAGTCCTGCCGAGAACTTTGCCCTAGGCATGAATGTTGCAGCATGGTGATGAGAACAATATTGAAAATAATGGCTGATGGAAAATTATTATAGATTTTCATTTTTATTGGTGACAAAATGTTGGGCACATCTATATACGTATGAGTGAGAGGGTATTTATACCAAATAAAGCGAGCTAGTACTATTTTTGGTCTTGAAAATATAAACGTGTAAAATGATCACAATACTGTAACTTCATACTAAATTTTGCATTTTTTTTTAATGTCGTGGGAACCCGCAGCTGCTGCTTTCGGTACGTCGAGGGTACACTCATGTATATTTGCTAGTATGCAACAAGGTTTACGTAAACGTATCTTTGTTTCTTCTTCTCTTGTTTCATTACTACAAGGCCGCTTAATGGTAATAGCATTACTTTGAAGTCATTTAAGCATATTGACTTAAGTTTTAATATTATTGTACTAAAAATGAAAGCGATAATATATTGATGTTTTATCAGAGTATTTTATATAAATATTAGTATTTCATAAAAATCTTAACCGAGATTTTTTTTTCTTTTAGGAAAAAATCTTAACAGAGATAAGAGGGGGAATTAGTGAAACAAATGTTAAATACTGTATCTTAGATAACATCCATAATAGAAATATGTCTCGTCAATAGAGATGTTTCGGATTCAACCCGAATAAAATAAAATAAAAAGTTTGGATTCCAGTTTATCTTCAATTTACTTGTCCAGCTCCTCGAGCAACTCCGTTTTAGACCAACTCAAATCATAAATTCAATTTTTTTAGGGGGTGAATTCTCATATGGTTGTTCTTACCAATTTATTAATTTTTCATTATTGTTTGATGGAAAAGAATGGAATACATATATTTTCACATATTTTCCATCATTATCACATGTTTACTTTGAGAGAAATTTTTTTCGAACAGAGTGGAATATTTTCTCGGACAACCCTTTTTCACTCCTGACTCCAATATTGGATATATTATCTTTGAGAAGTGGTGTAAACATGTGATAAAATGATAATATTTTCTCATCTTTTCTTATTCATTCTTTTCCAATGATAATTTTACTATAAAGTAAACGCACCCTTAGGAGTAAATGAATTTCAATTTAATTGATAAATCATAATTGAAATTAATAAAGTTTGATTATCATTCAATTCCTTCACAATTACATTTATCCCTCGTTAACCCTCCTTAATTAAATAGACGGCGCCAAAAAATTAGTGAGTCGTTCTCCTCCTTGCCAAATCTTATTGTGCATTTGTACTAAATTATTCATGATGTACAGTATATAGTTTCGGTACTTTTAAATTAATGCCATTTTTTTAAATCGGCAGCCTTTTTTATCTGTTGATTTTTTCGGGCTAACTAGCTAGTCTAATTTATTTGGGGCCAGTCTAATTTATTACAATTTAATTAAATGTGTCGGAAAACTAGTCGCGCATCCTAATCTAGGTCCACTAAAATAGTTTAACTTTACTTTTATTAATTGGATTTAACTATTTGAACAGATTAATATTAATTAATAACACGGACCCTCCTAGATTTACGGCTAAAATCAGTAGCAATCCTGAGCAATAAAAGTGGGTTTGTCATGTATTACAGATTTTACGACTTCGATTAAAATATTGAGGTAAGGCTAGAGTCTAATTTCTAGAGTTTTTCATGTGTTTATCAGTGTCAAATTTTCATGTATAAATTGCGTGTATCAAATTTGTGATTTATAGTATTAGTACAAACGATTTGCACAATCTACGGTCGATATTTGTGAAAATCTAAGAGGACGAAAAAATTCCATGCAAGTTCATGAGGATATATTGATACCTCACTCAAACTCGAGAAAAAATTACGGAAAAAAAAAGTCAAAATTTGCTAATAGTTTATGAATATAGAGACGATTAACCCTATATAATACGTACAAGTTACCAAATGAAAAATTTACTAAATAAGCGTCGTCAAATGCTGATCAGTGTCTACCTCTAATGCTGCTCAAGTGTGATATGAACAAGTCGTTCCAAGTATCAGTAAGTCCTGGTAAGCACCAGTGCATGCAATCGTCGTGTCTTTTCCCACCAGCCATTGATGGATGGGCGTCTGCTCTGAACTCACTCATCTTGGTTATGTCCAATATTTGAAATTTCGAACCTTTAAGGGCTCTGTATAGATGCTCGTTTACAAGTCGTGTCTCCACATTTGTTCCGTTGTTCTCAATAGAGAAGAGTTGTTCAACCTGGAGATGACAAAATAATAAGTTATAGTTTGGATTTTGCCCACACAATATGATACGTAACTCAAAATCTTGCTTCAGGTGCATCAAGTTGCTCTATAAACTCTATGAAATGTCCAAACTGCAACAAAAGGAAAAGCTTACTTCTTCTGGTGCTAGAGGCTGTACGTGAGGGCAAGAACCGCCTTGGTCCCAGTTACCTCCTTCAAAATGCCTTGGAGATTGGGTTCGAAAGAATAGAATAGCATTTGGCCGTGCATTCTTTTCCACAAAGGATACCTATATAAATACATTACAGGCATAAATCTTGTAACAAGAATAAACAAGCTTCCAAAATGCATGTACTGAAGAACTACCACGAAGCAAGACAACCTAAAGAGGGGACAAGTAATGTATATAATCCAACAAAAATGTATATATACACACACACACATTGTTTTAATTCATAACAAGGAAGAGGCTGAGAAGCCAACTATTACGTTAGATGGAAATACTTGAGCTTGAGAAAAGAACTCATTTCTTTAAAGATCATAAGACGACCCACAGCGGGTGTCTCGTCGGCGGTCTCGAGACACCGCCGTCGACGAGACACCCCGATGCAGCAGGTGGTGGCTCGAGACCGTCTCGTCGCGACGAGACAGTCTCGAGATGGCGCGTGCATCTCACGCGATTCCGATTTTTATTTTTTATTTTTTTTTTTAACAGGTGCATTGCACGCGCCAAAAATAAAAAAAAAAAAAAAAAATTGGCAGAAAACGGTAAAAATCCAACGGGCAAATGTTTCAAACGGCTATATAGCCGATTTTTCTTTTTTTTTTTTTTTTTTTTTGCAATTCATCCCTATAAATATCAACCTCCATACCACAAATTATTCCACACCAAATTTATCTTCCTCCTCTTTTTCTCTCTAATTTTCGCTCAAATTTCTTGCAAAAAAAAAAATGTCTTCGTCGTCCGACTCGTCAACCGGCTACTCTTCCCATGGCACCGACGACGAGGTTATGTCGATGGTGACCAACCTCCAAGCTGCTGCGGCTCGGCTCATCGCCAAAAAGAAAAAAAAGAAGGCAAAGAGGACGGTCGTAAACCGCGATCAGGAAGCGGCCTTGCAGCAGTTGATGGCCGACTATTTCAACGACAACCCGACGTACGGGCCAATTTTTTTTCGCCGGCATTTTCGGATGCACAAGCATCTATTCTTGAGGATTTGCGAGGCGTTGGAGCAGAATGTGAGATATTTCCAGCACAGGCAAGATGCAACCGGCAAATGGGGCCTCACGTCGGTGCAAAAGTGCACAATGACCATTCGCCAACTAGCCACCGGTGGAGCTCCAGATGTTTTCGACGAATATTTGAAGATCGGCGATAGCACCAGCCGTCTTTGCCTCCGGAAGTTCTGCCGAGGTATCATCGACCTATTCGGTGACGTGTATTTGAGGAGGCCAAATGCACAAGACACGACTCGGCTGCTGCAAATGCACGAGGAGAGGCACGGCTTTCCAGGGATGCTCGGTAGCCTGGACTGCATGCACTGGATATGGAGGAATTGCCCGAAGGCGTGGTCGGCTGCCTACACTCGAGGAGATATAGGCGCGCCTTCCTTGATTCTTGAGGCGGTGGCGTCTCAAGACTTATGGATCTGGCACGCCTTCTTTGGAGTAGCCGGCTCTAACAACGATATCAACGTGCTCAATCAGTCTCCCATATTTTCGGACGTGCTTGAGGAACGTGCTCCGCCGTGCAAGTACACAGTGAACGGAAGGTCCTACGACGGCGGTTACTACTTAACCGATGGGATCTATCCGGAATGGGCTGCCCTGATCAAGGCTCCTCCGATTGCAGTTGATGACAAGGCGGCGCGCTTCAAGAAGATGCAGAAAGCGGCGAGGAAAGATATCGAATGGGCCTTTGGTGTTCTTCAGGCCCGTTGGGGAATTATCCGGAACCCGGGCAAGGCTGGTACGTACCGCACCTCCGCAACATCATGTTTGCGTGCATTATTTTGCACAACATGATCATTAAAGACGAGAGGGGGGATGCCGAGAACTGAAGAGAGGACACAGAAACTAGTTCGAGTAGTAATGTTACTCATGTCCCCTACCCGCAATCATGGAAGAATTTCATCAAACGAGACGCCGCATTAAGAGATGTGAGGAGGCACCATCGGCTCACAAATGATTTGATCGAGCATCTTTGGAGCCGATTTGGAGCTGTTGACGAGTAGGATGTTTTTATTTTTTTTTATTTCAATTAATGTAATGTTTTTATTTGTTTTATTTCAATTAATGTATTGTACTAGTTATCTGTTTAAATTAATGAAAATTTCAACTTTTCTTATTAAAAATAATGCAAAATAAAAATTCAGAAAATCCTTAGAGACAGCCCTTAGAGACAGCCCCACTGCAGCTCAGTGTCTCTATCTCCAAAAAATCCTTAGAGACACCCCTTAGAGACACTACCACTGCAGGTAGTCTAATTAGTATAGTTTCATAGGGTAATATGTTCAAAGTCGAGCACCCAAAAAAGAGAAGCGTAGAGTTGTACCATGTGCCGTAACACCATATCAAGACCAGCATCAGGTGCAAGTGGAGGAGTTGCAGGTACACCCTTCTCAAAGAAGAGCATAGGTGATTTTACAGGATCAAACTTTGAAGGAGCCCACCACCTAAAGCATTAAGAACACAAACAAAATTAAATTTACAGATTATAATCTCATATACGATCGAAAACAAAACAAAAAGATGATGCTGAAAAACTTCAAACATGCAAGGGAAAGAGAAGGATTATGTTGTAGACTTGTAGCTTCACAAGATATTTTATCACTGCAGGGTTAAGACCCACTGCCTTCAAATATATCTAGTAGTCACTAGCCCTCCAGCAGTAAAAATAAAAAAAGAAGCTACCAGCCTACCATCATCATGCACTTTTTTCAGAGATATGTGGAATACAGTGTAAACTTTTTTAATTCCACATATATCAGAGAAAGCAGAGTTTCTGTTTATCACACGGACTGAGCAATGCAACTTGCATGAGCTTTCAAAAAACAATACATATATTGATTCTAAATTTTTAATCACTACTTCGCATTCTAGGCAAGAGCTTCAGCTCAACATAGAAAGATTCTCATGCAATATTAGTAGGAAATCCCAGTATCAAGAACACAGCCTTTTAATGTGTCACTAATAATGGATCGGTCTACTAAAAAAGCGACACTGAAACCTGACTTACCAGTGCCCTGTATTAAAAATGAGTATGTCGTGGAAATGTGGAGCCTCAGCCCAAGTCCCGTCTGGTATATCAACATCAATTCGATACCCATCCTTATAACCAAGAGACTCTAGTATACCACTGGTACCACCGGACCACCTAGAAAGAACATAAACAAAGAGTCATAATGTCAAAAATGCACAAAAAAAAAAACATATAAAAACGTGAGATTGATGTCTCCGACCCATGGACCCATGGTTATATAGTAAGCATACAGCAAAAGTTTAATTAATCCATACTTATGCAAGGAATGTTAGAACAGGACTTATTTCATAGTTAAAGTCAATAACAAGAATCACAAGTTATTCTAGAGAAGCTTGCGATATCTATGCCGCAGGGCAAGTGGTAACTCTGAAATGGACTACAGCAGATTTTATCAGTCAGCACTTAAAAGTACACGTCAAGGAAAGACAATTCAAACCTTCGCGATTAACCGTAAACTCTATCTCACAGTGAGTGTCTAGCTCCTTAATGTTTCACATGGAACCCAATTCTTGGTTTGTGTACGCAAACTCGATAATCTTCACTAGAGTTTAATTTTCTTATTTTACATTTATGACCCCATTTCAGACAATCAATCAAAAACTTTCTCTACAGGCAGAAAGTAAGGTGGTTGAGTTTCATCTACTATGCACTTTTCCTTACCTGCGTATAGTTAAATGTCCGTAACAAGTTTAGAGATTTTACAAGTGTATAGGAAGAATTGGTTAAGATAAATGTTTATAGTTCCTAAAATCTCTGATATAACTTATTCAAGTGATAAATGACTGGCATCCTAATATAATATCATGATTCAAACTACACCTATATATCTTTATCAACAAAAATTAGGTCCAAACAGCATGTCTTCTTAAGCACATCTATCAATGCAACGTCTATCAGTGTGTTGCATTAGTGTGTGTTCTCCTGGGGAGATGAGGAAAGCCAAGCAACTCAATGTAACTACATCATCAGGGGATCATGACTCGAGTTATCGTACTAAGCTTACCTACCATAACGAGCCAGAAGATTTGTCCGATGATATGCAATAGTTAGGTTGTACTTAAGGAAAGTAAAACCACGATCAGCTCCGGCAGGACGCCACTTTTTCACCTCAGCAGAAACTTTCCTCAAAGCACAAAAAAGAGAAACAAACATGTTCCTGTTCAAGGAGTCCCCAACAAATCCTGCACTGTTAAAGATCCATAAGGTCTACAAGCTGCACTAATATTAACTCGGCACATAATTATGTAGGGAACTGAAACATAAATGCATAACACAGTTAACTACTACTGTACGAGCCTTTATCAGTAAAAACATCTGAAATAACTTCATATACTAGAGAGTGTGAATAACAAAACATGACAGAAAATTTCAAAATAATTAACATTTTCTCTACTCGATGCAAATTCTCTCATGACAGGTCTGTAATTCAGAGTATGCAAATTCCGAAACAATTAGATGAAAATACAAAACACTACGAATTTACTTAATGTAGAGGCGAGAGAGAGTGATTAGTTCGAAGGTGCACTCACCAATGCTGGTGTCTCGAAATTGCTCGAGGAATCGCCGCGGATCAAACAGCGGCAGATCACAGCCATGGGGTTTCCACCGCCACCTGAGAATCTCGACGGCGTTGGATTTGTTAGCAGCGATGCAATTCCACCCTTTGAATATCTCCTTGCACGTGTGGTCATACCGCGGCGGAGATCTGACTGACGGATCGTAGATCCACCGCCCGTCCGAGTAATTACAGTTACCGTATCTTTCCACAGGCGCCACTGAGTAGCCTAACGACGGCAGCGCCGCATCCTTGCGGAAGAGAGAGAAGCAGAAGTAGAGAGAGACGGCGCAGAGGAGAGAGAGAACGGCGCGAGAAGCGAGTGAAGAAGAAGTGAGTTTCTTAGAGCCGTGGTGGAGTGCTCTAGTAGCCATGGGAGGATGCTCTAGAGCGGACGCAACTCCGGCGCACGTTAGCACGCCTGGTCCCTCTTCCGTGCTGTGTGCAACTGCAACTTACAATCACCGACACCATTTCTCCCATTAATTGTCACTAAAAATAATACTCCATTAATAATTTAAAGTCACTAAAAATAATACTCGTACGTATAGTATTTTTTTTCTATTTCTCATTTGCTTCTGCTTCATCCTTTTACGAGAATTGTTTGCTTTATCTTAGTTCAAGAATTTAAGTTTTAAATTCTAGGTTTTTTTTTCTTAAACGAATTACGAGTTGTTGCATTTAAGTCCTACATGATTTAACTCGAATAGTATATAAAAAACACTAAAATGAGTCGCCTTGTTTTTTTTTTTTTTTTTTTAAGTTGTTCTACAATGAATTTTATAAGGAGCGTGTGATGGTGGACTTGCATTGTCCTAAAACTAAAGTCCATACAAAAAGAGAAGACAAAAAAGAGCAAGACTCTGATTGAACTATTGGATATACAAGCCAAATGTGTATAAGTAGCAAAAGCAAAACACGTCGAGACCTATAATTAATTTTTCTTTCTTAAGTGAACAAAAGTACATTTGAGTTCAATTTGTATATGCTAATAAAGATGAACAAAATTTTGAAATCAACAATAGTGATGAGGTCTGGTGTACGTATACTAGAATAAATTAAGACATTATGCAACAATAATTGAAGAGTGTAACAAGTAGAGATGGTGGATTGTTGGTTCCATCAGTGCAGGGGTTTAAGGTGGAAAACTTGGCAAGCAGGCTTGTAGGATTGCTTAGTTGCTGCCTGTTCAAATTTCTTGTTTACAGCTTCATTCTCTTCTAAGCTGCTTTGGATGAAAAACCTAATCCACCACGACGAGCTCCGGAATTTGGCCTGCACAACAAACACCCACTTGCTCATTCAACATTTTGAACAACCAAATTATTATATTCACAAAAAAAAGGAATAAGAAAGGGGAGATTAGTAACACAGCTATCATTTCTGAATTGACTGAACCATTTATAGTTGAAAATGAACATACGCTAATAAGCTATTTCACCAAAGCCAGAAGTACAAGTATTATGAATAAATTGTTCCCTCGTTGTAGCTGACAGTAATTATTTTTTTCCTTTGCATGATAAAGACCGGCTATGAGTACAATTGTAACACTTCTTTCCATAGTATAAGAATGTAATCAATTCTTATATTTAACTAATGAAGTGACATTTTTACCGTGTGGTAATTCAGAATTTGGGGGCTGAATTAATAACAGAAAATATGTGTATACGATCAGATATACATTAAGTTAGGAATTTTGAAAGTTTGGACAAGACTGCACCCACTAAATTGAGTTGTGTATGAAGAGAGTGAAATACAGGGGCATCAAAACAATAGACTATCCAGGGCATTCGTAATAAACCGGGAATAATATCCAACTATAGAAAGTCATGGTAAAGATTTATAACTTGTGATCAGTTATCATCATTCTATAAGCTTGTGTGTGTGTGTTTTGCGAGAGTAAAACTCGAACACCAAATTGCCAACTAAAAAAAATACATGTACAAGAGACAAGATATACTCACAGGACGTCCAAACTTGGACAGCTCTGCCACTTTAGCTCTTTGATGACCTGGATAACCTACATAAGTACATATGCATAAAAATGGTAAAACTCCACGGTGAAGTAAACTGACTTAATGCTAAAGAGTTAGTTAAGATGGAACAAGATTGAAAATGTGCAACAGACAAAGCACTCATCAAAATAACTCAGAACCAAGGTATCTGAAGAATTACCAGATAATATAACTAAGCCATCAGATGCCAATCCAGCTAAACCCGGAACAGTCTTGTTAAGATATTTTGGTGACAAGTAATCCAATGCATCTGATACGATGACAAGAGAAAATGACTTGGGCTTGTATGGAAGAGGAAACTTAATATCAGCCACACGTACAACACCCTTGCTCACAAGACTCCTGCAGTTGGCATCAGCATCATCTAATTCATATGGCTCTACACCCCAAGCTTCAGTATCCTCTTCTTTTAATATATGAGAGACTACCGAGCAGGTTTCAGGGCCTACGTGTAATACCTTCCGCATGTTGTCACCATATGCTTTCTTAAGGATAGGTATCAATCTTTGAAGTTCCAGACTACAGGAAACCCCACCTGCACATTGAAAGAATGAATAAACCAACAGCATTTATGATGTATCATATCAGAGGTAGGATTCATTTGTCTGAAAGACAACCCAAGCAAAATTATTCTGAGAAACACTAAGTAGTCCACCAGGATAAGATACAATAACCTTAATTACAAGCAATTATAAAGGAATGGAAAACCTTTTAAAGAATTAAACAGAACCCCATTAATAATAACATTACTAAGCAGATGGATGCAGAATAGTAGCATAATTTGCATGAGTCGGTAGATAAAACTGCCCAACATTTGTGTGTATTATACCAGTCAAACATCTCTATATTAAATTTCGGTATTCGTGAAAATGAAGTATACTTCCCCAAGCATAATTACCAACCCAATCATGAAGAAAAAAGAAAATGCAGCGAATAATATTGCATACAACAGTCTGAATATTCTGTGCCATCGCTCCTGTATTGCTCAATCCTGGTTCTACTGGAAACAAAACTTAGTATATTAATTTCATTGAAGCAATATTAATGTACCAACAATGAGTGACTGCTTTTGGTAAGAGAAAGAAAAGAAAACAGTGTCTTCTATAAAGTGTTCTTTTTTGTAACTTAGAATATGATACTAACCCTTAAGCACTAGAAATACTGATAACAGAATCAATTAAAATAAATAGCCTTTAAAGCAAACAAAGGAAAATAGAAGGCACAAAGAAAGAAACTTTTTAGAATAAAAAGCGGTTTGCTATCAAGTTATTGGCAGTTACCCTCGAGTCTATTCAAAGCAGTAATATCGCCGCTCCCGCCACCTGTCAGGAAGCAATTTAAAAGTCAAATAACAACAAGAAAAAATAGTACAACAAACTCTTCAAGAAAATAGCTCATTAAAAGCAATGGTCACAAATTAACAATCAGTAAATGTTAAAATTCTGCCCCTGCATATTTCTAATCTGATCAGTTATCAATAGGGTGTGTATTTGAAGTGCAAACAGATCAATAACAAACCTGAGCCATGATACATATACCCAATAAAGAGCAGTGCTCCCTGAAAAAAATGCAGAAAGATAACTTATCAGTTTTCATGGTACAAAATCAAACGTTACAGACACCGTAACTAATGCCAGATAGCTCATTATGAGAAGTGCATGTTCAATAACAGTAAGAAAATGGTGTCATCGTTGTTAAGCAGTATCAGTATGCAGGCAATGAGGGTGCAGACATGGAAGTGCATCTTTAGGTGCACGTGCACTATTCCTTTGACTAAAGCATGCAACATAATGCAAGAGTTGAAAAGGGCACAGTATTTACCACCACTACGAGTCCTATAGATAACAGAGGAGATGGACGAGACTTGTGATGCAATGCACCCATAAAGGGAATGCCTGCACTGTCTGTAAAGCGACGGGAAGCATTGGGTCTCCTTGACATCGTTCTACAGATGTAATAACCTGCTAGATATGGGATTGAAAACAATATAAATAAGTCCAACTCTTTCATATCGGAAATACTGAAGCTAACAAGTAAAATATCGCTGCACAAGTGATCTCATCAGTAATTACTACATAAAGATTCACTAAATATCCAATTCGTAACACGCAGCATCGGTCCATACAAAAAAATCAATGAGAAACAACCAGCATCAGTTCAATTTAAGTTCGATCACGCAACATACATTTCCATAGGTCATCAATTAAAACTTATTCCTAGCAGATGCTAGCACACATAAGCTCAGAGTAGCAAATTGCAGCTGCAATATCAATAAGAAAAGCTCAAAACAGGTAAATTGCATTTCCTCATCGACTGATTACTAACACAGATTGCATCAACTGATACGATCAAGGAAGCAGCCACGTTATAAGGCACATCAATTGCTCCAACACTAACAAACGTATAGTAAATATAAAATTACTACAACAAAGGATCGGCTAATTCAAGTCCATCAAATGGCGGGTAAATCCGCATTGCCGCAGGAAACCCCAAATCTGTCAGCTGAAAGCACTGCTCTAACAGCACAAATTCACCCAATCGAGAACCAACAAACAACAAAACGAATCCATAACCAACACACAGAAAATGCAGAATATCTCAAACAAATATACAATTAACTCAATATATACGAGGGGGGAAAGAAGTAAAGGGAAAAAAATTACGAAATTCAGTGAAGAAGCAACCTGAAATGGGAAATCTAATGAGGGGCACGCAAGAACTGGATGTGGGATCTAGATCTGCTCGGATTCGGTTTGTGCTCCCAGAGAAAAAGCACTCTTTGTAGTCGGTGGCATTTATCTATGGCTACTGTATTTTGTTTGTGTTTCTTTCTTTTTTCTTTTTTCTTTCTTTTTTTCGTTTTTCAGAGCTTAATAAATGAATGATGGAGACGTATTATATAACATAATTTACCAAAATAATTATTACCAGTAGGATTTGGAATGATTTAGGTTGGACATTCGGGGATCCAGTTATTTTTGAAAGTAAAGGCTCGACTGTCATAAAAATTGCCATTTATACCAATAATTTATTTTCAATATTTAGTTATTTTAGCATGATACTAATGTCTAATTTTGTTTGGCAAAAATGAGACATCAATCAAATTTTCAATAAATTAGATTCAATGTCCAAGAAAACGACTCAACTTAACTGAATTTGCCAGACATGTTAGATCAATTTGTATGGGATTTAAGCCATATATTAATTGAAAATTCAAAACAAAATTTATGATTGCCTAATATCACAAATTCTTTCTAATTGGTAAATGTTTAAAATAAGGATAACGATAGTCGGCCATACTGTGGCTAGCCACACGCGTAAAGAAAAGAAAGTTGACTATAAAAATAGAAATAATCACATTTCTCCTAGGATTTATGCTTCCTCAATTAGGGTATATTTCCATTTTCAAAACTTATATTACTATTTTTAACTTGTGTGATCGGCACTGTGTGACCGAATATCATTACTTTTAAAATAAAATAAAATAAATCGCTCTAAAAAAAGGAATAGTTATTTTTTCTCAAAAAATACTACCTTAAATTTTTATTCTCCCTGTTGTCTAAACTTGGGCCATATTTAACGAGAATTATTAAAGTATGAAGTGGTGGGTCAAGTGTCCTTGAGAGTTGCAAACTTGCAATAATAAGAATAAATTCTATACCCTCCAAAAAAAAAAAAAAAATATTCAAATCACATGTTCCAAAAACGAAAATTATTTTCTCTAGTAAAAAGTTGTGGAGTATTCAATTACTTTCTACTTTCTATGTTTTATCCATTAATCACACTCCTCTACATAGTAAGACGGAAGGATCACTACTTATTAGCAATTTTGCTCAGTATAAACATAGCCAATCATTTAAAATTCCAAAAAAAAAAAAAGAAGAAGAAAGTTATCATCGAAATAGAGTTAACGAAGTCTTCTTCAAGCTCTTTTGGCGAAGATCGGAGTGAATATTTTTATGATCAAAAGCCGTAATATTGAACGCGTGGTTTGCCGATTAATGGAAATTAGGATAGTGACAGTGTCGTTAAAGGACTCTTTCCCCAACTATTGAGTTGTGAGTTATCAATCGCTCTTTTTCTTTCTTTCTCTATTTTGGAGAAAGGACGAATCACTTGTTTTTACCACGTGACCGACACTGATTAATGGAACTTACGTATGATCTAGTATTTCTTTTTTTATACACCTTTTTTTTTTTTTTTAATTTATTTATACTTGCATTCGCTACGTAGGGTGCACCGGATAAAATTCTCAATTCGTCATTTTTGCAAAAGAGTGTGTAAACCACTCACAATAGTTAGTTATTCATATTAATAAATCTAGTATGATAAGCTCAAACTACTCTAATTTAAAATATTTGCTCATGAGAATATTCACTGTATTAATAAATTGTCGCTCCAACGGGATATGGATATGGCTTTATATTGCTTTACCATATAGTTTTCCCGGTGGCGGGACTATGTATAGGTAAGAAGAAAAATAAAATAACTTAGCAAAACATGATTGTATTTTTATTAAGTTTGGAAGTCTGAAAGAGCAAAAATATTTGTAGAATTACTATTTGAAATTTGAAAGTAGAGTCGGAAAAAGGTCAAGTCATATTGATCGATTGAACCTTCCCTGTATGGTCTGCAGGCTATTGCATATGAACGGGAATTTACCCAATCCGTCAAAGATAATTGATGCGGATTCCCATAATATAAAAAATAAAATATATATTGAATTGAACATGTTACAATATCCATCTAATCAATATTTCACCATTTAATCTAATTTAATAATATTTTCATAATATCAATTTAACCGAATTGAACCGAGCACACCGTCTCTAGGACAATATTTTTCGAAATTCCATGAT
Organism: Schizonepeta tenuifolia; assembly: GCA_029490685.1. NCBI lineage: Eukaryota > Viridiplantae > Streptophyta > Magnoliopsida > Lamiales > Lamiaceae > Schizonepeta > Schizonepeta tenuifolia. The sequence goes on along the minus strand of CM055960.1, from coordinate 88,820,619 downwards.
CTAGTTAATCATAGTCCAACTTGATTCAAAATTGGGTTGAACCATTTTTGTCTACTCTTTGTCCAAAGTATGAAAGTAATGAGAACCAACAAGCAAACCCATTAATAAGACGCATATTAGAAGTCAACCTTCTCATCCAAAGTGTTACTCAAACAATTTAAATGCGTAATTAGTCGATTATTAGAGGATTCCAACAACATATACTTCCTTCAAAATTTTGGGTAATGGCCAAATAATACATGAATTTTGCTCAAATTCTGATTTTTCACATGAACTTTTAATTTAGTCAGATAATACATGAAATTTGGACTTAGTTGTAAATTTCGCATGACTTTGACTTTATGTAAAATTCAATTAAATAAATGAGATCTATTCAATTTACAAGCATTAAAATATATAAATAATTAGGTATAATCAATGATTATCAACACAATTTTCCCAAATATTTCTAATTAAGCCCATAATTGGATTTGGCTAAAATTATATGCTTGGACTACAAATTTTATATTCCTAGCTAATTAGAAATTTAGTGACATCAGTTTTCAATTTATAAATTTCTTAATCCATCTGTTTTAATTATGTAAAATTTTATTCGATATTCGAAGTGAAATGTGTTTTTAACTATAATCATTATTTTTGAGTTTAAGTTCGATTCTTCTAATATATTTTGACAAGTTTCATTTTTATTAATACACCTGTGAATATGAATCTAATGTATCATATATTAATAATTACGAGCAATAATTAATTAGCAATATTTGGAAAAATCGTGATGATTATCATTGGCTCCAACTAATTATTTATATATTTTAATGCTTGTAAATTGAATATAATTTTTTTTTAAGTTTGATTTTACCCAAAGTCAAAGTTATGTGAAATTCACAACTAAATCTAAAGTTCGTGTATTTTTTTGGCCAAATTGAAAGTTCATGTGAAAAATCAGAATTTAAGAAAAGTTCATGTTTTTTATGGCCATTACCTCCAAATTTTTTTTTACTATGGATGTATCATTATCTTTATAATTTAGAATGTCGGTGTTATTCTTTTATATTGTGGAAATCCACAACCGTTATCTTCATTGTACATTGCGTAAACTTTGTCTTTACGCAATAGCTGCAAACCCCACAAGGTTATACATTTGTATTGATTTAATAAATGTTTTTATAGAGAATTGCAAGGTATATGTGATTTAATAAATGTTAGTCGCATTTTACGTTGGTATTCCATTATGTTTTGTAATATGATACTCACTTTGTCCCGTTCATGATACTATCTGCAATGCAGGGGCTCGAGACCCCTTCAAGACCCCCGCGAATTGGAGACTATGCGATGCAAATGATGAAGTCTCGAGCCGGTCTCGAGCTCCTTTTTTTTTCTTTTTCTTTTTCTTTATATATATATATTAATATTATTTATTATTATAATTTATAAATACCATTATTTTCACCTCATTCTTCACACTATTATCCATTCTTCAAATTATTCATCCTCCACATTTCAAATCTTTCAGTCTCATTTCTTCACCTCTTCATTTCTTATGAAAATGGATCCCAACAATCTCTTTTTGTCGGCGTGGTTTCCCGACATGTCCGACGATATTTATGTCTACACGCCGACGGGGCTTAATTAGCGAAACAATATGCCATCGACATGAAAATTATCCAAAATGATACGAGATACATGACGCCCGAGCAACTTCAGCTTCACATGTTCATGGTGCAAAGGTGAAGGAACGCCAAGGATGGGCGTTTTTTTATGTGATTTCGTAATTTTTATTAATTAGTTTTTTATTTAATTTTCTATTTTTTATTAATTAGTGTATTTTTTAAATGAATGTAATTTTTCAATTTTCATTTAATTAATGAAAAATTTTAATTTTATAATATTAAAGTTAGAGACAGTTGAGATATAGGGAAAATGTCTCTAAGTTGTCTCTAGTGTTGAAAGTGGAGTTAGAGACACATAAGTGTCTTCAAGGGTTGCAAATAGTCTAATGTAACATTTCTTTTCGGCACGGGTATTAAGAAGAAGAGTATTAATAGTAAAGATGGTGATTAGTACAGTAATAAATTGATATAAAGTGTTTTTAAAATAAATAAAGTATTGTTGATGTGATATAAAGTGGTTTTAAAGTGAATAAAGTGTTATTAATATGATATAAAGTGATTTTAAAATGAATAAAATGGATAAAGTGATAATCTAATTATTTCCATAAAAGGAAATGTTATAAGATGAATGAGACATTCCAAAAAAGAATATGTTACGAGATGAATGAGACAAAAAGAGTAATACACTTAAAATTTTATTGTAATAGTATATAAATATATGTGTGTGTAATAGATCAGATTTAAGGGAATTAATAATTTTTAGCCTAATTTTAGCGCTTAATTCGAAATAAGCGGTTGCGTCAATGAAAGTAGTCATCAAATATAAAGTGTCATTAATTCATAGTCAATAATGTATAATTAGATGTCATCACGCATATAATATTGGAATCACATGCTACCTAATAGTATGGTTGTTGTGATTTATTGGCAGGCAATCTTATTATCTCACGTAATCATTCTGATTTAGTCATCAACTATATTCTCTTTCGAAGGATAGTTAAAATAACACTTATTATATTGTAAAGATAAAAAAAATAGCACTCAATATAATTCTTTAAAAATCTAGCACCTTTTAATTTATATACCCTTGATTCTTTAACAAAATTTCATGTAAGACTAGTAACACATATTTTGTTGTAAATGGTGGTATAAGAAATAAGAATTACATATTGTGACTGAACAGAAAAAAAAAAAAAAAGTTTCATGATAGATCTAGGGTTTGTAAGAGTAATTGAAAATAATAACAACACGATGACACAAGGATTTACGTGGTTCGATCAATGTGATCTACGTCCACGGGAGAGAATATCTAGCTTTTATTGCTTGAGAGTACAATGAGTATTTGAACGTATTTACACCTCTAATCTAGCATCTATATATAGGCCTTGAATTGAGCCCTAATCCTACTAGGATTCCTCATACATATCCGAATCTCCTTCATAATAAGATTCCTTCTTCTCCAAGGTAAGGCTTCGTTGCTTGGTCTTCAAGGCAATTGGTAATTCGTCTGGGCCGAGCTCAACGTACAGGCCCAAGAAGAGGCCGGTACTATCACATCCCCCCCCCCTCCAAAAAAAAGAGGAAAGAAGACATGTAGATGTAGACGGCGAGGTCAAATTTCCGAGGTGATCAATCGCGCAGATCACCTTTCACGACCTGAACTAGCGAGCTTATCTCCCGAGCTCAAGTCAAGTGGGACGAGATTAGCAATAAGCTTCCCTGGGCCTGGTTCGGCTATGCAGGTGGCCCATATTCGAACTAGAGTGGAGGGAAAGTTTGTGTGCGCTGCTATTTAAATTTTGGTTCACGTTCCGAGAAAGGCGGGCCCACGCTCATACGTGTGTAATTTGTAACGGCGGGATCAAACATATATTACGGGATTTGAAACCCTTTTTGCATATCACGCTTTTCGACATTCGCCATCATAGCAAGAGGAATTTTGTGCCCAGGAAGTCTTCTCTCTCCCCCTTCTCTGTTCACAAGCGAGCTTATCTCCCGAGCTCAAGTCAGGTGGGACGAGATTAGCAATAAGCTTCCCTGGGCCTGGTTCGGCTATGCAGGTGGCCCATATTCGAACTAGAGTGGAGGGAAAGTTTGTGTGCGCTGCTATTTAAAATTTTTTAGAAACGGTTCACGTTCCGAGAAAGGCGGGCCCACGCTCATACGTGTGTAATTTGTAACGGCGGGATCAAACATATATTACGGGATTTGAAACCCTTTTTGCATATCACGCTTTTCGACATTCGCCATCATAGCAAGAGGAATTTTGTGCCCAGGAAGTCTTCTCTCTCCCCCTTCTCTGTTCACAAAGCTCTCAACTTTTCCGACCACCGTGCCGCCGTTTTCGCTCCATTGGGCTTCCATTCACAACCACTACAGAACATTCAACCGTAATCTTACAAGTAAGTATAGCTTCCCATCTTCGCGACTCCCAATCTAGTAGCGATAGCGAATGTCCTCCGGCCAATTCCACCGGCGGAAGGGTTAATTTTAGAATTTTTTCGTTAGGATCCCCCACCCCGACTTTTGAGGCTTTAGTTGTGCCCCACTGCGTAGAGGGGAAGGTAGCCGAATATTCTTCCATCCTAGACGAGTCTAGGATAAATTTTTTTGCCAAATCTTATAATTTCCCCCTAGACGTTGACCTTATAGAGCCTCGTCCGGAGGATAGGGCGTGCTCGCCACCTATGGGGTTTGTCACGATTTACGAGGACAGCCTGCACTCCGGCCTTCGTCTACCTCTTCCTGCGCCTTTTGCCGAACTTCAAAGGAAGCTCGGATTAGCTTTGGAGCAGATAACACCGAACGCCTTTAGACAGTTTGCCGACCTAGGCGTAGTAGCTATCCGGCACAATTACCCATTATCTGCCGAGCTCATCCACGAGCTCTTTGCCTTCAAAGCATCTGCGGGCTGGTACTATGCCACTGCTCGCACTGAGTTTAAGGGGAGAACTCTGAACAAGGTGGAGAAGTGGCATAGGAAATTCTTTTTTTGTCGGCATGAGAGCTTAGTCGAGTTGGTGTGGAGGTTGGGCAAGCCTCGCGCTTGGGTGACAGACGAGGTGAATGAGGGTTTGGAGAGTGTCGCGAGGGCGATAGCGAGTTGTGGCCCGTTCGAGGAGAGCTACAACGAAGACTCGCTAGCTGAAGCGGGGTTAAGCCCGTTTGAACCCCAAAGTATGGTGGATCCCGCAACGGGTGAGGCCCCACTAGTGCTGTTAGGATTGTTTTGTTTGTTGATCCGTTGCCTAACCCTTTTACTTGCCTTGCGTTTGCAGTGAAGTTCGGGAAGCAGGGACCTGATGCCAAGGCCGCAGCTCGCGGGGGAAAGAGGCCGAGGTCGTCAGGACGATATGCGTCGTCTGACCAAGGCCAGCTCGGAAGATCCTCCGACTTGGGTCGGCGAACCGAGGTAGCGGTGCCTGCCACGACGGGCGTTCTCTCTCCTTCCGGCAGTCCATCCCTCAAAAAATCTAGGGTCGACGTGGAGATTGTCGATGTTTCGGGCAGTAACGCGAGCCCGTCTGCTCCTCCAGCTCAGCTGGGGAATTTGCCTTTTCCCGAGGTGAAGATTTGTCACTTAATTTTCTGTAATTCTTGCCTGTGTGTAGCTAACTGTATTCTTTCTCGCAGGGCATTGATACGTTCATGGCCTGGTTCAAGAGTGGCGTCGGGGAGATGTCAGCGAAGCACGAGGACGAAAAAAGTCAGTACTCGGAAAAGCTGATGTCGACCGCGGCCAAGCTGAAGAAGGCTGAGGGGGAGTTGGCCAAGTCCCGGGAGGAAGCAAAGACCATCAAATCCGAGTTGGCCGAGGAAGCTCGGAAAAGGTTTGAGGCCGAGCTGAGTGCCGAGGAAGCTCGGAAAAGGTTTGAGGCCGAGCTGAGTGCTGCCAAGGACAGGGAGGCCAAGCTGGCAACTTGTCAAGGCGAGATCCTGCGGGCCTACACAAAGAGGCTTCTACTGTCGGATAGTTTCTCGGGCCTAGCCAATGAGTTGGTTGGGCTTATCAATGGAAACCACGCCTTGAGTGCTTTGGAGGCTGCCGCCAGGGATTTCCCCGACCTGGACGTCTCCAAATATGGTTACGAGCGCTTGGAGGATGAGGCTCTCTTCTTCGAGTACGCCAAAGTGATCCGACGTCACCTCGGCCAGCTGCCTATTTTGGACGACCTCGCCAGCTCGTCCGTGCTCCTATCTGCCGAGCAGATTGCTGCCTGCTCGGCAGATCGGGACCCCGCCCTCGACGCAATTTTCGATTCTCTTCCCGACGAGGAAGGAGAAGACAAGGAGGAAGAGGAGCGCGAGGCCTCGGCTGATGGAGAGGATCTCAATGATGTTGGCGCTGATGGTTCTTCGCAGGACCCCCCCTCCGGGCAGCCACCTCTTCAAGACAAGGAGGTCGAGGCTCCTTAGATCTTTATTTTATTTTTTTTATTTTTTTTATGTAATTATGTACTCGGACCTTCTTGAATAAACGGATTTTGCATTTCATTGTGTGTGTAGACTATGGATTCTCCTGATATTCTTTCTTTACGCAAGTAAATTGGTCATCTTTCTCAAGATCTGTCTGAACAACGATCCCTAGCTCGGCTATGGATGGAGAGATGTCGCCGAGCTGAGTCACTTTTTGATGAAAAGTGTGCTCTGTTGAGGTTAAAAGAATCCGAGCTGGAGAAATGGCGGGTTAAGTTTGAGTCGCTCTGCGCGGAGGCTGAGGTCAAGCAGGTCGCTTGTCAAGAGCGCGCCGATTTACTTTAGGCCAAGCTGCTTCAGGCGGAGGAAGAGTTGGAAGTAGCCCGAGGTAGAGCTGGGCGTGTGCTGGAGGACCATGAGAAGATTGTCGAGGAGCATGCTGAGTATGAAGATATCATCCGTCGCAATGGCGGTATTACCATATCTGAGGCGGAACTGAAGACGAAGGAACTGTTGGAACAGTATCTCGATTTGAAAGCAGTATGCGGCCCCGAGTCTTGGGAGCTTCAAGGGGCTCGTGAGATGCTCAAAGAAAGCGTGAACACGTATAAATGCGTGCTATCCCGTCGCCCGAAACTTCGTGCGTTCCTGTCCAACAGTGCGGATGAGTCTGCTCCGTCGTCTTCTCGGACTATGCCTGCTCGCGAGGCGAGAGCTGCTTCTCGGGGACGTCAGGCCGGACCGAACCGAGGTGACCGGGCCGCGGGGCGGAGTTCGGCTACGTCGCGAGGTCGTATTTATTCTTCTGGAAGGAATCGAGGTCGGGGACGAGGTCGAATTTCCATCGACGACCTTCTGGGATCTACTTCCTTCGAAGAGCGATGGCTCAACTTCAGTAGGCCAAATCCCCCTCCGTAGATTAGCTCGTGTCTTCCTGTAATTTATGCACATACAATGCTGTAATTAGTAAAATAAAGTAATATATATTGTGTTTTTTTTGAACTTCCTGCTCTTTGGGAAGAATGCTTCCTTGGTTTATTCTTGCTTTGCTTTGTGGAGGGAGTCGAACTCGGACCTCGCTGTGTGACAAGGGAACCATGGTTCAGACCTCGTAGTTTGTCTCCCGGGGGGAACTTGGTTCCGACCCCAGTTGAGTTTTTTTTTTTTGTTTTTTTTTTACGAGGGAGTTTGACTCGGACCTCGTGAGATCTTCCTTTTTGGAGGGAGACGAGCTCGGACCTCGAAAAGGGTTTCCTTTACGCATTTCTTAGGATATAATTGCCCCATGTCGGGTCATCACTGACCTCGGAAGGGAACTTTAGTTCGTCCTTATGAGGGGACTTCTTTTTTTTGGATACTCCGTATAAGCAAACTAAAAGACACGAAAATATGCAAAACGAAAAGAAACTTTATTTAAAGAAAGATCAAAACAAATGAAGGTTTTGACGAGCTCATTAAAAACAAAACATTAAGATTCGAAAAGAAAGGAAAAAAAAAGGACAAAAAAAAACTTAAAAAACTATACGCAAGATTTGCTGCTCATACGAAGAATCTCTTTAGGTGGGCGATGTGCCACGTTCTGGGTATCAGCTCGCCCTAAAGGTAGGCGATTTTGTAGGCTCCTTAGCCGAGAACTTCGTGTACTCTGTAGGGCCCTTCCCATGTGGCTTCAAGTTTGCCGAGCTTCTCCGAATGACTTACTTCATTGTTTCTAAGCACAAGATCACCGACCTGGAACTGCTGGGGTTTGACCATTTGGTTGTAATATCGGGTCATCTGTTGCTTATACCGAGCTTCTTTTATGCTGGCTAGTTCCCGCTTATCCTTGATTAAATCCAGGTCGGTTCGGCGTTGCTCGTCATTTGCTTCAACTGAAAAATTGATGGTGCGGGGGCTTGGTGCCCCGATCTCTACAGGTATGACCGCTTCTGACCCGTATACTAAACGGTACGGGGTTTCTCCGGTTGAAGTTCTGGGTGTAGTCCTGTATGACCATAGGACGTTCTGGAGGTTGTATATCCATTCCGTTTTATCCTTCTCTAGGCGGGCCTTGAGTCCGTTCACTATTGTTCTGTTGGTGACCTCGGCCTGTCCATTGGTTTGAGGTCGGTGGACCGAGGTGAAATTTTGCTGGATATTGAGTCCTTCACAAAATTCTTGGAATGCTCTACTCGTAAATTGCGTCCCGTTGTCCGAGATGAGGACTCTTGGAACTCCAAACCGGCACACGATATTCTTCCAAACGAAGTCGACGGCTTTCTCACTTGTGACTTTTGTGGAAGGTTCGGCTTCGACCCATTTGGAAAAGTAGTCGACTGCAACTATTAGAAACCGTTTTTGTTTAAGGGCCGGGTAGAAGGGTCCTACGATGTCAATGCCCCATTCCACAAATGGCCACGGGCTCTGTATTGTAGAGAGGTCGGTCTGGGGTACCCTTGTCACCTTGGCATGCAGCTGGCATTTCAGGCACTTTTTCACGAACTCTTCCGCATCTTTTGCCATTGTTGGCCAATAGTACCCCCACCGCATGATTTTCTGTGCTAGCATCCGAGCTCTGATGTGACTGCCGCACGATCCAGTGTGCACTTCATTTAGTGCGTAGTCCGCTTCCCTTGGTCCCACACACTTTAGTAGAGGCTGTAAATATAACTTTCGATAAAGGATTCCTCCTTCGAGTACGTACTGCGTGGATCTGGCTAGGATTTTTCTGGCTTCCGCCTTGTCCTCGGGAATTTCCCCACTCTCCAAATATTTTTTTAGAGGGGTCATCCAATTCGGGTCGTCCTCTTCGATTGCATTGACTTCCGCCTCTTCTATACTTCGATTCCGGACTTCTTCTACTAGAGTTAAGCCAGTTGAGTTCGCCAGCTTACTTAGCTCGTCAGCTCGAGTATTTTGGCTTCGGGGAATGCGAACTATTCTGAAGAACTGGAAGGATTGTTCTAGGAGCTTGACTTTCTCCAGGTATTTCTTCAGCTTCTCACTCCTCGCTTCATACTTTCCTAGCACGTGGTTGACCACTACTTGGGAATCACAGTAGGTTTGGATAGCTCGTACCTGGAGGGTTTGGGCGAGACGTAGTCCGGCAATAAGAGCTTCATATTCCACTTCGTTGTTCATAGTGGGAAACTCGAATCGCAGCGAGTATGTCAGCTCTTTTTTCTCTGGGCTGATTAGGAGTATGTCAGCTCCACTTCCTTTCTTCCCCGAGGCTCCATCCACGTACATCTCCCAGCAGTTTGGGGGTGTCTTCTCTGGGATTTCTTGGAGTTCGATTTTGGCTCCAGACTTTTTTGGCTCGTCGATGACATTGTATTGAGCTTCCGCGAGGAAGTCTGCCAAAGCTTGCCCTTTTATAGCTCGGCGGGGACCGAATGATATGGAGTGCTCTCCGAGCTCGATTGCCCATTTTGCGATCCTTCCTGAAGCTTCCAGTTTAGTAAGGACTTGCTGGAGTGGTAGGTCGGTCAAAACTTGTATTGGGTGAGCTTGGAAATAAGGTTTTAGGCGCCGAGCTGCATTTACTAGGGTTAGAGCGACCTTCTCGAGAGGTTGATACCTTGTCTCCGGGTCTTTTAGGACTCTGCTGACGAAGTACACAGGGATCTGTCGATCTTCTTCATCTCGGACCAACACCGCGCTTACTGCTTCCTCCGATGCTGCAAGGTATAGGGAGAGGGATTCTTCCATTTTGGGGACTGACAAAGTCGGTAAGTCACTTAGGTGGCGCTTGAGCTCTTCAAAAGCTATCTCGTGCTCTGGTCCCCATCCAAATTCCGGTGCCTTGTTGAGAATTTTGAAGAACGGAAGTTGATTCTCGGCAGCTTTTGAGAGGAAACGGCTTAGCGCGGTTATGCAGCCTGTCAGCCTATGAACGTCGCGAATAGTTCGGGGTACTTTCATTTCCTGCACAGCTCTGATTTTCAACGGGTTGGCTTTGAGACCTTCTGGCGAGATCCAACACCCTAGGAATTTCCCATATCGCACGTTGAAAGTGCACTTCTTGGGGTTCAGCTTGAGGTTCGCCTGCCTTAGCACGTTGAGCGTCGCTCGTAGGTCGTCCACTGCTGAAGCTTTTTCCTTGCTTTTGACAACAATGTCATCTACATACACTTCGACAATCTTGCCGATGTGATCTCGGAAGAGGAAGTCGACCATTCGTTGGTAAGTTGCTCCGGCATTCTTTAATCCAAAGGGCATGTATTTGAATGCGAAGACACTGAAGCTCGTGGCAAAAGCTGACATGATCGCATCTCCCTCATCCATTAGGACTTGATAGTACCCCTTGTAAAGGTCAAGAAAGCTGAATACCTCGTATCCCACTAAGGATTCAATCTTCTCGTCGATGTTGGGGAGAGGGTAGCAGTCCTTTGGGCAAGCTTTATTGAGGTCGGTATAATCCACACACATCCTCCATTCCCCTCCTCCTGCTTTCTTGACTACCACCGGGTTAGATAGCCAAATTGGGTATTTGACCTCGAATAAGAGCCCCGCCTTCAACCATTGCTGCACCTCATCGTAGATCACCTGATTTCGTTCGGCAGTGAATGTTCTCCTCTTCTGCTTAACTGGGGTGGAGCTCGGGTCGATGTTGAGTTTGTGCGTAATGACGTCCGAGGACACCCCCGTCATGTCCGTTGGCGACCAAGCAAAGACGTATTGATATTCCCTAAGGAGCTGGATTACCTGCAGGCGGGTCTGGGGTCCCCCTGCAAAGCCGACCTTGACAACTTTTGCAGGGTTTTCGGATAAGGGGACTTGTTCCGCCGAGGTGTCTGAAATCGGCGTCGTCTCTTCCAACTCCTCGGGATACTTTGATTGCTATGCTTGCGGTTGACCTCGAAGGGCAACTTGTATGCACTCCTTGGCCTTTTTCTGGTCGCCTCGGACAGTTAGGATTCCGCCCGAGGTCGGGATCTTCAGTAACAAGTGGTATGGCGAGATGATGGCTCGGACCGCATTCAGCCAATCCCGACCTAATATGATGTTGTAGGGGGAGTTCGCTTTGACCACGTAGAAGTGGATTAGTTTGTTAACGCTGGTTAGCGGGCTGCCAATGGCGACGTCAAGCGCGATTATCCCTTCAGGTCGCGTCTCATGCTGTGTAAAGCTCTTGAGGGGCAGGGGTGTGGCGTTAACCCGAGCTGAGTCTAGTCCCATCCTATTCAAGCAATTTTGGAAGATGATACTGACACTAGCCCCACCATCAACAAATACGCGGTGGACCAACTTATTGGCTACTCCGACCTGTATTACCAGTGCGTCATTATGGGGCGTAGCTGTAGGTACAGGATCATCCTCGGAGAATGTGACGGTCTCACTTTTCTTGAACCTCTTTTTTGTCTGTTCCTCTTCCGACGGAATTGGTGGTCTGCGAGCTTCTGACCTCAGCTTAGTTTTTGTCATGCCTGGGGTTAGCCCGGAGATGGTTGACACCACCCCGTCGTATTGTGGCACGCCGCACTGAGGGTCGTCATTCTCCTCATCATGATTGGTTTTAGCTCGCTTATTATCGGGAGCGCAGCGACCCTGTCCGCCTTTTCGCTTCCCCCTTTTGTTTTTCCTTCCCCCGACCTCGTACTTCTTCAGGGCTCCTTCCTGGGCTAACCTCTCTATCTCTTCTGCGAGGTCACGGCAGTCTTCCGTGTGGTGCCCGTGGTCGTCATGGAAGGAGCAATGCTTGTTTTTATCTCGAGGTTTTGACCCCGACATGGGGCGTGGTCTGGTGAACCAGTCCTCATGAAGTGCGAAGATCTCTGCATTTGTTTTCACAAAAGGAGGTCGCTGAGATTGCTCTGATCCCGGCCGAGGTCCGAGCCGGGACTGGATAGGTCCAAGTCCGAGCCGGGATTGGATGGGTTCTCGCTGAAGACGTTCGTGAGCACTTCTCCGATCACGATCATTCCGACCCCGATCACCTTCAGCCCTCTTCTTCTCGGTTTCTTCTCGCTTCAACCGGTCCGCATCTTGGCCATCCGCGAACTGGTATACGATTTTCCACATCTCCTGGGCCGTCTCGGGCTTCTGTTTAGCAAGCTCCTGGTTCAGGGACCCAGGAGCGACCCCATTTCGAAAAGCCGAGATGAGGAAAACGTCGTCGATTTTATCGACTTTCAAGCTTTCTTGCATAAATCGGGAGGCGTACTCCCTTATAGTCTCTCTGTCTTTTTGCTTTACGGACAGGAGATAGGCCGTGTCTCGGCGAGCCTGGACCTTCATAAGGAATCTTTGTTTAAAGATTCCTTCGAGGTAGACCCAGGACCCTATACTGCCAGTCGGCAGGCCGTCGAACCAAGCTCGGGTGTAGTCGACCAGCATCTCAGGGAACAACTTGCACATGTGTTCTTCTTTAAGGCCCTGGTTGTGCATGCTCTACTTGAAACGCGTCAGAAAATTGAGGGGGTCCTCCAACCCATTGTAGGGTGGTATGTTGGGCAATTTGTATGCCGCAGGGAGCTTGGCGTCAAGCAGTTCGTCAGCGAACGGCCTGATAAGTCGGGTTGGTCCCCTTTCACGTCGGTGTTGATGTTCCTGGGAGTTCTCACTCCTGGAATAGCTCGGACTTCGGCGCCTGTTGGGGCTCCGATGTCGCCTTAGGTGGTGTCGCTCGGGACTCCGACGTGGGCTAGAACTCCGGCGGCGGAGTGGGCTTCGTCGCATGTCGCGCTTTCCCCTCAGCTCGGGCTCCTGCGTCTTAGAGTGGTGAGGGGTTTTGGGTATAGATTTCTGCGTGGAACTCTCCCTAGCTTCGGGTATTGAGGGCATCTGAGCCGTCGTGAGGAAGCGTTTGAAGCTCTCCTTATTCGCTCTGGCGAACTCTGTCGCGGCATAGGCGGTAGCGAGATCGAAGTCGTTGAGGAAATCGTCTCCCTTCTTCGACTCGGGTCCCTTTTGTTTGGATTCATCGCTCACTTCGACAAATCCTTCTGTTCTCCGACGCGGGTTTTGCGGTGGATCCCTCTGAGGGACGTCCTCTAGCTCGGGCATCTCCTTGTATGGATCCTCTTCTGTGTGGTGATTATTACGTCCCTCTTTCAAGGTCGAACCGCCTTTATGGCGATTATCCCTATCCGAGGGGTAACTTTCTGCTTCGTTGGGATTCCCACGTTGGCTCTGGACCTCCCGCACGCTTTGTGATCGTGTTACCATCATTACTCAGCTACGAAAGAACCGTCGATCGAGTTTCCCACAGACGGCGCCAATGATAGATCTAGGGTTTGCAAGAGTAACTGAAAATAATAACAACAACACGATGACACAAGGATTTACGTGGTTCGATCAATGTGATCTACGTCCACGGGAGAGAATATCTAGCTTTTATTGCTTGAGAGTACAATGAGTATTTGAACGTATTTACACCTCTAATCTAGCATATATATATAGGCCTTGAATTGAGCCATAATCCTACTAGGATTCCTCATACATATCTGAATCTCCTTCATAATAGGATTCCTTCTTCTCCAAGGTAAGGCTTCGTTGCTTGGTCTTCAAGGCAATTGGTAATTCGTCTGGGCCGAGCTCCTTGGGCCGAGCTCAACGTACAGGCCCAAGAAGAGGCCGGTACTATCATTTCACCATCACTTTTCCGTCGTCGCCGCTGCCGTGCCACCACCGCCGCCGTCGTGCCGCCGCCACTATCGCCGGCGGTCACAAAAAAAAAATTGTGACTGAACAAAACAAAAAAAGTTTCACCACCACTTTTCCATCATCGCCGCCGCCGTGCCACCACCGCCGCCGTCGTGCTGCCGCCACTGTCGCCGACGGTCACAAAAAAAATGTGACTGAATAAAAAAAAAACGTTTCACCACCATTTTTCCGCCGCCGCCGCCATTGTCACCGGTGATCACAAAAAAAAATTGTGACTGAACAACAAAAAAAACGTTCCATCACCATTTTTCCGCCGTTGCCGCCGCCGTCGTCGTGTCGCTGCTAACTTCGTCGGCGGTCACAAAAAAAATTATTTGATTGAACAAAATTAAAACGTTCCACCACCATTTTTCTGTCGTCGCCAACGCCGCCATTGTCGTCAGCGGTCACAAAAAAAAATTTGTTCAGTCACAAATTTTTTTGTTTAGTCACAATTTTTTTTTGTGGCCGACGGCGACAGTGGCAACGGCGGAAAAATGATGGTGGAATTTATTTATTTTTGTTCAGTCACAAAATTATTTTGTGACCGCCAACGAAGGAGGCGGCGGCGACAGCGGTGGAAAAGTGGAGGTGGAATTTTTTTTTTGTTCAGTCACAAATCTTTTTTTTGTGACCGCCGGCGGTGGTGGCACGGCGGATTAGTGGTCGTGAAACGTTTTTTTTTTTGTTCAGTCATAAATTTTTTTTTTTTACCGCCGGCGACAGTAGCGGCGGTGGTGGCACGGCAGCAGCAACGACGGAAAAGTGGTGGAGAAACTTTTTTTTTTTTCCAAACACAAAAGTGAAATGTGATAGAACAATAAGGTGAGAAAAGAGGAAAGAGAGACAAAAATTTAGTGAAGAGTGAGAGGAGGGACAAATAAATCAAAAGGTACTAGATTTTAAAAAAATTATATGAGGTGCTATATTTTAACTTTGCAATGTGTTTAGTGCTACTATTAGGAATATTCTCTTCCAGTTATCTAAAACATACTAAATGTGCAAATTATTCAAACAAGCAAATTACTACTATAATAATTTAAGTTCAAACTTCAAACTATCATTTTTTTTCTAATAGTAAATAATTTTGAATTATTTTTATATATTAACAAAGATAATGCCATCTAACGTAATATTTCTATAAATATAGCAGTAGTAGATACCATTTTGAAAAAAAAAAATGGTAGCGAAAACCGAGTTGATATACTACTATAATTTGAGTTGAAATTGAGTCTTTATATTTCTTTGTTCCTTTCTATTCGACCACATCCGTTCCAACTAATTATTTGCAACCACATTAGTTATTGTACCGAATCGAGAACTTAATATCTGTAATCTTTTCAAAGTTTGTGAAAATCATGAAAAATAAAATAGAAAACCTTACTTTATAAGAATTTGTATATTCGAAAGAGATTCTGGATCGAGCACTGGGGTCGAAGCCGGTGTCGATCCCCCTTCGATACACCTCCCACTCGACCCGGGGGTGTCGAGCCCGTTGTGGCTTCTTCGACCCCGGGGTGTCGATCGCCAAGGTCGAGCTTGGTATCGAGTTTTCAACACCACACATCCCCACAACACAGATGTGGCATTGTTGCATTGGTCCATTTTTTTTAATTTTTTTTATTTTAGAAATTAAAAAAAAAAATTAAACGGTTATATTTTTTTCATCCCTTATAAATATTCCTTTTAATTCATTCATCTTTCACACCACCAAAATTCAATTCTTCACCTAAAAAAATTCACTCTTTTCTTCCACAAACTATAAAAAAAAATAAAAAAATGAGTTGGCCGGTGCATGATAAACATGGATTTTCTCATTTTTATAAGTTTATTTGATGTCAATTTGTAATGAGTTTTGTGCTTAAGTTTTGTTATTTTGTGAAATATGATGTCCGTTTGTACTTTATTTGATTTTGCAGAAAATTAGAGTTAATCTTATGTAAATTGAGCATGATAGGATGAAAGTACAGTTCGATAGGAGTTCGTAGGCGAAAACGGATCCAAAATTGGAGTTATAACGAAGGAGAACGGGCCAAAACAAAAATGTTGCGCTCTGGCCCAGTATGACACGCGGACAGTGCGAGAAATTTTGGGAATTTTCCTATTTTTGGTTATTTTCTCCTATTTTGGTTATTTCCTACATTTATTTGGATACAACCTTGTACTCCCCAAACATATATATATATATATATATATATATATGTCCTCCAAAACACATCTAGACATCTATCTCAGATCTCTCCTTTAATCCTTTAATTTCTTATCTTTTTCTTCTATTATTTTAGGTTAGGTTAGTTTAGATTTATTTTCTCGGATGAGTTTTGAAGATTGGGAAAAGCGAAGAAGAGACACTCAATAACTACAGATTCGCCTATGGTTAGTGATGGTCCCGATACGAATTCTGGTGTATGGGGGGGGGGGGGGAATACACCAGATAGGAATTTTAAAAACAACCCCTGAAAAATACTACAACTGAGTAAGAGGACTCAGCTGGAAGAGTGGTGTTGTGCGGAATGTGGTAGAAACAGAAACAACTCGTATAAAACAACTCACGCTCAGATGCAAGGTCGGTCAACAACCAAATCAGTTGAAATGTAAAGATGCAGTTTTGAGTGCTGGTTAGTCGGACAGTTAGATATGCAGAAAATAACTGAACATAAAACACAACACAAAGGAATTACGTGGTTCGGAGAGAACTCCTACGTCCACGGGGAGTTGTGAGTCCACACAACTCAATCCAAATTCTTTAGGACAACTACCACAAAGCTTACGCGGGCTTTGCAACCGTACAGATAAGTTTGCGGGTACTTATCAACCTTTCTACTCAATTTCGGGAAGAGCAGGATCCTAACAACCTTTTTAGAGGATGTGTATAAGGGTGGGTTTTCCAACTACCAGCTCTAACAAAGAAGTGAGTTAGGATCTAAGCTTGAACAAATGAAGACTCAAACTAATATCGAAAACACCAAGACAGATTCTAACTCTCTATGAACTCTCAGCTGGTGATGTTCTTAGAAAGAGTATAATTGCAGTTTAGCTTGTGCGCAGTATATCGTCGTTCTTTCGCTCTTCTGTCTCTTGTCTCTTATGTCTACTGTCTTGATGAATGAATTAATGCCTCTATTTATAGGCGGTGAGGATCAACTAGCCGTTGGAGGAGCCGTTGATCTCTGTTCTGTGAAAGCGATGGCTTGTCTCTCATCTCTGCAGATTTTTCCGATTTGGCAACTGTGAACTTCTGCTTTCCTTCTGAGACAACCTTGTGTTGGGCCAAATGAGGTAATGACAGAACGTCAAACCTTCACGTGACTTCCTCTTTGAAATTCAAATTTCAACTTTTGTCTTTCAACATTGGTTAGTCGGTTGAGATGTTTGATCTTCATCCGAGTGGTCTTCAGCTGATGTTCCATCTGATCGATACCTTCATCTGACATTCTGTTTGAAGAGGAACAGTTGAACCCTCAGCTGCCTTGAACTTCATGTTGTCGATTTATCAGATTGAGTCCTGCAACTGATGTCCCATCTGATCAAGTGGAATGTCACATCTGATGAACAGTTGATTACTCAGATGTTTTCTTTCATCCGATGTTCTATATCCGAACGGTTGGCTTGAATGCTCAGTTGTCTTTCTTACATCTGATGTTCCACATCCGAACAGTTGGCTTGAACGCTCAGTTGTCTTTCTTACATCTGATGTTCCACATCCGAATTTCCATCTGTAGTTCTATCCAAGTATAGCCATGTTGCCGTCTTCAGCTGGAGTCCTGTAAAGATAAAATGTGAACATTGCTCAAACAGCGAGCCTAAATACTGACATTAGGATATGGCAACATCTACTCGGTTGGGGTCAGTTGGTTTTGGAATCAATAAAAACTTTACTAAATTTCCCAACAGTTAGTATGCTATTTATTGGATGTCTATGAGTAACTAATTTCCTTTTATCCTAGAGCTAGAGAGTAGATGGATAATTAACTTTGATTTTTATTTGATTGATTAATTACGACTCTCGCTTCTTTCTTGTGTTCTTGGTTTGATTGTTTGCTTAATTTCTTAGCTACCAATTTTGCATGATTTGATGTGTTAACTTGAGATCGGAAGAAGATAATTAATACTGGATCTAGAACATAGAATATACATTGCAAAATAACCAGGAGGGGACGAGCTTTGTGTGAGGCGCTAATCTAATCGATCTTTTTGGAGTTGCATGCATATGATGTTTTTCAGGAACAAAAACCATTGCATGTGATCAACGGTTTATTCGCTACGGAAGTAGGTTTAAACTAATTGTGTGATTGTTCTAAGAAGAATTGAGTCATAGTGTTAATTGAATGATTGATTGAGTCTTGCAGTTGATTTTCCATTGAAATCGAAACCTTAAGATATCTTCTCTATCTTGAATCTTTAAATCTTTTCCTTTGCTTTTGATTTTGTTATTTTGTTTAAATATTTACATCTTAGTTTAATTAATCATTATAGTTCGAAAGTCTAAATAGAGGAAGAACAATTGAAAGTAGTACTCATTGGAATTAATACAATTCCTATGGAATACGACCTTGCTTCCCTGTGCTCAATTACACCCGTGCACTTGCGGTGTGAAAGAAAATAGCGAACAGTGCATTTTTCAATGATGATGAGAAGGATCGAGTTGGGTCAGTGAACCATGCAACTTTACCAACAACCATACGGTGATGATTCGTTAGATGACGAACCGAAGATGAGGATGTACCTGCTCCGAAATCGTGAGAAGGCCGAACAACGCTTCTGACAAAATTATTTTGACGACAACCCTGTATGGGGTGATGTTGTCTTCCGCGCGGCGGTTTCAATGAGCAATAGGTTGTTCTTAAGAATAGCTGAAACTCTTGAAGCTCAGGAGCATTTTTTTAAACAACTCTCGGATGCCACCGGAAGATTGGGGTTTCACCTCATGGTGAAGTGCACCGTTGTTCTGAGGCAACTCGTTAATGGTGGAGCAGCCGATCATTACGACGAATATCTGCACTGTGGACCGACAACGGGCAATATGATTCTCAAGAATTTCTGTCGGGCAATCAGATCTGCTTTCGGCAGCCACTATTTGAGGCGGCCAAATGCCGCTGACGTCGCCAGAATCACTGAATTGCACGAGAGGACACACGACTTTCCCGGGATGCTTGGAAACATCGACTGTATGCACTGGGCATGTAAGAATTGTCCATCGTCTTGGAGAGTAATGTACACAAGTGGAGGAAAAGGTTATCCAAGGTTCATCCTTGAAGCTGTCGCTTCCCAAGTTTTTAAGATTTGACATGGATTTTCCGGTGTCGCCGGCTCTTTGAACGACATCAATGTGCTCAATCAGTCCCCCCTCTTCAGCGACGTCCTCAATGGGAGAGCGCTGCCAGTCATCTTCAACGCAAATGGCCGCAAGCACCACATGGGTAACTATCTCGCCGACGACATCTATCCGAAGTGGGCCTCTTTCGTGAAGGCGCTCAATGCGCTAACAGATCCGAAGTGACAACGATTCGCCCAGATGCAAAAAGCTGTCCATAAAGACGTTGAAAGGGTTTTCGTCATCCTCCAAGCTCGTTGGACAATTATAAAGGGCCCCGCTCGCTTGTGGTTTCGAGAATATTTATGCGACGTCATGTATGCTTGCATCATTATGCATAACATGATCATTGAAGATGAAGGACCTAGAGCAACTCAATTTAATGCTGAATCGAGCGAACGGAGCGATAGACATGTGAACAGGGCACCAGTCAATCAAGGTATGTCAACGCCACTCAACCAATATATTGAGATACAAGCTCGGATTCAGGATGTACGTGCACACAAACGTCTTATGGATGATATAATTGAAGAGATTTGGACACGTTTCGGTCCACTTTACTAGTAGTTCTTGTGTTTTTTTTTTAATTTCTTAATTACTGTATCTTTTTTTTTTCTTATTGTAACTTTTTTTCCCTTAGTTCTTGTATTGTTTTTATTTTAATTTAATAAAATTGTCATTTTTTAATTTTTGAATTTAATTAAGTATTTTTAATATTACTTTTTACAAATACAAAAAAAAAATAACAAAATAAAATTTATTCAATCATTGTCCATGATTATAGATCCGGAGTCTTACTCAACCCCACCATTTTAAAAAAATTTACCAGAGTCTTACTCAACTCCACCAATTATTAAAATTACGTTTTCCGACGATATATTCGAAGTCTAACTAGATACCCGTGGTGCATGCAGGGTTTTTGTGCGTCACACATTGTCTCAGCAATGAAATGAATGAGATTTGCATCATTGACTGATACTAGGTGGCATCTAACACACTAACTGTCATAAATCAACCTCCAAACAATAACATGGGTGGCATCTTTAAGACAGAGGAATCATTTGCCTTGAACATCAGAAAAAAATCATCCTTTGTTCAATAACATACCAAATGCAATATCTATTTCATCATTTCAGACCAATTGCAGCATCAAATTCATAATTTCAGACCAAATACAGTATCTAGTTCATCATTTCAGACAAGTGCAACATCAAATTCATCATTTCAGACCAAGTGCAGTATCTATTTCATCATTTCAGACCAAGTGCAGTATCAAATTCATCATTTCAGTGAGGAAGTGCAACATTAAATTCATCATTTCAGACATGTAGTAGCATCAAATTCATGCATCATCATAAATAAAGAACAGATTAACCTGCATCATCCGAATCAGATTCGCAGAGCCTCAACACAAAGGGGAAGAAAATGCTCAACCATTGGAGATACTCTCTCCGATCTCGCTACCACGAAAGAAATTCCGGCACTGAGATCTCCGGTGGTGTCTCCGGCACCACCATGTCGTAATCAATGAGGGGTTCGTATGGGGACTGGACATCCTGCATCACAGGCTCAGATTCCGACGAAGAGAGATCCTCTGAAGTAGATTTCATGAGCCTCAGCGCTGAAGTGAACCAGATTCCCAACCATTGCAGATAATCTTCTCCATTTCGGCACCACAGAGGATACGCATGTGCAGAGATCTCCGGTTTAGAAGTCTCCGGCACGAACGCAAAGTTCTCGACGGTGGAATCACAGATCTCAACAGATTTGCCATGATTTTGGTCGGAATCGGAAAGATGAACACATGGAGATGCAGAATCCATGGCCGTGAAGGCTGTTTCCGGCACTATGGTGTCAGTCACGGTGAGCAATAAACACGAATCAATGCCTATAGAAGAGAAGTGGATGGGTATTTCCACCGATATGTCTTCCCATAACCTAGGCATATCGGGGGGATTGCTACTTTCAGAACGCGGCGGTGCCGGAGGGGAAGACGACATCGCCGATTCAGTGAGGAAGAGAGAGAATAGATGAAGAGGCTAGGGTTGCAGTGAGTTCAAATGAGAGGCGCAACAGATGAGATTGGAGATTTAGGGTTAGAATATTTGGGCTCACGATAGAAAATGGGTTGGATAGATTAATTAATGGGTTGAGTAGTTTAATTAGTGTATTGAGTTAAATTTAATTAAGTTTGCTGAGTTAATTAATTCATCTAATTAGGTGACATAGTTGTAAATAATATATTAAAGTGATGGTATATATTTAAAGTAAACTTACCAAAAATAGAAATATATAACTTATAAATAAACGGATGAAAATTATACATATGTTCTCGAAAATTAGGGAGTACATATGTTCTCGAAATTATGGGACTTGGGACTATTATTTTTGACATTAATCACTGTCGCCCAGCAATTTAGCAATTTAGCTGGCGAAAGCTTCCCGAAAGGGGTCCCCACAAATTATAGTATAATTATAAGTTCACTGATTGCAATTTGCAAGTTGCAACAGAGATTTGACGGGTCCTCGTGCATTAATAATTAGGGTAGCATTATACTGTGTCCAACTACATTAGCTAAAAATAATATTATAAATTTAAGAAAAGAAAATATATTTTAATTGATAAATTTAAATATTAAGGAAAAATATGATTATTTTTATTTTTATAATTAATTTTACTTTTTTTATACGCGTGACTGGTTATAGTATGTCCGGATAGAATTACTGTAGGTTTGCACTAAATTACACTAGTTTTCAACAAAAATAAATTACTGTAAATATAAAAAGTAATTTTCATTAATATGCTCCTCTTTTTACAGAATGATAAAATTTTCTAGAATATTTTAATTTTTTATTTAATACTAAGTGTATGAATAACTTCAATTAATTAAGAAAAATGACCAGAATTTATTAATGTACGAAAAATATGATTAATAATAGGATTGCAAACCTAATAATCTATATATACTACAAACTAGTACTATGATTCAAGGAACAACAAGCCTCATAAAATCCTTCAACTGAAAAGAGAAGAAGAGTATTCATCCGCCGACATTCTTACCAAATAAGTACATAAATAAATTACGAAATTATATAAATTAAGATATTCATCTCACAAAAGTTGAATCAAAATAAATTTAAATAAGACTTCATTCAACCCTCCTCCTACTATTACTTTTAAGATCACAATTTTGTCATTTTCTCGTGTTGAACAATACATTGAAATTAAAATATGAGAAAGTATTATACCGTCGGCATCGACTATATGCTTCATAATATTCACACAATAATCTTCTATGTTAGCTATATAAAAGATAAAATCACAATTATAGCATAGAATAATATTATTTCCTTTGAACAAACATGAAATAATTCAAACAGTTGTCAAAGCCAATTGAATAACAACCTACATTTCTCTCCATGAAATAAGTATCACTTTTATTATTTAAGTCCGTCCACGAAATAATTGTCACTTTCATTTATAATAATAAGATTCACATTATATATTATACTACTTTAATTTTATATTTTTCATTATTTCACTTACTCACAATAATACTCATTATTATTTACTATTAGAGTATTACCTATTAATTGTATTTTATGAAAAGTCGTGCCATGTCAATTATTTACGGTAGCAAAGAACACATCACAGATTCACAAGAGATAATTTATTGATAAAATAATCAAAATTTTACACGTGGACCATTATGGACAGCTTCGTAAAGATTAGAAGAACTCGCATCAGCAAGAGTGGAAGCACAATCACATCCTCATTTCTCTTCTCTGTTCGCACGTCATCTTCCCTATCACAGCTACACTATAAAACACGTTCTCTCTCTTCTGTTCCCATTTCCTCCGGTTCGTACAGTCTCCGCCGCCCTCGATTTTTAGAGAACCAAAATCCACAAGTTTGTCGGGAGAAAAAGGCGGCGGCGGAAGGGCGGCGAATGGCGGTGGAGTACACTTGCTGCGGGGCGGGATTCTTCATTCACATTGTGGTAATCATACTACTGGTGCTGTTTGCGGGCCTAATGTCGGGTCTCACTTTGGGCCTCATGTCTCTCAGCCTCGTTGATCTCGAAGTTCTCGCCAAGTCTGGAACTCCCAAGGATAAACGTCATGCCGGTACAGTGATTGCGCATCCTTCAGTTTGAGCTTGTTTATGTTACTGTTAATCGTTTGATTTAGAGAAATGGGAGACAAATTTAGTGATTTCGTAGAACAATTCTCCATAAGGACGAAATTTACGCCTCGAATTTTGATTGAGTTCGATTGCTGGTGATTTGAACTTTTGAAGTGTCTTAGCTCGACAAATAATTGAGTATTGTTTGCTAATTGCCATAAATTGTTTATTTATTTATCTATTTATTTGTGGTTTTTCGATCAAGTAAAGCCTATCTGTTTCATATTTTAAACACGAAATTGTTTTGGTTGAGGATGTTGGTTGTATAAGAAGCATTCGTTTCCATCACTGACTGTGCGTAGGGTTTGGAATTTTTCTTATTTTCTTTCAATTTCCGAATCTTAGGCTATTCTTTTTCTAGATGTCAGGGTCGTGGAATGGAATTGTGTTTACTTTTGTTAATGTTTATGTTTTTATTGCAGCAAAAATACTTCCTGTTGTCAAAAACCAGCATTTACTGCTCTGCACTCTGCTTATTTGCAATGCCGCTGCTATGGAGGTTATGTGCATTTTTTGTGTTTTTTCGTGAGCTGCAGAGTTCAATTTGAAAATGGTGGAAATGAATTAAAATATTTGAATTTTTTTTCTTCTCAGACACTACCTATTTTCCTTGATGGTATTGTTTCGGCTTGGGTTGCGATCATTGTATCTGTCACTTTGATACTTCTGTTTGGTGAGGTACGGCCTCTTACAACTAATTTATTTAAGAAGCTTATCTAATGATTAATACTTTACTCCTCATTTGTATATTAAGTTTAATATAGTTGTATTTTATTTCAACTGTTTTTTCAATCACGAGATAGATGATTTGGACTCATTATATACTTGCGCATGATTCTTGTATATCAGATCATTCCACAATCTGTTTGCACTAGGCATGGACTTACTATTGGAGCAAGTGTTGCACCAGCGGTTCAGGTTCTTGTTTGGATTTGCTTTCCTCTTGCATATCCAATAAGCAAGGTAACTTTCACTCTTCTTTATATGTTTTAGGTTACGCAAGTATGCATTTGACAACTCGTTGAAAGTTTACACTTTACACTAATTCTCCATCTTTTGTCCTTAGTTGTTGGACTTCTTGCTTGGTGATGGCCATAGAGCTCTGTTTCGACGCGCTGAGTTGAAAACACTTGTTAATTTTCATGGCAATGAGGTACATGGGAATTACTAATCATGAGTTAATGTAATTTTGGCATGATTTACATCTATTTCCTATAATTTAGCTCTCTTCATTGACTGTTACTGGTGCATTATGAGTATACTTTCTGCTAATGCATAGGCTGGTAAAGGTGGAGAGCTCACGCATGATGAAACAACGATTATTGCTGGGGCGCTTGAACTCAGTGATAAAACTGCAAGTGATGCCATGACCCCAATATCTGAAATCTTTTCAATCGACATAAATGCAAAGCTTGATAGGTTATTGGATGTTTTTGATTCAACAACTGAGTTCTTTCGACTATTGTTTGTGTTGTATATAATGACTTCTTTTCCCTGTTGTAGGTCCACGATGAATCTAATTTTAGAGAAAGGGCATAGTAGAGTGCCCGTCTTTTATGAGCAACCTACCAATATCATTGGGCTTGTTCTGGTACATGCTTCGTATTTTAGCTTCATATACTAGTTATTATGAACGTGGATGCACTAATTAGATACAAGCTACCCATCACCCCCCCCCCCACCCCCCCCCCCCCCCCCCCCCCCCCCCGGAAAAAAATAAAAATAAACAAATAAATAGATAATAAATACTATAAAACAAAATAATATATATTTACATTAAGTTGATAATACTTCAAAATCCTTTGTTGTGTACCGGAAAGTAGGCTCTATATTTAAGACTTTTACTTAAGCTTGTGGGATCCCAGTACTTGGTGATCTTCAAAGCAATATTCTAGATATGAAAAGAGAATGTGGCATATGTGTAAGTCATGCAACTTGAGGTCGTTCGTAGTAAATGTGAAGCAGTAATGAGACTTAAAGATTTCGCGATATTCATTTACTTGTATGAGAGTTTTCATCTGCTTTCCTCAGCCACTGTTTAAACATGGCTGCTTTTTTCTTCCTTTTTTTTTTTTTTTTTTTTTTTTTCCTTTTTTTTCATAAGGTGTTTGAACTAATAGTTTATGCACACTACTTTTTCTTGAATAGAGAGCCACAATTTATACTTTCAGTTCGACCACTCCTATACTCCATCTTCGAGTATGCATTGTCCACAACTTTTAGCTTTAATATATTTAGTACCTCAAACTTTTCTTGTGTACTCATCTCCTTCCAGGTCAAAAATTTATTAACCATTCACCCAGAAGATGAAGTACCAGTAAAGAGTGTCACCATTCGCAGAATTCCAAGGTGTGTTCGACCTCTGAAACTCTAAATTTTTCATTTGGAAGTGAGGCATTGCTAGCAAAAATTAGTATTTCTATGCTTCATTAAGATGCTTGATATCAGGTTATTAAACCAAAGGTCATTTCTTGCTTTCCTTGCTTGGGGGTGGCTATCAGTACTATCACACTTGTGTATACGACCTGGCTACTGGATACATCATACATATGGAGCAATTTCTACTGATGCACTTATTTTACCTTGAAAATTTACTTTTGTTGTTTTATTATTGGTGAACATAGATGTAGAATGAAGTAAACAACCCAAACGAGTATTTCCTTATTTGCCCACAAAAAATTGTTGATAGTTGCAGTTTGATATAAATTAATATTGATGATACTCTGTTTTAACATCTTAGGGTTGCAGAAACTTTGCCGTTATATGACATCTTGAATGAATTCCAGAAGGGTCACAGTCACATGGCTGTGGTCATAAAACACTATACTGATACGAATACGATACACAAGACTGATACCCAAGCACCACTGCAAGACAGTAAGTTGTCTGTGTTGGTGAATTGATATATTTAGATAAAACAAATGTCAAAACCCCACTTTTCCTACACTGTAGATCAAGTAAAGGATGTGAAGATAGACGTTGACGGTGAAAAGACTGTGAAGACCAAGAGACCTATACAGAAATGGAAGAGTTTCCCAAACAATGGAAGAGAATCTTTCAAAAGCTCAGCTAGGAGCAAGAAATGGACAAAAAATATGTATTCGGACATTCTGCAAATAGATGGAACTCCACTGCCAAAGCTCCCTGAAGAAGAAGAGGCAGTGGGAATTATAACCATGGAAGATGTCATAGAAGAGCTTCTGCAGGTGAAGTAAACTAATTGTCTTGTCCTAAAATCTGAGTTTTCAAATTTTCTACGTGTATTTGATCTATTATTGCTTTTTGCAGGAAGAGATATTTGACGAAACGGATCACCACGACGATTATTCATGACCGTATACCATGTAATATAGTATGCTAGAGATACTATGTTCAAATTGTTGTTGTGGCATGCATGTCGCCTAATTAGTATGGTACAAGTTTTGCTTGGATGTATGTAAAAATTTATCAACTTTTGACGTTAAAAAATGGAGAGGAAAGCCAATCAAGCCATTTTGTTTAATCTTGTTGCTAAAAAATCATGCCGTATATTAATTGATTCGTGAAACTCAATTTTTTTTAGATCAAAAAAATATACAAATATGAGTAGCTACCGAATAGCAGGGGTATTCAGACCAAGCAGTACAAAATAGAGACTGATAACAGAGAGATTATCAAAATACATCTTCACCAGCTTATATGAATCATTATCTTCAAAAAAAAGAAAAAAGGGACTTGTATGATTCTAGAAGGGAAGCAAGTCTAAGAACCAATCATGGGAAGAGTAGCAGAATTTAACGGCAAACACCGTCTTGGACCCCTTCCAAATGCAGATAGCAGTGACGTCAACTGTTTTTGCAACATCCGGACTCACACATTTGAACTTTTATCATTTCTAGTTTTCCACACATTCTAATATGTACATTGCAAATGATGCTGAACATTAATTTTGCGACATTATTTTATCTCATACTTACAATCTCATTATAGTGATCCAAGACAGAAATTGAATAGAGGTAGGATATCTTCAACGAGCTGCAAATACTTTTCCAAACACTACTAGAAAACGAGCAGAACAATAGAATGTGATCGATTGATTTCTCTTGGGCAGAACAAAGGGGAAATTGTAATCCTTATTCTCGATAGCTATTTTTCTCTTCATTAAATATTTTGTAGGAATTTTATTTTAAAAGCTTTCCAAATAAAACAAGAAACTTTGCAGGGGAGCATATTTCAACCAAATAATATTGCGGAAGGCTATGGGACAATTTGCCTCCACCAAGGAAGCTTTGTATACTTCTTTATTGCGATTAAACGCATTGCATTGATGCCGGATTGACTTTTTTATTATTTTATTATTTTTTATTTTTATATATCGTGGGAACTCGTAGTCGCTACTTTCGGTGCACACTAGGTAAACCCCATCCCTTGAACAATAGCATGCAAACCACACAGAGTAGATAAAGATTGACTGTTGTCTTGTATTGACAAGAAGATGGTTTTCTTTGTCCCACAAATAGCGGAATATTGTCATGGATATATGTATTTTTCTTTCTGAAATGAGTTTAATATACTTATCAAGTGTGACCGTCATCAACAATTTATCTGTAATTATTTTCTTTAATAATAGTATTACATTGTTTTAATTTTTATATATTTACTAATTTTTTTTAAGTACTTCCTCCGATTCACTCTCATATTGTCGTCATTTTCATATTTAGATGTCTCACTTATATTGTTATCTTTTAAATAAGGAAAATTTTAATCCTTTAAAATTTTTCAGAAGTGATGAGACCTACCACTTTCTAATTGTTTACTATTATTCTTAATTTCTGTGACATACAGTAAAATTATAATTTCAATGGGTTGGAAGGGAGTATATATTTACTTATGTCATTCAATAGCATTTCATTTCTAGACTTAAACATAGAGAGCAAATTATATATATATGATAGTAATGTTTTTTTTCTTTTTCTAAAAGGAACATATATTAATCTTAATTAGAATAAAAGGAACAATATGTTGTAGTGAAACTAAAAAGTATATGGTCCAATAACTCGGACTTGACAAATTTATAGTAGCAAGTTATCAAATATGTACTGATCAAGTAAAATCGTCATTTTAAATTCAATCAAACTAGTTGAAAAATAAATAGCAGAATCGATGGAGTATCTTTTAGTGATACGCAATTTACCAATCTCTCTTATATTTTGATTTGGTTAATGTTGAATGTCAATTTGGAGACGACACAAATGTCAAGTAGCCTTCTAGGATGACTTGTTTGTACATTGATATGGACAATAGTAGTTCTTTGTTTTTTTTGTTTTGAGAATGACAGTATTTTTCTTTCTTTTAATTTCCCAAACCAAACTTCACCGACACACACAGAAGATGCAGGACGCAGCCTACAACCCACGTCATCAGTCCGCTCCACGCTCAATCTCGAAATCGCAGCCGTCCATATAGTTTTTCACGTCATCAATCCTTACGATCTCATGAAACAATCGCACCCGTCGATTAAAATTTTAAATCCGACTGCTTCATCCCTCCCGCTCCGTCCCGCCACTTCAATTTCGGACAAACCTCACTATAAATCTGTCCTCCCCTTTGCCATCGACAAATCAAATCTCAATTCTCTCTCCAAAAAAATTTAATTCTATCAGCTTCGTGTGAGATTTCCCGCACAGAAACCCTAGAAATGGCACGTACAAAGCAGACCGCCCGCAAATCCACCGGAGGCAAGGCACCTCGCAAGCAGCTGGCCACCAAGGCCGCCAGGAAATCGGCGCCGGCGACCGGCGGAGTCAAGAAGCCTCATCGTTTCCGCCCCGGAACCGTCGCTCTCCGTGAGATCCGCAAGTACCAGAAGTCGACTGAGCTGCTGATCCGCAAGCTTCCGTTCCAGAGGCTTGTGAGAGAGATTGCTCAGGACTTTAAGACAGATCTGAGGTTTCAGAGCTCCGCCGTGGCGGCCCTGCAGGAGGCGGCGGAGGCTTACCTTGTCGGACTCTTTGAGGATACGAATCTGTGTGCCATTCATGCTAAGAGAGTCACAATCATGCCCAAAGACATCCAGTTGGCTAGGAGAATTAGGGGTGAGAGGGCTTGATTTTAAATATAATTTGGGGGTTTTTGTTGCTATGGTGGCGCTTGAGTGATTATTAGGCTAGTTTAACGTGGAAAGATGTTATCGTAGTTGAATGGTTGTATTTCTGAATTTCTGTTTAAATGAAATTGATCACAACTCTGAGTTCTTCCTTTTCTTATTCACTATTCTATTTTTGCTATAGTATGAATTTAATTTAATTTAATTCCGTTTATTCAAAAGCTGGACTCCGAATATTGTTGGCACTACTATTTCTGATTGCATTAATCTGACTCCAATTCATCAGTTGCGCTACTTGTGTAAAATTTTACCGCAAATTGCTACAAACATTTTTTTCCACGCAATCCCATGAGTTTTATTTCCCAGTTAGTTTTACATAATTGTATCAAATTTAGTTAAGAGTGAATCAAAATAACTGCAGTAAGCTTCAATGAACCAGAGCTTCACAATATGGATTCGATTCAATGTCAATAAATTTCATAGGTAAGAGTAGAAACATGAGCCAATAGTTCAAATTAATGTACACACAAATGCTAACCATAGATATATTGGGTTGATCGACCCCAAGACATCCTGCTCCTTTCAATTCCAAAAATGTTAGTATTACAATGCTTCATTTATGATCTCATCATCCTTTGTCCTCCATTGGATCGAAATGGTCAGCAGATTTTTTCTTTGAAGTGAGAGAGAAGAGCTTGCGCTGTTCTCTACTTCATTCCTCGTGACCTCTTTCACTTCTGATTCCTTTAAGTTTCCTGTCCAGTTCCATCTGTTTTTCCCTTAGTCGCCACATCTCATATTAACTTCAATGACACGATTAGCTGTGGAACCAAATAGCAGGGAGTTATACAGTACTGTATCCAGATACATATGATACAAGAATTGGCTAGAAAAGACAACCGTTTCCCAGTGAAACTCGCCATACTTGGAAGAAAGAAATTTGCAGTCTCAGTACATCAGACTGTTGATGCATTAGTGTTAGTCTATTCGGTTTCCAATATCATGCAGATAGATTTACATATGATTTATACATCCTCCAGCAAGTTAATTGTGATCAAGAGATTGTTTAAGCTACTTCTCTTCTTCCTTTCTTGGCTTTCCATGTTTACAGTAATTAATCCAAATCTTTTCTGTGTTACAGGTACAGAGTTACATCACGAAAAACTCGACAAATTCCCAACCGGACCTAATCAAACCTGTCCTCATCAATATACGATGAAACGAACCAGAACTGTTAGTTGTTATTATCCTCCTTTGGCCATATATCACGAAAGCTCGGTAATCTCATGGTTGCTAGCAGAGATGTATTTAAAAGCTTTAGTAGTGTTGTGAAGGAGAAAAGTGAAGATGAATATTTAAAAGCTCGTAGACAAACGGGGCCGGATGTAGAGGAGACAAGTGGAGATGTAAGTATACATATCGGAAGCCAAGATGATAATCTGGAGAGCGTTGAGGGCAGTACGAGCACTGATGATCATTGCTGCCTTGAATGTTCCTCTGTACGTGTTGCTCGTGTTTGAAGATTGGATCGACAAATGATTTTAAACTCCTCGTTGTTTTTGAAGGTAGAGATACAGCGTGTTTGATCGCCGGATACGAAATAGGTCGTTTGATCGCCGGATACTGCGTTTCTTAATGCTCCTCTCTTCTGTATTAGGTTGAATGTTATTTTGTACCATTTACTTCATGCTCGAGTTTTACTGTCTGAAAAATTGAATGCCAGAACATCATCCAAAGTAAATTGGGACATTTTTCGCTAATCGTCTGTACTCGCTTAAATTTATAAATTGTCTATATAATCAAACACTACGATATTATAGTTAGTTATTTGTCTCAATAAAAAAATCGAACATGTGTCATTTTTTTTAGATTATGTAACATAGAAATTTTTATAAATAAATGAAAAGAGACAAACCTTAAGAAGATCACAAGAACGATGAAAAAGAAAAAAAAACAAAAAGGCTTGTTTCGGGAACACATGATCTTGAGTATTTATATAGGTTATTTGATAAAAACATTAAGAAAAAAACATCAATTGAAAAAGAAAAAACAAAAACTCATCTAAGGAACACAAGATCCTGAGTTGAGATTTAAATTTTGAAAATAATAATATATTGAGATTACGTATAGAATAAGGTTTGATAGGTGGGACATATGTTTCATTAATTTTTAGTTTTAAAAAACTAGCATGTTATCCGTCGAAAATCGACGGAAAATTAGTAAAATTAGTATAAAATATTGCCCATAAATTATTTTGAAGTTTTACACTTTTATGAGTTTTGTGGGCAAGTTTGAAATCGGCTCTCCATCCTATGGTTGAAGGTTGGATCCTTCCGTCGACTACAATTCTGAAAAAGTTGAACCATCGGTTTGGAAAGACCCGTCTACCCTCATGGTTCTAAGTCAGAATCCTTCCATTAAGTTGAACTGCCGCAATTGAAACGACCCGTCTACCTCCATGGTTTAAGGTCAGAATCCTCGTGTCGACCACAATTATGAAAAAGTTGAACCGTCGGTTTGGAATCGACCCGTCTACCCTCGCGGTTCCGTTATGTTGAACTGTCATAACTGAATCGGCTCGTCTACCCTACGGTTCCAATCAGATCAGCCCGTTGACCATGAACTTAATTTTTGTGGACAATAAAATAAATGAATCAAAAGTGCACGAAAATAAATAGCTTATTTAATAGGACTTAATAAGTGGTCATATTAAAATTTTAATAAAAATAGAACTATTTATTTGATCAACTTGATATGAGAATTTGGAATATTTATACATATAGAAAGATCATACAAGAACATTATTTTATGTGGTAAATGAGAACTAATCCAACCTATCATATTTTATAATTTAAGGCTATTATTGATTTTAGATTATTTATTAAGAAATGATAGAAGTGTAATACTACGCTTTACTCGTCGTAACTGCCCATCATCATAAAATATCGGATGTTATTTTTTTTTATTAATAGCACATAATTTATTTCATAGGGTTTGGTTTGTTAATAACAGTAATAATAATAATAATAATAATAATAATAATAATAATAATAATATGATTAAAATATAATAAATAAATTAATATGTACAATATATGCAAAACGTGAGATTGACGTGAAAATTTGGAATTATATATATATATGTATGTATTATTTTAATTTTAATAACAATAATAATAATAGTAATAATAATAATAATAATAATAATAGTAGTAGTAGTAGTAATAATAATAATAATAATAATAATAATAATAATAATAATAATATGATTAAAAATAATATATAAATTGATATGTAAAATATATGCAAAACCTGAGATTGACATGGGAATTTGGGATTATATATTAAAATATGATAGATATTGATTTTCGAAGATTTGATATTTTTAAGATTTTGTTTCCCAGTCATTTATAATATAGAATAGAATATATAAATAAATATGGTAAATATTGATTTTAAATTCAGAAAATTTGAGAATTTAGATAAATAGTAACGGAGGATTATGAAACGTGCCACATAGAATTTTTTTTACGTAGAGTCGTTTTCTTTATATAATAATAGATAATAGATGTGTAGAGTATTAAAGGATAAATTACTTCAATAATACAATTTTTTTTAATCTATACGATTTTGAAAATATGTCGTAGTTTATTTATTTTGGCCAAAACAACCACATTAAATAAGAACCAATTTTCGTAAAAAAAAAAACTTTTATTTGAGCAACTAACTAATTAGTCAAATTAAGTTAGTGATAAAAAGATGAGAAAACACGTATTGATCCTACGTATTTATAAACTTTTCAATAGGCCGGGTTTTATTTAAAAAGCAATGTGAGAATGAATTTCTTTAACTATATTATCATAATATATATAGGATTAGTCAGATGTATTTAGAAACTAAATCTTCAAAATTAATATATATATTAGTTTTTAGTTTAATTAAAAAAATGGAGACGTGTAGTAATTCTAATTAGAAGTATCAAAAACCTAAATCTTGACAATTATTAGAATATATGTTATTTTTGGACGCTAATCTTTTGGGCTGAATCTTACGTTTATAAATAAAGAAGATTTGAGAATTAGAATATATATGTAAAATATAAAATATGATTAATATTATTTTTAATTCAAAAAATTTGGAGAATTTACATAAATAAGAACGGAGGGATTTGGAAGTGCCACATAGAATTTTTGGCAAGACAAAGTCTGTAATACCCCGGATGTTTAATCCGTCATTAAAATAAAAAGTTAATTAATAATTAAGGCTTTGCACGCCTAAGTTAAGGATTTTCGATTCTAAGATTTACGGTGAAATCCGTTTCTAAAAATAATTTCCAGAAGTCGGTCGAACGACTACTGTATTAGGGTTTTCGCGTCCGATAGATTTTTCGTCCGAAAACTCAGAACGAAAAACCGTCAGAATTTACATTCACTTTTTCTTCGATACGAGTTCACCGGAGAAAGTTAGTTTTTATGATTTTTCCGGGCGAATTTTAGACTGTCTAATTCCGACTTTTCCTCGGATTTTGAAAAACGAATTAGGTTTTCCGAGTATGTGATTTATTTCTAATCTAACGGACGAATTAGATTTCATCGAATTCGTAACTATCTAAGAAATTATTTCTCGACTTTTATAACGTCGTTTAAAACCCGGAAACGAGATATTTCCATCTAATATTTCGCAACCAAACATCCCTTAGCGAGTCACCACCCCTTTAGTTAGATTTTTCCACCTTTATGTATAGTAAAATGGTGAGTCATCCTCTCTCTCCCTCCCTCTCTTTACCACCACCACTATCAATCCCTCTCTCTCATTTTTCTTCTCATTTCCTCCATTAGAGTTCATCATCCAAGCTTTCTCAAAGCTCACAAGTCTCCCGTCTACCGATTAACTTCATTTCCGACTTCATATTCGGCAAGGTAAGAACATCGTCTACGTTATGAACCGAACACAAATCCTTTCCCATCATTTTCATTTTTTTCGAAACATAGGAGGTGAAGAAGCATGTTGATTCTTGTTCGATTCATGTTCTAGTATGTTTAGAATTAAGTTCTACGGATCAAATCATGAAGAAAATCATCCCCCTTTATTTTATGTAATTACCGATTTTTTTTGAAGATTTAGGGGTTTTTCCTAGTTCGATTCTCTTATTGTTTGATTGATGATCTAGTGTTCTACATGTTGTTAATTGACTATATGAATTAATTTAGATTTTTCCAAAAATAAAAGTTGAAATATAAGAGATGAAGAATGGTTGATTTGATGAAGAAGATGATATGATATGCATGTTTTGTTTATGGAAATGAGATATAGGATGATTAAGGATGAATATATATTTATTTGGATTTTTTTCTAAAAATAAATTGAAAAACGTAAGAGACGGAAATCTATCGATAAGTTGAAGCTCGTTAATGATATTAGAATATGGTTTACATATTAGTGATGCTCGTTAGATGATGATCGTTGTTGTAAAATTTGAACGAAAATGGAGAACGTAGGATTTTCGTTAAGAGACGAACAATCGACGATAAGTCGAGAATAGATAATAATTTAGGTTTGTGATTCGAACCTTTGATAATCTTGATAGTTAATGATCGTAACCGTAAAGTTTGAACGAATTCTAAGAAGTTTGAAATTTCGTTAAGAGACGAAGAAACAAGATTAAAAGCCGATAGAAAAATCGAATAAGGAAAACCTTTTTAAAAATAATGATTGTTATTGATTGAAGAACGATATTGTAGTTAACGACTTTTCCATCCGAGATACGAGATATTATAAAGAAACGAGAAGTGGATAAACGAAAATGAAATAAGAATTGTATTTGAAATTGTTTTGGTATAGTAATTGGTTAGTTGGAAATGACGAGGAAATGCTTGTCGTTTGTTTAATTAAAAGACGTGATTGTGGATCCGATTAAGGGATACTGCATATAGACTGTCTTGAGGTGGAAATTTCGTGAAAATAAAAGTGAAATAGTATTGATCGAACCTAGGGAATCGTGCGTCGAGATTTGTCGAGCATTAGGGTTTCGCGCGACTGTTTTGCGACGTTTCACAGAAACTGTCATAACTTGTAGCTCGCTGAACGAAATCGAGATCCGTAAATTGAAGAGTAAACTAGACACCCATGGCTTTCTTTTAGTTTAAATTACATTCCCTGCTCTAATATGCTCTGTTCTGTGCGAACCCCAGAATCACTGACTTGTGCAGTAAGTTTCCAAAGCTTAGTTTCCTAAGTTGAATCCTTTTCAACTTCGTTCCTTGTGAACTTTTAAGTCGTTATAAGTTATCGACATCCATTATCTACTGACCTAAGTGTCGATTAATGAGCCGAGTCAGTTTGTAGATGAGAATTGATCGAAGTCTCGTTTATTAGTTAATCAAAAGAAAGTAGTAAAAGTGCAAAAGCCTAAAAGACTAAAAAAACCGATTCGATTTTCTGTTTCTTTTATCGTTGCGTTCAAGTTGCTTAAGTTTGTTTATTTACGATAAAAGGGGAAGACCAGAGACGGAAGCTCGAATAGTAGTTCTGTAATCAGTCAGGTGGACTTTTCTATATACGAAATAAAATGAGCGATGCTTGAAAATCTTTGTTTACAAGCTTTGATAATTGTGTTTTAAACGTGATAATCAGAGCATGAAATGATTTGTTTTTTTATGTGAGTTCTCTTGTACCCTTCTGAGTTAGCCGACCTGCTATCCAGAATTATTAGTTAGCCGACTTGCTAACTAAAACGATCGGACTTTGAGTTAGCCGACCTGCTATCCAAAGTTAGTATACACAGTAGCCGTTGTGTGTGGAACCCTGTTGAGGGGTGGCCAGCCACGGTGATAATTATTGGGTAAGATTGAACATAACATATGAGAAAAATGCTTGCGCAAGCTATGTTGTGAAAATGAGAAAGAAAATGTTTAGTAGACACGGGCCTTTAATGAAAAACCCCGGTGTGCTACAGAAATAAGATGCCTGATTATCTATATTTATGTTATGTTTTTCGGCAATGTGCCCACTAAGTGCTTTTGTACTTAGCCCTGCATATGCTTTATAAAATGTGCAGGTTGAGCGACGGGAGCAGCGATGGTTGATGTTGAGTAGAATGGTTTAGGAAAGAAGATCGAAGTCTAAGTTGTACGTTTTTCCGCTGCCAAACTCTAAACTCTTTTGTGTTGATATATATATATCTTTTTGAGTCTAAGTTTATACATTAACTTAGTTTCTTTTGAAAACATCCTTGTCGAGTGATCCTTCGAGATCAACTCTTCATTTTATATAATGAAGTCTTGTTCATAGTAATTCATTCTGTTATTTATCTCTGTTTATTCATTCATTCTTATTCACCCCCCTTCTTCCCCGCTTTTTTAATCCAACCCCTAGTCGCACCCCGGCTTTTACCGTCCCTCGGAATTTGGGGTTGTGACAAAGTCATTTTGCTTTTAATAATATAATGATAATGATTACCTTGAGTCAAACATCAATTGGCTCGGTATATCAATCATAAAATATGCACAATACCTCAATAATAAGGAGAAATTAACCATCACAAAACATAACTAATCTAGCAAAACATAATGTAGCCATCACATTTACGAGAAACAGCAAAATCCCATAACATTAGAAGTTCAAACAAACCAATCCGAATCACCATATAAGTCAAACATCAAATCCGTCATTGTATCAATAAGAAATATACACATCTCAATAATGATGAAGAATTATCCATCGCAAAACATTACCAATCTAGCAAAAGTGCTGTAGCCATAACATTTACGAGAAACAACAAAATTTCAAAAAACCAATCTCAATTACCATGAGTTAGACATCAATTCCCTCGGTGTATCAATCAAAAAATATACACAATTACCTCAATAATTAAGAGAAATTAACCATTGCAAAACGTAATCGATCTAGCAAAACCGTATGTAGCCATCACATTTATGAAAAATAACAAGATTCCAAAACATTAGAAATTCAAACAAATCAATCTCAATTATTATAAGGATCGTACGTTTTTGCATTTGGAGGCAGTTCCGTGAAGGAATTAGAGAATATATCATACAAATTATTAAAGCAAAAGTAATTTAATCAACAAAATACATACATACATACAGAGAGAGAGAGAGAGAGAGAGAGAGAGAGAGAGAGTAGTTTGTGTCTGTGATCGATGAGTAAGTTCAAAAACCTTGTATTGTTGACTCGTGTACTAACATCATTAATTGATAGAGAGCTGTTTGACTTGTTTTTTTATGCAATAGTGTAGAGCAGAGGTAGGTTGTTGAGGGCAAGGAGGATCCTGCATCCACATTGTGTGGATCCACATTGTTTAAGCCGTCCATGTGGAAATGATATATAGTTTTCCTTTTTTTTGGCTGTTAAATTGTATTATTTTATTAATAATTTGTTAACCGTGGTAGAGTTAGGGATGTGGTTGTGCACTGTAACTAATGGATAGTGACGTAACCCAACTTAATCCCACATATTTGTTGATCGTGCCCTATTTTTGAGTAGTTAG
Source organism: Schizonepeta tenuifolia (assembly GCA_029490685.1). Taxonomy (NCBI): domain Eukaryota; kingdom Viridiplantae; phylum Streptophyta; class Magnoliopsida; order Lamiales; family Lamiaceae; genus Schizonepeta; species Schizonepeta tenuifolia. The sequence continues at coordinate 88,782,877 of CM055960.1, read as the reverse complement.
TTTTTTTATTTAAATCGTTATTTCTTCTCCGGCGATTCGGTTCCGTCTTCTTCCATCGTCGAAGTGACTCCGAGGTAATTAATCACATCCCATTCTTGTTGTCGTTCCCTTCGTCGAAGCAAGCACTTGTTAATTTCTTGTTCTCCATCGGTTCCAAATTATCGTCAGCGTCGACATTCTTCTCCGACGATTTGGTTCCGTCTTCTTCCATCGTTGAAGCGACTCCGAGGTAATTAATCACACCCCATTCTTGTTGTCGTTCCCTTCATTGAAGCAAGCACTTGTTAATTTAAGTGGCCCATTCTTGTTCTCCGTCCGTTCCCAATTGTTGTCGACGTCGATATTCTTTTGTGTATTGTAATTTGGTTAGATATGTTTTTTTTGACTAAGTCTTTTTATTTTGAAACTCTCTTCTGCTAAAAAAAAAAAGAAATTGTCTTAGTCCTGGATTATTAAACGATCTTTTTATGTTTTTCATTTACGCAGTTTCGTTCCCCATTTTGTTTCGATGTGCAGAAGATGAACTTCGAGCAAGGATCCAAGCTGGTAAGTTGTCATTCCCATTTCGGTGCAGGTTTCGTAATATGAAAATAAGGGCTACAAGTGCGGAGAAAAAAGCCTCAATCGACAAAGAACACTTACGCTGCCTGTGCATATGTCGCGCCTCACAAGTAATGGACATCGGCCCGCCATAATCGGGAAAAGATCGCCATTCACAATGGCGTCACGCTCCAAGATTAACGAACAATATTAAAAAATAAAAAAAAAAGGAAATGGAGCCCAAAAAAACACTGAACTGTCGAAGCAAACAATACAAGCCTTCAAGGCGAACAACCAGTGGCAACACAAAGAAATGGAGCCGACTGGTACGAAGCAAACAATTCAAGGAAAACAAAAAATTTCTGCGAAATGGAGAAATGGGTAGACAAATCGGCGCACCCAATATTAGGAAGAACTATAAAAGTATATATTCTCACACTCCTCTTATATATATCTGCACTCAAAGCAAATCAATAATATTAGAAAAGAAAAAAAAACCGCCACACAAAATAAAATTATCGACGTCATCCAAGCAACCATCACAAATAAATATTATTAAATATATGCAAGGATCAAGTGTCAACAATTTAAAAAAAAAATAGTAGGCCTGTGCAAAAATATGGTCAATACACTGTACATCATCAAAGGCAACTGCCACGTAAATAAACAAGACAAACCATGGTTAGCCAAATATATTAACATTTATTTTTCCCCATTTACTGTGTAATGCAACGTATCACCATATTAACAAAGTGGAGGCAGGGTATGTGGATGCAAGATCCAGCCTCCCGTTGTTGAGTTGTATTTAAAGAATGAAATGGTTGCTGAATTGTAAACTCACCTCATCTAAAAAAAATACTCTCTTCAATTAATCACACAGTAGAGTAGCCTCTCTCTCTAGATCTGTTTGTTGAATTAATCTTGAATCATATCACTCTAGCTAGCTTAATTGGCCAATCTCAATCACCATGAGTCAAACATCAAATCCGCGGTATATCAACCGGAAAATATACACAATATCAATAATGATGAAGAATAACCATCGCAAAACATAACCAATGTAGCAAAACAGTCGGTAGATATCACATTTACGAGAAACAACAAAATTTCAAACAAACCAATCTCAGTTACCAAGAGTTAGACATCAATTTCCTCGGTGTATCAATCAGAAAATATACACAATTACCTCAATAATAACGAGAAATTAACCATCGCAAAACATAATCGATCTAGCAAAACACTACGTAGCCATCACATTTATGAAAAACAACAAAATTCCAAAACATTTTAAGTTCAAACAAATAAATCTCAATTAGTATATAATACTTATCTCAATTCATGATAAAATTTATAGTGCAAATCAATAATATAAATGCACAAAATAAATTAATATTATAAAGAAAAATAAAATTACAGGTCTCGATAATTCTATAATTAAAACTTTCATGTCCGAGCCTCACTACAACCTCTCATATTTAATTAATGAGTACGAAAATGAGTTCTCGTCCAATATTATTGCGAAAAACATATACTACACAATAAAATATTCTAATCCTATGAATTAGAATATTCGTCCCACAAATGATCAATTAATGCATTTCGAAGTAATTATTATGTAAATTTTGTTGGTTCGTAGTAACTTTTGTAATTTTAATTTTTCGTATTTTTAGTTATTTTTCTACGTATGCAATCAATAAATTTTATATGTCAAATATTTGTAATATAATTTTAATATTCTATATAATCTAATATGTAAAGTATAATTAAATATGAATGTTTAACCAAATACTATAACTAAATGTAATAAAAGAAAGAAAAAACAAAAATAATAGAACAATGAATAGTGTTGCTCCACTAATAGAATATTATTCATTTCTTTACAGTAAAAGAGGATTATAGAATAAGGTTGGAGACGAAATGCCCCATTATGAGCCTTAGCCTTATAATAGAGTAAAGGCTTGGATCACTAAAGTGTCGTGGTAGGAAAAAAAAGTTACTACCAGCATGACACAAAGTGAGAGACACCGTACTTAGTGGACATCACCGCCGCCACGTAACGGACCGTATGAAGCGAGACACAATAATTATGAATAATTATTGTTAAATTTTGCCCCAAGTTGTTCAACAATTTTCTTCATCCAATCCATGAGTTTCCTTTCCCAAATAGTTTATCACATATTATGCCAAATTCAATTAGAGTTGGTGAATGTAACGAGTGCAGTAAATTTCAAGAAAACGGAGCTTGTCAGCTTGACAATATGTATTCAATTTGCAGAAAGAATTCATCTCAAAACTCAAACAATGCCAATAGAAATCATGAGTTGGAGTAGAAAGATGAGCCAAGACTTTAAATTAATGTACACACAACAAATCCCAACCACAGATATATTGATATATTGGATGATTGGCGTTATTAATAATACAAGGCCTAAGGCATCTGAAAAAATGTAATATGCTTGAGCCATCACTATACCTATATGGTCATTTATGATGTTTACTCTTCTTGTCCTGCCTCTTCCTTTTCTTCTTATCTTTCGACTTCTCTTTTGATTTGTGTTTCCTGGAGTGCCGCTTGCTTGAGGCTTTCTTCTTCTTGTGAGGGCGCAATTCATCATCTGAAGACGATTCACTAGAATTATGGGAATAAGGCTTCTCCGGGCCAAGCACAACTCTTGCTTTCTTCGGCATCTCATTGTCGCTCTCCATCATCATGTTTTTAGAATCTGGGCCAAGGGGAAGGTACGGACCAGCTTCATCCATCCTTGATCCAACAGAGCCCCTGCCTCGCTTGATTCTATAAATTGAAAGACATGAACGTCAGCACAGATAATAAGTACGGGCACAAATAAGTCAAGCAGACTGTATCCAGAAGAACGGGAATAATGCAAACAAACCTGGACTGTAAAAATTGGTCGATCTCATCATCCTTTAAACCTTCATCTTCCATTGGATCAAAATGGTCAACTGATCTTTTCTTTGAAGAGTGAGAAGAACTTGCACTGTTCTCCACTTCATTGCGTTGTCTACTCGTACTAGTGTGAGATTCACGAGTGTCCTTGTGACCTCTTTCACTGTGGCTTTCACTTCTGATTCCTTTATGTTTCCTGTCCAGTTCCATCTGTTTTTCCCTTAGTCGCCACATCTCATTAACTTCAACGGCACGATTAGCTGTGGAACCAAATAGCAAGGGGAGTTATACAATATTGTATCCAGATATGATACAAGAATTAGCTAGAAAAGACAACCATTTTTCAGTGAAACTCGTACTTCAAAGAAAGAAACTTGCAGTCTCAATACTCCAACAGTAGCTCAGCTCACCTTTCCACACAACAGCCAAGAAGGAAAAAAAGAAAAAAGAAAAAGAGAAAGTTCAAGTTACTATCCAGCAATTAACATCCAGAAGATCAAGCGTAATTCTTAGGTATAAACAAGTGATTTTGGCTTCTTTAGTTGCCTCATGCATGCTCAATGAGCAAATTTCCTCATCACCATGAATATGCGACCCTTGCTCAATCAGCACTCAGTTAAACATTCTGAGTAAATATATTCCGACTCATAAAAATCCAATAAAATACTTGTTTAACTTCAATTCAGTAATCAATGAAAATAAGATTGATTAACCTTTGCTTCGTAATTTTTTTTTTTTGCATACCTCAGAGAGGAAAAAATAATGATGTATAAAAGACAAAAGAATACCCTGACCTTCCAAAGTTGCTAAAGAAAAGGCTATATTAATTCTTAAGTCCTTCCTATGAATTATTGTCGGCACCATTTCTATGCATAATTAGGTTACTATTAGATAAGGTGATTATGAGTATTTGCTCAAGAACATTGAGAACACCGTATATTATTTCTGAATACCAGGCAAGTCCAACGCAACTAAGGATTACGAATACAAGCATAAACCTACGGAACAACAAAACAGAAAGTATGCAGCAAAAACTTACCTTGTTGTACTCCACGAACAGTTGCAGTCAAGAAACGAGAATTTGGCCTAATTCTGACCGTGGGCTCACGAAGATAAGCAAGTGCACCTTCCTTCTGAGCCTCACGCCGCAATTCTGCGGCCTCCTTTAAAAGAATTGCAGCTATTCTGTTTTCCGTCTCCAAGTCCATATCGAAACCTCAATAAGGGTATTCACCAAGGGAGCTACAGAGAATATATTCCTGCATAGTGAAGCAGATTTGGAACAATTTTACCAATCAAAAAATGAATACAAAATTACTGTCATGTCAAATTCAGAGACCTTTCATGACCTTCTAAATTTCCAAATTGAACTTCAAATGTATGAATATCATCAGTGGCTGCTACCCCCCCCAAACTGTCTATAAAATAGTATAGTGAAACACATGTTGACATCAAAGACCATTTTTTTCCTTCAGAAAATACCAGCTTTTTGGAAGAACCACGAGCGTTTGTTCAGTGGAAAAAAAGGAACAGAGGATCATAATTCAGATCATACTTAATCATAATAGCATAAATCTCTCAATCTCATCTGAGATGTTACAAAAAATAAAACAGCGACGGCGAAGCAGAATCCAGAAAATACACTTTTTTTTTAAGTAGATGCGTTTGTGGATTCAATTATCACAGGCGGATATGAAAAAATAAAATTAAGTATAATCTTCATCAATTGATCAGGACTCGTAATAATGTATTTACCTGAAATCTTTTTAATCTACAACAATTTCTGTCGCCGAGTGTGCTATATCCTCTTAAATTTAGGTCAGTTCTGGGTGAAATTAGGGCATATGAGACTGGATCAGCAAAATTTTTGGAGCAATTCGATGAATTTGCGGAATTGAATTCTTAGGGTTTTTTAGTACCGACAAAGAATTAGAAAATAAGAGGAAGACAGCAACAAAAAGAAGTTCGTAGGCTATATACGAACATTAGGAAATAGGGGAAAATTTATAAATTGCTTTTTTTTTTTGAATTTGCTCTTTTATATTGAGAAGATGGGGGAACGAAAACGAAGAGGAGGAGGGCATAATAGATGGAAGTATTTTGTTCCTTTTTTTTGTCATAGATTACTTTTAAATTAAGAGCTGGTAATTTTTTTAGAGGGAATGTGGTGAAATACCCCTTTTTTTTAAACAAAAGTTGTAAAATACCACCTTAAGTTTAAAAGTTGTAAAATACCACTTTGAGTTGTAAAAAGTCTAATATACCCTTAATGAGTATACAAGAAGGCTAACTTTCATTTGAATCATACAAGAAGACTAATTTCATGTATGAACTTCCGGCAAAATTTTTCGGCGAAAAACTTCCGGCGAATTTCTCCGGTGAAAAATTCCGGCGAATTTCTCCGGCGAAAATTTCCCGACGAATTTTTCCGGCAAACATTCGAATCATACATGAAGCCTAACTTCATGTATGCATCATACACGAAGACTAACATTCATGTATGGATCATACAAGAAGCATAATTCGTGTATGCATCATACACGAAAATTTTTGCCTCCAAAAAGTTCAAATTTGTAACATACATGAAGATAAGTTTTCATGTATGATACATACACGAAGACTGACTTTCATGTATGCATCATACACGAAAATTTTGCCTCCAAAAAAATCAAATCTGTATCATACATGAAGATAATTTTTCATGTATGATACATACACGGAGATAATTTCATGTATGCATCATACATGAAGTTAGGCTTCGTGTATTATTCAAATTTTCGCCGGAAAAATTAGCCGGAAATTGTCGCCGGAAACTTTTCGCCGGAAACATTTCACCGGAATTTTTTTAGCCGGATAATGTCGCCGGAAATTTCGCCGGAAATTCATACAAGAAATTAATCTTCGTGTATGATACAAATTAAATGCAATCTTCTTGTATACATGAAGGGCATAAAAGTCCTAAACAAACTCAAAAATGGTATTTTGAGTTTTTTTAAAAAAAAGGGCTATAATTTATCTTTTGTGTTTGAGAAGGGGTATTTTGAGTTTTTGCTCATTTTTTTACAACCCCAAAACTATAATTTTTTTTTTTTATCACGAAGAAAATGAATTTCATTAAATATTTTGGGGAATAAAATGAATTTCATTAATCAAACAACTACTACAAGATTATGTTCATAGCTCTTTAATTTAGATATTCTCATAAATAAATCTTTGTAAGCCAGATTTGCTGGAGAAAATATTGTAATCAACTTTTGTTGTACGCGGAGAAAAGTTACTTCCTATAATTAATATTGCCATTTTTTTTTATTTGGATATCTCACCCATATTATCATCTTTAAAATAAATAAAAATTTAATTCTTCAAAATTTTTCAAATGTAATGGGTTTTAACTATTTTCTATCTTTTACTTTTAATCCACGTACTGAATGGTAACATGACAATATCAATAGTTCGCAGAGAATAATTGTTAAGTAGTAATGCTTAAAAAAACGATAAGAAGATTTTGATAATGAAATGCTAATATGCTACTCTATCGTCCACGAAATAAAGAAATATTTACGTCAAAATATTTGTCCACAAAATAAAATCTTACTTACCTTTCAATCTAACTAGCGTATAACCCGTTAAAAATCGACGCGAAATTATATTTAATAAAATTATTATATCCTATGTTCCGGTATTCTTGTCGTGTATTCCTTTTCGGATTGTCCCTTATTCTTGTCTTGTTTTCCTTTTCTGGAAATCATTAGAAGATGATTAGAGTCCAATTAATTTATTAAGCGACTCGCTTAATACTTTTCATCCTACTTTTTTACTTCATTTTCTGTGTCGTTCATCATTTCCCCTTTCTCTCTACCCACTTTATTCGACTTTATTTTACTATTCACTATCTCACTATTCACCTTATTTCACTTTAAAAACTCCACTAAAAATATCTTCCACTCTTAATTGTTTTCTCCTTAAACCATGTGCCTAAAAAAATAGACCAAGTCTGATAGGACGGAGCAAAACTATATTTAGCTCTCAAAGAGCTTGTCCCACGTCGATTTTGTATGAAAATTGAGATGAATCATTTTCATTCTGAGTTCAACATAAGATTAAAGAAAAAAATTAAACTACCACTTCGCAATCATCTCATCTACCCCCACGGTTCCGCTTTGGAACCGACCGTTGACCAATCATAGCAGTTAGGGTGCTACAAAGTGAGATAATTACGTTGGTTATATAATAGTCATCTTAGATGACATTGACGAAAAAGTATTTGTCAATCTTAATAATTGGACAAATTGAATTTTTAATAAAATAAAATATTTATTTGGCCAATTCAATAATAATTGGTCAAATCAACACAATTTTAATCAACTTCCTTTATAACCTTTTTAAGAATCTACCATGATTTCGGGTCGGAATTGACATGTTTTATATTTCATTGCCGCATATGATGTTCTTGTTATGATAATATAATGGAGAATGGATGTGAGAAAGAGGTTTTCATTTTTCTCTTTTTCATTAAATTTAAAAAAAAATGACCATTAGTTGCATATGCTTATAGTTTATATGTTAGTTCAATTCTAGACCTTCTTACAACCCTCACAAGAAGTTATGTTCCTTGAAATGAATTATGATTTATTGTTGTTTTTGATCGAATATGTACACTAAAATTTTAATGAATGAAAATATAAAACTTCGGGAAATCATGATTTTAAAGAATTCATACATCACGATCTTGGGAAGAAATATAAGATTGTTTAATATGATAAATTAATATTTCTAATTTAACATTCAGCCAAATTAAAAATAATTCAAAAAGAAAAATCTATCATATGAACAATTAATTAATTGACCAAATTTATTTGTTGGTACAAAGGATGAGAAAATGGACATTGACACTAAATATTTATAAACCCATCAATAGGTGGAGTTTTATATGAAACTATGTGTTTTAGAAGATGGTTAGAGAGTTGCATGGAGTAAAGTTATCAGCCATAATAGTGCTACCCCTAAAAGTATCTTCATTACATGTCTCGCTTTGAAAGGAAGATTGGTAACTAGTGATAATCTTGCTAAGATTGGCATTTCAGTTGACCCTCTTTGTGGTTTGTGTGAAGTTTCGAATGAATCCATCAACCATTTACTCTTTGAATGTGACTTCTCTGATCGTGTTTGGCAAGGAGTGAAGCAATGGTGTGGTTTTTCTAGTAGATCACATGATTGGGAAGGAGAACAAGCTGCTCTCAATGCACATTGTAGATCGAATACATGAATTCAGAAATTATACAGACTTGCAATATCTGAGGTGATCTATGGAGTTTGGAGAGAAAGAAATGCAAGAAGATTTCAAGGAAAGAGCTCAACAGTGGAGGAGATTATAAGACAATGTCTTATAATTATAGTTTTACGTTGTAGAAGAGATAAGAAACTCATCAGGTTTATTCATTAGGTGTTTGATGCTGCTCTGTTTTGCCGTTGTTAGGCCGTGTTTTGTGTTTCTGTAAGTTTGTTCTTTCATGCCAAGTTGGTGAAATAAAATAATCTATTTACCAAAAAAAATAAATTGACCAAATTAAATTAAATTACACTATAAAATATAATTATTTATTCGGCCGATTAATAAATAAATTGGCCAAATAAAACTGGTGGAGTAAAAGATGAAAAAATAAATATTGATTTTATGTATTTATAGGCTTTTCAATAGGTGAAGTTTCATTGAGAAACCGATATAGGACACAAGATTTTAGTATAGATATTTAAAATCTATTATTTTACATTTAAAAATTAAAAAAATTGAGAATTTAGATAAATATGAATGGAGGAATATAAGGGATGCCACGTAGGATTTTTTCAAAGCAAGAATCGTTTTCTTTTTAATAATATAATGATAATTTTACTTTTCTCACCTACAATATATGAGATCTTTATTTCACTCATAATAACTCCATTTTACCTTTTTCACTCATAACAAGTAGGACCTTCATTCCACCCACAAAATTTTACTAACTTCTAATCCACTCTCAATAAGTGGAAAACTCCACTCACAACAACTTTATCAGCTTTTCTTACTCTCTATCAACACCCAAATAAGAATTTATTTCATAAACGGGGGAATATCAATGACAGTAGTTCTAAAAAAAGAAAAAAAAATGGAAATGAAAGGCTAAAATTAAATTAATGAAACTAATTCGTTTCGACAAATACAAACTACAAACAAAAGACAAGGATTAGACTACCTGCAGTGGTAATGTCTCTAAAGATTTTTTGAAAATAGAGATAGTGAGCTGCAGTGGAGTTATCTCTAAGAAATTTCTGAATTTCTATTTTACATTAATTTTAATGAGATAAATTAAAAATTAAAAAATTTTATTAATTTAAATTAAAATACCTTACTACAAATTAAGAAAAATACATTACTAGAAATCTAGGGTTTGTATTAAAAATTTGGAAACCAAAAATCTCATCAAATTCGGCGGCTCTTACTGTAACTACTGATTAACACAGTGCACCACCATCGCTCATCTCCTCTCTCTCTCTCTCTCTCCACTCCCCCCTGACCTGACTTTGCGAAAATGTCTGTAATTCACCAAAACGTTTCTACTTCTCTCTCAGCATCCACCTCCACTTTCCTCGGTCACAACAATCTCAAAAGCATCAGGTTTCGAAACTATGGACATTGTGATTAGCATCTTTTTCTTCTTCTATATATTGCTCAGTGCAGATTTAATTTGTAAATTTAACGATTTTTGCAGGCCTTCTCATGTGTCGGTGGCGGGGAGAATGAGTGCGGTTGTTAAATGTGTTGCGTCGCCGTCAGCTGAGAAGACTGGTGTGATGATTTCTCTCGTTATTGAATAATGTGGCTCTTTTACCCGTTCGCATGTTTATTTGTTTATTTGTGCTTAGTTTCATTGCCCCCCTAAAATAGTTCCCTATGCATTTAAAATGTGCTGAATTTAACAGTAAGCAAGCTTGGAATATGAGAGAACTCCGTGACTGTAGATTTTAAGAATGCTTATTTTATCTGCTAATCAGTTGATGAACTAGATAATATATTATGTTTGTGGGGGTACTAAATAAAAAATTCCGACAATGACGGGTGCTAAAATCGAAAGGTTGAAAAAGAAAAAAATCAGTTGGGGGTGCTCCAGTTCCCCCTAAATCTGCCACTGACAGCTAGAAAGAAGATGAGTTCAGTACACTCACCAATTTGGGACTCTGCATAAAAGAGCAAAAGAAATAAGGAGATATGAAATCGGTAGATATGTAGAACGAAACAAATACTACAGAGTAATCAGACAAATATTGCAGTAAACCTTTGAGAGAGACTTTTGGTAATGAGGATGGAATAAACATATTATTATTATTGAATGTTGTTATGTATGAGTTTTTTGTTGCATAGTTGATACTTGAATGTCCTTAGATGTGAAAATTTAAATTACTTGAATATGCTGACTGTTGATGCTACCTCTGATGAAGCTTACAAGACAAACGTGGCGCGCAATGAAAACATAGCTAAGCTTCAAGCTGGCTACCTATTTCCTGAGGTTTGTTTCAGGACTACTGTTATTAATATTATATTTGTTTGATAATTTGTATTTAATCTCTTAGTTAATCAGTATCTCATTTTGCCCATGCTTCATTTCTGTACTAGCTTTAGAAAGGGTTGCTTGTCTAGACTCCTTGAAATCTTGGAAAAGCTTCCACTAAATGCATTAAATATTCCCCAGCAAAACTGGAAAAGTTGTATCATTCCGAATGTATATCATATCATCGATTTTTGGATCTTATATCATTTCTATGCTCCCGAAAGTAGTGTAGCTACTCACATTTCAGATACAGATGGTCATACCTTGCACAATTTTAAAATTTTATGTTCTCATTGTGTTCCCACCTTTCATGTATGAGATGTGGCTCCATTACATGTATATTTCTATGTTTATTGGTAATGTGGTGGTGAGTTTGAAGTTGTTCCATTTGTCCTGGATTAAGAAGCTCCTCATATTAGTTACTCTATTTTGTTCTGGATGTATATACTGGATTGAAAACAATGCTATTTTGTTCTTATTAGATAGCAAGGCGGAGAAATGCACACATTGCTAAAAATCCTGATGCCAAAGTTATCAGCCTTGGAATTGGAGACACAACTGAGCCGATTCCAGAAGTCATTACTTCTGCCATGTCAAAGGTATTATTGTTGTGTCCCTCATTAGTTTTGCTTTATTAGTTTTTTGTCGTGTGGGGTAATATTGAAGTGTTCACTGAGCATCACCATACCCTGCTTCTTGGTATGAAAGCCTGCTGAACTTGAAGTTTTACTGTATATATGGGTTTGTGTATGAACTCACTCCCCTGGGCGGTGAATTTAAGGCGAAATTTATGTTTTCTGGTTGCTTCTCCTTAGGTGGTGTTTGCATCAATAGAATTTATGCTCAATAGGCAGACTGTCCTTGTGTAACTAGATTAATCCAAATAGGCAGAAAACAAGAAAGATGGTTGCATTGAGAAATTGCTGATCCTAGTATCCTACATAAATAGCATATTTTTTTTTTTTTGTGTTCTAATTTCTTGTTATTTGTTAATTGATGCTCTTTCGCTGATTATTACAACCTTTGTTTTCATATCAGAGATCAGAAGCGCTGTCAACAGTTGCTGGTTACAGTGGTTATGGTGCTGAACAAGGTGAACAGGTAATAATCATCTTCATATCTTCCTGTTTTGTGCATTGTGTGTTTTCTTTTTTCCCCTTTTTCCTCCAACAATATTGCATCTTCATCTTTATCGTTCTGATTTAGATGTAAGGATGCTATTGATGTTTTTGTCTTTCATTATTGAACACATGGATTAACAAAGGCACTCCTTTTTCAAACTTTATTCTTAACAGAAGTTGAGAGCTGCCATTGCTTCAACCTATTATGCAGGCCTTGGCATTGAAGAAAATGATATATTTGTATCTGATGGTGCGAAAAGTGACATCTCTCGCCTCCAGGTTAGCTTTCTTCACTTTTCTTGCGACTACATCTCAGCAATCCATAGGGGTTTTTGTTGCTCTATACAGCTATTTGAGTTGCTTAAAGTTTGTGATTCTTATCTGGCAGGTCCTTTTTGGATCTAATGTGACAATGGCTGTTCAAGACCCATCTTACCCGGTAAATTTATAATGCTTTATTTCAGATGAGAGAGTCAAGCTCTTATTAAAATATAATTAATCATGCTGCTTGAATAGTGAACTGCTAAAACTTTTAGCTGCATGAGAATCTATTGGCTTCTCTGTAAATAATTTTTACCTTATTATCTTGCCCATCTTTGGTTTTTTATGAAATATTTTCATCTGTAGGCTTATGTGGATTCAAGCGTTATTCTCGGTCAGACTGGGCCGTTTCAGAAAGATGTGGAGAAGTATGCAAGTATTGAGTACATGAGATGCACAGCAGAAAATGGGTTTTTTCCTGATTTATCCACTGTCCGTCGGACAGACATCATCTTCTTTTGTTCTCCCAATAACCCTACTGGTTCTGCTGCATCAAGAGAGCAACTTACCAAGCTTGTACAATTCGCTAAAGATAATGGTTCTATCATAGTCTATGACTCTGCTTATGCCATGTACGTCTCAGATGATAGTCCAAAATCCATTTTTGAGATTCCTGGAGCCAAAGAGGTTTGTGTTATGCGATTTTCTAGTCCTATGGAATTATTATTTGAATTCTTGTCTCTTGTGTTAATTTTTCTCAGATTCTCCGTCTATTATGAGATTGATTTTAATCCTTTCTACAGTTATGTCAGTTAGCAGAATATATTATACCATATGTCGATAGGATAGCTTTTTACATCTGAGAAGCACCGATATATTTTACATCATCACGTTCGCAAATAGTTCCCAGCATCATCGTTTGCTCGTAAGTTGGTTATTTCTATTGATTGACGTGCCAAATGGGATGGAATATTTCAGTAATATTCTTCACACACATAGTTGGTACAGTTATTTCCCTAAAGCATGAATCACAAGGTTCTTTATCGGTTGCAGGTTGCACTTGAAGTTTCTTCCTTCTCTAAATATGCTGGCTTCACTGGAGTTCGTCTTGGTTGGACAGCAATTCCGAAAGAGCTCCATTATTCTGATGGTTTCCCCGTGGCCAAGGACTTCAACCGCATAGTTTGTACTTGTTTCAACGGTGCATCTAACATTGCTCAAGCTGGTGCTTTGGCCTGTGTTTCACCTGAAGGCATTAAGGTCTTTCTTTTTCCACATCTTTGTTTTTTTTTGCACATTTTTCAATTTTTAGCATCAACCCAGAAAGCTGAAATATAAGTGAAATAATAGTTTCAAGTAATGATGCTTGAAATAATAAAGATGAAAATACTATGTGCAGGCCATGCATGAGGTGGTTGGTTTTTACAAGGAAAACACTGCTATTATAGTAGACACCTTCAATTCACTTGGCTTTAAGGTATATGGAGGCAAAAATGCACCATATGTTTGGGTCCACTTCCCTGGCCGCAGTTCGTGGGATGTGTTCGGTGAGATTCTGGAGAAGACCCATGTCGTGACCACTCCTGGAAGTGGTTTCGGACCTGGTGGCGAAGGCTTCGTTAGGGTAAGTGCTTTCGGACACAGGGAGAATGTTCTCGAAGCCTGTAGAAGATTCAAGGAGCTGTACAAGTAAACCCGCCTCCGCCGAACAATTCTTCTCGAATCGAGCCTTCCATTATCAAATCGGACGACATATATCACTAGTGTTGTAACGCTTGATTCGCATCTAAATGTTTTTGCCCATTAATAGTACTCTGTAAATCAGGCAGAAGCCAAAAAGTTGCAGACAGTTTGGGTTTCGATTGCGATGAATAAAGTTTCAAACTAGTCAATTTACTTGGTAACAAACAACAAAGTACTAGGGTCTACAACAAGAACTCTATTTTACAAGACATTCACAGTTTTGGCCAAGCAGCAATACAGAGAGAGAGGGAAAATGGGAGAACACTGTATAGCATCACATACACCTATATTACAAAACTGAGACACCTAGATTTGTTGTATATTCTTACAAACATCGGATTTGCAAGTCGACTTATAATGTCCCGTCTGATTGCATCGACTACAGCGGACAGTATGCTTCTCGCGATTAAGGTCCTCTACGCACATTCGCTTTTTCTCAGGGCGACCAGGTGGTCGTCTAACCTTGGGAGGCCTTACAGTCCTTATCTCATCGTCCATCGTGGTCTCACTCTCACCATCCTTGCTCCACTCAATCTTACCAGGTACGGGACGTATCTCTTCAGCATATGCAGCGCTGTAACTAGCCACAGTGAAGTACTTTGCTGTGAAAGCATATATGTGGTTCTTGGAAGATATTAGGGCTGCAACAGCATGTGAGCATGGCAATCCGTACAACTGCCAATCACGACAAGAACAAGAATATGTTCTGATGTTCACAATGTCCGAACGCTCAGGTGAGAGAACCTCAAACTCCACCTCATCTGATCGAAGAACTTGATACGTGGATGCACGATTCATGGCCTCAATCATATGCTTCTCTGCAGATGGAGCAAGAACAGAGAACCACGACTTGCACCTTCCCCGCCTTTCCTCAAACTCCATTATCAATTTACACTGGATTTGTTCAATCACCTGAGTTACTGGTAGCTCCCGACTTTCAAGAATCCATTGATTGAACTCCTCAATATTTGATGAGAGATGACCATAGCGAGTTCCCTCAAAATATATCAATGCCCAACAAGAAGGTGGATACTGTTGTAGCCATTTCGATGCTTCTGCTGAAACCTCCTCGAGTTCAACCATTTTTTCTTTGAATGCAGACGTAGTAGTGGCGTATGCTGCTTTCCACAGCAGTTGGACAAGCCGAGGATTCTTGAATTCTCTAACAATACTTTCACTCAAGTGTTTCATACAAATGGCGTGACAACAAGTTGGGAACTTCCTTTTTACAGCATCTCCGACACCTTTCTGCCATTTGGATAAGAAGGTAAGATGCGGTATAATCTCTGCATGCATCTCAAAGGCCTTATGTAATTCTGACAAGAACCACATCCAACTCTCGTCATTCTCCACATCAACAACACCAAAGGCAAGCGGAAACAATCCACCATCAGCATCAAAGGAAGTTGCTGAAAGTAACGTGCCAAGATATTTACTTTTGAGTGGAAAGCTACCAAGCCCAATGATAGGGAGGCAACCCTGCAGAAACCCCTTTATCGAAGCATAAAAGGAAATAAACACACGTTGAAACCGGTTATCGGAACCAGCAGTAAACACCTCAGCAACACTTCCCGGATTGTTCTTCCTGATTTGCTCACAGTAAGCCGGAAGGAGGTAATACCCTTCTTCGGAAGAGCCATATATGGCTTGTAGACCACGCTCCTTAGCCCGCCACGCCTGCTTGTAGGGTATAGTTATCCCGTATTGTTCATACACATCGCGCAAAATATCTTTTGGCTTGTAATTTATGTTGTCACGCAATCTTTCCTCTATGAAGTTGACGATCCAGTCTACTGAAGCCTGATGATGGCCAGCATGTGCATTTTTACCACAGGTATGCGCTCCATCAAGACTTCTTATCGTAAAAGTTGGAGCGTTTGGAAGCTTCACTGCACGTATGCGCCATGGACAGCCATCTGCAGCACATTTAGCTATGTAACGGACGAGATCACTTTTAACAATACGAAGCTCGAAGTGTTGTGCAATTGCAGCCTCTTTAATTGCACTGCGGAATGCCTTAACGTCTGGAAACTCCTGTCCGACAACAAAATCGCGATCTTCCATACAATGAAGTATGACAAGAAAATTTCCTCGTATTCAACACAACAATCAACCGATCAGCTTATTCAGTTCAACAATTTCCACAGGAAGCGCCATACATGCAGGCAGTCTAAAAATCATACATAAAAGAAAATTCAGTGTCATTATACGACAAAAATGATAATTATGCAGCACCTTTTCAACATAATTCAATAATTAACAAAACATACTAAGATTCAACAATCTCATATCTTAGCTCGAAAAAAAAAATCTCATATCTTATGTTCGAAAAATACAAAATAAATGAAAAATAAAAATAAATGACAACAAAAATACACAAGTAATACAAGAATTACTGCTGAAATGCGTGTTCATCACCAAGACCAATATCTGCAATACATTCATACTAACACGATTATGAAAGTTAGGTAAGAAAAATGCTCCGTATTACAAAATTAGAGTGTAAAATCTCAGACTACTCGAAAAGCAAGCAAATTGCTTCAATCAAATTTGCAAAAATAACAAATGATACATCAACCGAGCGTTCCATGGAAATTTATAGAAAAATTCAGAAAACAATAAATTGTACAGAATTAACAAACAACAGAACATAACTACTTTTTGTGGTAAAAATCAATAAATAGAGTTAAACAGCGAAGTTATTCGAAGATGTATAATTGGATTACGAGTCTAACCTGAGAGTGAGAGAGAGCTCCATTGGGGAGTGATCGATGAGAGAGAGTGAGAAACTCAAACTCGGATTGGGATTGATAAGAAAAGGAATAGGGCTCAACGACAACCAGAGGTCATGATTGTAAATTCCAGAGCGCGAGAGGGTTTCTTTTGGGAATTCACATATTATTCATTTTTCTTTCTTTCGTATAAATAAGCAAAACTTGTTCGGCTATTTTCTTTTTTTGGTTAATTGCCTAAATCAACCTTTTTCAAAATTTTGGTTTTAATTTATACTTTCTAAATCTGCCTCTAAATTTTCAATTTTTTAATTTTATTCGTTTTTTTTCACAACGCTAATTTTCCTCCCAAATTAATAATGAGCTACAAGTCAGAAATGCCGACGTGGTAAATCGTCAGAACACATACAACGACGTCGTTTAATAAACATCATACGTCGTCGTTTAGTGGTAAATAAAGACTTGGGTTAATTGCCAAATAATTTCCGTCCTTTTTATAAATTCCAAATTTAATCCAACCTTTTTAATCTACCTCCAAATTCTCCATTGTGGGTTAACGTCATACGTCGTCATCATCGTCATTTTGTTCTTGCCACGTAAAGAGTGTCACTAGTAATATATTAGACCATGTCTGCAAATAATATTAACATGTCAGCAATAGCCTTACCAGAATATGTCACCGTGAGAAAAATCAGATAAAATGAAAAGGTTGAGAATTTAGAGGCAGATTTAGAAAGTGAGGATTAGAACAAGAATTTTGAAAAAGGTGGAGAATTTTTTGGCAATTAACCCTTTTTTTAGTTGAGTTTAATTTAGTTGTAAATTCTTCATAAATATTTTTGTAATTTAATTGTAAATTCGTCAACTTATTAGTTATCACTTTTATTTATATTAATACGTCTCATACATTCTATTATATTTATAATTTTATCACAATCACAAACCTCACAAGTCACTAGTGAAATCTTTATTCTGCGCACAATACATTCTTTTATTTTTAGTAATACGTCTCATTACAAAAATGCATAAAAATTCGACAATTAAACGAAACTCAGTTAGTACGGTGTTTCTCCATCATTTTATAATTTATGTTGTAAAGCATCATCATGTTGTGAATTGTGATCATGTTTATTTTATTCGTTAAACATGTTGGGATTATAGAAACTTATATATTTTTTTATAATTTGTCCGTCAACATAAATATGAATATTGTCAAATATATAGTACTATCATTTACGTGATTAATTAACGTTTGCAAATATCAGAATCAAGTAAATAATTATCTACATGTATTATTGGTGGAGCACGAGAATAAAAATAGAATCATAAGTGGTGGCTATCGAATGGGTCTATAGCTCAGTGGTAGAGCATTTGACTGCAGATCAAGAGGTCACCGGTTCGAACCCGGTTGGGCCCTTAATTTTTAATAACTTAATGAGAAATTACATGCTAGGCTGACTATTAAAAGTTCAAGACATTGATGAAGGACACGTGTAATCCACCCAAAACAACTAGTGATTTTGTTCCTATAATATTGCCATTTGCGATTTTTGATTTTCTACAACTTATTTGTGTCGCCAAATTTAATTTATTAATGTAAAAACTAATTAAATAATATTAAAATGTTACTATTTTATTAAAAATGAATTAAATTGTCTTTCTATTTAATGAATTTCTATTTTTGCTAATGAGATCCACACTTTCAAATTGGTATCACAGCCCTAAGTTTATTTAGAAATTATATTTAATTTATTATTTAATATGAGTATTATTCCTAACGGAGGAGACATCCAAGTTTACTTGGATCCGGACAACTGTCCAAGATGCGAGTGCTACAGGAACTATCTTGAATAATTCAAGATAGATAAAGATGATTTACAGGAGGCTATAGCCTACTGGGAGGAACGCTTAAACTAAAGCATTAGAAGTAGAGATGACGGAGAAATTATCTGCAGTCATCAAAATAAAGAAAAGAGTCGACGACGTCTCTTTGTTAATGCTTATCTTACAGAAGCATTGATCACACTGATGAACCAGAAACATCAATTCCATAATTGATGGCTCAACAAGTCCAGAAGGACAGGGAATAGCCAATGTTCCCGACTTCCGAGATATTGCCCCAGATTCCTCAAGAATTTCAGAGGATCTAAGGAAAATACAAAAGACGGTACAACATTATGGAAATGGCCTCTATGGAGTACCTTGAGATCTATACAAGATATCAAAAGTGCAGGATGAAATCAAAAATATCCTCACCGATATCCAAACTCGAATTTAAAAACTGGAGCAGCAACCCCATTTCGGTCGACTCAGAAGAAATCCTTTTATCAATGAACCCACCTATCCAACAACGGTGGAAGAAGGAAAGAAGGATCCATGAAGTGAAGCTCTTGCAAGAATGCTTTGAGGTGAAAAATCATGAATCACCGTAAAAGACTCAATCTTGAAGATCTACAGGAGTTGGCAGAATCCTTTGCCAATCTAAAAGTGGTCGATCTGAAAATGAATCAGCATGACCATCAGTTGATTGCAGCTCAGGGACAACAAGGACCACAGATGGTAATCCCAGAGAGGCAACAAACCTACGAAGAGCATATGAGAGATGCTCGTGACTATCATGCTGGAGCAAGATTTAATCCAGTTATACCAGACGATGCCCACATGACGGTCAGAAGGACAAGAAGAAGACAACCTAGACTACAGAATACACCTGTTGGAAAGGTGACTTTGGATCCTATTCATCCATACGGAGTAATGCTCGATATCGATGAAGTCAACTTCATAGATCGAGAATCTGTAATAGATGAATGGGCTTCGGCCATGAGGATCGCAACAGCAATGCTCGATCTTGACAAAGATGGATTTATTAAAATCCTTGAGACAAGTCTCGCAGGAGTGGTGAAGATAGCATGGGAAGGTATTCCAAGGGAAACCAAACGTCTATGTTTCGCCAACATCAATTCCTTCACCGAAATGATTAAGAATATGGCAATGCTAATAAAAAATCATTTTCTTAGAGAAGGATATTTTGAAGGATATGATGAAGAAGAAGAAGAAGAAGAAGAAGAAGAAGAAGAAGAAGAAATACTTGATGGCATTGTATAATTTAAGACTTGCAGTCTTAAATCAACAAATGCTCAACAAATTTCTGTAGCTCTTCACCCTTTATCAGCACCAATCAAAGGTTGATGAAAGGATCGCAATGAATTTTTTTTTTTTTCTGAAATTTCCAAGCCCATGGAAGGAGATGTTAATCCAAGATTACAATCCAGGAGATCTCGATAACGTCTCCAAAAGGATGTCATATGTACATCAAAAGCTCTCAGAGTGATGTCAGCAAGCCACGATTTTGAGAAATATGAAGAAGCTGAGGAGGATCAACAAAGCAACTCCTCTAGGCTGTGATGATAATGATCTCCTAACGATCATTGGAGGGGAACCACCAAGACTGAAAAGAAGTAAAAAATATAGATTTCAGCCCTACTACAAAGGTGAAAAAATCAAGAAGAAGCTCTTGGAAACCAAGAACGATGTGGACACGTCAGAAGGCAAGAATCTACAAATCTGGCCAAAGATGTTATTGCCGAAAGCAGATCTGATGGCCCGATAGAAATTCTTAAGGATATTATTGCTCGTTGTATCTCCACAGTGCAGATGTTCGTCGAACTGGTCGGCTGCTCCACCATTGGCGAGTTGCCTCAGAGCAACGGTGCACTTCACCCACACGTGAAACCCCAATCTTTCAGTGGCATCCGGGTGTGGCTGAAAAAAAATACTCCTGAGCCTCAAGAGTTTCAGCAATTCTCTCCTCTCCCCAACATTGACGAGAAGATTGAATCCTTAGTGGGATACGAGGTCTTCTGCTTTCTTGATCTCTACAAAGGGTACTATCAAGTTCTAATGGATGAAAAAGATGCGATCATGACAGCTTTTGCCACAAGTTTTGGTGTCTTCGCATTCAAATACATGCCCTTCGGGTTAAAGAATGCCGGAGCGACTACCAACGGATGGTCGACTTCCTCTTCCGAGATCACATCGGCAAGATTGTCGAAGTATACGTAGACGACATTGTCGTCAAAAGTAAGGAAATGGCCTCAGCAGTTGGTGACCTACGAGCGATACTTGATGTACTCAGGCAGGCGAACCTCAAGCTAAACCCAAAGAAGTGCACTTTCAACGTGCGATCTGGAAAATTCTTAGGGTGCTGGATCTCGTCGGAAGGTCTCAAAGCCAACCCGTTGAAAGTCAAAACCGTGCAAGAAATGAAGGTACCCCGAACTATTCGTGATGTGCATAGGTTGACAGGCTGCATAACCGCGCTAAGTCGTTTCCTCTCCAAAGCCGCCGAGAAGCAGCTACCGTTCTTCAAAATTCTCAAAAAGGCACCGGTATTCGGGTGGGGACCAGAGCACGAGCTAGCCTTTGAGGAGCTCAAGCGGTACCTCGGTGATTTGCCAACTTTGTCAGTCCCCAAAAAGGAAGAAACCCTTTCCCTATACCTCGCAGCGTCGGATGAAGCAATAAGTGCGGTGTTGGTTCGAGACGAAGGAGACCGACAGTTACCTGTGTACTTCGTCAGCAAGGTCCTAAAAGACCCGGAGACAAGGTACCAGCCTCTGGAGAAGGTCGCTCTGGCCCTAGTAAATGCAGCCCGGCGGAATATGAAGCCCTTATTGCCGGACTGCGTCTCGCCCAAAGCCTCCAGGTACGATCTATCTAAGCCCACTGTGATTCCCAAGTCGTGGTCAACCACGTGCTGGAGAAGTACGAGGTGAAAAGTGAGAGATTGAAGAAATACCTGGAGAAGGTCAAGCTCCTAGAACAATCCTTCCCGTTCATCAGAATAATTCGCATTCCCCGAAGCCAGAATACCCTAGCTGACGAGCTGAGCAAACTGGCAAACTCCCCAACTAGCTCGACGCTAGTAGAAGAAGTCCGAAGCCGGAGTATAGAAAAGACAGAAATCAATGTAATAGTAGATGACGATCCGAACTAGATGACCCCCCTCATAAGATATCTGGAGAGCGGGGAAATCCCCCAGGACAAGGTGGAAGCTAGAAAAATTGTAGCCAGGTCCACGCAATACATCCTCGAAGGAGGAGTCCTTTATCGAAAGTCATATTTACAGCCCCTCCTAAGATGTATTGGACCAAAAGAAGCAGACTACGTATTAAATGAAGTACACACGGGATCGTGCGGAAGCCACATTGGAGCTCGGATGCTAGCCCAGAAGATCATGCGATGGGGATACTACTGGCCAACAATGGCAAAAGATGCAGAAGAGTTCGTGAAAACATGCTTAAAATGCCAGCTACACGCCAAGGTAACGAGGTTACCCCAGACCGACCTCTCTACTATGCAGAGTCCGTGGCCATTCATGCAGTGGGGCATTGACATCGTAGGCCCCTTTTACCCGGCCCCCAAGCAAAAACGATTTCTAATAGTCGCAATTGACTACTTTACCAAGTGGGTTGAAGCCGAACCTTCCACAAAAGTCACAAGCGAGAAAGCCCGGGACTTCGTCTGGAAGAACAACGTGTGCCGGTTCGAAATACCACGGATCCTTGTCTCGGACAATGGGACGCAATTTACAAGCAGAATATTCCAAGAATGGTGTGAAGGACTTAATATCCAGCAAAACTTCACCTCGGTACACCGACCTCAAGCTAGTGGCCAGACCGAAGTCACCAACAGGACAATAGTGAACGGACTCAAGGCCCGCCTAGAGAAACAAAAAACGGAATGGGTCGACAACCTCCACAACGTCCTGTGGTCATATCGGACTACACCCAGAACTTCAACGGGAGAAACCCCGTACAATTTAGTATACGGTTCCGAGGCAGTCATACCGGTCGAGATCGGAGCACCGAGCCCCCGCACCATCAATTTCTCAGCCGAAGTCAATGAAGAACAACGCTGAACCGACCTGGACTTACTGGAGGAGAAGTGGGAAAACGCCAGCATAAAAGAAGCTCGGTATAAGCAGCAGATGACCCGGTATTACAACCAAAGGGTCAAACCCCAGAAGTTCCAGGTCGGCGATCTTGTGCTTAGAAACAACGAAGTAAGTCATGCAGAGAAGCTTGGCAAACTTGAAGCCACATGGGAAGGGCCCTACAGAGTGCACGAAGTTCTCGGCAAAGGAGCCTACAAGATCGCCTACCTTTCAGGCGGCCTGATTCCTAGGACGTGGCACATTTCCCACCTAAGGAGATTCTTCGTATAAGCAGCAAAGTCTTGCATATAGAGTAATAAGTTTTTGTGGTTTTCTTTTTTCGTTTGTCCTCGTTTTCGTTTTTAATTTTTTTTATCGAGCTCGTCAAAACTTTTTCTTTTTTGTTTTGGTCTTTCTTTCGATTAATAAAGTTTTTCTTTTTGCCTTGCATAATTTTGTGTCTCTTGATTTGCTTATACGAAGTATCCACGGAACCAAAATACCCCTATAAGGACGAACTAAGGTTCCCTTCCGTGGTCGATAACGACCCGACATGGGGTAGGTTTATCCTAAAAATTGCGCAAAGGAAACCCTTTTCGAGGTCCGAGCTCGTCTCCCTCCGAAAGGAAGATCTCACGAGGTCCGAGTCAAACTCCCTCAGCAAGGATAAAGATTTTCAACTGGGGTCAGAATCAAGTTCCCCCAGGAGAATCACACTGCGAGGTCTGAACCATGGTTCCCTTGCCAACATAAAGAGGTCCGAGTTCAACTCCCTCAAAAAGGCAAAACACATCCTTCCCAAAAACAGGAAGTTCAAAATACAATATATTTCATTTTTCACTAATTACATCATTGTATAAATAGTAATTACAGGAAGAACGAGCTAATCTACGAAGGTGGGTCTGGCGAACTAAAGCTAAGCCATTTCTCTACAAAAGGAGTAGGCCCCATGATGTCGTCAATGGAAATCCGGCCCCGACCACGGCTCCGTCCTCTCCCAGAGGAAGACCTCCGATCTCGCAATGAACCCGAACTACGCCCTACGGCCCGGCCACTGTGGCTTGAGCCGACCTGAAGCTGGGGCTTCCGAGAAGAAGACGGGACAGATTCATCCACACACTTAGAAAGAAAAGCGCGAAGCTTCGGACGACGGGACAACACGGACTTGTACATTTTAGCACACTCGTCGAGCTCTCTCATAAGCCCCCTGAAGTTCCCAAGACTCGGGACCGCATGCTTTTTTTATACCGAGATACTGCTTTAATAGCTCCTTTGTCTGCAACTCCGCCTCGGATATAGTGATACCACCCTTGCGATGGATGATATCTTCGTATTCATCATGTTCCTCGACGATCTTCTCGTGATCCCTTAGAACACGCTCAGCTCGCCCCCGGGCAACTTTCAAAGCCTCCTCTGTCTGAAGAAGCTTGGCCTGAAGCTCATTAGCATTCTCCTGACCAGCAAGCTGCTTCGCCTCAGCCGCCTCGCAGAATGCAACAAACTTCCCTTGCCAATCCTCAAGCTCGGACTCTCTCAACCTTAGAAGAGCACACTTTGAATTAGAAAGCGCTTCAGCTCGGCGACATTTCTCCATCCATAGATTTGTCAAGGCACGTTGTTCAGACAGATCTCGAGAAAGAAGAGTTATTTGTTTGTGTAAAGACGAAACATCTACAGAATCCAAAGTCTACACACACAAAAAAGAGAGAAATATTGTCCATTAAATTAATAGGTTCCGGGTACAAAGTACAAAAAAAAAAAAAGGTACAGCAAAAACTAACAACCGCTGACCTCCTTATCTTGAAAAGGCGGCTGCCCGGAGAGGAGACCCTCCGCCAAGTTCCCAGCTCCGAAAGTCTCGGCACCCTCGGAACCCTTGAGAGGGATCGAATCTTCAGCGGCCACGGTCTCCTGCTCCGCATCCTCTTCCTCGTCGTCATCTTCGATTCCGTCAGGAAGAGCATCGAAGACCGCATCGAGGGCAGGGTCCCGGTCTGTCGGGCAGGCAACAACCTGCTCCGCCGATAGCAGCGTGGACGAGCTGGCGAGATCGTCCAGGAGGGGTAGATGGTCGAGCTGACCCCGGATCACTCGGGCATACCGGGAAAGGAGAGCCGCTCCCTCAAGATGCTCGTACCTGTACTTGGAAATATCCAAGTCGGGAAAATCTCGGGCAGCCTCCTCCAAGGCATCCACGGCGTAGTTACCGTTAATGAGGCCGGCCAGATCATTGGCGAGGCCGGAAAAATGCTCCGATAAGAGGAGCCTCTTCGCAAAGGCCCGCAAGACCTCGCCTTGACCTTCCCTGGCCGCGTTCAGCTCGGACTCCAACCTCCTCACGTGGTCCCGAGCCTTCTCAGCTTCTACCTCGGCGTCAGCGGTCTTCGCGAGCTGAGCAGACAGCTCGGACTTGACCGTCTTCACCTCCTCCTTGGCCTCGGCCAGCTCCTCCATCGCCTTCTCCAGCCTGGCCCTAGCTGAGGTCAGCTTCTCTGAGTAACGATTCATCTCGTCCTCATGCATGGCCGACATCCGCTCGACACCATTCTAGAGCCATCTCATTACCCTACCGATGCTCTGTACAAAAGAATGGAGTTAGGGAGCAAAAAAAAAAAAACAACAGAAGGGCTATGCGCCAAAACAATGAATCCTGACCTCGGGGAAAGGAAGATCCTCTAACGTCACCAGAGGAGCCGCCGGGGTCACCTCGCCGCCCGAGATGTCGACGATATCCACGAACTTCAACCGTTTGTGAGGAGGACTGGCGGTAGGAGAACGGAGTTCTGCGGCAGGCCTTGCCAGCTCGACCTGCTGACCCTGGTTAGAAGGGTCTTCGGGCTGGCCCTGTTCCGAGGAGGAAGCGGATCGACCGGAAGACCTCGGTCTCTTGCCCCCCCGAGCTGCGACCTTAGCCGTTGGCCCTTTCTTCTTCCCGAACAACACTACACACAAGACAAGCAAAGAGTTAGGACGACAAACAAAACAAAAGAATGGTCCTAATAACACTAGCGGGGTCTCACCCGTTGCAGGGTCCACCATCCTTTGGGGCTCAAACGGGCTCAACCCCGCTTCGGCTAGAGAATCTTCGCCGTAACTCTCCTCGAACGGGCCACAACCCGCTATCGCCCTAGCAATACCCTCCAGGCCCTTATCCGCCTCGTCTGTCACCCAAACGCGAGGCTTGCCAACCCTCCACATCAGGTCGACTACACTATCGTGCCGGCAAAAAAAGAACTTCCTATGCCATTTCTCTACCTTGTTCTGAGTTCTCCCTTTAAACTCAGTGCGGGCAGTGGCATAGTACCAGTCCGCCGTTGCTTTGAAGACGAAGAGCTCGTGGATAAGCTCTGCAGATAGTGGGTAATTGTGACGGATAGCCGCCACGCCTAGGTCGGTAAACTGCCTAAAAGCGTTTGGTGTTATCTGCCCCAAAGCTAAACCAAGTGTTGGGAAATTTATTAGTATAAGTTTTGATGAATTCCAAAACCGGCTGACCCCCAACCGAGTAGATGTTGCCAGAACCTAATGTTAGAATTTAGGCTCGCTGTTTGAGCAAAGTTAAGATTTTATCTTTACAGGTCTCCAGCTGAAGATGACAAAAAGGCGTCACTCAGACAGAACGACAGTTGTGAAGAAAGACAACTGAGAGTTCATTTGTTCAGATGCAAACAAGGGGAAGTCTTCAGAACATCAGTTGAGAAGGAAACCAACTGAGCTTTCATCAGATGAGAAACAGTTGAAAGGAAGAGAACATCAGATGAAAAGGAAATCATCTGAGGGTTCAAACCAACTGAGTAAATACAAGGAAGACAACTGAGGGTTCAGTTTCAGAACCTCAGTTATAGAATCCAAACCAGGAGTTCAACTGTTTGAAGTTCAAAGTCAGCTGAGACCTCGACAGATCGGAACATCAGCTGAAGATCACTCAGATGAAGGCCAAGACTTTCAACCGACAAACCGAAGTTGACTGTCAAAGATTTGAATTTCAAAAGGAAGTCACATGAGGGTTTGACCGTTCAGTCATTACCCCATCTGGCCCAACACAAGGCTGTCTCAGATGGAAAGCAGAAGAGCACAGATGCCATATCGGGAAAGTCTGCAGAAATGAGAGACAAGCCATCGCTTTCAACCGATCAGAGATCAACTGCTCCTCCAACGGCTAGTTGATTCTCTCCGCCTATAAATAGAGGCATTCTCTCATTCGAGAGATAGAAGAGATAGACGACGAAAATTCAAGAGCTTTCACGAGAGAAATCAAAGCAAAAAGCAAATCTGCAAAATCATCATCTAAGAGCATCAGCAGCTGAGAGTTCCAATTTGAGAGAACATTAGTAGCTGAGAGTTCCTAGAGATCGAAACTGTTTTTGATTTTAGGTTGAGTGTTTATTCGTTCAAACCTTAGATCCAGCTCTCATTCGTGATCGAGCTGTAGTTGGAAATCCTACCCTTTCTCACACCCTAAAAAGTGTGCTAGGACTTTACTCTTCCTGTAATTGAGTAGTCAGGTCGTCAAGTACCCGCAAACTTGACTTAGGCTGTTTAGTGCCCGGAAACTAAACTGTAACGGTTGCTCAGCCCGCGTAAGCTGAGTGGAACTGTCCAGAAGAACTTGGACTGAGGTGTGTGGACTCACATCTCCCTGTGGACGTAGGAGTTCTCTCCGAACCACGTAAATCTTGTGTGTCGTGTTTATTTGTGTTCAGTCTTTATTTGCATATCTCAACTGACAAACTAACCGCATACAAACTGCATACTTTCACATCAACAGTTTTGGTTTTGACCAACCGTGCACAAAAGCGTGAGTTTGTTTTTACGAGTACATTTTCCACCACATTCCGCACATCACCACTCTTCTAGCTGAGGTTGCTTACTCAGCTGTGAGATCCCAACTGAGTCCTGTTACTCAGTTGAAGTTGATTTCAAGTGTTAAGTTTTTAGAAAGTTGAAAAATCCTAACTGGTGTATTCCCCCCCCCCCCAGACACTAGTAACTCGTATCGGGACCATCACCAAGCTTCCTTTGGAGCTCGACAAATGGTGCAGGAAGGGGTAGACGAAGACCGGAGTGAAGATTGTCCTCGTAAATGGTCACAAACCCCATCGGGGGCGAGCACGCCCTATCCTCCGGACGAGGTTCTATAAGTTCAACGTCTGGGGGGAAATTATATGACTGGGCAAGGAATTTTATCCTAGACTCGTCTAGGATTGAGAAATATTCCGCTACCTTCCCCTCTACGCATCGGGGCACAACTCAAGTCTCGACAGTAGAAATGGGGGACCCTAATGAAAAAATGCTAAAATTGACCCTTCTATCGCCAGAATCGGCCGGAGGAGATTCGCTACCCCTACTAGATTGAGAGTTGCGAGTTGGGGAAGCCATACTTACTTGTTCAATCGAGATAAAAGGTCGGGCGAGCGGTTAGCGGCTGTCAACAAAAGACCCAACGTGAAACGGTGGCACGGCGGTACGACTAGTCGGAAATCTCTGGAGCGAAAAATGGAGGGAAGGAAGATTTACTGGGATGGAATCCTTTTGCTGTAATGGCGTGATATGAAGGGAGTCGTATGAAATCCCGTAATAAATGTTTGAATCCCGCCGTTGAACGTTGCACACGTGTGAATGTGGCAGCTTTTTCGGTATCTGAACCGCCTCTAAAAAAGTTTTCAAAAAGCCCTCCAACTTTCCCTCCCATTGAATTCGGATGAATATGGGCCATGTCTACTTGGCAATCCGAATAACAGAACTCGACAGCTGATTACTTATCTCGAATTTTAGCCACCTGCAAATCGAGCTCGGAAGGTGAGCTCGCTGAATCAGGCCGTGACCAAGCTGACTTGCGCGACTATTCACCTCGGAAATTCGACCTGACCGTCTACATCTACATGTCTTCTTTCCTCTCTTTTGGGAGGATGTGATAGGATCGGCCTCATCTTGGGCCTGACCTAAGGCCCAATCTAATTGGGCCTGCACAGAGCTCGGCCCACAGAGCTCGGCCTAGACGAACTACTACTATCTGTCTTGAAGACCAAGTAATGAAGCCCTACCTTGGAGATGAAGGAATCCGATTTCTAAGGAGATTTGGATATGTACAAAGAAACAAGATATGTATTAGGAATCCTAGGAGGATTAGGGCTCGATTCAAGGCCTATATATAGTCGATAGATTAGACGATCAATCATTCATTGTACTCTCAAATATAATAAAAGCTAGATATTCTCTCCCGTGAACGTAGATCTTGTTGATCGAACCACGTAAATACCTGTGTCATCGTATTACTATTATTTTTAGCTACTCTTGCAAACCCTAGATTTATCAGATGTGTAGAGAGTTTCTCATTTGAGTCTTTTTTATACTTCTAATTCTGGGGTTTGCGTGTTTCTTTTTTTCTTTCTTTAGAACTTTGGGTCTAGACTTGATAAATTTTGAGTTTTATAAAAAAATTAAATTGGGGGACTATGAAAATATAATGGTATATGTCTGTTTATTATTATCATCATTATTATTATTATTATTATTATTATTATTATTATTATTATTATTATTATTATTATTATTATTCCAAAACAGTATCCTCCGCCCACTCTCCTTTCTTTCTAATTAATTAGCCACCGCCGTTAATTTAAGTAGAAATATGAATTTGATTGAATCTTGATTAATTTACAACTCTTTATTCTCTAATCACTTCATGAATTTTTTTTGTGGTTGTCAGATTTTGAGTAAAATTTGCGCTTTTCAACTATATTAACCGTCATTAAGAGGGAATTTGCGTTAATTAATCGTTAGCGGTGTGTGTTAATTAATTTTTCATTAAAATTGAATTAATGTGATCAATGAATTGATTGAATTATTGTTAGTTTTCAACAATCTGTTATTGGTGGTTAATCCAATTTGAATTTGCTTAGTTGAATTCTGGGCGTTTTGATGTTTTTCTTTTTTTATGAGAGAATTTGGATGTTTTCTTGATTTTCTTTAATTTCAACTCTCTCTCTCTCTCTCTCTCTCTCTCTCTCTCTCTCTCTCATGATTTTGGTTATAATTATGTATAGGTGATGGGGTCTCGTAAGATCAAGCTGGACCTTAATGTGGAGCCCGAGCCCGATCGAGGAGGTAGCAGAAGATGCGGTTGCGGAAGTTCCGGTAGCAGCGCCGCCGGCAGAAGCCAACCAAAACGTCGTCGTCAGGGAGGAAAACCTCGTGGATGTTCCGGTGACCGCAGAGCCTTCGGCGGCGGGATTCCGGCTTCGAAATGTCTTCCACGTGAAGGTTGAACCACTGAGTAACCGCCGCAAGGAGTAATCACAGTCGCCGGAGATATCAATTTGACTAATTTGGCATTTCCACACTTCATACATGAACTAAGTAGTGTTGTACTATTCCATGATTTTTAATTAGGATATATATATTTTTAAACATTCGAGATACATACACTTCATATATCCCAATTTTGGTGTTTCATTGTGTATTACTTTTAAATATTTTTAATTAGTTTTTTAAAATAAAATAATAATTCTTTATGTTTTTTAGTTTGAAATTTGAACTTGTACTCATTATTAATTACACTCAATTATGCTAGATAATTAATTTGTATGTATTTAATAAGATAATGATATATGTATACACTTTTTTTAGGTGCTTAATTATATATATACACCATTCGTTCTTGCATTTCCACTTTATAATCTATAGATGATCTAAGCTAATTATTCTCTCTCTCTCTCTCAAGATTCCCTCCATTTTTTAATCCTTCCTATAATTTTTCGAGTTAAGAGGTTTTTTCGGGCCACTAACTTTTAGTATTTTGTAAATATAAGACAAATTTTTTCGAGTCAAAACACACGCTATTCACACGTGATCTCCGGATAGAGCCCGATTCATGATGTGGCGCACACATCATCTCTCAGTTAATAAAATAAAAATAAAAATTATCAACTTTATCTTTCCTCACTTTTCTTTCTCTCGCATCCCCCTCATTCTCTGTTGTCTTTTCCTCATGGGTGGCTAAACAGATCATACCACGGTCGTCGCTCCATCACCAGAAGCAGCAGGTGTTCCGGCCAACTGCCGCGGTGGCAACAACGGGAACATA
The DNA here is from genome assembly GCA_029490685.1 of Schizonepeta tenuifolia. Lineage (NCBI taxonomy): Eukaryota > Viridiplantae > Streptophyta > Magnoliopsida > Lamiales > Lamiaceae > Schizonepeta > Schizonepeta tenuifolia. The sequence continues at coordinate 88,751,968 of CM055960.1, read as the reverse complement.
AAATGTTCCAACAATACTCTCAGACAAACTTTGGCTCTCCACAACTCCCTCCGATTCGGAAAACCTAATTATCTGTGACACTATCTAAAGTAGTAAAGGTTTATAGTATTGGGTAATTTTTTCATCTCTCACATTTGATTTAGTGGATCATTTCTCAGGCTGCAACATTTATTCATTTAATTTTAATTTAAAATGTGCTAAACAATGTATTGTTGGGAAAAGAATGTGCATGTTTGAAAAAAAATATTGATTAGTTTGTCAAATTTCAACTAGAATTTGGGCATGCTCGTTCCTTTTGTGATATCGCTTCTTGTTTGTTTGTTACGTTCTATCTTCATATTTTTAATTTAAATGAGTTTCCAACTTATATATAGTTTATTCTTCTGTTATTAATTATACTGTGATGTGATTTGCTTACTAATTTAAAATGTGCTAACTGCTAAACAATACTTATTTTTGACTTTTGTATAGAAACTTATGCATAAAACAACCTTTAAATATATAACAGTTACATAAACTATACTCATAATTATTTTATAGTAGTAGATCTTTGAATGAAAGGGAGGGCTGCCAAAACTATGTGTGTGTGAGATAGAGAGAGCGAGACTGATGGGATCGTAGAGTTTGACTATAGGTTGACTCGAGTTTCCTTCTTCGTCCTTTCTTTTACAGTTTAAAAGTCAATCCCGTACTCTTTTTCTATTAGTATGTTTGTTAATTTAGCATGTTTATTCCATCTCTTTTAACTACGAAATAACGATTAGGACTTAGGAGTATTACATATACTCCCTCCATCCCCGGTTAGTATGATCTCTTTATATTTTTGAGTTAGTACAATGTTTTCTTTTAAGATATAATTTTTATTCATTTACCTTTGAAAATTCAATATATTTACTCCTATAAAGTTCATTCATCCCCTAAGAAACTAACAACATATCTTAAATGAGTCTCTACCTCTACTAAAAATACTCCAACCAAATATTTATTTGTTTTTTCTTAAAACTTGTCTCTGACCTTCGCATCATACTAAGTCGGGATGAAGGGAGTATTAAATTGCAAAATTTTGTGTTAGAGAATCTTATCCCGATTCCTATGGCATGTTGAATAAAATTATTTATTCAGGCAATGCGAATACCAAAATCTTTTAATTTAAACTCGAGAATGAATTCAATTTGATTATTTTATCAATATGTGTTTTAATTGTAAAAGAGAACACAAATTTACTCCTAGTCAATTTTGCAAATGTTATTGTTTTTAGCCTTTGTAAGTTGCGAAGATGATTTCTAAGGTATAGCATATTCATAATCCCTGCAGCTAGAATTATATATGATATTTGGTGAGATTATGGCTAAATTTTGCTATAAATATCTCCATAAATTTGTGTATTGATTTGGCTACTTTATCTGACAAGGCTAAAGTAAGGAGACAAAAATCTACTAATTAAATGCATTATGTGAAAGATTTGGATGACGATGAATGATTTCATTTTTAATGGAATTGACCTTTTTGGAGTAAGGATATGATCAATTTATTGAAATTGACCTTGATGCTTTAGTTTAAGAGCTGTATAACCTCTAAGTTGTAAATTTATTCTTCTAACTTTGTAAAGATTGAGTACCCTTGTACATATGTAGTTTTATTTTAATATATCTCATCGATCAGTCCTGACCTTTAAAAAAAAGTCTAGAATAAAAAAAGGATAAACTTAATGTATCATTGTATAAAAAAAGTTTTGAATTCGTAGTCCATTTGATTCTCAACATATATTTGGCACAAGTAACTTCAATTTAATAGGATAAGATAAGATGTAGTATTATTTTGTTGACTAGATAAATCGATCGGTATATTTTATTAGCACAAAAACTTGTATGTGATCGCGTGTGGCGCGATTAGTCTCCCACGAACCAGTAATTTATTATTATTATTATTATTATTATTAATAATTAGTGAGTAAATAAGATAACACAATTTGCAAAGTTGAAATGGATTAGTTCCTCTGATCACCGGGGGGCTGATTAGGGGAAGCTTCCCTGTTATTCTCGAGAGGAGAATGCATACCCATCCATACACGTGAACTAGGAAAAGTGGGATCCGAAACCGAGGCTTCGATGTCTGACTGATCTCTGCTGCTATATCAAAAACATATTTGAAGGATGCATTTTCTCCTGTAAGAAGATACCCTTCACATTTCTGACCTTTCTTTAGCCATTGCTGCACTACATCGTCGACATGGCAGAAAGATAACCCTTGTTCTTTGCCAACATACCCCGGCATCCGGCCATTAAAGCGCACAACAAGCTAAGACACAACACATACAAAAACTTTAAGCTGCAAACTCAGCTGCATAACATAAGTGGAAGTCAAGGATGCACATATGTGACTCTATAAGATAACGAGAGTGAAAAAACATCTAGAGTGAAATGAAGAACTACTAGAACAAGCACACAAGCAATTTACCAATTGAGCCATCGAATTTCCATTTGTGACTTTTCCTGGACCTTATGTGACTCCGGGATACACTGGCACTATCGGCACCCCCTCCGCAGCAGCATCCAACGCTATGAGAGAAAGATAGCATGAGAGAAAGATAGATATTCCGCACTTATCAACATGCATGCACATGCAATATAATACTACTACACCATTCTTTTTTCGGTAATTAAGATTTAAACTTATCAAAAACCCATAAGAATGATATTAAAAAATAGTCAGGTGAAGAAACTTTGGAAATATTCTAGGAAGTAATTAAATGTCAATCTTCTAAAAAATACTAGGTTTCAAAGTAAAATCTCTCTCTCCCTCTCATGCCAACTAAAATCTCTCTATAAAAAAGATGTTTGCTAGCTCAAATCTCTTCATCAATTCTCAGTCGTTAACTCTATGAGCAAATTGGATAGTGGCACCACCAAAGGTGCATCCTTCTAGTATCCACCCTACATGTGGAAGTTATTTTTTATTTTGAATTAATTATAACTTGGTAGATTATTTTTTATTTTCTAATAGTAAGACTTCAATCATGATAAAGTTAGATATGCAAAAATTTCTTTTTTCCTTTCTTTTATTGTTTCAATCCAATATATTTATTTGTCTCATTTTGTTCTTTTTTACTAAATCATTTTTAATATATTTGATTATTTTGTTAATTATTCTTTTATTTCAGTGGCTTGAATAAAAGACACTAGTATAGATTCATGGAATGTGATTAAAAGATAAAGATAAAATTAAATAAATAAAAAAAATTAATTATATAAAGTTAAGAAATATGCTGAAAGTATGATAAAAACGATGATTTTCATTTTCATGTACAGTTTTATGTGATTAAGTATGATTTAATTTTGCAACTTGTAATAATTGTTATATGGTAGAATTTAAAAACTGGTAATGTATTTTTAGTTAGCCAATATAAATTATTAGTTGATTGATTCTTTTTTTCTTTTTTGTGTTGTAACTTTTATTTTTTCTTCTTCGGTTTTTTCATTATATTTCATACTTTTCTAATTATTATTATTATTATTATTATTATTATTAGTATTAGTATTATTATTATTATTATTATTATTATTATGGTTTGTAGTCGGTAACTTTTAATTGGTCACTTTTATTTCATAGCCGTGGTTAATTACTTCATAGTTTATTTATTCTTTTTTTCTTCTTAAAATATGCAATATAAATTGAATCTAATAATTATATGTTTATAAATAGTTAATCTTTAGTTTATGATTTTAACTAGGGTTAACTATTTCACAAATGCCGTTTTCATTTTTCAATTTTAAATTTCAACCAATATTCTAGTTAGAAATTTAGAATTTTCTTTTTGGAAAGGAAGATTATATTAAAGTTAGGAAGAATTAGAAGTTAATCTCCTCTAACCAGACCGGTTATTTCATAACTATATTATATTACATATTATATACTCTATATTATAATTTTTAATCAAACATAAGAAATCAAGACAAAATTGTACTAAAGTAGCGTCATTTATACACAACGGGTTCTAAATAAAAATAACAATTAACATCAACTATAGGATGAGGATCTGCCTAAATGTAACTTACCAACACATGAAATCTTTATAAACTATAATAGCAAAGTTGGCTTGTCGTTTTCAAAAAAAAATCTTTTCAGTTTTTTTTCCCTATTCCATTTTTGGAAATAATTTTCATAATTATATAATTCTAATTGTTCATTAATATTTATCGATCAACTAATTAATGTTGTACGTTACAAAAGCATAATTTGTGGTAAAAATTAATAATATTAATTAATTTTCCATTTTTATATTATTTTTCTACATATAAATTATAGAATTCTACAATCAATTTTATCCATATTTCACATTATTTACGCGTCTTCATTCTAAACCTTCGTTACGTCCGCCGGTCAGCTTTAAGCCCTCAATGAATCCAGTGACCTTCAGCGGTACAACGGGAGACTGCCGGTCGGACTGCTGGTTTGATGCTCTTTGTCGCTGGTTAGCTTTCTCGAACCGTTGGTTTGCCATTTTTGTCCGTTTACTCCGATTTTTTTTTACTTCTTAGCCCCAATTCCTCAATTCGATCTTCTTTAGGACTCCCCTCATTAACAAGCAAATAAGTCTCCTATCTCAAGATTTATCTGAACAACGGTCTATAGCTCGGTTGTGGATGGATAAATGTCGCCGAGCTGAAGAGCTTTTTGCTGAGAAGTGTTCTTTGTTGAAATCAACTGAGGCCGAGCTGAAGGAATGGCGAATGAAGTTCGAGGCGCTTGGCGTGGAGGCCGAGGTCAAGCGGATCGCTGCTCAAGAGCATGCTGATTTACTTCAAGCCAGGCTTCTTCAGACCGAGGAAGAACTGGAAGCTGCCCAAGGTCAGGCTAACCCTGTTTCTGAGGATCACAAGAGGATCGCTGAGGAGCACGCCGAGTACGAAGATATTATCCGACGTGCTGGTGGTATTACCATTTCCGAGGCGGAGCTAAAGATGAAAGAACACTTGGTGACTTATATCGATTTAAAAGAAGCAGTCGGTCCCGAGTCTCCTTTGCTCCAAGGTGCTTTTGACATGCTCAAAGAGAGTGCGGGCAGGTATAAGTGTATTCTAGAGCGCCGGCCAAAATTACGTGCGCTGCTGGCCAAGGGTGCGGGTGCCGACCTCCCGTCCTCTTCTCGAACGGTGTCTGCTCGCGAGGTAAAGACAGCTTCGCAGGGACGTCAGTTCGGCCCGAGCCGAGGTGGTCGAGCTGCAAGGCCAAGGTTGGCGACTTCGCGAGGGCGGAGTCCTTTCTCCGGAAGCGGTCGAGGTCGGATTTCAATCGATGACATCCTGGGAATTACTTCATTCGAGGATCGGTGGCTTAACTTTAGCAAGAAACCTCCTCCTTCGTAGACTAGCTCGTTTTTGCCTGTAACTTATGTACATACGAACATTTCTAAATAGTTAGAAATAAATAAGTATAGATTGAGTTCGTTGAACTTCCTGTTCGCCGTGAAGATAGCTTTCTTATTTTATTTGCATGTTGCATTTATGAGGGAGTAGAACTCGGACCTCTTTATGTTTACAAGGGAACCTTAGTTCGGACCTCGTATTGTGATTCTCTCGGGGGAACTTGGTTCTGACCCCGATTGAGATCTTATTATCCTATGTGAGGGAGTTTGACTCTGACCTCGTGGGATCTTCCTTTTTGGAGGGAGACGAGCTCGGACCTCGAAAAGGGTTTTCTTTGCGCATTGGATACTTCGTATAAGCAAACTAAAAGACACAAGAGTATGCTAGACGAAAAGAAACTTTATTAAGAAAAGACAGACCAAAACAAAAAGGAGAGTTTTGACGAGCTCGCTAAAAACAAAACATTGACTTAAAGAAAAGAAAAGGAAAAAGAAAAACTTAAAGACTCTATATGCAGGACTTTGTTGCTCATACGAAGAATCTCTTTAGGTGGGCGATGTGCCACGTCCTGGGTATCAGCTCGCATGAAAGATAGGCGATTTTGTAGGCTCCTTTGCCGAGTACTTCGTGCACTCTGTAGGGTCCTTCCCATGTGGCCTCGAGCTTGCCGAGCTTCTCTGAATGGCTTATCTCATTATTTCTAAGCACAAGGTCACCGACCTGGAACTGCTGGGGTTTGACCCTTTGATTATAATATCGGGCCATCTGCTGCTTATACCGAGCTTCCTTTATGCTGGCTAGTTCCCGCTTCTCCTCAAGTAAATCCAGGTCGGTTCGGCGCTGCTCTTCATTGGCTTCCGCTGAGAAGTTGATAGTGCGGGGGCTTGGTGCCCCGACCTCTACTGGTATTACCGCTTCTGTTCCGTATACTAAACGGTACGGGGTTTCTCCCGTGGGAGTTCGGGGTGTAGTCCGGTATGACCATAAGACGTTTTGGAGATTGTAGATCCGCGCCGTTTTATCCTTCTCTAGGCGAGCTTTGAGGCCATTTACTATCGTCCTGTTGGTGACCTCGGTCTGGCCGTTGGTTTGAGGTCGGTTGACCGAGGTGAAATTTTGCTGGATATTGAGTCCTTCGCAAAATTCTTGGAATGCCCTGCTCGTGAATTGCGTCCCGTTGTCCGAGATGAGGACTCTTGGAACTCCAAACCGGCACACGATGTTCTTCCAAACAAATTCGACGGCTTTCTCACTTGTGACTTTTGTGGAAGGTTCGGCTTCGACCCACTTGGTAAAGTAGTCGACGGCGACTATTAAGAATCGTTTTTGCTTTGGGGCCGGGTAGAACGGACCGACGATGTCAATGCCCCATTCCACAAATGGCCACGGGCTTTGTATAGTGGAGAGGTCGGTCTGGGGTACCCTCGTCACCTTGGCGTGCAGCTGGCATTTCAGGCATTTTTTCACGAATTCTTCCGCGTCTTTTACCATTGTTGGCCAATAGTACCCCCACCGCATGATTTTTTGTGCTAGCATCCGAGCTCCGATGTGGCTTCCGCATGACCCGGAGTGCACTTCCTTCAGTGCGTAGTCCGCTTCCCTCGGTCCCACACACTTTAGGAGAGGCTGTAGGTATGACTTTCGATAAAGGACTCCTCCTTCGAGAACGTACTGCATGGATTTAGCCAGGATTTTTCTGGCTTCCGTTTTGTCCTCAGGAATCTCCCCGCTCTCTAAATATTCCTTCAGGGGGGTCATCCAGTTCGGGTCGTCTTCCTCAATTGCGTGGATTTCCGCCTCTTCTATACTTCGATTCCGAACTTCTTCTATTAGAGTTGAGCCGGTTGAGTTTACCAGCTTACTTAGCTCGTCATCTCGGGTATTTTGGCTCCGAGGAATGCGGACTATCCTGAAGAACTGGAAGGATTTTTCTAGTAGCTTGACTTTTTCCAGGTATTTCTTCAGCTTCTCACTCCTTGCTTCGTACTTTCCTAGCACGTGGTTGACCACTACTTGGGAATCACAATAAGTTTGGATAGCTCGTACCTGGAGTGTTTGGGCAAGACGCAGTCCGGCAATGAGGGCTTCATATTCCACTTCGTTGTTTGTAGTGGGGAACTTGAATCGCAGCGAGTATGTCAACTCCTTATTTTCCGGGCTGATCAGGAGTATGCCAGCTCCGCTTCCTTTCTTCCCCGAGGCTCCATCCACGTACATCTCCCAGCAGTCTGGGGGAGTCTTCTCTGGTATTTCTTGGAGCTTTGCCTTGGCCTCGGATTCTTTTGGTTTATTCACGACGTTGTACCGAGCTTCTACGAGGAAGTCTGCTAAAGCTTGGCCTTTTATAGCTCGGCGAGGAACGAATGATATGGAATGCTCTCCGAGCTCGATTGCCTATTTTGCGATCCTTCCTGAAGCTTCCGGTTTAGTGAGGACTTACCGGAGTGGTAGGTCGGTCAAAACTTGTATTGGGTGAGCTTGGAAATAAGGTTTTAGTCGCCGAGCTGCATTTACCAAGGCTAGAGCGAACTTCTCGAGGGGCTGATATCTTGTCTCTGGATCTTTCAGGACTCTGCTGACGAAGTACACCGGTAGCTGCCGATCTCCTTCGTCTCGGACCAATACTGCGCTAATGGCTTCCTCCGACGCTGCGAGGTATAGGGATAGGGATTCTTCCTTTTTGGGGACCGACAGAGTTGGTAAGTCTCTTAGATGGCGCTTTAGCTCGTCGAAGGCTAGTTCGTGCTCTGGTCCCCATCCAAACTCTGGTGCCTTCTTGAGGATTTTGAAGAACGGAAGTTGTTTCTCGGCAGCTTTCGAGAGGAAACGACTCAGCGCGGTTATGCAGCCTGTCAACTTATGTACGTCGCGAATAGTTTGGGGTACCTTCATTTCCTGGACGGCTTTAATTTTCAATGGGTTGGCTTTAAGTCCCTCCGGCGAGATCCAGCACCCTAGGAATTTCCCAGATCGCACGTTGAAAGTGCACTTCTTGGGGTTCAGCTTGAGGTTGGCTTGCCTCAATACGTCGAGTGTCGTTCGTAGATCATCCACCGCTGAAGCTTTTTCCTTGCTTTTGACGACGATGTCGTCTACATATACTTCGACGATCTCGCCAATGTAATCTCGGAAGAGGAAGTCGACCATTCGTTGGTAAGTTGCTCCGGCGTTCTTCAACCCGAAGGGCATGTATTTGAATGCGAAGACCCCGAAGCTCGTGGCGAAAGCTGTCATGATCGCGTCTTCCTCATCCATCAGGACTTGATAGTACCCCTTGTGATCGCGTCACCGTCATAGTTCTGCTACCAAAGAACCGTCGATCGTCTTGTTCCCACAGACGACGCCAATGGTAGATCTAGGGTTTGCAGAGATAGCAATAAATAACAATAATACGACGACACAAAGATTTACGTGGTTCGATCAATGCGATCTACGTCCACGGAGAGAATATAGAGAGCTTTTATTATACTTGAGAGTACAAAGAGTATTGAATGCCCCTAAACCTCTAATCTAGCATCTATTTATAAGCCTTGAATTGAGCCCTAATCTCTCTAGGATTTGGATTCCTTATACATATCTTGTTTCCTAGTACATGCATATCCGATTCCCATTCATAGTAGGATTCTATCCTCCCCCAAAGTAGGGCTTCGTGACTTGGTCTCCAAGGTAGGCGTCGACTGTAATTGGGCTGAGCTCTTGGGCCGAGCTTGAATGTATAGGCCCACCTAGATTGGGCCTTAGGTCGGGCCCAAGACGAGGCCGGTACCATCAATTCTTCAATCTATTAACTTTTTCCAATTTTTTTAAATATTGATTGTGAATACCTTGTATCAATAAAATTTTAAATCAAGATTTATATTATAAGATAAAAAAAATGTTCTCTATTTTTATCCATATAAATTAGATGTAAAATTTTACATTTTACAAGTAAAGAAAAACAAAATGAAAAATATTTTTATTCACAGTGGTGGTTCAAAGCGATATATCGATTGTTCAATTAATCTACTTTTTTCTCTAATGCGAATAGACGTTGTTTTGATCCCATGTGGACATTGTGAATATAAATGTGATATTACTATTTTGTAGACTACTGAACAAAGGACGAGAATTTACCTCTTAGATTTCTAGGTAGTGGCGGCAGGTTCACGATATAAAAAAATGATATTATTAAAAAAATATTAAATATTGTTTAATTATACTATTCCATTATTAATTAATTTATATTGTATTTTCTTCAAATTTTGTTCCTATCATACAGTAATATATGAGGCGATTTTTTTTTTAATACATGGATCTAATACTAGTGAAAATTAAAAAGTTACCACGTAATGAAGAAAAGAGAAATACAAAATAAAAATTTAAATGTGGCGGTGTGGGCACAGCACACCCACAACTCCACAGCAAAGAATCCTTTCCCTCGCCGCAACCAGCACCCCTCTCTTCTCAAGCTTCTTAACCCATTAACAATCGAAACAATCAATTCCTAAAAGTTCATAGATGTTTAGGGTTATTCATAGAATTTGGTATGAGAATGAAAGGGGAATTCCTTCCCTTAAAAAATTGCAAAAGAGGTCGATCGTACCCCACATCGCTGCCGCCGCCGGAATCTGTGTGGTGGTGGGTCGGAGAAGAGGGGTGAGAAGAAGAGAACAAAATATTGCAGGACATAATTAAAGTACTCACAGTGAATTTCAAAAGGCAAGTCCAAACCATAGTTTGCACTTTTAATTTTTGAATTAGTTTTAATCATCTAAATGTCAGCCGATACGTATCGGCAGATTAGAAATATGGGATGCACAAGTGGTGGTGACACTATCGTGATAGCCAACTCTATGTATGATCATATCTCTCTCTCTCTCTTTTACTTTACTAATCTTTATGGAAATGTCGGCAAGTGAAGAAACTTTGGATGTTCTAGGAGGAAGCTATGATCAGTGGCCGGGCTTAGCTAGTAACATTTTTCTCAAGCAAATTTTACTGGTTAGTTTTTTTTTTTATCAAGCTACATATATCTAATTTTATTTACCCATAGTTGCAAACCTTAATTTCAAAGGACTTAGTTGATTAAAAACATTTGCAATTTGCTGCCCAAAATTGCACAAGCTCCGGCTCACAGGCATTCACAAATTGGAAGCTACAATAATCAATGCTCTCGCGCATAATTGCCCGAATCTGGCCGATATTGGCTTCATCCAATGCGGAAGAATTATTATGTTTGATTAAATATATTTATATATATACTAAAATTAGAAATATGCACGTAGTTTGCACGGTCAAAACCCGTGCATCTTTCTAATACCATTAAAAAATTGTGTAACTTTAATAAAATATGAAAAGACAAAAATAAAGAAAATATGTTTTTCTAAAAATATATTGATGATGTTATCATAATTATTATTAGAAATTTTCTGAGGTCTATAGTAATAAAATGACATATATTCATCGTGTAATTCAGTCCAACAATACTTCAATAAAACATATACAAATGAAAGTTTGATTCTTTTCTTTTGGTGAATTTTCTCCCATTAAATTAAATAATAAAAAATATTAATCAATATATTATTTTACCGGTTAACCCTGAAGATTCCTATATTCTCTGATATTTTTTCAGCCCCAGTTACAGGATTCATACTCTTTAATATTTCCTATATTAATAACTTTTTTAGAGTCAATAAATAGCTTTATAAAGATGGAAATTTGCATCGAAGTGTAATGTATCGGAAACGTACAATATCATCGACCAATTATTGACTACAACTGCTTTGATATATATATTTTTAAATTTATATCATTATTATTTGAGTTGAAACAATTATTTCTCCATTGTCAATAAATAACTTTATAATAATGGAAATTGTCAATATCATCGGACCAATCATGAACGTACAATATCATCCACTAAAAATATTAATGCTTTAAATCAAATATGCTTTATGTCAATTTCAAAATGATTTTTTATCTAATATACAAAAAGATAATTGAGGGCACTTATTTTCGACCCTAAAGTTTTCGAAAATATATATGGAAAAAATTATATTAATTTTAGTCCCTTATCATGAGCAAAATTTTAGTATTTTAAGAATCCTCTATATGATTATAGTTTAAGAGAAGTTAAAAAAGGAAAATATGATGCAATTTTCCAACGTGACTGTGCTTTATATGTGCATGTTCTAGACTAATTCAAATGTGCTAATTAGACACAAGTGTTTGTGTGTTTGTGTGTTTGTGTGTTTTTTTTGCAACTTTTGAGCTTTGGTAATGAGCCAAATAATTGTCATGTAAAATATAAATAGGAGTGAGACAGGCTTCAGTGTTAGACCATGAGATTTCTTGTCAAATTGTTGCCACGTAAGTTGCGGACGTGTTTTTTATTTCAACATAAAAACTAAACCCAAATAGTTTGAAAAGTAGCATATAGTTTCATATGTAGGGTGACAGAAATTAAAATAAAATATGAGCATAATTATGCCTTAACATTAACAAGCAATGATGCTAATATTTGTACCAATTATATATTCATTCGACAAACCATATTCGTTCATTTACTTCTATTTTGCAACATCACAAAAAAATGTGCATTTTTCATTAGTGAAAATGACTCACATATTACATATAATCTTTCAATTTATCTTCTTATTTACACAAAATACTACAAATAATTGATTAGAACAAAAATGCTCTCAATATAAGTAGGATGAGAGCATTTTTGTTCGTATAGTTTTTAGCCTTATATAGCAATTAATTACAAGTGGGATGGCTACGAATGAGTTGATTTGGTACAGTTTAATTTTAGCCTTATAACAACATATAAATCTTAAATATAAAAACTTAAAGCTACCTCCTCGAATATGTTAAATCATTTAACTTGTGCAATACTTGTAAAAAAAATCCCACAAATTTAATTCTTTCTTTCTAATGCGCACAAATATATTAGTGTTCAAAGACTCTCAACCAAGCCAGTATAAAATTTAATTAGTTATAGTAACAAAAGAGAAAAAACCATCTAATTAAATAACTAAAGATGAAAATCTGGACAGCTGGACTCAATAAGATTCATATTATTCGTGGAAAGATGAATATATATGCGATATAATTATGGTTTTAGGATAATGCGCAAAAAAAGAAAAAAAAAATTGTAAAAAATTTGGAATGAGGTATTATGAACTATACTATAATGCATTTCAGATTTTAAGATAATGCACGTCCAAATCTAATAAAATTAATATACCAATTTTCAATGTTTGCATATTAGTATTAGTTGAAATAATTTGATAAATACTAAATAGAAAAAATTAATAATGTGGATAGAACAAAAACTAAACAAAATGAAACAGTGGATGGAATGTATGTGCACGTAGCCACGTAGGATTAAATATTAATAATAAGAATTCAAATTCTTAGGGAGTGTTTACTAAGCGGAGCATGATTTACTATTCTTATCATTATCTTAAGAATTCCCTACCCCTTTGGTTGGGATACATATCAATGCAATAGTCCCAAATAAGAGCAATAATCACGGGTTATGGAATATCCTTTGAATCTAATCTTTAAAAGTAAACATCAGATTAGTCTATATTATTTTTATCTATCCATGTTTATCATGTTTAGTAGACGCCCCCTAATTATAGATATAAATCATCCATAATTAAAAGAGCAAAATACCAAGTTAACCTCCCCCTATATATATAGCGGGATAAGAATGAATAAAACTACCCAAATAAATATTTTAACCATAGATCATTAAAAATGGATGGATTAGATTGTTTCTCATTTTTTACGGGAAAGAGATTTTATATATGATATCTTCCCTATATATATATATATATATTGAGAGAGAGGGGGAGAGAGTTATCGTTTGAAATTAAAACAGCTACAACTGAAGGGAAAAAGGAAATCGATGTGTGTTTTCTTTTTTTTCTTGTTTTTTGGTTGACAATTTATTAACCCCAATTAAGTTGAATTTAAGTTAAATAATCAATTCAAAAACTATATGCGGCCCAAAAATACTTGCTAATTGTTTGAATTGGGCATGCTCATGGGCCTATCACAAATATAAATTTAGGCCTGAGCCTAGATTTATTCCCATTTGTTATTTTAAGACTATTTAGCGACCTATTTTCCGATCATAACGAAAATAACTTTAATAGTAATATGCTTTGATCATAATCATGCATCGATGTTAAAATTGATGGCCTCAATTCCGATGAGACCACAAGAATTCCGGTGACCAGAACCACTGCCGCCCACGAGAAGGAGAAGAAGAAGAAGAATTTTATTCAATTTAAAAAAAAATAAGTTTTTTATTAATTTATTTTACATCGATAAAATTCGTATGGTGCGTGGGTAGGACAATCCATATTCATAACCAGCCCACAGAAAAAGGTATATTGTTGTTGTTTTTTTCTTTGTTGATATAAAACCCTCTAAAAAAAATAGTATTCTCTCCATCTACAAAAATATAGAGGTCACGTAACGAAATTAGTTCATTATGCCTTTTTGTGATGTCCCAAAATATGATCCCATTCTTATCTAAAATTGTAGTATTAAATATATTCCTTAATTTTCATTTTATTTCTAAGTTAGTGAGAAAAAGACATGGCACATCATGTTCTGATCTCAATTTTTAGGAGATGGAAATCCGATTTGGTAGAATATCACTGTTAGTGATCTCGCAAAACTCCAAACCGGGCTGGAAAGTGTTTTATAGTGTTTTGTTTTGGGTTGGATCGAGTGACCTAAGCCCATCAGACTTTTATATTTTTGGGCTAACCCGGCCCGCCCAAAATCACTCGGGCCTAATTGAGCCCATGTCCGCCCAAAATCGGGCCAATCCGTCGGATCGGGCTCATTTTGCCACCTCTAGTTGGAACCAATTAAACATCTAACTACAAACCAAAAAAGCTGATTAATTAATTCAGAATTAAAGCAGAAAATAAGTAATAATCACATCTTTTATCTAACCTACCAAACAATCAAGCTAACATCAATCAATACACTTTTCTATACTATTTTGTCTTGAGATTATTTATCTCCACTAACTTTCCTAACCTACCAAACGAGCACTGAATATGTAGCTAGCTAGAGATCATTTTGTACAATGGAAAATCTTACAATTTCAATTTGTAAAATAGAATTAATTTTGTCTTATAAAATAGCATTTAGGTTTGAATCAAGGTATATACAATTCTAATATCTAGAGGCAGAGCTAGGATTTGGAATGTGACCGGACGAGATTACATTTATGTATTTAATCGTAAATTTGAGCTGGCGAACCTACAATTATTCATATAAAATGAAGAAAAAATATAGCATTCAACAAAAATATAGTTATAAAAACAAAATTTGCCTAGGCGACCGCCAGGGTTGCCGGGGCCTTGGATCCGTCCCTTCTAATATCCTCGCCAATTTTTATGTTGATAGATTAATAATATCATATTAATATGACAAAAGTAACTATTACTACGTTGTAATAGAAAACGATATCAGGTGCCATGCATTGGTCTATTTTGTATGCAACTACAAAGAAACAAAGTAAAATAAAATAAAATTTTTGTATGCTTATGATATAATATGAATTAAATTAATCAGTTAATATATAACTATATATATGTTCAACATTAGTGTGTACACATTGTTGCTACAATGTTTAACTAAAAGTCACCATGAAAATAAATTTGACAATTTACAATACAAATTAATTTTACATCTGCACTACTTCACAATTCACGTCATAATTTTAAGCATTGAATTACAATCTACCTATCTATCATCATTATTATATAACTAAAAGGAAAATGATTCTTGTTTTGAAAAAAGTTCTACATGGCACCTCTCTTAATCCTCTACTCATATTTATCTAAATTCTCAAATTTTTAAATCTAAAATAATAGATTTTAAATATCTACTAAAATCTTGTGTCCCACATCGATTTTCTAATTAAACTTCACATATTGAAAAGCCTATAAATACCTACAACCAATGTGTATTATCTCATCTTTTGCTCCACCAGTTTTATTTGGCCAATTTATTTTTAGTCGGCTGAATAAATAATTATATTTTTATAATTTATTTTAATTTAAGTTATCCAATTTATTAGTTGGCTGAATAGATAATTATATTTTGTAGGGAACTAATGTATTAGTTGGCCGAATAAATAGTTCCAAAATAATTTTCTTGATTTAATGATTGGTGGAATTAAATTTTGAAATAGTATAATAATTTTTATTTAATTTGATAAAAAATAATTAATTTCTAATTTATCGATTAGTTAGATAGACGAGTCAATTCTCAACTAATAGGTACCTCAACTCAGGATCTCACGTGGCACATCCATTCTTTATTCTTATTTATTTTAAACAATTTGGTTTATTCATTTTTTTCATTTATTTTCTAAAATCTAGAATCGTCGTCCATGAGTTGATTTTATGTTATTTGTAGTTCGGTTTCCAACTTTGTATAATTTATGATCATAATTAGTAAATATTACAGTTAAGATGAGAACGAATAGTACAATCAATTTTTGTTAAGTTTTGGATCTATATATATTCTAAACTATGAACACACAAAATAATAATTTTTTTGGGTAAGTAATTACTCTTATATGCTCATTTACGTAGTTTGATATGGATTTATGATGTTTGAGAATTTTAATTAGTTTACATCTTACGAAAAAATCTATAAGATCGATTATATATATAGAGGAAGAATCATATGTAAATCTTTCTCCCGTAAGAAATAGGAAATGATCTATAATGTTAATTTTTTGTGATCTATGGTCTATATTAATTCTAAATATTTTCATTCTAATTATGCGGTTATATGGTTATGAGGAATAATGTTGTCATTTTTTCTTTTAATTTAACCAATCATTTCCGTAAATCATGGGATTTGAGGTTGTTACATGTATAATAATAATATTGAATTTTTTTAGGAATGTATTTTGGCTGAATTTTATTTAAAAGTTTTCTTAAGGTTATCCTTTTCTTCTCTATAGTAATTTAATAAGATCAATTAGTATATTTTTTTTTTATCTACATTCCTTTCCGCATATTGTCACTATTAATTATAATGCATTATCGAGTACACCTTAATGTATGGTAGAAAAGTTCGGAATGCATTGAAATATAATGCAATATGCATATTAATTAGGAAAATATATATGATGCATTCTAAAATAGTATTGAAATGTAATGAATAAAATGCATTATAGAAGAAACCTCGAAATATAATACAATATTATATTAGTATTGCTTTCAGAGTTATTACTGAATTGTTTATATCTGGGAATATTTTATTTTTTGCATTTTTTGTTTTTTGTCGTTTCATCTCGACTTTGATTCATGTTGCAGTGCATTAGGAAATAATCTTTAATGCATTATATGAAAGTTCATAATGCATTATTATAAGTAATTTAATTAATTTTGGAGTATAATGCAATGCATGTAAATATATTAATTATAATATGTAATGCATTTAGTAAATAATATTAAAATACAATGCATTATTAGTATTGATTCTAATTTATTGGTTGAATGATGGATGGTTAGGAAGGACGAGATATTTATTTGGTTGTTCCCATGATTGTCGCTTACGTGGTAAGGTGTAAGGTAATAAATGTTTGTTTGGTGCGATTTTGCCCTCCTCGCATACGAAGCCAAACACCTAAAATGAAATCTGTAGATTTTAATTTCAGATCTAGACCACTCGTTATGGAGTAATTAAGGGCGTAGATTGTTTCTTATTTCTTTCACTAATATATATATATATATATAGAATTATGATCATATAAGAATGACCCTTATCTTAAGAAATGAGAATCAATCTCAGCCACTCATCTGTTGCATCTCGCTAAGAAGGGCGGTGCATCCGGACGAAAAAATTCCATTTTTTTTTAAGGTTTGATTTTTCCATAAAGTTAGGTGCATCTCATGTCAACATATGGTGCATCTAGTTTTACATTGTGGTGCATCTCATTGTAAAGTGTGGTACATCTACCACATTGTGGTTTATGAGATGCACCACTACGTGTACTAATATGCACGGGACTGTGTAATCAGATTCACCACTAGGTGTAAGGAAATGCACTATACTTTAAGGCGGAGCCGAGAAAAAAAATGTAAAAAAAAAAAAAACTGAAAAACGAAAAACTGAAAAAAAAAATCGGACATGCACCACACAGTGTATCTAGATGCACCGTGTTTTAAGAAAAAATCGCCCCAAAAAAAAATGGCCCGTGAACTCGCACGCCCTTTTTTTGAGATGTGTGGTCCAGATTTATTTCTATTTCTCACTTTAAGGACTATTTTCACTAGAACTCATCCCTATATATATATATATATATGGGAAGAGATCATGTAAGAATGCTATCTTAGGTGAGAAATGAAAATAAATCTAGACCCTTGTTTTTTTATAAATCAATGGCTCAAATTTAACGATGCATTATGTTGTACTAGGTTTTTGCAGTTTATGCATTACTGATATAATAAAAATACTTTAAAATGTATAATTCTCACGTTCTCATATAAAATCCATTCTCATCAGATCCCTACGCTATATATATATAAATAAAATTAAAAATATGCTATATCATATATATACCCTTTCGCATTTATACACACACGCAATTTAGCATAATTAATTGTGTAGGAGCGATTAGTAATTATGTTGTTATTTTATGAATTAGTTTTAGTATTAGTCTTTTTAATTAGTATATTTTCATTAAAATATATACACATAAGTTTGGTAACATAAAGCAAAAAATTAATTACTAACCAATACCTTTCTTATACTATTACATATTAAATTTATTAGTTTTATCAAAAATAATTTCCCCTCGATTTTCAACGGGCTACACGCCAGTTAATAATTTAATTATCTTGTTTGTTTAATCACATTAATTAGGAAACGACACGTAACTTCACTAAAGGTTTAAGATTTAGGAAATATATCTATATATAAGGAAAATATATGTGCATACCCTATATCTCAAACTTTTAATCGCGCCACTTGTCATCTCCTTATTAATACAATATAAGACAAAACACGAAAGATAACAGAAGATTGTCTTCTATATATTCAGTTTCATCATGACCGTAGATTAACAAATAACATCTAATTTATTTAATAACTATACTATAAACCTATTTTTCCATAATATCCTCATGAAATTACAGTCTATATATGGTAAGTTATTTGTTACCTTTATTAGTTTTACTTGCGCACTTATCTTATACTCAGTTTAGGGCTTTCCATACAGGGGTGTAGCCGGGGGTCATTAGACCCCCTTGACATTTTAAAAAAATTAGGGATATATATGTAATTTCACATATAACTAATTAGAAAAAAAAATGAAATTGTAGCTTACTGTTACGTCCCGCACACTTTCTCATCCGACATTGTGGGGTGAAGTAGAATTCTCTAGAATTCTATAGAGCTAAGTAGAATTCTCTATAATTCCCTTGAAAGATCCACAATGTAGTAGAAGCTTCCAGAAGATAGTGGATCATTGTAGATAGTGGTAGAAGCTTCTAGAAGATAGTGGATCATTGTAGATACTTATAGATCCTTATAGAACTCTCTAGAACCATGTAGATGGTAGGATTCTGTAGAAACATGGAAGAATCTAGATCCTCTCCAATTCTATAAATAGGCCTCTTGGCCATTTATTTGTAATCATCCAAGAATCCAAAGCATTCAAGCAATACATGCTCTTTAGTATTCTCCAAGAGTTCTCTCTCTATACCTTCTTGTGTTCTTAGCCAAGTGACTTGGTGGAGAGGTTGCCTAGCTAGTCTCAGGGCGAGCTAGTCTAGGACCGCACAAGCGAGGAAACTTCGAGGGGCTCAAGTTTCGGTTCGTGACATTACGGCGGCTTCTTCCCTCTCCAAATTTCCCCTCTTTCTCAAAATATAAGAACCTAAGTTTGATTGTCAAATTAATTTTTCTTCAATTCTCACCAAATCGTCGTTGTCGACCGTTTCTCACGACTCCTCTACCGTTGCTTCCGACTGGCCCGCTAAATTGCTCCATACGGCTGCTGCTAAAACTTGCAAAACCTGGTACGGTGCTTGTGAAGCGATTTGCGAAAATTCTATTTATAATGAATTGTAGATTGTGTGGCTTTGACTTATTTAAAGGTTAATGGGAAATTTGGAATGGAAAAACAAAACTAATGAGTTGTGGTCTCGTCTCGTGGATCGTGATAGAGACCAGATTTTGGGTTGACTTTTTTACTTCTATTATTTAATGTATTTCATATTCTTCTT
This sequence comes from Schizonepeta tenuifolia, assembly GCA_029490685.1. Classification (NCBI taxonomy): domain Eukaryota; kingdom Viridiplantae; phylum Streptophyta; class Magnoliopsida; order Lamiales; family Lamiaceae; genus Schizonepeta; species Schizonepeta tenuifolia. The sequence goes on along the minus strand of CM055960.1, from coordinate 88,732,338 downwards.
TTTGGTGATAGTGGAAGAGTTCTTTGTATTTTATTTGCTTTAATGGTGTTGATAGAAATTTCTGTAGTTATTTTATTAATGCCTTGATGTTGGTTGTTGGATTAGCAAAGCAAGTGGTCTGTACTGTACGATTAAAGTAGAGAAAAATGGGTATACAAGATAAGAGAAAGAATGTTAGTAAAAAATTCTCAATAGTTAGCAAACAGAGAGATGAAAATCGTGAGATATATTTTTCTAGAATATGCAATTTAATCATTCTATAATATTTTTTATATGTTGTTTGATGATTTAATTATCATTATCTATTACATGTAGGCAGGAAAATGTCTCGTCAACAATGAAAATGTAAATATTATTGATGAATCTATTATGCATCGGTTTCAGAACATGAAAAATAGGAGAGAAATGTTATGAAACAATAGTGTTTCCGTGGTTTATTTGACTTATTTTGTGATTTAAGCGACATTATAATTATGTAAGTATTACTATAATATTTTATTTTATTGATGAAAATTTTTGGACCCCTCTGATTCGAGTTTCTAGCTACGCCACTGTTTCCATATATCCCAATTAGGAAGATTTATAGTATCTCATTATTATATTAAGCACGGTTGTTTTTGGTTTTGTTTTCATATTACAAGAAGACGGGGGTTCCTCATCTTTCAATATTCTTTGAAGCAATGAAGATATTCGTCTTTGTTTCACAACCTTGCCATGAGTCAAGACAAAAAACCATCTGCCGTTGACGACCTCCACCGCAAAATAAAACGATATTTATTATACGCGCTCGCAACACTCATAGCTCTCGAATTTTCTTTTATATAAATTCTTACCCCTGACAACTTTTCTGATCCCGATTTTCAAGTCGATTCGCTTTCCATCTCTGTCAATGATCACGTCGCAAAGTGGAATATCTCTTTCTCCGTCTCGAATCTAAACCTCGAAACTCTGCGTTACCGGAAAATCGATCGAGGTTGGCGTAAGCGGGCAGCGGGCGCTGAACTCGACGGTGGCAAGAATCACTCCGTTGTTCGAGCTTAGGGGCCAAGACCAGATTTCACGGAATGCGACAGTGTATGTAGCTCTGCCGTCTCCATTGCCGACATTGATCGTCGACGGCTCGGAATTGAACATTCGGATATTGAAAAAAATTAATAAAATGATTAGATTATACTAATATTTGATAAATTAACAAAAATATTTTTGTTAATTACTTTAGATTTAAATCATTCCATTATGCAATTTATTAAAGTATTTTAGAATTTATATGCTTTGAACACATCTCGAATTTAACTAAAAATTAATTTTACCACATCTACTAGGTAAAACTAATTCGAAATTTCCAATCAATCCTCGCGATGATTAAAACGAACTCCTCTTGATTATATTCTCATTCGAAAAAAAAAAATCTTGAAAGTAATTCATAAGTTGCGTGTAGCCGGCAAATGTATGGCTGAATAGATTTCCCATATATATAGGCCTAATTGAATTCGCAGTCCACGGACTTACTTCGCAGTTAATTTCCCCAAACCAATAAAATAGAATAAGAAAATAACAATCAAAACACTTTATTAAAGTTACTCTATAAATTAACTATATTCATTCATTCATTTTTTTTTAACTATATACGTACTAACTAAAATTATATAATTATAAACTCAAAAAGAAATCATATAATTATGATCATATCACTCTTAAAAACGAAAATCGATAAATCTGTGTTTCCATACATAGATGAAACACAACTCACAATTATAACCTAACTGTAAAACGCTACAAGCCTCGAAACCACCTTAACGACATCGCATCGGACCTCCCACGGTCCCACCATCGCCACAACACCATTATTCGACATCCAAAATTTGACATAATTATCGCCGCACACAGCCATCGCCGTACCCTTCTTCCCGGTCGGCGACTCGAACTCCGATCGGAACTGAATGTCGAATTCCGAGCCGTCGGCGATCAGAGTCGGCCGTGGAGACGGCAGAGCTACGTACACCGCCGCACTCCGCGAACTCCAGCCTAAGAACCTTTGCTGGAACAGCGGAGTGATCGTCGTCGTCGTCGAGTTCTGCGGCTACCGCCCGCCGACAGAAACCTTGATTTTCTGGTAACGCAGGGCAGCGAAGTTCTGATTCGAGATGGTGAAAGAGATGTCCCACTTTGCGACGTTGTGATCGTCGACGGAGATGAAAACTGAATCGACTTGTAATTCGGGAGGAATGGAATCTAGGAAATACGATATAGGAATCCAGATTGCGTGCAATCCGAGAAGTATGAGTATTGGGATGAGTATTTCTAAAGGACAGCGCCGCCAAGGGAAGCGGCGGCGATTGTCGGCGGGCGGTCTTCCGGCACTCATGGCGATGTGAGCAAAAAATAAAAGACAATTATCTTCGTTGATTCAGAGAATAGTGATATTGCAGAGTTAGACAAGATGAAGACTTTGGATTCGGCTCCACTTGGTGGCGTGCTTGAGGATGCTCTCAACAATATGGGTACTTACTAGTATTGTGGTGTTTAGCTAATTTAATTTATGTACGTGTGACTTTCAAACTTATTATATTTATCTAGGCGTTATATTTATCTAGGTGTATGTGCCTATGTCTTTTGCATGTATTATTCATGTTGATACTTGTAGGGGTTGTCGGCCCCCCATTTTCCTCCAATTCAAGTCTCAGCTTGTTGGTGAGACTTGGATTCATTTTGTTATGACTATTGCGGCTTGACCGTCCGAGGTGGCCCCTTATTGTTGTTTCTTGTGTATTGTTTATTTTTTTGCTTGGGATGTATGATTTTGTAGGATTTGAATCCATGCCATGTTGGTTTCTTATCCCCCATTTTATGTTTGTGGTTTAGGCAGGTGATTTGGCTTCGCCATAGTTCTCGGGCTGGGTTGTTAGCCTTTTGTCGATTTGGTGCAATCAGGTAACTTGGTCTGCCTTATTTGTACACATATATTTTTCTTATAAAGGCTGCAGCTGCAGGTGGTACAAGATTGAATAAAGAGGGCATATTAGAATGTTTCAAATAGACTTTATTTATTTTTGTTTTACTTTGTGTTTACTATATAGTTGTAAGAGGCACCATTCATTTTTAGTGAAGATGCGGGTCATGTATCACATATGTTGATAGCAAGTTTCATTCTTAGTATTGTAAAAAACAAAGGTTCCGAAGATGCAAGCACAAATTAATATACGAATATTTATGTTCCACGTTTATGCAACCAACAAATATAACAATAAAGCAATAGAAATATTAATGTATGATTTATTCGCGTACACGTGTTTAAAAACAAAGGCATGTCAAGCTATTCATTTTCAACTTGGAGAGTATAAAAGTCAAGCAAGAAAAATATGACAAACTTTAGAATTCATGACTTGGAATAGAGGGGTGATATGTGCAAATATGCATATCTATAATTTTTATACACTTATAAAGTATATGAATGAATCAATGTACCCAAGTCAAACATATTTTAGAATACAACTATAATGATACTCAATTTACCCGACGTCGTAGAGATTGAGGAATTGCTTCCATGTGCTTGACCTTAGTGATGCTACTTTTGATCATGTTGATGCTCAGTCATTTTTCGACTTATTTATTCCTCATTTGCATCATGGCAATTGGGCGGATGGTTGCGCCTTATCCATTTGGTCAAGGCGGGCTGTGCTCCGTGGAGCTGCCTACATACTCCTTTCGGAGATCAAGCCCGTATGTACTTTTGAGAATTTTGTGGATAAAATTGTCAGAATTATTGTGGAAAATGGTTGGCCCGTAGGACTAAATAATTTAAAAAATGGATTTAAGGTCAGGTATGTTACTGTATTTTGTGATCCGGTTGCCTCAGCGCGATCGGGCGGACGGTCACGCCTTGTCCGTTGCTACCTATTGATCAAGGTGGGTTGTGCTCCGTGGAGCTGCCTACATACTCCTTTCAGAGATCAAGCCCTTATGTAGTTCTGAGAATTTTCTGGATAAAATTGTCAGAACCAGTGTGCAAAATAGTTGGTCCCGTAGGACTAAATCAATTGAGAACAAGTTCGAGTTTAGATACTTTACTAGGTAGGGCGGACGATGCCAGGTGCAGCTGGTGTTGTTGCCTCTCTAGACGGGTCGGGCTGTGCTCCTTAGAGCTGCCTACATGCCCTTTGAGGGATTAAGTCCGAATGTAGTTCTGACCTATTGCATAGGATGATCAGAACTTGAGAAAAAAGAAGGCAGGGGTGGTTGCGCTCCTTGGAGCTGCCTACATACCCTAGAAAGGGATTAAGCCATGATGTAGTTCTTTTATGTCCTGCATAAAAGTGTCAGACCGGTATGGCTAGAGAAGTGGGTCCCGTGAGACCAAATCAATTGAAATAAATAAAAAGTTGAGTTAAGCATGATACTGTCGAAGATGGATGGCATTCCAACTGTTGCCTATGTCACGTCCGTCTTTCTCTTAAAGCTTGTATGCTCCATTCCCGTATACCTTGGTGATCAAGTATGGATCTTCCCATGTCGGGCCTAGCTTACCTGTCCCAACCTCCTTTGTGTTTTGGAATACACGTCGGAGTACCCAATCGCCGAGCTTGAATGTTCGGGTGTGGACATGCTTATTGTAGTGTGTGGCGACACCTTGCTGGTAGGAGGCTAGCCGTAGCCTAGCCATATCTCTCTTTTCGTCAAGTGTGTCGAGCTCGTGACATATTCCTTGGTCGTTATGGTCGTCTGAGGCAAGCTCGATTCTCGCGGTCAGTACTTTACTACTTCGGCTAGAATGACTGTTTCCATTCCGTAGGCTAGGGAGAATAGAGTTTCTCCCGTCGAGGTTTTGGGGGTCGTTCGATATGACCAGAGCACTCCGGGTTGTTTGGCGGCCCATAAGCCCTTGGCTTTTTCGAGCCTCTTCTTCAAGGTGTTGACTATTGTCTTATTGGATGATTCGGCCTGACCGTTTGCTTGGGGATATCTAGGTGTTGAGAAGCTGAGTTTGATGTTCCAAGACTTGCAAAAGTCTTGAAGGTCGTAGCTGATGAACAGTCACTATCTCCTTTGATACTCCATATCGGCATATCACATTTTTCCATATGAATCCTTTCACCTCTGTATTCCGGACTTTATGGAATGCTTCGGCTTCTATCCACTTGCTGAAATAATCTGTTACAACCAGCAACACAACACGAACAGAACGTGAGAGCCCTTGGATGAGCATCGGCAGGGGGTGTCGATCGAAGAGCCTCCGACGCTCAAGTAAGTAACGGTATTATGAGAATTTTATTGAAGAAAGCGAGTAGAAAGTGATAGTTGAGAATATTGTTAGATTCGTGTAGTCAGGAGCGTCTGGAGGGTGGAAACAGTGACAAGTGAGTTATTTTGTGGCAGTCTAACTTTAGAGGTAACAGAAGTTGCTATGTCAGGCCGATGAGGGTGAGAAGATAAGGCGGCGGAGAGTGGAGAAGAGATGGAGGTAGATCGTGTGATAATACGAGTATCAGTCAATATGTCTATCTCGTGGCCTAGTCGGGCCGTATATATGACCAACCCCCTAGGGTTTAGTGGTGCCGGCTGACCCGCTAGGGTTTGGTACGTCGGCCTTATTCATCCGTTCTACCACTCTCATTTGTTGCTATTTCTGTGGAACTGTAGATATATCTTGATCACGTCAGTCAGGCTGACTAGGTAGGATATACGTGACCATGTCAGCCGGGCTACTTTGTTGGACCCCTAATAGTTTTAAGCTTGACTGCTTGATGGATGATTTTGGGCCTATTATACTATTTATTGGGCCGGCTCATCGGTCTCGTCTAACTTGTCAGGCTGACAAGTTAAGTCCAATGAACCTAAAATGAAAATACGAAATTTGTCCACTACAATACTAGAAAATCAATATTTTTTAATTCATAAAACTTTTAATTGAAAATTTTACATGATTTACATGTATATGTAAAGTTGTCAAATCGCTAGCCAAATTGAAAAACCGACTAACCTTATTTTTCTAAAGCGACAAAAACTACTATGTACTAACTACACAATAATTGATTTTGAACGGATCATGTTTGACATCTCCTCTTACGTTTATTGAGTTTTGGCGTAGAATCCGACGTTCAATAAAGCTTATTTGGAATTTTCACATTTTAATCTGGGCAAAGTTTTATTTTTCTATGTCATATTCCGAAGCCAATGATCCTCAATAAAAAAAAAAAAAAATCCCCAATATTTGTTCGAAAATAAACAAAACAAATCACATTCATAACAATTGCAAATATCCCTCATTAGCAATCTTTTTTTGTCACCAAGGAAAACATATAAGCAGTGTAGATTTTAATTTGTATATTAAGCAGCCTAAATATAAGGAAGGAAAGCAAGCTTTCACGTTTTATCCACAATGAAAAATTGGAAGAAATGGAGTCGACCAGCCTAAATATAAAAAAAAAAAAAATTACGCTTTTTTTTTTGTTCACTTGATCTGAACTCCAAGACGGATTTGTGTTCTACTTGACGAATGTTAGAATCTAAAATTTTGAGTTGTAAAAAATATGGAAAAAAAGATTATTTTTTTAAAAAAGAAACGTGTTATATACATAGACATATGGAAATTAAAAGGTATACCACAACATAATAGAAAAATCGTTATTTATAACTTTTCTTTTAATTGAAAAAATTCACATGACCTACACGTCAAATCGCTAGTTAAATTAGAAAATCGATCAACCTTATTTTTCTAAGCGACAAAAACTACAGCTACAAAATAAATAATTGATTCGGAACGGATCACGTTTGACATCTCTTGCTACGTATTGAGATTTGGTGAACAATCTATTTTCAACAAAGTTGAAAATTTTCCTCAAAAAAATCATGAAATTAAGTTCCCGCCATTTAAACTTTGCAACATACTTACATTTTAACAATTACGTTAAAATTGAAGACGTACTTATACTTTTTGTTAATCTTTTATACTTGTTGAATGAAAACAAAAGTACAAATCAACTTCAAATTTTAATAGTAATTTGTAGTACAATTGATAATCTTAATAATAATTTTGTGACATATTAAAGTAAAAATAATATAGTAAAAAAATATTGATACGGGGCTAAACGATGGGAGCCTGGATCTTGCATGTAACACAGCGCGCATCCCTTTCGTATCTTCCATCCACGTGTAATTCATTTTTAATATTGCATTTTTTTTCTTATCTAGTTAAATTTGATTAATTTATTAATATATATTGAACCTCGGTAGAGTTTGTTACTCCCTTCGTCCATAAATCAAATGCCTACTTACCCATATTTTTTGGTCCACAAATCAAATGCATGTTTACCTTTTTGTACAATCATACCCTCCTACTTGTCCTTTATTTACTACCATTTATTATTGATGGTCCCACCTCACAACAATTTTATTCCTATTTTTTATTCAACACAACAACTTTATTCCTACTTTTTGGTCAATACCACCATTTTTTTGTCAAAATCACTGTTTTTTTTGTCATTATCTCACTACCCCTATATTCTAACTTTTACTCACTCAAAACAACTTTATCAGCTTTTCTTAATCTGCGTGCCAGAACCCAAATGGACATATGATTTTTGGACGGAGGGAGTATATGGTTTGCCACTATTCCTGGATCTTGATGACGTATGCAGACTACGGAGAATTACCATATGGACGACTTTTTGCCCTGTCGACTCATTCTCTGACAAATATTTTTGTACAACTCATTGAAAGTGGTACCAACCCCTGTTTCGTTGCATTTTTGTCAATTATTAGTTAGCCGAATAAATGGTTTCAAATTTAAATTTGTAACATTATTCGTATATTCGAATCGATTTTGAATATTTTTTTTATTCGTATTCAATTCGTAATAATATTCACGAAAATTCGACTCAAATCGAATATTCAGTTTGTTTTTTAAGTTTATTATAAATATATTATTCGAATATTTGATTCAAAACAACACCCCCCAAATACCTTCATTCTTATTTATCTAAATTCTTGAGTTTTTGAATTCAAAAATAATATCTCCACAAAATAATATCTCCACAAATTAACAAAATAAAATCTTTAAATTTTATTAGATTTCCATCCAAATAAATTTTATACACATATTTATCAAAGGATTAGTGTTCAACGAATTAAAGTGTACCTCGGCTTATTATCCTCTTCTCATCTTTATAACTCATGTTTTTATTTGATTTTTTCCCTCCATAAATTAACGAGATATAATAAGCGAACCCCAAACCGTGAACCCCAAATCCCAAACCCCAAACCTTGGGTTTGGGGTTTGGGATAATAAGTATATCTCGGTTTATTATCCTCTTCTATAAGTATTTTCTCTAAATCAATATGGGATAAAGAGATATTTGTTGTGAAAACGAATCACTACAATTCTTATAATTATTATTCTTCTCTAAATCAATATGGAACAAAAAGATGTTTGCTGTCAAAATTATTCATCACAATTCTCCTATGAAATCGACGTAAGAGAGCCTAATATCAATAAAAATGGGCCCAAATAATCGGTTGGTCAAATAAATAGTTTAATTTTTATTACAAATTTAATAGAGAATATCATGTGATATAACCATAATGAACATTAAAATATAAATTTTGGCCCACCTTCTTCATAAATATAAATTATGGCCATTTTTTTGAACTTAGAACCTAAATACCCCTTTTCCTCTTCTATTTTTGATCCATCAATCCTTGATCCATTTTATTGACACTTGTTTTCCTTTCCAAGTTTTTTTTTTCTTTTTTTTTCCTGTTTTTTTTTTTATTTTCCAGCTTTTTTCTTCTTTTTTCTGTTTTTTTTCTTATTTTCCAGTTTTTTTTTCTTTTTTTTCTGTTTTTTTTTTCTCAGATTTCTTTTGTTTTTTTTATTTTCCAATTTTTTTCCTTGTTATTTCTTTTTTTTTTCCAGATTTTTTCTTTTTTCTGTTTTTTTTTCTATTTCTTTATAATTGCCAAATTTTTGTTTGCCTCATTATTTTTTGTTTGCCTATTCATTTTTTTTGTTGGCCGCTTCTTCTTTGGTCAAGATTCGAGTGAGGGGAGCCGAAGGCCTCGGAATGAGCCAAAGGAATCTAAATTGTTGCCCGACGATTATCCTTATATTAGTAATCGAAGGGAAGGCGGAGCCGTATAATCGGAGCCGAAGGCAGAGCCGCAAAATCGGAGCGGTATAACTTGAAATAATTGGAATTTTCGTCCCAAGAGTAACATATCATAACTTGAAACATCTGGAACTAATTCGACAATTCGTCCCAATTGTACCAAATCTGGAACTATTGGCACTAATAAGGTTAAATTCGTACCAGAAGTACTAGAACTATTGGTACTAATATAACTAAATTTGTACCAAAAGTACCAAACGCCTTATATCTGCCCGACCCGACCCGCACCTGCCCGCGTCCGACCCGACCCGTTCCGCATCTTATTAAGGGTATTTTCGTCCCAAATTGAAAAAAATGGCCAAAATTTATATTTTTGAAGAAGGTGGGCCAAAATTTATATCTTAATGGTCATTATGGCTATTTCAAAATATGTCTCAATTTAATATGTTATAGAGTCATATTATATAATCTACTACTTATTTTATACTCCCTCTGTTCTGCTACAGATGTCCTACTTTTCTTTTTGAGCGTCCCGTTACAGTTGTCCTACTTCCTTTTCTGGAAATAATTAGTTTGGTTAATTATACTTACTTTACACCTTTCAGCCTACTTTTCTTTTCATTTTCTGTGTCATCCACTATTCTCATTCTCTCACTACTCACTTTATTCTATTTTATTTTATTTCACTATTCACTCTGTTTGTACCTACTTTATTTCACTTTAATAACTCTACTAAACACACTTTCTACCATTAATTTCCGTGCTCAAAAAAATTAGGACATCTGTAGTGAGACGGAGGGAGTACATGTCATATATTGTTCATTTATTCTATTGTGCACAAAAATTAAGATCACGATCAACGGTTTGATTCTAATTGGAACTGTGGGGGTAAATAGATCGATTCAGTTACGACAGTTCAACATAACGGGGGCCGATTTAGTTACGACAGTTCAACATAACGGGAGGATTCCGACTTTAAACTGTAAGGGCAGACAAGCCGATTTCAGACTGACGGTTCAATATATAATATGCATTTTTATTTATAAATATTGTGTGACATGTATTTGATTTTTTATTGTGACAAATTTATTATAATATTTGATTCGTACATGATTTATAAATTCAAACGAGTTCAAATAATTACTCCCTCCGTATTAGTTATAAAGTCCTACTTCACACATTTCACTTGTATTACTCTGCTTTTTGTACCATTAAAAAGTCCTACTCTGCTTTTTGTACCATTATACCCTCTTTGCTTTTTAAAATTTACTACCTTTATACCCTCTTTATCATTATTTTTTTGTCAATATCACTACCTTTTGATCAATACCACTACCTTTTTGTCAATATCACTACCCATACTTTCTAACTTTTACCCCACTCAAACTAACTTTACCAGTTTTCTTAATATCCGTACCCATTTAAAATGAGACTTTATAAATAATACGGAGGGAGTAGCTAATATTATTCTATATACAAATTGAGGACGAGAACGAATATTACAGTCACTTTGAAATTAAATTTGGGTCTATATAAATTCTAAACGGGTTTAATAAATTATGCAATTTCAAATTTATAGTTGAAATTTAACTTTTTATATTTTTATTATTATTTTCAACAAAATCAATATCGTAGTTAACGGGCCGGTTTCGGGTTGGAACCATGGGTTAGACGGGATGATTGCGAAGTGGTGGTTCAACTTTTTTATTTTTTGTTAATCTTATATCGAACTCATAATGTAGGGTATTTATTATCAGTTTCATTCTTATAGACAATCTTCAAAATTATTTTCTTTTCTAAATCAATGTCGGAAAAGGAGTATTAGCAATGAAAATGATCCATCTCAATTTTCATACAAAGTTGACTTCAGACAATATCTTTCAGAGTCAAATATTTATGTTTGTCCACATCGATTTTGGAGAAGAATAGAGCTTTTGAAAATTATCAAAGGGTAGATTAGATTAAATTTTTAATAGACATTACTATATGGGTTTGAGACGTAAACACATGATAAAATTATTTTTTAATTGAATTTGAGATGTGTTTAAATACATATAAATTCTAAACGAATTTAGTAAATTGCATAATCAAATTATTGAACTTAGAATTAATTAACAAGTAATATTTTTTTTAAATATATTACATATTACTATCTAATAATTTTATTAATTTTTTAAAATATAATATCTCATCGATTTTCGACGGGTTATATGCTAGTTGTTTATATAAACAATACATTTCATCCATCCTGCGCTTTTATTTTCTTAAGAAATTCGAATTTTCAATACCATTACAGACTTCTACTTAAGATATAATTAATTACATTTTCCCTATTTATTCTATTAACTGGTGGAATATACACATTATATAAAAAAATAAAAAATAGTAGTAATAAAATATCTATAGAATATACTTTCAACAAAAGAAAAAAAATTTAAAAATTAATTGGGGTTCACATATTAATATTTATTTAAATGGTTTGCAACTTTATTAACATACTTTTACTCATACAACTGTAGCCGAAGACTCATTGCAAAATAAAAGCTAAATCTTGAAATAAAAGCCCAACTATGATTACAGAATTTAAATTTCCAATTATTTTCGAAGCTTTACTGTTTAAAACCACGTGTTGACGGATTAGGCACGGTGGTTGCATGGTATGTGGATGCAACATCCTATTTGCCCTAAACGATATGTCGATCTTCATATTTCAGCTTATTTTGATTTGATTAATGTTAACTATCAATTCAAAGGCATACAAATATTGTTAAGTTATCTTGTACTAGTAGCGCAATTTGTCGATACATTTTATATGGAGTATGGACAATTTAATTTGATGTTATAATTTGGTATAACAATTTCTCTCTTAACTCGGGAGCTAAGGCATAACAAAAGCAGCCCACTGCTACGTCATCAATCCGCTCTACGCTCAAGCTCAAATCGCAACCGTCCAAAGAGTCTCATCCGTAAACCACCACGTCATCAATCCTTGAGAACTCATCAAACAATCATGACCGTCAACGAAAAAAATTTAAATCCTAGCGCTCCAATTATCCCTCCATCCCGCCACTTTAATTTCGGAGAAACCTCACTATAAATCTCCACTAAGAATCCATCCCATTTCCATCAACAAATCAACTTAGATCTTTCTCGAGAAAAAAAAAAAGTTCATCCTTGCAAATTCGTGGTGAGATTTCCGTAACAGAAACCCTAGAAATGGCTCGTACAAAGCAGACCGCCCGCAAATCCACCGGAGGCAAGGCACCTCGCAAGCAGCTGGCCACCAAGGCCGCTAGGAAATCGGCGCCGGCGACCGGCGGAGTGAAGAAGCCTCATCGTTTCCGCCCCGGAACCGTTGCTCTCCGTGAGATCCGCAAGTACCAGAAGTCTACTGAACTGCTGATCCGCAAGCTTCCGTTCCAGAGGCTTGTGAGAGAAATCGCACAGGACTTCAAGACGGATCTGAGGTTTCAGAGCTCCGCCGTGGCGGCGCTGCAGGAGGCGGCGGAGGCGTACCTTGTTGGACTCTTCGAGGACACTAACCTGTGCGCGATTCATGCTAAGAGGGTTACGATCATGCCCAAGGACATCCAGTTGGCTAGGAGAATTAGGGGCGAGAGAGCTTGATTTTAGATATTATTAATATGGGGTTTTTGTTGCTGTTGTTATTAGGCTAGTTTGGTTATCGTAGTTGAACGGTTGTATTTCTGAATTTCTGTTTAAATGAATCAGTTAATATTATTAGAAATCAAATGTTATTTCGATAGTCTTACTTTTAAGATGAATTGAACAATCTTAATATTCTATTACCTGACATAGTTAAAAGGAAATTGGGTAATAAACTTGGTAGATGTATTTCTGAAATCAATGTGAACAAATGACAGAATCATCTCCTCAAAAAACGAAATAATGATGACAGGAATCATGATGGCTACTTTTGATTGGTCGAAAACTATGTGTACAAACAAATGCATACATATCCTAATTATGTTTGTTTTTATTTGCTAGATCTCTACTTTTGAATGTACAAGTAAAGATTTAGCTAATTTTGAGGAATGATTTAAGCAAAGTTGTGTTCTGTCAGTTTGTGCGGCTGCCGCATAGTGTGGGGTCCTAATTAGAGAGTAATGTTTAATTAAAGTTAAGTAGATTATTTATCAAAAAATTATAATTATGAATTATTAAATTCTATTTTGATTAAGTAATCCGAATCCTAAACATATAACCCCTTTGGTAGCTTATAAATAGCAAGATTAGATTATTTTCAGCCTTTATCTAGTGTTTAGTAGGCTTGTTAAATAATTTGCAAAGCCCAATACTAATCCTAGACCTGAGTCAAAAACACTGTTCCCTTTGTTTTCATCTAGCCAAAATGGTGTGATATATTTACTGGACTAAACAGTAGCACTATGAGAGCCTATTATACCCTTGTATATTTGTGAATCTGTAAATCATCCATCTCCACCGTTTCTTCTCATCTCCTTCGCCACTTCGCCGCTTCTTGTCATCTCCTCTGGCGATTTCGCTGCTTCTTCTCATCTCCATCAACGCCGCACGCAGCCGGACGCCATCACCTCGACTATCCCGGCCACCTCACCGTGATATAGAAACAAACAGAAATGACGGGGAAAATGGAAATTTGGACGGAAGAATATTCCGGTCGGAGGAGTAGTCAATTCCGACGGGCGATACGAAGAAATGATCGGCGCCGAGGGTTCGGTTCCAGTATGGGTGGTGGTACGGACTTCGGTGACGAGATGGAGAAGGGGACGAAGAAAAGGTGAGCTTCGTCGGGGTTTTGGGTGAGGAAGGGACTGTGGAGAAGGGGTTTTGGTAGTTCTGGAAAATTGTGGTAGGGGAGAGGTAAGGGGATGGTGCGGCGGCGGAGAGAGGTGAGAGGAAGGAAAGAGAGGTGAGGAGAGAGGTGAGAGGAAGGGGAGGGTGCGGCGGCGAAGAGAGGTGAGAAGAAGAGGAGAGAGAAGAGAGGTGAGAGGAAGGGAAGGGTGTGGCGGCGGTGAGAGGTGAGAGGAAGGGATTTGTAATTTTTTTATTTGCAAAGGATTACATATGGAACCATCAAATTTAAT